>OW203765.1:14900754-15504221 GCA_934045905.1 Leuctra nigra
GGCGCCAACGTCATTTGTCTGGAGGTGACATAAGGAAAAAATTACGCTATAATCATCGACAAACAGTAAAATGTGTTTAATCAAGATAAGGCGTTATTCGCAATACGTTTAATAAATGTCGAGAAGTTCCGATGAAGAAATGATTATGTCACTTAGGGACTGGAGGCAGGCAATTCGAACGCCCCCTGCATACCGTGTTGGAAACAGTACACTCAGGGTACGAACGCAAGTAGTATGCATTATGGTTACATTCGCTCTATTAGTTATTTTAATTTTATATACTTATAGTTCATCTACAAATAATTATGATGAATCTGTTAGCAAATCTGTTATTAAATCTAATAATCGCATATCCAATACGGACCCAGTGGTCACTTTTAGCAGTCGAATCCAGTACAATTGGACCTACCCTTTGACAGTGCCTCTAAAAACACCAGCTGGCGCTAAGTTTAGAATAGGCATCATAAGTGATCTAGATACGGAATCTAAAAGTGCTAAGGACTCCGACAAATGGACAAGTTTATTCCGTCGAGGATACTTGACGTGGAATCCGTCGGCTGGTACGGTCTCCATCGAATGGGACGCAACGGAACCGCTGGAGCTTTCGTCTAAGCTCGGAATGGGCGGCCGAGGAATGGAACTCTCAGAACTTCTCGTATTCAACGGGAAACTCTACTCGTTTGATGATCGAACGGGAGTCGTGTACGAGATCTACAAGGACAAGGCGATCCCGTGGGTGATTCTCGCGGATGGAGATGGAAAAGCCACGAAAGGTAAGTCGAAACAGATCGTACATGGGGATTTAAGCGGCGGACTGTGATTGAAAACTATTTCAATCTTCTTCAACTTGTAAGGAAGTCCACCAACTGAAACCAAGTGACAATTGTAGGTAACTACAAATCTTAGCAAGTATCACCTTCAAGTTGTTAATTATTATTGAGTGACTTTCAGTCAATGTCTTTTAATTTGACCTTAAAATGAATTAGCTATACCATTGTAAAGTTGATTATTTATGGCCTGCTCATAGTAGGAAATGGAATGCCTACCTCTGGTAAACATTATCAATTTAGTATTACATTATCCTGCATACCTACCTTTAATTGTTTAAAAATATTAAAATGTTTTGAGTAGAGTCTAGTACAGGTTTGTTTGATAAACAATTTAGCTAACAATCCAATGACAGAATCCAATCCAATTGGACAGATAATCCAATGATCCCATCAATCTTGAAGTGTGTTCAACAATTTTCTAAATTTGCAAAATTCTAAATCTTTTTGCTAAAATTGTAAATTACAGACGGAGTCAAGATCGAATTGACTGCTGGGTCTGAGAGCTATCGCAATTCTCAACTGGTGGCTTTACGGTGCACGCTCTTTATGGTTTTGTTATATTGGCCCTGAAATGGGCTGTTTGTCACTATATTTCGGCAATCATAACGCTGCCATCAACGTAGTACACCGTCAGACATGGGCAGTATCTAGATACTTGTATCTTAAGATACGTGTCTTAGATACATTTGTATCTTGTATTTAGTATTTTAAATACATGAGCCAAATGTATCTGTATCTTGTATTTTAAATAGGTACCCATTTCTAAAGTATTTTGTATCTTTTTTGAAGATTTAAAATACAAGATACATTTTTATGCGCCTATAATTTCAAAGATAGCTTGATCTCTTGCTTGATTTCAAACAAGCATCAAATAATACACGTTGCCGTATTGAATCGATCAAAAAAATGTTAAGTATGTTGACTTACAAATAGAACAAATTAAAATTTAATTTAGAAAGTAAGTCCCTACATTTTTTACTGTTGGATGATATGTATGAGAATAAAAAAAGGATCTTTAAATGTATCTTTTTTTAAGTATCTAAAGATACTATCTTGTATCTTGTATTTTAAATACATCTCTAAAATGTATCTTGTATCTTGTATTTTAGATACCCAAATTAAAAGTATCAGTATCTTGTATTCCAAATACATTGAAACAGAGTATTTTGCCCATGTCTGTACACCGTAAAGCCACCAGTTGAGAGTTGAGTTATTTACTTACCTACACATGTTGCCACAAAAATGATTTATAGTGGTTCAGTGGATCATCCCTATGGTAAATGTTTGAATTAGGTAGTAGTAGTAGGTAGACCTGAGGAGGACCTTTTCTAAAAAATGTTGAGAATTTGGTTCTAGGTGTCAACACTTTTTCCTCTGAGATACCTACTCATTCGTATGGTGTGACCTCTAACTCGGAGACACTACGAGTAATGGCCAATTAAAAATTTTCAATGACCATTAAAAAATTTAAAATTTAAAAAAAATGTTGAAATTTACCTGAATAATATTTTATTTAATAAATGTATGGACATACTTGGGATGCTTACTGAAATCTATTATGATGCGTGTTGTTGTCTGAGTGGTAAATGTGCTAAAAGATCCTTAAATACAGCATTCAAATTTCCCTACTTATAAATTACAGTCTGTCCAAAATTACAATGTGCAGAAATCTGAGATTTGGGCTTTTATTTTATTTTGATTTTACGCTTTCTTCAGACATTATTAACAATTGTGTGCAATAAAGCAATAAATAAAAGCAATTTAAATTTTTTTTAATGCATTATCATGAAAATTTAAAAAAAAAAAAAGAAAATTGCCATCACTAGACACTACCATACTTATGATGGTGTGCTTGACAGTGAGCATGACGGTGACTTGATATGACGGTGAGCATGACGGTGAACTTGTCTGCACAGGCTTCAAGACGGAGTGGGCTGCGGTGAAGGGACAGTCCATGCACGTGGGCTTGACAGTGAGCATGACGGTGAACTTGTCTGCACAGGCTTCAAGACGGAGTGGGCTGCGGTGAAGGGACAGTCCATGTACGTGGGCGGGCTCGGCAAGGAGTGGACGACTCCGCAGGGGGAACTAGTCAACCACGACCCGCAGTGGATCAAAATCATATCGGCCGGCGGGGAGGTCAAGCACGTCGACTGGCACGACAACTATCTCAAGCTGCGCAGAGCCGTCGGCATCGAATTCCCAGGTACGTACGTACACTTGCATTCACTAGATGTGCAGTGATTGATCAATTGACAATTACCCATCTGGACCCTTATTCTAAAACTAAAAATTTTCCGTATTCGTCCCGAATCGAATTCGTGAGAGACGAATCCGAGATATTGGTATTCTGCAAGACAATATTCAAAATGGAGACCCGGATTCGATTCGTGTCTGACAGGATCAGATTCGTCAGCTGTTTACTCGCCGGATCGGGATAAAAGTTAGGTTATTTGGGCACTAAACTATACCAATAATTATTAATGTGTGTATATTTACTGTTATTTCTTCAAATAATCGTCCAATAACTGTTTGAAATATACATAATATTATTACATACTTTCGTAATAATGTCCTGTTTCATTTTGAATGTTATGTGATGTGTCAAACACGGAGAGTTGATAAAATGACAAATGACAATCAAACCAATGTGTTAAGTATGTTCCGTACACCGTGATCAAAATTCTCTATTCTCATTGGTTACCGATACGTCGGTAAAACAAGAGTCTGCTATAAATGCATTATTTCGTGAGAATAGCGCGTCCCGATCCGTTTGCTGTTGTAGAATACGAAATGGAATCATATTCGGTTCAGCCGAATTGGGAACACACGAATCTGATCCGGGACGAATCAGATTCGGCTCGGCCGAATACAAAAGCAAAGTTTTAGAATAAGGGTCCTGGTTTGCTCTAGTTTCTTAAGAATTTCTTGAACTTATTAAATTGGCCTTGATTCATCTTATCTAAAGAAATTACGGCAGGTAGGTAGGAAATAAAACGTAATGAGTTTGTAAAAATGTATACTAACTGATACCTACTAATTAGTGAGCTGTGATTACTACACTATCTGACATTTTAGAAATCCAGGCGGTATAATTACCTGGGCCTGGAATGTTTGTACACTTGTTTGTTTAAAAGTTTTAATATTGTTGTAATGTTCGTTTATTGTTTAATCATAAAATGTGATATTTTTTGTTCTAATATTCAAAATTTTGTGTCAAACTAGCTGAAACTATTTGTTGTTTATGTGTAAACAAAATTATTGTTAGGTACCTATTTGGACAGTAGGTAGATATAATGACGTGGGAAAACAGAAAGATATCCAGGGGAAGATATCCAGGGGCAGTGTACAATTTCAGCAGCTTAGAGTGTTGACTGTTATAAAAGTACCTACTAATTACCTACAAATTCTCTTGAAATTGAATAGGCGTTAAAATACTATCACTGAACTCCCATATGGTATACTAGCTAGGTAATTCATTTAACAAGACAAACGACTGTAAAAATGAGGCTCTAACATGGCAGTGGAATATTTCAAGCAAAACAATTACTATTTTGAATAGGTAACTATTTCTTAACTAAGGCCCGGTTACTACCAAGTCCCGATAACGTTAGCGGTACGATTTATCGGCCGAAACCATGGCAACACCCAATGAAACACAGCCATCTAGTCAGCTAAAGTAAACTTTATCTTACTTATCGGGACATCATACAACCAGGCCTAACAGCACTTAAAACTCCTGTCCGTCCTATCCAAGTCCTACATCTATGCAATATGTATTGGAAACAGGTAAAATGTTATCAAGGTAAAACAATATCATTTTATTATTGCCACAATTAGGTAGGGTGGGACTGACTGTAGGCTACTTGACTACTTCAATATCATTGGTCATATTAGACAAGCCCAAGCATTCACTTGGTGTGTAAAAACCACTGGAACCACAGCAGGATGTGCCGACAGAAAGCTTATGAAATCTATTTCTATTTTATTGAGGTGTGGGTAAGGTACCGTACAACCTAATTTTTAATGTATGAGGAAACCACTCTCAAAGTGTGATCGTTTAGATCGTCTAAGTTACAATATGAAAAATTTATACAATAGAGTTGATTTTGAATAAACAAGAAACTATTGTCTATAGTTTAGTGAACTTGAATTTTTTTTTTTTTAATGTTGCACTTGTTTCAAGAGAAGACCCATAAAGACCGCATTAATCCACCTTATCCAAGACTCTTTGACTATTGAAGTTATTTTCAATGCCATAAACCTAAATTTAGTATTTTCTGTTCTGCCACAACGTTTCGCTGAGTGATAGTTTTACAATGGGGTTGTTCACTGCCATTTGCTCTCACTGGCAGCGCTAGCGGCATTGGAGGTGTCTCTCTCGGATTGGTTGGTCTCTGAATCCAAAATCTCTGAATCAAACTCCCGCCAAGGTTTAAAAACCTTCCATTCCGCTAGATGCATTTTGATTGGCTCTCTCCCGGACGATTAGAACAGCAGCGCCATCTACAATAGTTTTGCGTGAACAACCCCATTGCTTACTACAGCAAGTAGGTACCTGTAGGGATGTAAAATTTCCGGAAAAATAAAATTTGGAAATTTTCTGGAAATATTTCCATGTAATAGCAGTAATAATAGCATGTAATAGCAGTAACATGCATTATTTTCACTAGACAACACATTTGAGAGAGTATGAAAGAGGTAATGTACAAAGAACAAAGACAATTTTCCTCCAGAACAAATGCTATCATTCAGCAGTAATGATATTGATTCCGGCGAGAGAAACCAACTTCAAATCGATGAAACTTCACGGTTTGGCTTACACAATGTTACTGAACACACTGAAACATAGCTGTATTTTTTCCAAAATTACATAGGTACTACCTAGGTAATGGGTATACCAATTCCGATCATGGCAGTAACAAGATTTAAAACTTGGATACAAACCACTAACCAGCCTTATCGTAAAAACCTCGTTTGATGACGCTAAACGTAACTTTTTTTCGGGAAAAAAAAGGCAAAAATTTTCACTACCTATTTGGAAAATTTCACATTTAGCTTTTTATCCAAAATGTGTTTAAAATCTAAGGATGATGTACCTATGTAAATATAACTGCTACATATAAGGTGAAAAGGTGAAAATATAAGGTGAAAATAAAATAAAATTGTGAATAATTGTGTTAAAAAATATCGTAAAAATTTAAAGTTTTATTACAAGTTTGAGGGCAAATAACATTGCGAAGGTTTTCAGACAGCAAGATGGTAAGGAACTTATTTCTCTGTTATATTGAATATTATAAATGTCGTCATTTCATTTCTCGCGAAATTTAAAAACCCGTTTTGCCATCCACGCCATCATTTAGGTACACTTGGCACAAGTAAAAATGATCGTTGGGCGAAAATTATAAGCCCCATGTTGTTTGTTTAACTATTAGGATAATATTCACGTCACGGTATTCATGAATACCTACTCACGGTATTACCGTGTAGACAGGTTATAGATCACGTTACTTTCCTTATAGTTAAACAACATGGGACTTGTCATTTTCGCCCGACGATCATTTTTACTTGTGCCAAGTGTGTAATGCAATTTGAGTAGGCCGACTTGAAACAAACTGAAACTAGAAATTTGATATCAGCTTGTAGTAACAACTGTGCAAATGTTAAAAAAAAATCAAGGCACAATGACTCTGGGTGAAGTAGAATGAAATTATCCTGTTTGTATATTAAAAAAAAAAATTCGGATAAATTGGAAAAATAAAGTTCGGAAAATTTCCAGAAATATTTCCATTTCCGGAAATATTTCCGGCTCACGTCCCTAGGTACCCCTACTAATGTAGAGGTACCTGTAACTAATGTTCTCCTCCATCTTCAGGCTACATGATCCACGAGGCGTCCGTGTGGAGCGAAGTCCACAAGCGGTGGTTCTTCCTCCCTCGTCGCTCATCGAAGCAACGCTACGACGAAGTCCTCGACGAGAGCAACGGAGCCAACATCATGCTGACGACCGACGAGGACTTCACGTCGGTCAAAGTGTCGACCGTGGGCGAGCTCATTCCGACGCACGGGTTCTCGAGCTTCAAGTTCGTGCCGGGCTCGGACGACAACCTGATCGTCGCGCTCAAGACGGAGGAGAACAAGGGGCAGACGGCGACGTACGTCATGGTGTTTGATATCAGCGGGAAGATGTATCTACCCGAGACCAAGATAGCGAGTTTGAAATATGAAGGAATTGAGTTTATATAGAGTGTTTTTGTATGTTATTTACTTTCTCTTGTATGTAAATGTTATTTATTTTGGCAACTACCATTCGATAGGCATTTATAAAATGTAACTGACTTACATTTTTGCAGTACAGTATTTATTTTAAGACTTATGGATTTTTTTGGACTATGTGTTCCATTGAAAACTGAAGTTACTTCTATGTCTACCTTTTAAAAATAATCTGCAAATCAGGAGAAACTAGCTTGGGTGTTTATTATGTATCTACCACTACAATTCGATAAAGTAGGTAACCTCAGAAAAAGGCTCAGTTATTTTAATTTTTCAAAATTTATAAACTCAATGGGCTGAGCTATATTCCTATTAAATGAATGTCGACAACTTAATGTTTTGACTGCTATTTTTTATTTCTTCTGTTTGGTAACTCATAAATAGTAGGTAGGTGCCTACCTAGGTGTACGTACTTTGTAGGTAGTAAATAATTTGTATGTACCTACATAGGTATAATATAACTCTATCTTTTTATTTGATCTACATGTTTATAACATCCCACTAGTGTATCTTCTTTTACAAATGTACTTTTAAAGGGTCTAAATATGAAAGTTTGAATGCAACAAGTATCGCATCACATACCAAGTACGAGGGGAGGAAAAGTGAGTTACTCTTTAGTCTTTTGTGTTACGTTCTCCTTCTGTTTGTCTCTGTTTTTGGACTAGAATATGTATTGCTGAAGCCCAGTGAAATTAAAAATTTGTGCTCATTCCAATGAGAGGAGTGATTACTGATTAGTCAAGTTGACTCCAGATCGGCCTGTAAGAGTGTACAAAAGAAATAAAATATTTGAAACTCAGATTAATATTGTGGGACTTGTTTTTATTTAATGCTTGACCTAGGCTTGACCATACTTATCTGCCTTCAAAAGTGACTTGTTTTAAAGTAATTTATACCTTACTTACCTCTTAGTCTTATCTTCCAAACTTTATCATTCTACATGGTAACATGTAGTACAGAAAATGCCGTGCTGGAAATGGAATTCTAAAACGTTGATACAGGCTGTTCAATTTACGCTTACAACGCCGTTAGGGTGTAAATAAGCAGCACCAACCAGACCTTCCACCTGAATTCACACTTTGCCAACCTAAACTCTCCAAAGTGAATCCGCTAACTTAAATGTGCCACCTAGTTCTAGCTGATTTTCATTTTGTTGTGTTGGTTTTAGCGTAGTACATCATTTTCGTTGCCATCTTAACCACCATAATCATTGTACAGAAGATTTGAACAAACTGTACATTCTAAAAATACTTGTTTGAAAGTTCCCGCCGAAAATATTTATCATAGGTGGCAGCACAAGTCGGCCATGTGGATTCCCACTGACAGCAGAGTGTGGGCGGCAGTCTTTGACAGCAAGTCAGCAGGTAAATATTGGTCATTTTACATCACACTTTATTTAATATTCATGATGTTATTGCTGTAAGAATTATCATATCAATCAATACGATCTCCTCAGGTCAAGAAGGAGAAGACGATTATGTCAATAAATCGATGATCAAATTTGCTTCTAAAACAAGAGTTGCATGTTTCCGACCAACTAATTACCCTTGTCAACCATAATTGTGATGGAGTGGACAAATGGAAACTCGGAACAGGATTGGCACATGGCTAGGAAAGGTATACAACTTCTTCTCAACAACAAGATAACTGAAGCCGAACAACTCTTTGGTGAGCGCAAAGACAACATTCAAATGGCTGCCGGATACTGCTTCGTTACATTCATGGCAAGTATAACCGCACCGCAGTACTTGTTTATGATGTCTAATTAAGGATTTTCTAATCAATATTTATTACCTTCATGTCTGCAGAATGCTTTAATGACATTCGAAGAAGAGAAGCTCCATGAATCCCTGCAGACTTTACGTGACATGGAAAAACGATGCGTGCAAGATATCGGCTGGTTACGATCGGTTAGAAATAAAGTATTTGGAAGCTACGATTACTCCGTAAGTTATTGAAAACACACATTTTGAAGTTGCTTGGTCAGGATCGTGTGTCGATTGTTATGATAATGTTTTTAGGACGGTGAAACCGCGGAACGTTTAGAGGAACAAATAATCCTGGCCGACTCTCAAGTGTGCGTTGCTCTGCTGACGTTCCTCCAGCAGGATATCACGAGCTACGTGAAAGGCGGATGGGTGTTGAGGAAAGCGTGGAAAGTCTACCAGCACACGTACAATCAGATACTCGAGCTTTACAGGAAGACATTTGGTAGTGACGATGTGCCAGGTACCCTCATTGCTTCTGTTGAACTAGGGCTGGGTAGGACCAACTTTGGATTTAATTAACTATCAATGGTTGGTCTAGGTACTTTGTTCACACTATGACTTTCAACTGCAGTTGAAATCACTTTGGCTAACTGTCAGTTGATAATCTCAATTAAGTTCTAGCATGGCAGTTGAGATTTCAACTGCATTTGAACTCGATCGCATTCAGTTCACACCGGTATTCAACTGCGATTGAGATTTCAGTTGCAGTTAAAAGTCATAGGTAGTGTGAGTGAATAAGGTATTAGTGTAATTTAGTAATTGGCCGTGGAATTTGCTCCAACTGGATTCATTGGCAATTTTTGCCCACTAACTATCGATTAGATAATCCAAAGTTTGTCCTATCCGTCCTAAAACTAGCCTATGTCATGTAGATTTGTGAGTAGCCTACCTATATAGTTGCTGATTAAAAAATCAATAAAAAATCAAGTAAGAAAGAATTGTTTTCAAAATAGATCCATGGATCCACTGGTAAATGAGAGTGACTTGAAAATGTTGGTGCAAGAAATCAGCGAGAAAGGCAAACGAGTTTAATTCCGAATGAAATGTTTCAGGTTCTCAGTTTCCGTCTTGGAAGGTGATAACGCGGAATATGAGTCAGCCGAACATTCAGAGCCCGTCTTCTGATTGGTCCGTCCCGTCGTGTCCGAGCTCCGCTACGACCCCAAGCGGCAGCGCCACGCCCAACGGAAGAAGCTCCAACTTCCGCAATCCGCTCGCATATCTTGCGTCCTTTGCCTTCGCCTCAGAATCTAGGTGAGTTTATTGATAACATTCTGACTGAAAGTGGAGGGCAAGACAGTCAACTGTTTGAGCCAAGGAATTTCAAGGACCAAAACATTGATCAAATGACCCTCTAGAACGGCCAAAGTTCCAAACACAATTTGCGGAGAAGTCAACAAAATTATTTATTTTCTAAAGGAATTGTCATTCTACCTAAACATGAGATTGCATAATCCAACATGATGTATATCCTGCTTGGTTATATGCAAGGTGTGGAAAGGAAGTTGTACATAATCAATTTCCTTTCCACTCCTTAAACATTTTACGCGAATTCAACCAGCACAACAAAACAATGATAAAATGCCAAATGGACTATCCACACCGAATTGTAGTACCTATAATTGTTATAAACTTGATTTTACACAATCATCAAATAATTAAAATTCTAAGTTTTTTACACAAAGTTATTTTCTTCTTTTTCATAAACTAATTTCTAGGAATTACCACTTGATATGAACTTTACACATTATAAACAGTGCACTAATTATTATAATACATCTCAGCAAAATTTTGGACTTAGCATAGGTACACTATGTACCTACTTGCCTTAAAAGGGCCACCATGGCAGACAAAGCAGTCCAAGGTCATCCCATAAGCCGCTGCAGTGAATTGATGGTGGATATTATGAATGTTGCAGCAAGTCAGTGCCTCCTGAAGTGGTGTCCCACCTGATGTCCGCCGTCAGCTTCGGCTACGGGATCTTCCAGCTGTGCATCTCTCTCCTCCCGCCGTCGCTGCTCAAGCTCATCCCTTATGGCCCTGCAGTGTATTGATGGTGGATGAATGTTGCAGCAAGTCAGTGCCTCCTGAAGTGGTGTCCCGCCTGATGTCCGCCGTCAGCTTCGGCTACGGGATCTTCCAGCTGTGCATCTCTCTCCTCCCGCCGTCGCTGCTCAAGCTCATCCCTTATGGCTCTGCAGTGTATTGATGGTGGATGAATGTTGCAGCAAGTCAGTGCCTCCTGAAGTGGTGTCCCGCCTGATGTCCGCCGTCAGCTTCGGCTACGGGATCTTCCAGCTGTGCATCTCTCTCCTCCCGCCGTCGCTGCTCAAGCTCATCCCTTATGGCTCTGCAGTGTATTGATGGTGGATGAATGTTGCAGCAAGTCAGTGCCTCCTGAAGTGGTGTCCCGCCTGATGTCCGCCGTCAGCTTCGGCTACGGGATCTTCCAGCTGTGCATCTCTCTCCTCCCGCCGTCGCTGCTCAAGCTCATCCCTTATGGCTCTGCAGTGTATTGATGGTGGATGAATGTTGCAGCAAGTCAGTGCCTCCTGAAGTGGTGTCCCGCCTGATGTCCGCCGTCAGCTTCGGCTACGGGATCTTCCAGCTGTGCATCTCTCTCCTCCCGCCGTCGCTGCTCAAGCTCATCCCTTATGGCTCTGCAGTGTATTGATGGTGGATGAATGTTGCAGCAAGTCAGTGCCTCCTGAAGTGGTGTCCCGCCTGATGTCCGCCGTCAGCTTCGGCTACGGGATCTTCCAGCTGTGCATCTCTCTCCTCCCGCCGTCGCTGCTCAAGCTCATCCCTTATGGCTCTGCAGTGTATTGATGGTGGATGAATGTTGCAGCAAGTCAGTGCCTCCTGAAGTGGTGTCCCGCCTGATGTCCGCCGTCAGCTTCGGCTACGGGATCTTCCAGCTGTGCATCTCTCTCCTCCCGCCGTCGCTGCTCAAGCTCATCCACTTCCTGGGCTTCGAGGGGGATCGGAACGTCGGCATCGCGGCACTCATGTTCGCGAGGGAGGGGAGGGACATGCGCGCACCGCTTGCCTCGTGAGTAGATGTAGCTCGTGGAGGCTGGCACACAATATGCTATACTCTACATATATCACCTGTGCTTACTTACCAAAGTGATAGACACCCCTAGTTTCAAAATAAATAAGGGTATCTCACAAATTCTATAGTTTGTTGGATTCTTATAGAAAAGAAATTCAGTATGATCCCAACAAATCATAAAACGGTATTTGAACGAAACAGATTGGCTGCTGGTCAGGTTCATTGACAATCAATCCTTGTTATTATCAATGAAATCAGTGCTCACCTACTAGAGGTAGATGACGAGTAAGCATATACCGTATTAACTCGTGTATAAGACGCACTCGTGTATAAGACGCACCCTTGTTTTGAGAAGTCTATTTTAAGAAAACACTTAACATGCGTGTATAAGACGCAGTAAATGATGAAAAACTGTGTGTGTTTGTATACATGATATCCATCTAAATGTTGGTTTTCCAGCTAACTGAGCTATTTGAATGAAAATCACTGCCAACTTGTTGTAAGCAAACATTAATGTCCTGCTTCTGAGAAAGGGGGAGGGGGAGTCTCTTCCCAGCAGCTGTTGTTTGCTCTAACAAGCACGCACCTGCCTCTCCTCTGCATTCCAAAACAAACCCAACTCCCCTCCACCCCTTCCATTAAGATCGCCATTCAACAGTGTTTAGTCTATTTTATACCTGTCAGAGCAATGTTTTTCAGACGTAAACATATATTTTGTCTCCTGACCTAAATGCAAGGGAAAACATTTTATTGCACAAATGTAATATGTTAATAGTGTTGTGTCTAGACACAGTATGAGTAGTCCAGACAGAGTGAGAGGGAAAGGCAGAGATAGACAACATGTGGCAGTCTACCACAGCTCTGTTTACAAACATCCACCTTGGATTTACTGGGAAAAAAGCTTGGTATGCGTGTATAAGACGCAGGGCTGTTTTCAGAATCAAAATATTGACATATAATTGCGTCTTATACACGAGTTAATACGGTACTTCATCAGATGATGCCATCACATTTTTTTCAGACAATCCATTTCTTTCAAATACCGTTGGCGTTTTATGAATTGTCACTTGGAAAATACTCTAGTAAATACATACATTGGTAAGCTAATATGCAAATATTTGTATTGCATGTGAATAAGTATTTGTGTGAAAGTTGCTGTTACTTGACCATGGAAGACAATCAAATCAAATGCATCATTTTCATCCATGATAATTTTTTGAATTTTCTTTAAATGAAGGTGAAAAATATTTCAAAACAGTGTCTGTAAAATGTCAATAACTCTTGAAGTTCTTTGAGAGCAATGTTTAAAAAAATAATTTCCAAAACCTCTAAAATATTGATTACAATTGCATTTTTTAAGTTTTTTGAATTAGAAAATTTGAAGTTGATTTGTCTGACGGTTCCATTTTCAATTTTAAAACAGTCCATCTAACAGACTTAAATTTTTTTTCGGTCAGCACACACCAAAACTTGTGGTGTTCCTTCCTACCAAACCATGGTTGTGCAAAACGTATTTTAAATTTATGCTGAATAATGGTATATATAATATTCATAGTATTTTTAGTGGTTTGATCCCCATACACAAACGAATTTGAATCAAGTAGGTTATATACATGGAGTGGCCATTCGCCGCGCGGATTGAAGCCGACTTTCTGGTGGCATATTTCGCCTCACGCACCAAAAACTCCAGGCAAGCAACGAGTCACGTCGCACAAAGTCATACGAGCGCAGTTATAAGAGTTCCAGGAACATTTTAATGCCGCGCCAATGAATACACTTAGGGAGATGCGGTTTGTAACATTGTTTAACTGAGCTGAGACTCTAAGGAATCACCTCCATGTTTCGATTCTTGATACTTCAAATAGTTGCGACGTTACAGCAAGTTGAATAGAACACTTTTTGTGCATTCTGAGTTATTTTCCAAACGTTCCCAGACATATTTTAATTGCATGCCACCCAAAGTATAAAAAGTAAATCAAAAAATGGAAGGTGATTCCTTGGAGTCACAGTTAAGCAATGCTACAAACCGCATCTCTCTAAGTGTATTCATTGGCGCGCAATTAAAAAATTACTGGAACTCTTGGAACGGCACTCGTAAGCGCGCGTGCGGATGCAATCGTTTTCTGCCTGGATTTTTTTTGCCTAGGAGGAGTGGCGGCTAGCCGGGAGTGGCTTCAAGCCCATAGCGTAGGCCGGTATAGCGGTTGGCCCTTCCAGAAGAATATAACTATAAACTCCTTGATTTGAATGCATTCGAAATGATGCAATGTTGGGGTAACAAATGATATTTCTTTTTCGTATCCAGGCTGGCTCTGTTGTGGTATCACACGATCGTGAGGCCATTCTTCGCTCTGGATGGCTCCAATGTTCGCGCCGGAGTCGACGCTGCTCAGCTGCTGATCGAGGAGTCACGAGAGGACTTCGGACAATCCGCTCTCTTCCTGTTCTTCACCGGCAGAGTAGAGAGGCTGAAGGTTTGTAGTCATCGTCTTGCTTCAAATATATTCATAGTCATGCAAGAATATACTATTAAAGAAAGAGTTTTTAAATCTCAGCTAAGCATGTTGTTTCACTTGTTCATTTTCTGATGTAAATTTTGTGCTGTCTTGGCTCAAGCTTATTTTTTTATTCTGAAAGATAGGCATGTAATAACTTGGGGTGTGCGAGTACTCGAAATTTCGAGTTTGAGTCGAGTTTGGGGGGTGAATCGAGTCAAAAAGGGTTAAACTCAACTTTTTCGAGTTTAAATTTTTTTTTTTTTTGATTGACAATATTTATACTGTTTACATCCTTAACAGTCCCCTACCTACCTCTTCCTATCAATAATCCACTCCTCAACTCACAAGAACACATGCATTTCTGTTAAAATGACACAATGAAATAATAACAAAGTATTGTTGGACGAAATTGTTGAGATTTGGGAAATATGATATTCCTGCTGATAAAGTGACATAACTCAACTGCAGGTCTAAGTGCTTCTGACAATACTTCTAGGAATGCAATAACCCAGAATTCTTGGCCTAAGGAAGTTCTAGGGTCTTTGGCCTTTACATTCTATGTAGTACCTACCTAGTAGTATTTCTAGTAGCAGATTGAATGATTTTTTTTCCTCCAAGATACAGCAGCTGTTAAAGCTTAGATCCTAGGAAGTTAGATCTTTACTTGTCATTCCAAGCTACAATTTTCTAGTAGCACACTTCAAACCCCTGTAGTATGAGAATCAAAATGATTTACCTAATACACATCTTATCTTATAATAAAAAATGACATGATTTAGCAGCCCTACAATGTATAGATGATGTATGATTAATGTAAATATTTCAATTCATTTTGTGATGGTCGAATAATAATTTTATGACCTAATAGTACGTAGGTGAACATTTGCTGAACATGACTCGAACTCAACTCGAAAAACTCGATTCATCTCACTGACTCGACTCGAACTCGACTCGACCTTAAAATATCAAACTCGCACAGCCCTAAGTAATAACCTAATTATGCCAATAATAATTTTATTTTGTGCCTAACACGCATTGGTTTTTAAATTATGAAACAAAATGTAGTACCAGTAGTACCTACCTACCACGTATCATTTTGTTTTGTATAGATTCACTTCATGATTCAAATTTTCCAAAGTAGGAGTCCTTTTGACATTCTTATTTTAAATATCAGTGTCGCAAATTGTAATGTATAATGCCTTAACATGTCATACCGTTTTAACTCGTGTATAAGACGCACTCGTGTATAAGACGCACCCTTGTTTTGAGAAGTCTATTTTAAGTAAACACTTAACATGCGTGTATAAGACGCAGTAAAATGATGAAAAACATTGTGTGTTTGTATACATGATATCCATCTAAATGTTGGTTTTCCAGCTAACTGAGCTATTTGAATGAAAATCACTGCCAACTTGTTGTAAACAAACAGTAATTTCCTGCTTCTGAGAAAGGGGGGAGGGGATTCTCTTCCCAGCAGCTGTTGCTTGCTTTAAGAGGCATGCACCTGCCTTTCCTCTGCATTCCAAAACAAACCCAACTCCTCTCCTCCCCTTCCATTACGATCGCCATTCAAAAGTGTTTTGTCTATTTTATGTCTGTCAGAGCAATGTTTTTCAGACGTAAACATATATTTTGTCTCCTGATCTAAATGCAAGGGAAAACATTTTGTTGCAAAAATGTAATATGTTAATAGTGTTGTGTCTAGACACAATATGAGTAGTCCAGACAGAGTGAGAGGGAAAGGCAGAGATAGACAACATGTGGCAGTCTACCACAGCTCTGTTTACAAACATCCACCTTGGATTTACTGGGAAAAAAGCTTGGTATGCGTGTATAAGACGCAGGGGTGTTTTCAGAATCAAAATATTGACATATAATTGCGTCTTATACACGAGTTAATACGGTATTTGGCGGCACTAGATATTTGAGCACAAATCCGATGATAATTCAACACATTGGGTCAGGGGGTTGGTATTCCCACCAACACTAGGGCCGCATGACTCCTGGAACCCGGCTGGCCACGCCTGGCATTTCCTCATCTTCTTCTTCTTTCTCCACTTCCAATTGTCTCACAAATTCCTTCTACCGTGCTTTGTCCTCCCACTGTCTCTCAGCATCCAACTCACTCCACCACACCTTCCTCCTCTCTCCAACACATCCTTTTTGACCAGTCCAATTCACCTCTCTCTCTCGGTCGCCCCCTCTCCGTGTTCCCGCCTTGGTTCAACCTGTAGATCTTGTTGTTTTATATCACGTCTTGTACAGTGCAACATCCCCGGGGCTCTGGAGGCGTACCACGCGGCGGTGCAGAAGTCCCCGCAGCGTGAGATCCAGCTGTTGTGTCTGCACGAGGTGGGCTGGTGTCATCTGATTCAGCTGGACTGGCACAGAGCGCACCACTGCTTCCTGCAGCTCAAGCAGCGCTCCCGGTGGTCGAAGAGCTTCTACACGTATCTAGCGGCAGGTAATGTCGGCAGATTCAATCAATCAGTTTTTAAATAACTGACTTTCAATCTAAACTATTACCTTTTTGATAAAACTCCTACTCTGCACAACACTGGTACTATATAAAAACACAAATTAAACCACAGAGAGCAATATTTCGGCAGCCTTCTTCAAGCCAACTTGTCTTGGTTTCATCATACACACAATACAATAACAATAACACAGTACAATAACTTCTTAATTTTATTATAATAACCTATTTGTAATTATTTAATCCATGGGTCAGTTTCACAAAATAAATTTAATTTCATCCCTTTTGTGGACCCAACTTTGTGTGGTCACAAATTAAATGGCATAAGAATCATGTCATAAATATTTTTTTAAATTTTGCTTAATTAGTTTGCATTATTGTTTCAAGTTAACTTGATGAAACATAATATTTTCCATCTGCTTAAATTTTACATTGTACGATCATATCTTCAAGAGATGGTAACTTAGCATCCAGATGAAGCCAGCATGGTATTGATTGATAACGTGGATGTTCCAGTGTGCGTGGGAGCGAACGGCAACCTGGACGAGGCGATTGCTCTGTCGCGCGAAGTCCCCAAGCTTCCCCTGAGCGCGCAGCAGCGAGGCTCGCAGCTGGAGGTGTTCATCGCGCGGCGCATCGACAGCTTCCCTCGCGGCGACGCGGCCAGCTACTTCGACGCCGCCTGCTGCCAGCTGCTGGCCTGCGAGCTGCTGTATCTGTGGAACGCGCTGGCCTCGTGCGAGATGGACCGAGTCATACGCATGCTAGCGGGTGAGTCCAGCGAGTCGCTCGTTGTGTCTGACTCTGATGATATTTCCTCACTGAGGCAGAGGTGGACTGGGCTTAAAATGCAATGAGGCAAAGGGCCCATGTAAACAATTGAAAGTTGCCAGAAACCATCGAAGAGAAGGAAAAAGATTGAAGAGAATAACGCTTGTAATATGGAAAAGGCTTCAAATTTATTTATTTATTTTTACAAATGTATTAATTTAATTTGTATTTATACAAGAATGTCAAACATATCATATTTTTCCACTTTGTTTGCTAAATCATGGGACACTTTGTCAAGTTACTCTCTGCGTTTTCGATCATGACCGAATAACAGAGACAAAAGGTCATGGGACTGCTGTCAGCCAATGAGTGAGCTGCTCTTCAGTCAGCTCTCTGCTTTTACTTGACAGTGTGTACAAGTTTTAAGTCACGGTACGAACTAGTAAATTGTTCGCTAGCGGGCAGCCCCACGGACTACGAGCCTATGGTCGGCCTGCGCTGGCTGATGACCGGCGCGGCCCAGAGCATCGTCGGCCGCTACGAGGAAGCCATCGAGAGCTTCCGCAGCTGCATCGAGATGAGAGGCGACGCCAACGCCACCGAGCCCATCACAACGGAGTCAGGAGATCACCACATCACCGCGTTCGCGCTCTACGAACTGGGCACGCTGCTCTCGTACAACTCAGAGGTAAGCATATCTATTATCTAATCATGCGTTATAACTGTGTGAAGCTATCTGCATGTGTTATGATGAGTTATTCAATGTAAAATATTATACCTAGCATTGGGTTATATATTTTGTTAGGTAGGTACTCCTTTTTGCTGTTTGTCCACTTGCTTTTTTCATACATTTTTCATACCCTTTAACCAGTGAGTTAATTTGTTGGTAGGTAGAGGTAGAAATTCTATATCCTTTTTGCGATGTGTTAGGAAGCATATTTTTGTTTGATGAGAATATAAAGCTATCAAATATTAAACACATTTTTAAAAATTATAAAAAAAAAATTGAAAAATATAATTTTTTTGCATAAAAAATATTTTTTTTCTATGTATATGTAGAATGCTAGCACGTACGAGATACGTGCATACCTGTTAAAGGGCTAGAGAATTTCTTTAATTTTCTCTTTGGTTGAGAGTGTTTCGATTTTTTTTAAGCCCAGGGTGCCTATTCTCGAGTTTATTGAAAATGTTTGCCATGTGGAAATGAGCCACTGCACAATGCATTCAGCTACTAAATATCATTGATAAAACAAAATATTTAACGTCATTTCGCAAAGTTGAACATTTTAAAATTCAGTTTCGATTCGAGAATAGGCTCCCTGGTTCCAAAAACATTTGGCTCAGGAAAAACAATTTTTTTTTGTGTACCTACCTTCAATGGAAGAAGAGTTTCATACGTAGTTTCATCTTTTAAGTTGTAAAAGCCTACTTGGAAACAAAAATGCTCAACCCTTCAGGTTATTTGGACTTTTAAGTAGACTCTTTAACCTTTTGAGTGCTACTGACGTGTATACACGTCATTTTGTGATTGGGCCACCAGTGCTACTGACGTGTATGCACGTCATAGAACTGTGCTCAAATTTACAAAAAATTTCAAATTTCATCATTCCTCAAATTTTTTATAATGTCAATATGCGTAATGATTGTTTGAACCATTAATCCAAATCTTAAAAAATGTAGACAAATCTATTCATATGCAAACAAGGTCAAAGAAAATTTTTCAATGAAAATATGAGCTTTATTGAGCGAGCGAAGCGAGCGTCTCCTTTTGGCTCTTTTGGCACGGACCTCTGTTTTTTTTTGTGTTTTTTTTCTGTTAATAGCCGATACACAGGTTGCACTGTTTCAGCGATCGATCTGAAATTTTGCTCACATGTAAAACCAACCTTCTCTGTTTGCAGACCCTAATTTTTTTGAAATCCATTCATTGGTTAAAATTTAAATAAATATCTCCTGATAGGCTGAAAAATGAAAACGGTCTTCGATAATTCTGATCAAACTCATATTTTGGCTATACAGGTCAGAGTTTTTCTTCGATCGAGCTGAAATTTTGCACACATGTTAACCCAACCTTATCTGTTTGCAGGCTCTAATTATATTTGAAATCCATTAATTGGTTAAAATTTAAATAAATATCTCCTGATAGGCTGAAAAATGAAAACGGTCTTCGATAATTCTGATCAAACTCATATTTTGGCTATACAGGTCAGAGTTTTTCTTCGATCGAGCTGAAATTTTGCACACATGTTAACCCAACCTTATCTGTTTGCAGGCTCTAATTATATTTGAAATCCATTAATTGGTTAAAATTTAAATAAAGATCTCCTGATAGGCTAAAAAATGAAAACGGTCTTCGATAATTCAGATCAAACTCATATTTTGCATGATCATTAAGACCAACATTGTCTCTTATTTTACAAAATTTCATCCCAATCAGTTAAGAACGTATGAACTTATTGTCATTTTCAATATCTGTCAGTAATGAAGTATCGAAAGTAATGTTTTCCAGTGCCACTTGAATTGAATCTGATTTGCTATATTTACCAGGGTGCTTAGATGCTATTTTCAAGTTTCGATGAAAAGCATAATATCATTTTTTATTGATTGAGTGATCATATTTCAATTAAATATGGATGTATATGTTTTCTTTGCGTTGTGTACGCATTTCCGGTTCGAGTATTTGCACGTACCCGTGCTCGCTCATCAACGCGTCTCACTGAGCGTTTTCCTAGTCTAAAATTAACCCAGCAAAGGGGGCTAGAACACAGAATATTTACTCAGCACTCAAAAGGTTAACAACTACCGATAGTAATGGTTTTAATGTAAGTCAATTAATGAAGCCATTTTGTATCTAGGTAGTGTTGTGAAGATAGTATAGTACTGATAGCCTTCAAAACTTTTCTTTTTGGTGCAAAACTTTTGACTTCTCAATGTATAAGAAAGAAGGTACAAGAAAAATAGAAAAAATAAGTGTTTGTTAACCGATTTGTTTTTCTAGTCAATGTAAGATTCAAATAAGAATGTAATTGAAAACTGCCAACCATGATGTTACTTGCAGAGTCGCGACGAGGGAAGACTGATGCTGATCCACGCGCAGAACAACTTCAAGAACTACGACTTCGAGAGCCGACTCAGCGTTCGTCTGCACGCCGCGCTGCGCAACATTCGATGAACGGCAAGCCTCGACTCCATTAGCCCATTGTGCTGCGCAACATTCATACCACGAAGCTCCTAGTCGCTTACAGGTAGTTCCCAAATGGCTACACTTCTCACGTAATTGGGCATCCAATTCAAAATAATTCAAAACTTTTTTGAATTTTTGCTTTAAACCAGTATGACACTATCTAGTTGGGCCTTGGTCTTGTAATGGGACACACCGTCTTTTAAGTTTCTTGAGTTTCGGCTTGACTCCGGTATAATTTTTAAAAAATCGAGCTCTTACCCAAAATTTTTGCTTACTAAACTAAATAAATATTGTTCATGCGCGAAATACGGTTATTTGTAATCATATTTAAAGCTTCGTGATCATACCAAAACTCATAATTTAATCCAGTGTATGGCATTATTTAGTTTCTTAAGGCTTGATTTTCTAAATTTAGCTTGTGTGAAATAATAACAGTTTGAAGAACCGCTTTTTAACGGTTTCCTTACTGAAGCGTCTTGAAAGGGGTGTGAAAGGTTGCGAAGTGTTTAGATGTACCTAATTCTTGCGCTTGAAGTGTAGCCCCGGGATCCCTAGAGCAACAGCTCAATCAACAAAGAGGTAGTCATTAGCTACCTCACCAGACACAGTACCTGTCGCCATGACAATTAACCGAACAAAGTATTTAGTAACGGCTTGATATTGATATTCATTCACCATATGATAGTCAGTGCATAACGCTTCATGATAATAATTAACACCAAAGAAATGTAGGACTATAATATGTTTAAGGTGAAGGAGGACCTGTGCCATTTTTAGATCGTCACCATCTCGTTGGTACAACAAGTGGTAGAGATATAATTGCTCTTCGTTTTGAAATTATGGTTATTTCATATCTTTAATTGCTCTTAATTTTTAAGAATTCTAAGTGTCTTCAAAAGTAGTAAATGATGCATATAGAGCAATTTATTCTCTACAATTAAAGAGTACAGGGAAATAGGAGTCCATTATCTTATAAATGAGTTTAAGGTGTAATCTTGCAATGATTTTTATGAGCTTTCAGAATATACCCTCGGTTTTTAGAAAATATTGCCACCAAGTCTTGAAAAACGTAATTGAAATATCGATTTGTATGGAAGTTTGTATGGAAGTTATGCAAGTTTCAACATAACACTTCGTTTATCTCAGTTTCATCCGAATGTGACTTATAGCGTTCTTTCCCTGTACCCTTCAAATGCATCAACACAAATTGAATTTTCAATGAGTTCATTCTTAAAAATGGCAGTTTTAAGTGTCATCATGCCTCTTAATTTGTTTGTTTATTTATACCTATGAATTTATCGATGTCACATGATTTTTTTAATGTTATTACGTACTTAGATAGGTAAAAAATAAAATCACTGAATTAGAAAGCTGAACTTCCATGACAGATATTGCAGTAAAAATGTTGTTAATCTTTTGATAAGCCACTCCTGACTGGTCGATGTATCACGGATATTTGTACCGGCCAATCAGGAACTTCGACGTACTACTCTCTTGCTATGCTACTAATCCGATTGCGGAATAAACAAACTATCAAGAGACCGTGGTTTTCCATATGATATTTGACCATTGATCTGAGGTTGCCATATGAATAAGTATACTTATTATTCACAATCACGGATGTAAATATTAATTATCAACGAATATTACCAAAGTTGTATCACTACTGCTGAAATGTATTACTATTTACTAGTCACTATTATGAATCAAATCTCACTATAAAACTAATAATTAATAATAATTAACAAATTGTTTTTGGAAATCTACCAATCATGATACAAATATTAAAGTGAAATATGTAACGTTATATAATAAGAAATGTGTGGGGTTGACAAACATAAATCATATAATCCCGATATTGATATTTATGAATCGAATACTGAATTCCATCTAATCATGACAATATATTAGATTAGCTGGTTGCAATCAAAACAAACTCGAAGTGCGTTGTGAAACGTAGCAAATAAAGCCATTTGTTTCCCGTCCTTGAATAGCGTTTGGAATCATTTTAGTAGCTCGGCGTTGTGATGTTTAGTTGGTCGATGATATCCGACCTGCCCGTAGGTGAGTTCCACACATTGCCACTAGTATCGCTGTAGTTCCAGCTTCCAGTACTTAATGCATAATGTGAACAAAGTAGATTTGCTGACATGCTACATGAAAATTAATAAGTAAGCAATTTCACTCAGTGCAAGAAGACCACCAAAGATTATTTTCTCGAGAAGAGCCAATATATTTTCTTTTGCAAAATAAATTACATTGTTTATATGTAAGGTGACCTTGAACATGTATAGTACAACTTGATGTAGCTGGTCTGATCAAATGATATAAATATGAATTTTTGTGAAGTTTGTCTTTGACTTTTTTGAAAGGTAGATGATATTTACCTAATAGAAAAACCTCGTTAATATGTCATCCTGTAATTCGTGACTGTGACTTACTACTGTTTTTCAATGTTATGTCTTCTGAAAGAAGATGTAAGATTTATACTTAATTTATGAAGAATATTTTTAATTTTAAACATACAATGTTTAGGAAATTATTCCCGTTTTGGTTTATAATTTTTTAAATAGTAGGTATTCTTGTTGACATGGTTTTAATTTTTTCCTTTAATGTAATCCATACAGTGGTCGAATTGGGGGGATGGGGAATATTCGATAGTTTCATGCTGTTGTGCACACCATTTACAAAGAATTTGTCTATTTAGCCATATGTAGATGCCATTTGCCATGATAAAAATAGGCTTAAAATGCTTCAAAATCGCATAGAAACGGACCAAATTCATTTTTGCAATTAACCTTTTTTTCTGGGCTCCCCGGACCAGCATGGTGCTGGGGCCCCTGATCCCCCATTGCCCTCATGCAAATGTTTCTTTGGTAAGAATACTATTTTGTACAGGAGGGAGGGTTCAGGGGAGAGCTTTCCCCCCACCTGGATATCAATAAAAATAAAATAAAGACGGTGCACCTCTAAACGTATATGTAAATTGACTTTAAAGTGCCATGAAACTAAAAACTGCCATGCGAGGCAAGACTTTTGGGGCATCCCCCCACACCAATTATCATTGGAATGAAAAATGTGAATAAATAAAAAAAAGTTGAAAATGAAATACCTCCACCTCAGACGCACGCCCCCCCCCCCCCCCCCCCCCCCCCCCCCCTCCGGCAGAACCCTGCCGGCGCCCAAGTACACCATCCTCCCATAGACTGACCACCACCGACCACTGCATCCATATTCCGTACTAGATTTCTTGAACACATCTATCAACATGTGATATCTAATTTTTAAGTAATTAAAAAAAAATACAAGTCATTCGAAATGTTTACCTCAACTTATTTGGGAAACCAGATAAGATAAATTGTTTTTTTTTGAAATTAACTATAAAGTACCTACCAAACATTATGAAGAGCTAAGATATTGCCCAATCAGACTAGCTATCATATAAATAAGGGTGATGATTACTTATTTCACTCTTAAGTCCATCCAAAATACCGGTAATTATAAACGTCCAGGCAAATAATTTTAATCACATCTCTCTATTTAGTACCTACAAGAATTAAAAAGCCTTTAAAAGAATGTGAATTGTAGTCCAAACTTGGAGCATTCCATTAGATATAAATATTAATAAATAATTAGGGATGGTATTGTTTGTTGTGTATTTTTGTTTGTGTAGTATCAGCATTAATTCACTTTGTAATGACTTTTGTGAACTTTAATACATAATTAATTGTTTATAGTGCAAATATTGGAATAAACTTTACTGTTACACTAAAGCGTATTGTTTTCCTTGTAGGTAATATGTGTTATTATATTCAACCTCATCCGACAAGTACGCCGTTCACTCTTCTAACAATCTGGTAAATTATGTCCTATTTGTCTGTTTACCTATGTGTCCTGAATGAATTACAGCTTTTTCCATCCTGTTCAAATTCAGATGTAAAAATTCTGGAGTTAATATAATATTCTTCCAAATTTTTATTGTAAGTTTTTCAAATCTTTACTACATTTTTCAGTAGCCTTTTTTGGGGGAAAGGAAAATATATTTTAAATAAATAAAAATTGAAATCTAAAATCAGTTCCCTGCAATATTAGTAAATGTATTAATTGTACTTAGAATATTACGTATTTTAGTCCCATACATTTATTTTATAAAAAATAAGTAAGTCAGAATCACGGCAACCTATAATCGAGTAGCCGACCAAGATGTTTTTGAAAATTTCCCTCCAAAAGGGAAGTTAATTTTCAGATGTTGGCATCACGGAGCAGAGTGTCGTCTGTTGCTTCTTGCCGGATTTTTAGCAGCCATCTTTGCATCGAGATTTTGACAGCTACAAACATTTTATATTAATTTTGCCATTATTCCTGAACAATTCCATTCAGTTGTGTTTAAGTTTACTAGTGTATAGTCCACAAGATACAATTTTGTACGCAATACTTTATTTAAATTCTTTTATTACCTATTGTCTAATACTGCGCATATGCGTTATTGATCAGGATTTCGTGACAAGACCTGACTGACACCGTGTTCCAGGGGAATTGGTGGTTCCTACAATGGAGAACGAGAACTATATAATCATTAGCGGCAATTCGCATCCAGAGCTGGCCAATCTGATTGCCAGGTAATACAAATTTCTTTATTGACTGCTCAACTTATCATGCTTCTGTGGTTGTATCTGTATCAAGCATGGTTTTTCCGCAGTCGCCTCGGTGTAAAGAACGGAGGCTGCGCCGTCTACCACAAGACAAACCGTGAGACGATGGTGGAGATTGGTGATTCGGTCAGAGGCAAGGACATCTACATTATCCAGACGGGGACCAAGTATGTAGTAATAGAATTTAACTTGCATGGCATTTTCCACTGGCCGCACTTGGGTTGCACTGAAATGAGTTGACGTCACCACACAAAACTCAATTCAAATTTCAAACTGAGTGCAAAACTAGTGTGGCCCAGTGCTGCCAGTGGAAAACGCCATCAATTGTCTACTAGTAAGGTGATAATTTCCAGAACTATTTTACGATGCCAGTCTCTCAAGTTCAGCTTAAAAAAACATTACCTCTCTAGGTAATTCAAAATGGGAAATTTCAATTACCATAGTACGTTATGTTATTCACATCACATGGTTGGTTTGTAGTCACTATAAAATTAAAAACTCGGCTTTCTATAATCTTTGCTAAAAGACTCAGGGTGCATTAAAGACTAGTTTAAGTGGGTTTCTTGAGGAATTGCAGTAAATAAAGTTTCTTTAGTACTGTTGGCCCATTATGCAGTATTTTATGGATTCAAATGTGCTACGTCCCAGAAGTTACTTTTAGGTCTCAATAATAATCTTCCTCCCGGTTCCAAGAGTTGGGTCGGGGGGTGGCGAGGCCACCATTTACTAGGGCCCGGACTCCTAAGCTAGCTGGCCAGGCTTGGCTCTTCCTCTTCGTTCTTCTTCTCTACCAGTTTTTTCCACTTCTTCCTGTCTTCCCACCACCTTCCTTCTTCCACTTCTTCCCACTTCTCCAGTCTCTCTTGTACATCTTCTGCTACCAGCTCTCTCCACTTTTCCCTCGGTCTTCCCACTCTCCTTTTATCACTTCTCGCAGCTTCGAACTCCCGACGCGGTATTCTCTCCCTCTGCATTCTCTTCATGTGGCCAAACCACCGTAGCCGCTCTCTCCCCATTTTAAATGCCAACCTCTCTACCTTCAAGTCTCCTCTAATCTTTTCACTCCTGATCTTGTCCATCTTAGTTACTCCTTGTATGCTTCGTAAAAACTTCACTTCTGCTGCCTGCAACTGGCTCTCCTCCTTTCCTCCGATCGCCCACGTTACGGAACCGTAGGTGAGTATTGGCAGGAAATAGCTTTTGAAAAGGAGTATCTTGCATTTCTGGGGGAACTGCTCATTCCAAAGAAGTTTCCTGACTAACTGGAAAAATGTGTTAGCCTGTTGCACTCTTGATGTTATCTCTCTTCCTATTTTTCCATCCTTAGTTAGCCAGCTCCCCAGATACTTAAACTCTCCTCTCTCCGCCAGTTCCAAGCCCCGTAGCCTGATCTTCACATTTCTTGTTGCCTTCCTCTCCATTACTAGTGTCTCACTCTTTTCCTGACTTATTCGCATACCGTATTCTTCAGTCATCTGGCTCCATCTATCAATCTTTTCTTGAACACATTCGCTGGTTTCTCCCCACACTACGATATCATCTGCATATACCAGTGTATTCGTCTCCTGGTCTTCGCTTGGTTCTACTTTTCTCAGCAGCTCGTCCATGACAATGACAAATAGTGTTGGGGAAAGAACGCTGCCCTGTCGAAGTCCTTCCTTCACCTCAAACCATCCTGTCTTCCCCTCCACTGTTTGTACACAGCTCTCGTTCTTCTCATATGTGCTCTTGATTCTCTCAATCAGACCCAATCCCACCCCCTTCCGCTTCAGACATTCCCATACTTTCTTCCTTGGTAGGCGATCGTAGGCCTTTTCCAAGTCTAGAAAAACCATGTACAGTTTTTCTCCACTCTCCCACTTTCTCTCCATGACTTGTCGGATAGTGAATATTGGATCAATGGTTGATCTGCCTGGCCTGAACCCATATTGTTCCTCCCTGAGCTTTTCCTCTACTACTTCTTTCAGTCTAAATTCCACCACTTTTTCGAATACTTTGGCACATTGACACATCAAAGTAATTCCCCTGTAGTTGCTGCACTTCTTCCTGTCACCCTTTTTGTAGATTGGTACAATCACTCCCTTTCTCCAATCGTCCGGTATGGTCCTCTGTTTCCATGCCGCACTCATTACTCGAAACAACCATCTTTTTCCTATTTCCCCAGCAGCTCTTACCATCTCCACTGTTATCTCATCTATTCCGGGTGATCGACCATTCTTCATCTCGTTTAGCGCTTTCTCCACTTCTCCCTCTCTCAAAGCACACTTCTCCTCTTCCTCGTTCTCACTCTGTAGTATTCCACTACTTTCTGGTAGTGCCACTCCATCAACATTCAGTAGTTCCTTGAAGTACTCTTTCCACAGTGCCTGTACTTCTACTGGGTCATTGATCAATCCTCCGCAAGCATCCACCATGCATGCCTGTCCAACTTTTCTTGTCCTCTTTTCCTTTATTATGCCATAAAGCATCTTTTTATTGCCTTCAAAATCCGTTTCTAGTTTACCAGCAAGTTCTTCCATGGACTTCTTCTTTTCTTCTTCTACTGTCTCTCTTACTCGTATTTTCCACCTTCGGTATTCGGCCTTGTTGAGGGTAGATCTATCGGCCTCGTACGTTTGCCAGGCGGTTCTCTTCTGACGCACTGCTTCTCGGACTATTTCATTCCACCACGGTGTTTCCTTCTTCTTGCTTCTCCCACTTGATCGCCCACAAACTTCTTCTGCACTTTCCACAAATACCTTCTTAAATGTTTGCCATTCCTCTTCCACCTGTCCCACTTCCCCTATTCTCTCACTCAAACCAATAAAAATCGGTACCTACTCGAAACGAAAATGATTGGCTGATTAACGTTTGATGGCATCATCCCATGAAGGCTGTGTTAACACATCATCTACCACCTCTAGTAGGTGAGCTCTTATTTCATTGAACAAGGATTGATTGTTAAGGAACCTTACCAGCAGCCAATCCTTTTCTTTTCGAGTACCAATTTTTATTGGTTTGAGTGTAGGTACCTTAAAATCAGATTGAATTTGGCCTGTTCTCACTTTTGAAATATTTTTACAAAGTACTAATTTTCCATGGAAAGTTGTTCTGCTTGCTCATTAGTACCTACAGATGAGATTATATGGAAGTCTCATTTTAATTGGATATATTTACATCTCTAAGTGTAACACTGTAAAAAATCAGAATATTGCTGAGTTTAAGATGATATGTTGCTCAACACTGTGTTTTAGTTGTGTTAAGCTACGTTTACAACAAAATTAATGGTCGAAAATTAAGAAAATTAATTTGCAATTTCAATTGTCAAGCCCATGTGAACGGATAGGTAGGTACGCCAATTTCACCTCAAAGTAGAAATACTTCAACTTCTGAGTCGAATGTTAAGTGGAAGTGGCGCATGCGCATGGACAATTCTCTCACCTCAAATCGCAGCTGATCACGCTGGACGGCGCCATCTTGTTTTACGCAGTTCGTTTTTCCTATGTTTGAACTCTCTACAGACCGAGACACCGTCAGTTGTTCTGTAAGGCCGAGAAAGACAACATTGCAAGGTGAGCGTGCAATGAAGTCTTTCTCGGCCTAGCAGAACAACTGACTGTGGCTCCATCTGGTGATAGTTCAAACATAGGAAAAACGAACTGTATGTTTCCTAAGTGGCTGTGAACGAAAGTGGAATTCGTTACTTTTGCAATGTTAATTTTCGAATGTTAAGTGGTTGTAAATGCGGCTTTACTGTTGTGGGATAAATAGTTTTCAAGGAATTGATGTAGTACTTACAAAGTTTGACAGAATTCTTCTAATATACAATAGAATTACAATGACATCACAATTTGTATATTGCCATGTATGTCAAGAAAGTACCTATTCACCATTGTAACAATGTTAAACAATTGTTACTTACTAGTTACTACTTGTTACTACCTGCCATGTCATGGCCTGCTGCCAAAAGCATCATTTGTTTGAAAATACCAATATCTACATTCAGAATGAGCGTGACATTGGGCTTGGGAATGTTGGCCTTGTCTAAGCCCTGGTCCACTACCACTTGCCCTCGCGTGTGACTACCGTGTAGCTCCACGGTCATGTGAACGTTCCGACTCTCGGTCACCATGTCGGGCCGGAGCAGAGCGGCCGTCATCACCGGGTCGCACGGTATCATCTCGGTGATCTTGTGTCGTTTTAAAACGCTTTCATCTGCCGGGTTCAACAGAGCCATTTGCTTGTTCTTGATTGCTCCCAAAACCTCGAATCTCCATTCCTAGAAAAGTTGCATTTATACAGATATATGTGTCAAAAAAAGTAGGTAATGCAAAAGTGGCATAACTTTTTAATTTTAATTAAAATAGGTTGTTCAAATTACAGCTGTTCATAGACCTGTGTAAAGATAACGAGAAGTGCACGGTATATAAGTACTAGGTATTGTAGAATTTTTCTTCGCACCAACAGAATTTTAAAATCTGAGTGAGTGACCCTTTCATGCTTTATAGACAAAATAGTACCACACACTGGAAAACGGGAAATTTATAGGTAGTAAAATACTAATCAAAATAATTAGAAATCAAATTCGAATGTCACGGGAAATTTTGTGGGGAAAAACTGAGATATCATTTCTCAAGCCTCAACAGTAGTGTGTTGCCATCAACCCTCGAAAAATCCACTCGCAAGCTCGCAAATTGCGAGTGAAAATGCCTTGCTTGCGAGTAGAAAATTATATAAATTCACCATTAAAATACATGAAGAATGTCAACAATCTGAGATAATAAAGTAGATAAGTATTGGAACATGATTAGATATTTTTGTTCAACACTTGTCAAATGTCACCACCCACCCACTTGAGTTGATGCAACAAGCCACGATTACGAAAAGAACTCGGAAAATTCCCGAGTCTAGCCGAAGTGAAGGGTGCAATCAGTGGTGCAATCACACGCTTTGACATGTCTGGACTTGATTCTTCTGTGTGTTCACAACATTGCATTCTTTGTGAAGTAAAGTTCTATTATTTCAAGACATTGTTTTCGAATTTTTTTCAAGACATTGTCTCCTCTGATGTAAGGAGTTTTATTAGTTGAAGACATTGTGTCCGCGTTGATCCCCGCCGCGTGTATTTTACATGAGTTTTTTTTCCGTGACATTGTGTCCTCTGATGTAAGAAGTTTTGAAGATATTGTGCCAGTTTGCGATTTATAGTGTTTTCAAAGATGAAGCAGATATGTTTGCTTTTTTTTAAAAAGGTAGTAATTTCGATACAAGTGCTCCGCCCACTCAAAACTCGTGACATGTGGGAGGACATAAGCGAAAGCATCAACCAAGTGGCTGATTTATAGGTAGGCCTTCAAATACTATCACCCCCCCCCCCCCCCCCCCCCGCTTCCTTGGCATCTAGTGGTGTCATGATATAATTAAGTGTATTGTAGTAGCGAGTGATAATAGCCATTTGTGAGTGGGAAAGGTAGGGAATTTTCGAGGGTTGGTTACCATGGTGAATACTTGGTTGCCATGGCAATAAAGCAAATTGTAAGGTAGCTACTAATTCAGTGTCAATTTTCATGTTTCAAAATTAGAGAGGAAATCAAACTTCGTAAATCGATTCCTTGAAAACTATTCATTACACAATATAAGAGAATCTCTTGAAACTGAGTTCAGACAAATCTTTAACATTCATAAAACATTGTTCGAATTTTAAAGATACATTTTTTTTATAAGATTAGGTATAACTATTCACGCAAGTAAGCATTCCAGTCGGAGCCACTTGCGAGATGGCAGTTGGAAAGTTTATGGATTCAATTAATTATTTTTTGACAGTTCGTGTTTCCAAGTGTAGTGAAAATGGGGAAGCAATTGAATTTGAAATTTAGTTAAAAATTTACTTTCGTAGCCATAACAAACAACAACTAAAGCAGATATTTTCATACAAATGTGCCCCTGACACCCGTCATTGAAATAGTACCGCAGTATCCACCAGAATGCAATAGCCAATCGGGTTCCTTGTTTGCTCGAATATAGTTCCTAGTTCCTAGTACATGCTGGTTAATTTCTTGGAGTCTTACCACGGTGAGTGGGACTTTGAGACAAGTCTCCCACGGCACCATGAAGATCGGACATTGGGCACAGCGGAGGACGATCTGGGCCGCTTCAGGGTCACAGTAGAAGTTGAATTCTGCACATGATGTTATGTTACCCATTCCTGGGAAAATTTGTTCACTTAGAGTTTATTCACTCTTAAGAATAATTTGGAACTAGAGCGCTGTTTATCAAGTTAGGCGTAGAATTTACACACTTCTGGATATTAATGACTATGTGTAACATAATTTATCGATATCTTCAAAACCCAATATGTGCACTATTCTAAATAGTTCAGGAGGAAAGAAACTGTTTTCAAGCCTGTAAATCATATTAAAATAAATTTTACTGGAACCTGATAAGGTGGTGCAAGCGCAAGCGATTTTGTCACTTGTTGCAGGCACTTTTTTGGATACGATTGGAGACAAAATGGGTTGACGAAATGATTTGAAATTTTAATCATGATTAGGGCAGTTCCATCGTGACTGACGGACATTTGCACCATAGATTTCAACATATGCAGACAGTTTACTCCTACATAAATGTATCAATATAATAATGTGTATATATATACCAAAAGATAGCCAAAACTACAAGGAATCCAAAGCACTGCTTTAAAATTTCAAAATATTTTTGCCTATAGCAAATAAGGTGGCAGAAAGTCGCCGTGACTGACGGACATTTTTGCCACCTCTTCTCCGAGGTCAACACACATATGTGCGGAATGCTCTGAAAGTACAAATCCTACAAAGAAAATGAATTCCACTAAATTTGTTCATCAAGGATGTACCAATTACCAGTTTTTTTTTTAATTACTTTTGTTGCGTATTTAAGAAAATATGAACGTTTTTGTCGCGTCGTGACTGACGGACATTTCCGTGACTGACGGAAATCTCCGAATTTAGTTAGTTATAAATTATAATGCTCTTTATTTACAAAATATTTATAAAAATGGATTCATATCTGTTAATTTGGAGACAATAGATTATATACTAAATGAATTATAAAGCAAATTCTAATTCAATTAAACAAATTGGGCAAATAATTATTTAGATATGTTTCTGTCATAAACCGTGTCCCCAAAAAATCAGAAAATTTTCTTAGGAAAGCTAATCTTTGCACAGATTTTATTCAAGTAATAAAGATTATAGATTTCATATCATGCAGATATTATTTCCGACAGAAGTGATGCGCCGTCCATATGCTTAAAGTCTTGGCGAATAAGAGAAAAAATAATCATCAGCTAAATAAAATTGGAACCAGAATATGGAGTGCACTGCACGCTCAATTCAATCACGTAGTAATTTGGATGTAATTATCATATTAATTGTTTAAACTAGGAAAACGCTCAGAGTGACGCGTTGATGAGCGAGCACGGGTACGGGCAAATTCTGGAACTGGAATTCTGTACCAAACGCACAGAAAACATATCCATCAATATTGAATTGAAATATGATCCACTCATTCAAAATGAAAGTATCGGCTTTTCATTGAATTTTGAAAATAGCATCTAAAGACTCTGGTACCTAAAGCGAATAAGATTCATGAGGCACTGGAAAACATAATTTCGATACTTCATTTCTGACAGCTAATAAAAACGTCAATATGTTCATACGTTATTAACTGATTGGGATGCAAATTTGCAAAATAAGAGACAATGTTGGTCTTAACGACCATGCAAAATATGAGTTTGATCACATTTATGGAAGACCATTTTCATTTTTCAGCCAATCAGGAGATCATTATTTAAATTTTAACCAATGAATGGATCTAAAAAAAATTAGGGTCTGCAACGCCCAGAAATGGTCCGTACATGTGTGCAAAATTTCAGCTCGATCTAAAAAAAAACTGTGACCGGTATAATAGCCTCCGTAACAAAAAAACAAAAACAAAACAAAAACAAAAACAAAAAAAAGAGGTATGTGCCAAAAGAGTCAAAAAGAGTCGCTTTATATCTGCATACAATTTGAAACATACAATTTCGAAGACACACCCTGTCGCAGTGCTGTTCTTAGTCACGTAGATGAATCTGTCTGGCTTGCAGATTATAAGTTTTTGCAATCTCAAATAACATGGAAACATTCTTGTGTTATAACACTAAGATAATCTAAAAATATATCCCATAATAAAATGAATGTTTGAGTTCAGTTTCAATTTATACACCGTAAATTTTAACACGAGAACTCCCTATGTCCGTCAGTCACGGCCCAAATTTTATGCAAAAAAAAATATTAATAAAAATTCAAGATATAGGTCATGATGGTATTGTGATTCAATAAGAAAATCTGTGTTTTCATTGTTATGCCGTTTGTTTTGATCATGCTGGGTCAACTATTGTAATAATTTCGTGACTGATGGACACATTTTCAGTGACACGACCTGTGGAGGTGAATTGTTTTATATTAAATATAACAAAAATAGTTCTATGTGCATTAAAATATACTTTGAGGTATAACGAACCAAATTTATAAGTTTGAACGAATTATTAACATTTTTCAGTGAATGGCAGATATTTTAGCACAACATTGCAGTTCGTCATTTGGGTTCTGTAGGCAAACGTGACTGTACGCCATAGCGATTTATTTGATCAAAAAAATTTCTAACCAAAAAAACAATACCAATCATTAATCTAGACATTTCAAGCTTTGAAATGATACCATACATGTAAGGTTTAAACACTTTTCAATAATGAACACTTGGGTTTACAGTTCCGTGGAACTGCCAATTAGGTAAAAGATAAACTTAGGGTTATCACTTGACCTACATTTTTAATTTTTTGTTTCGTTAATTAGTAATAGTTGATTTTTTTGTGAAAAATTGTATATTTTCTTGTCTTGCTGGGTGCCATATGAAATAAAAAATATGCCAAGTGATAACCCTAGAAGTTTGTCTTTTATACGTCAAATTAAAATTTAAGATCAATTGGTTCACGGGTTTCGTCTCCAATCGTATTGTAAATTTCATTGTTTTGAGCAATTTCGTTGATTATCTGGCGTTAAGAAGCAAAAATTAAAAAGTGCTACATTATAATATACAATCAGACTGATCATGTGAGCATCCTATCAAAGTTACACCCACTTATGAAACAATTTTTCTCTCTCAATTTTCTGAAACGGCCGAGCTTTTGTGTCACCATAAGTCATACAAATGTAGTAAATTTCTTAAATTATTTACTGAAGCTCATCTCCTGTCCAGTAAGTCATCAATTTGATGGTTTGATGGTTTTGCATGTTTTTTTTACAGATTTCATATACGACATTTTGAATAAGTAGGTACTTTCTCTTATGATGCAACAATGAATAAAAGTGCACACACAATGCTAAAAAATGAAATAGAGCTGATCAAGAAACAAATAGGTCCGAATATCTGCAGCATACCAGTAGTGGCGCCAGAAAAAATTGCTAATGGGGCGAAACAGAGGCAAAGCAAAATGCTGAGGGGGCAAAAATGATGTTATAAGTTTATAACATATTTTCTGGTGCATTTTCACTGGAATAGCTACAGCCCCCCCCCCCCCTCTCACGCATCAATAGGGACGCCACTGCTGTATACTTGAGTTGTCAATTTATTTATAAAATCAAAATCAAAAACTTATGCTATGGGGCGATGCCAAGCTAGGACGACAGGATCGGCCACTTGGGCGCTAGCGTCGAGGCTGTGCTTTTCAAATCAACGTATTTCTTACCCCACAGTCCGTATTTTCATGTTATATTATACAAATTAATGTTGATATTTGGTTATTTACCGCAAGAGTGGATAAGTATTAGAAATAATAGTGTAATAATGATATTTTGATCATATATGACAGCTCACAGAATGATTTTTGTTTCCAGCGCTCTCTTGAAATGACTCACTGCTTCATGGAATTTTGAAACTTCCAATTAAAACAATTGAGAGGGTGTCGCTTCAGATTGAAATAGAATTTGCTTTAGATATTGCACTATCTTCTTATTTTTACACATTTTATTATACTAAAGTAAAAAATCTTTGTATCTAAACAGTGAGTACATCTTCTTACGCATGTCAAAATAAAGTTTCGCGAGTTTAAATTTTGGTGGCACGAACAGCTTACTTCACACTTATCACAAAACCGAAGGCAGCACCCTAGCGGGAAATAGTTTGGCTAGTGCCCTATTGCTATTAGTTACACAACTTTGGATTAAGAACATATACAAAATTGGTAGGGGTGTGCGAATAGTGATTTTTGACTTCGAATACGAATATCGAATAATTGACAAAAATATTTTGAATATCAAATCGAATATCGAATAATTGAAATCTAAATTAAGACATAATATCAATTAAAAAATAATTGGACACGAAACTCTTTTCATATGACAAGGATGAAAGATGGCCACAGTGAAAATGTACTGATTATGATGTAATATGCAAGCAGTGGCGGTCTGGCCCGGGGTGCCGGGATGCGATCGCATCCCGGGCCCCTGTCGATTAAGGGCCCCTAAATACATTTTACTGTCGTTTTTCATATTTAACCAGCATTTTTACTCAATTTACATAAATTTTTTCTATCTCTACTTTGTTTTACGGGCCCTGTCACATGTTTTTGCGGGCCCTTTGCCTCATCGCATCCCGGACCTTTTCATCCCAGACCGCTCCTGTATGCAAGGATAATATTGTTGTCACTAATCATCACAAAAAATTAAATTAACAGGAACAAAAGAAGTATGAAGAAAGTCTACTTGGAGGTACAGTATCCTACAAATAATATTCCCTCCAAATCAAAATGGCGGCCATGACTATTTTCGGTTGGAGTTTTAGACTTTGCAGCAGTTGGCAACATTGAAAAACACTCCCAAATGAGAAATGGCGGGATAATTTTGAATTAAAAGACATGAACTATTCGAAAATTTTCGAATACTTTATTTTTGAATACCTAATCGAATATTCAAACCAAATATTTTCGAAGTAGGTATTCGAAATTTACGAATATTTGCACACCCCTAAAAATTGGTAATTTAATTGAATTCTGATTACTTTTTGCACAGCGTTAAATACGTCATGTGGGTAATTCAATTTTTGCCCTGCCAAGTGTGAAATCGGGTCTTCACTTTTTGTTTTCTTACCTATTGAAGTACCACCCATGATAAAGATGCTTTTAATAGTCATGGCAAAGTGTGCGTAGGTTTTCATTGCGAGAGCAATGTTTGTGAGCGGTGCCAGACATATTAGACTGACTTCTGTCTCGGCAGCAATGCGCTCTAGAGCACAGACCGCGTTCTCCGACTGAATTGCCGACAAATCTGGCTTAGTCGCAAATCCAACGTCTCCGAATCCATCTTCTCCGTGATAATGATGATTCTCTGAAGTCTCGTAAACTTCCGGTGGAATCAGCGGCTCATTTGCACCTCGATAAACTGGAATCTACAAAGAGTCGTGCAATTAAGTGGCTCAAAGGAAAACGTTGGAGATGCTGTTGTCCTAAGTATCGTCAAAACTTTTGTACAACTCGAATTTACAAAAATTGTGATACATATTTATCATAGCTAATTTTTTATTAAACAATAAACATCAATACAATATTTGTGCATAAACTCGTGAAAAATTTGAAATTTTACTACTTTTTCAGCTTTTCCACCAGCACGAGTTTGGGCACAAATAATATCTTTTTAAGTTGGTGTTTATTTCAAAGATAGACTAAAAAATTAGCTATGCCAATTTCTTTTCACATATTTCATAATTTGAATGATTCCAAGTCATACTTAGGAAATATCATCTCCAATGATTACCTTATACCTATATAAGGTAAACACAGCCGGCTAAGTAGCATTATGACGAATCTAGTGGAGCGGTCGCTCCACCCAGCCAAGTCGTACTATACACTCACAGTCACTCAACATACCGTAAATGCCTAATAAACTGAGGAGCAGACCAAACACTTTTACTGTAAGCAACAACATGGCATTTTCGGCCTACTGGATCTCAAAATTGGTAAATCTCACATTGTTGCGAAATATCTTAATTTCGAGCTATGGCCCACCCCACTACATATACCAAATTTGGGAACAATAGGTTATGCCATTTGCGCGCTAGAGGACCGAGAAAACAGTGAAATTACACCACTTTCTGATTCTGAAGATGATGATGATTCTGATGATATCACGAAACGTCGCTATCACCGCTACAGCCTAAACGGCTGAACCGATCGACCTGAAATTTTTACCACATGTGCACTTTTGGCGTCTGAGGTGCCTTTTTATAAAACCAACCGGAAGCCGCCATTTTGAAACCGGAAGTGACGTCATAACTCAAAAACGTCTGGACCGATTAGAACGAAATTAGCGCCATTCGATTTAGATGGTCATCTATATGAAGTATCAATAAAAAAAATATTATTTTCTTATTTTCTAAACCGGAAGTGACGTCATAAATACGCAATATTTAACTTATTTCAACAAATTATACTTAAAATACGTACATAATTAACTTACATTGTAACATAGACAATACAATTTATATATTCAAGGTAGCAGTGTTCTCGGCCGCCATTCCTGAAACCGGAAGTGACGTCATATATCTAAAACGCCTGTACCGATTGCAACTGAACTAGCTCCTGCGTATTCATTCTGCTATTTATTTGAAAAATCAATTGTGAAAAATGAATAAATAAATTAATGGTACCGGAAATGGCGGCAGGAACCACTAAATGAAACCGGAAGTGACGTCATATATTACAAACGGCATGACCGATTTTACGGAAATATAGGGATTAGGAATTCAGATGGTCGTTCATGAAGGTATCAACTAGATAAAACTAGATTGTTTTCTTATTACCTATACCGGAATTCGGCCGCTATTTCAAAACCGGAAGTGACGTCATGTATCGAAAACGGCTGGATCGATTATAACGAAACTTAAGCTATTCTTCTTGGATAATCATTTTCATCTTATACCAAACGCAACTTTTCATAGTAACCAAATCGGTTGAGGCGTATTTTTTTAAAGAAATTAGTCCCTGCTCGGACATGTGCTACAAGCTGTATGAATAAACTAACAAAAGAAGTGATATCCCAGAAAAAACACTCCGTGTAAAAATACCAGCCAAGTCTCTTTAACTATAAAAAAAAAATAGAAGAAATCTAAAAATTCAGCACTGAAAAGGAGTGATATCAAAAAAGGAGCCAAGTCAACGAATTTTCCAAATTTTAATCGTACCATTGAAATAAAAATATCAACCCCCGAGAAATACTTAAAAAAAGGACTTGGCGCATCGTTTTTTTAAAGACATTTTTCTATTCTTAAGCTTATGCCACTCACATACTACGTAGTTCAGAAATGCCTAGAAAAATTGGGACAAAACTTTCAAATTAAATATTGAACATTCTGTAAAATATTTTAAATTTAAATATAAGTACGCAAAGAAACATAGCATTGTCTTACAAGCAATAAATACAGAACAGTTGTGTTTGTGATTGGTAGGTACCTATAGTTTTGTGGGTACATCAACATACCTACTACAGCATTATACTTGGAACCTTCTCGCCGTGTAATTAATTGCTATTAATTAACATTTTATACCAAAAAAATTCATAAATTACATAACGTATTACTTTAGATAAAAATCTAGTCAGTAATTATTTGAGCAGCATGGCTCAGTGCACTAGTCACTTATACAAATCTCATTGACGGCCTTCTTGTAATGAGCGCTTTCGCTATTTCCCTCAGTCACGATATTGAGAAGTATGATTGATTAATATGACCCTAGAAATAGTGGCAATAACGAATAGACTAGGCCGCTTCCGTTTATTCGTTATTCGTTTATCCGTTTATTTCCTCTGAATATTGACAAAATACCAAAACTGCCAGTAGGTAAGAGTACTAGTTATATTAAAACGTAGTATGATTCGTCGATAATGAATGTGATATACTCAGGAAAATATACTTGTAGAGTTCTTCCTATACTTTTAGGATAGAAAAGTGTCTTTAAAAAAACGATGCGCCAAGTCCTTTTTTTAAGTATTTCTCGGGGGTTGATATTTTTATTTCAATGGTACGATTAAAATTTGGAAAATTCGTTGACTTGGCTCCTTTTTTGATATCACTCCTTTTCAGTGCTGAATTTTTAGATTTCTTCTATTTTTTTTTATAGTTAAAGAGACTTGGCTGGTATTTTTACACGGAGTGTTTTTTCTGGGATTGTGTTTTCTTTAACTTACGTCTAGTCGGTTTACGGATTCCAACAATCGTAGCACGTTTGTGCATACATTGTTGAGATCTGTGTTGCCCCCAACACACGTTATGGCAAGAATCTTGATGTCTTGCTTTCTCTCCGCTGCCAGAAGCATAAGTACGGCCCATGCATCATCCGTTCCCATGTCCACATCAACAATTACATTCTTGGGCAATTTTCCAATCATCTGAACTCTGTTGCCTGCCATCAAAATAATGTGAAATATGTTCCAATGTATTTATGTATGGTATCTTTATTGTTTTAAATTCTTTTACTCGGTTACAATATCTAATTCAACTCTCTACTCTCGGTGTACGTACAACACTGAAGAAATCAGATTCACACTACCTACTTCCCCACCAATGGACTGCTACCTTGCCGCAGTGGTGGGGCTTAAGGGGCCGCCTCACATGACGAGTGTTCGTCCCAACTAAGTTCAGTCCAGGGTCGACCTAGTCCCATGCCCTCCTCAAATTCGCGGGCCCCTCGGGCCGGCCTCCCCCCTCGAGATGGTGATCCCCCTGAAATCGGGTCCCACCGGCCCGAAGTCTCTCCCCCCCCCCTCGGTCTGTCCCCATTCTGTGCTGGCTTTCCCACCAGTTTCAGACTCCCCCGGATCGGGTCCTTTAGGTTGACCCCTCCAAGTCCTCCACTTGTGATCAACAAATTTAAAAGTAACATTAATGTGCGCAATATAACCTCGTTGTTGCCGCCGCGCCGTTAAACGAAAATAATCTAATCTAAACTACCTACTTCTACCACTATCACAGATATTGTTTCAAGGCGAATAAAAAAGTGGTCAAGGTAATAGACTGATGGACATTTACCTCACTCATTCAAACAATTAAAAAAATTAAAAATAATTCATACATAATTTGGTAAAGAATTTTGGATGTAATAAAATAGCAATAATATGCAATTGCAAATTACCTGTAACTAGGAAAACGCTCTGTGTACCGCGTTGATAAGCGAGCCTTCGTATTGTATACGATTTGATATGCGTTTGTAAGTCTCTGCTCTACAGGCATTGGACCTGAAGCATTAAGGGGGGATGCCCAAGTAGAGGTCTCCGATAGATATCTGAATTAATATGCTTATTTAATAGATAATGTCCTTGTGCACCATATAAAAGCAAGAAAAAGTGGGGTAGCCGAACTAATTTCCAAGATATCACTTTATACATTTGAGTTAAGCTGGCTTTCCATGATCCGTCATCTTCCGTCAACGTCCGACGAAAACGACCACGTGACCCGTCTCGACCAATCCCTCGCCGTCCGAGATTTTTGGGGATGGCTCTGATTGGTCGAGACGGGTCACGTGGTCGTTTTCGTCGGACGGTGTCGGACGTTGACGGAAGATAACGGAGCATGGAAAGCCAGCATTAGCCCTATCTTTAACATGGCAAGTCGAAAAAACACAGTAATTTTCCTAGTAAATATTAGATTTAAACTATTTTCCGCCGATAGATTTTTTCAAAAAACTAATATTATGTGTATTGGACATAAAGGTATTTATTAAGATTTTTATATAGACACCTAGCCGTACGTTTTTAAAGTTAGACGCCAAATTCTAAATAATTTTCCTATACCTTCCGTGTTAAAATTTCCTCATTATCTGAAAACATCATATATATTGAAAACTCAATATAAGTCGAGAGTTGCAAGTTACAAGACATTTGATGAATCTTTTACATAAAAATATATAATATTAGAAATTGTAAATAATCTATGTATATATTATTCAATAAAGATGTTTAAAAAAAAAAACATAAAAATATAGGTAGTTGAAATGTTGAAAAAATTAATAAAAATGGTAAATTTTAACAAAAAATATTTTCGGAAAAACTACTTGGGCATCCCACCTTAAGATAGCACTGATTTAATCATTGAAATTATTGGCATAAATTTGCAAATATTTCAAGATTATAGAATAAAATGTCTTTAAATGACAATAACTTTTGAAGATAATGACAGATTAGTCTGAAAATTGGCTAAAATACCTAAAATGTTGGTCTTATAGATGATGCAAAGTTCTAAGTTGATCGGTCAAACGGTTCTAGTTGAAATTTAAATATATCACACGATAAATGGATTTAAATTTAAACCATTGAGAGGATTTGGCTGAACTTTGTAAGATTGGGGACAATGTTTGTTGCAATGACTTTGCAAAATTTCGAATTGATCGGAACAAGCAATCGAAAGATAATTTTTGTAAAATTTGAACCAATCACAGGATCCCGTTCAAAACGTTAGTATGTGTGCAAAATTTCAGATCGATTGGTTGTTCACTTAATCCTAAAGTGGACTTTAGCGGTCTAGATGGCTGTGTTTCATTGGCTGTTGCCATGGTTTCAGCCAATAAATCCTACCGCTAACTTCGTCGGGACATTGTACAACCGGGCCTAACCCACGTGTTTCCCTTGCGGTTTCCAAGGGACGTGAACAACAACATCATGGAGCTGCTGATCATGGCGTACGCATGCAAGACAAGCTCGGCGCGCAGCATCGTCGGCGTGATCCCGTACCTGCCGTACAGCAAGCAGTGCAAGATGCGCAAGCGCGGCTGCATCGTCAGCAAGCTCCTCGCCAAGATGATGTGCAAGAGCGGCCTGACGCACATCATCACGATGGACCTCCATCAGAAGGAGATCCAGGGCTTCTTCGACTGTCCCGTCGACAATCTACGTGCGTCGCCGTTCTTGTTGCAGTATATACAGGAGAGCGTACGTTATTCATGCAATAGTTTAATTTAATTCATCTTGAAAATCTAGTGTTTCTGCAAAAAGTAAATATGTATAGGTTTTTATTTCAATTTTATTTTCACAGTTATCACAGCACGACCTAAACATTTACATGAATAGTAACGTCTGGAGTGTGCCTTGGAAATTAGCTTCACATCTCCCCCACTAAGAATACAGTATACTCATCAGTCACACTATGTACTAATTTTTGTATGTATTTTTGGATTGTTCCAAGTGTCTAAAGCTGGGTTCCCATACTTCGCATCGAATTCGTTTCGTTTTCGGTTCGCTTTCGCAAAATGGCTACCTTTTAACAAAGGAAATCGTCGATGTTTACATTCGCATGTTCGCATGTTTCGGTTTCGTTAAAGTTGAGCCTATTTTAACTTTGACGAAACTGAAACGAAACCGAAACACGCGAACATGTGAATGTAAACATGGACGATTTCCTTTGTTAAAAGGTAGCCATTTTGCGAAAGCGAACCGAAAACGAAGCGAATTCGATGCGAAGTATGGGAACCCAGCTAAACACTTATTCATGTTGCTTCAGATCCCGGATTACCGGAATGCGGTGATCGTGGCCCGGAATCCCGGGTCAGCTAAGAAAGCAACGTCCTACGCAGAAAGGTGAGTCATAACATTTGGGATTAACGCTCCGTATTTGCACTCCCTAAGCTCTGCTCCGATTATCGTGGCCGTCATTTGTGACTGAGGTTCTTCCAACTATTCCTAAAGTCAATGTTCCCCTACTATTGGACTGAGACAGCCTCATTCCCATGTCCTTGTCCTTGTCTATTTTTTGTTATCATCTCCCCCTAACGTCATCATAAACATTCGTCCATTACCCAGCCTACTTGTAGAAACAGTCATTATTAAAGTGATGCAAGCGCGTGCGATTTTGACGCTTGTTGCAGGCACTTTTTGGATACGATTCGAGACATAATGGTTTGACCAAATGATTTGAAATTTTAATCATGATTAGATAAAAGACAAACTTAGGGTTATCACTTGGTACATTTTAAAATTTTTGCTTCTTTAATTAGTAATAATAATTAGTTGATTTTTGGTAAAAAATTGCCTATTTTCTTATCTCAATGATAACCCTAAGTTTGTCTTTTATCTAATTCGTGATTAAAATTCGAGATTACGTGGTTCACGATGGTCACCAATCGTATCGGAAATTTCATAGTTTTGACTTTTGAGCGGTTTTGTTGAATAATTGGCGCCTAATTAACAATACAAGAAGAAAAAATCTAAAAGTGCTACTAATATACGTACAATCAGACTGATCATGTGAACATCCTATCAAAGTTACATCTACTTCTGAAACAATTTTTCTCTCAATTTTATAAAACGGCCACAAGCGCTTGTATCACCTTAAACACTGGTTACTAAGAATTAAAGTTATTGCAGAATGTTCTTGTTTATAATTACTAGAGCATAAGAAAACATGCAACTTATTTATAACTAATAAGTACATAATGACTCACCTTCGGACCACATTACTAATTAGTAATTATTAGGCTGCTGTCAGCTGCCCTCCAGGGACTAAAGACCCTGCAATGTGTCCTTGAAAGAATGAGTAGAGCCAAGATTATGGTGATTGAAAATAATAATAATAATCTTCCTCCCGGATCCAAGAGTTGGGTCGGGGGGTGGCGAGGCCACCATTTACTAGGGCTCGGACTCCTAAGCTAGCTGGCCAGGCTTGGCTCTTCCTCTTCGTTCTTCTTCTCTACCAGTTTTTTCCACTTCTTCCTGTCTTCCCACCACCTTCCTTCTTCCACTTCTTCCCACTTCTCCAGTCTCTCTTGTACATCTTCTGCTACCAGCTCTCTCCACTTTTCCCTCGGTCTTCCCACTCTCCTTTTATCACTTCTCGCAGCTTCGAACTCCCGACGCGGTATTCTCTCCCTCTGCATTCTCTTCATGTGGCCAAACCACCGTAGCCGCTCTCTCCCCATTTTAAATGCCAACCTCTCTACCTTCAAGTCTCCTCTAATCTTTTCACTCCTGATCTTGTCCATCTTAGTTACTCCTTGTATGCTTCGTAAAAACTTCATTTCTGCTGCCTGCAACTGGCTCTCCTCCTTTCCTCCGATCGCCCACGTTACGGAACCGTAGGTGAGTATTGGCAGGAAATAGCTTTTGAAAAGGAGTATCTTGCATTTCTGGGGGAACTGCTCATTCCAAAGAAGTTTCCTGACTAACTGGAAAAATGTGTTAGCCTGTTGCACTCTTGATGTTATCTCTCTTCCTATTTTTCCATCCTTAGTTAGCCAGCTCCCCAGATACTTAAACTCTCCTCTCTCCGCCAGTTCCAAGCCCCGTAGCCTGATCTTCACATTTCTTGTTGCCTTCCTCTCCATTACTAGTGTCTCACTCTTTTCCTGACTTATTCGCATACCGTATTCTTCAGTCATCTGGCTCCATCTATCAATCTTTTCTTGAACACATTCGCTGGTTTCTCCCCACACTACGATATCATCTGCATATACCAGTGTATTCGTCTCCTGGTCTTCGCTTGGTTCTACTTTTCTCAGCAGCTCGTCCATGACAATGACAAATAGTGTTGGGGAAAGAACGCTGCCCTGTCGAAGTCCTTCCTTCACCTCAAACCATCCTGTCTTCCCCTCCACTGTTTGTACACAGCTCTCGTTCTTCTCATATGTGCTCTTGATTCTCTCAATCAGACCCAATCCCACCCCCTTCCGCTTCAGACATTCCCATACTTTCTTCCTTGGTAGGCGATCGTAGGCCTTTTCCAAGTCTAGAAAAACCATGTACAGTTTTTCTCCACTCTCCCACTTTCTCTCCATGACTTGTCGGATAGTGAATATTGGATCAATGGTTGATCTGCCTGGCCTGAACCCATATTGTTCCTCCCTGAGCTTTTCCTCTACTACTTCTTTCAGTCTAAATTCCACCACTTTTTCGAATACTTTGGCACATTGACACATCAAAGTAATTCCCCTGTAGTTGCTGCACTTCTTCCTGTCACCCTTTTTGTAGATTGGTACAATCACTCCCTTTCTCCAATCGTCCGGTATGGTCCTCTGTTTCCATGCCGCACTCATTACTCGAAACAACCATCTTTTTCCTATTTCCCCAGCAGCTCTTACCATCTCCACTGTTATCTCATCTATTCCGGGTGATCGACCATTCTTCATCTCGTTTAGCGCTTTCTCCACTTCTCCCTCTCTCAAAGCACACTTCTCCTCTTCCTCGTTCTCACTCTGTAGTATTCCACTACTTTCTGGTAGTGCCACTCCATCAACATTCAGTAGTTCCTTGAAGTACTCTTTCCACAGTGCCTGTACTTCTACTGGGTCATTGATCAATCCTCCGCAAGCATCCACCATGCATGCCTGTCCAACTTTTCTTGTCCTCTTTTCCTTTATTATGCCATAAAGCATCTTTTTATTGCCTTCAAAATCCGTTTCTAGTTTACCAGCAAGTTCTTCCATGGACTTCTTCTTTTCTTCTTCTACTGTCTCTCTTACTCGTATTTTCCACCTTCGGTATTCGGCCTTGTTGAGGGTAGATCTATCGGCCTCGTACGTTTGCCAGGCGGTTCTCTTCTGACGCACTGCTTCTATATATCACGAAATTTTAAATAAACAGGTTTTAGTGTGAATGTGCTGGTGCATAGTTCATGGAATCTAAACCCCAAAACTGTAATTTTCCAATCGCGAAATAAAACGAAATACACTCTCATTCGCGAAATTGACCTCGATCGCAAAATTACCACAAAATAAGTAATTTTTCACCAAATTTTATTTTTTTATTTTTATACTTTTATAAAATTTACATCCAAGCCAGCACTTGTTGCGTCTCAGAATTGTGAGAATCCATCCTTTGATTAGCTGAAAAACAAGGTTTCAACTTACAACGTACCTGCTAACTTCCTCCCCCCCCCCCCCCCCCCCCCCTCCCACCAAAACCACCCGAACATAACCAGTCAGTCTGATTTGAGACAATGCTTCTGGCTGTTGGTGGAAACGTGGCACCTTGCACTTTGGCAAACTACCTACCCCTCCTTTGCACCCCCATGAAGGGCCCACCCATACCACACACCCAGTTAGTTCAGTTGACTGTTCTATTGATAGCTCACGCCAATTTACTTCCGTGTTTCTTATGATGCAACTTTAATTTATCATTTTAATTTGATTTTTTACATTATTCATTAGTGTGAGCAAAACATGTAGGTAATAAAGATGACATTCATTTTCGTTTTAAAGTTCAATTTTGTGTGTTTTAATGGCCCCAAAAATCGCAAAATCCTCAATTCATAAAACCACAAAAATCGAAATTTGTGTTTTTAAAAACGAATGCATTGCAAAAATAAAACCATATAATCTTGGCTCTAGGAATTAGTGAAGAATTTGCTAAACTCTTAAAACACGGACACATTGTCAAATGAAATCATAGTGCTGAGTGAAGAGCAGCTCTCTCATTGGCTGACAGCTGTCACGCGACCTTTAGTCCAGGCGGGATGTGCAAGAAAACGGCCCGATTGTGCATTTTGGTATAAAAGCACCAAATTTTTACCACACATACTAGATACCCAACCATTCATTAAAAGACCGGGAGGCATCTCAGATATCACCCATGTCACCCGGGGCAGCCATTTTAAAAAATTGCGAATATTTGAAGTATTGTGCTAAATACGACGGGAATATGGCATGCAAAAACATCTTTCCTACTAATTCGATCATGGGGAACTCGAATATAACATCAGAATTCTCCATTTGCTCAACGCTTACCCGTGGCGGCCATTTTTAACAGTGGCGACCATATTTGATATGGCGGCCAAGCAATGTGGGCAACATGACTTGCGTCACCATCTTTCTCACTAAATCGACCATGGAGAACTTGAATATGACATAAAAATACTCGATTTGTTTACTGGTCACCCGTGGCGGTTATTTTAAGAAATGGCGCCCACTTAAAAATGTCACATGAATCTAAAATTGTCATGCAACACCATCTTTCCAACTAATTCGACCATGGAGAATTCGAATATAAAATCTAAATACTCAATTTGCTTACTGGTAACTCGTGGCAGCCATTTAAAAAAATGGCACCAAATAAAAAACATGTAAATCTAAAATTGTCATGCGACACCAATTTTTCTATTAAATCGGTCATGGGGACCTCGAATATGTCATCAAAATTTTCGATTTACATACTGGTCACCCGTAGCGGGCATTATTTAAACATGGCAGCTATTCATAAAATAAGATATTTGATAGAAAAGTATATAGTATGTAACGTGACTTCATCCATGGTACAAAATTGAAACTGGTATTAGAGTATACTATTGGCTCATTATATCAATCATTTAACCAATATAATTTTTCCTACCTCCGTGAAGAGCCATCGTGGATAACAACATTGTCTTGGGCTGGGCTGCGGAATATATACGTACGAGGGCTGTACCGAAAGTATGCAACTTTGGCCATAACTTTGCTATTAATTGAAACACATCGTTCAAATTGCTCATGGTGATTGAGTAACACTTCGTCTATACAACGGTATGACTCAACATTCTCTGAGTCACAAGAGATGCGATTGATGCGATTGTCGAAAATATGAACTTGGAGTAAAAGTTAGAGTTTGAAGTTGGAGAAAATGAATTGTTATTTCACATGTACTTTCTAAATGTTAATCTCCGAAAAGTTATGAAAGTTATATTTTGCATTTATAAGAGCCTCAAATTTCCAAGTTACTCATGTTATGAACGTTTTAAAAACGTAATGTGCTATTGAGGTAACTTTTGTCCTTCTCGTAATGAGGTTAGCCTTAGAGCAAGTGATTTTGTGATACTACGGACGAAGCTAATATTGATCGAAGCTTTCTAAGACAAACGTGTACATTCTTTGACCTTGACCAGACTTCGACTCGGCATTGCTGTGATCCACGGGGAGCAGAAGGAAGCCGACAGCGACATGGTGGACGGCCGCTACTCGCCCCCGAGCGTGCCCAAGTCCCGCACGATGGACGCCAGCGTGGGAGTCCCCGTGCATCCCGCCAAGGAGAAGCCACCGATCAATGTGGTGGGGGATGTGGGCGGGCGCATCGCGATCATGGTGGTCAGTTACTCTACAGTCTTTACGTTCTGTACGCAGTCGTAAGTTTCAAAGCAGAGGAAAGAAATAATATGTTGTGTTTTGTTAAAGCGCAAGATTTCACTGCTTTTGCAGACACTAATTTGGGATTAGGTGTTTCGGCATGATTACCAAATACTGTACAGGGATATGCATCTCTCATACCTGAACCATTGTATTCCGTGGCCCCTGCATTGTCCCGCGATATAACTATGACGTCATATAGTTACCATGGCCACGGCTAGTGTTGGGATTTTTCATGAAAATTTTATTTGTGAAAATTTTCATGAATATTTTCAATGTTTTGAATCCTAAGGAAGGTAAATTTATTTTTTTATTTTTCTGGTAGGTGCACCGACATTTTTAAACGTATTCCATCACGCATAATAATGTAAATTGTAACCCATCTCCATTAATACTTTATAAAATAAAAAAATTGAAAATATGCTAAAAGGTCCTCTGTAAATGATAATTTTTATGAAAATTTTCAAGTCCCAACACTAGCCACGGCAATGATTACGTCATTTTCGCCAGTCGACACTGATGGGTGTTAGTATTTCTGTTTATTTGATTTCTAATAGCCTATAAATGAGCTTTCAGCTATCATTAATCTCTTTCTAATACATCTGACAATACAATAAGCACAAGTTCATTATATTAATGTGTTCAGGTGAGATGAAGTGACGTATCAATTCCAGCATTGCTTCCCGGTTGTCAAATTTGGTCTTGCTATTTCTGCTTATTTTTGTTACATGTATCCAGTATATGTCCAGTAAATGACCTACTATTCATATTGGTCTATTCGAATGACATGGAAGAATTTACTGATCACACGTTCAAATTATTTTGTGCCTTTTGACGTACAGTGTGACCCTGCTTAAGTGATTAACAAATCATCAACCTGTCAGCTACACTAACCTTGAAGTCTATGATTTCGAGGCAACTTGTTTGTGTACACTAGTAAAACCACTGACTCCACTGAAAATGCTTTCATTAACATTTATATCGTCTTCAATTTGATCACTAACAATTGTCTCGTCAGAAAAACTCCCACTAAATCCAGCCACTTCATCGGGGATTTCTTGTTGGATGCCATCTTGGCTCGAGAGTGCTTGCGATTTCGAGATATATCGAATCGATACCAGGGTCGATACGCAGCGCGTTTGATGACTACCGTTCACCCGAGTCTCAAGGATCACTTACCTATCCCCTAGAATGGTTTCAGATGAAACAAAAAAGGAAACAGTTTTAAGATAAAAAGAAAAAGCAAACAAATAATAGACCTTACAATACTTTCTTTATTTCTCTTCAGAAAAAATACAAAACGGCAAAGCATTCAACATGTAAAGTAGAGGTCAGTTAGGGTACCCGGGTACAAACCGGGTACCCGGGTACGCCATACTCAGGTATCAAAAAAAAAAAAAATTATTTATTAGGTTTGTTTGCATTATTTGCGAATTCTGCCACTTAATCACCAGCTGCATTGTTTATAGTTATATAAACTAAATTTAATATTTATTCATATTTCCCAAATCTCAACAATCCCAACCAATAATTGGTTTGTAAATTCATTGTTAGTAATTTCATGAGAATGCTGGTGAGTTGAGGATGGATTATTGATGGAGGGGATGCATTGTGTTCAACCTTCCATTGTATGGACGTTGTGTATCTCTCCCCAAGGACACGGATAGGGCGGCGGGCTCAATGCAACAAATTTCAAAACATTTTCCAAAAAAAAATAAAAAAAAATTATTTTTTTTTTAGTTATTTATTACCCGGGTAATTACCCGGGTAATAAAAGCGGGTACCCGGGTACAACACATTACCCGAATCCGACCTCTAATGTAAAGACACAGTTGTGCCGGGGAGCCGGGGGCTGAATGGGACGTTTTTCATAATACAACTATTTTCTTCAACGTTCGACTTTCCAGAATTGATTTAACTGTTTTAATATGAACATTGGACTATTACCCACTAGATTAAAAATTAACATCATTGTTGGAGCCTCCATTGTTAAACAACAGCCATTTAAAAAATAGTCTGCCTCTGTCCCTCTCAACCCCGACCATGGGGTTGAAAGGACACTTAAGGCCATTGTGTATCACGTGACTTTATTTCTCTACATCCGATCAAAAGAAATAGTTACCTATGAGTACATACCTTACATCGTTCATGTTGAGTAATCCAAGGTGATTTATGAAGGAAATTCACTGCATACTGGAGCTTATCAATATTTGCAGTCAATATTATTTAATTTTGCAGTGGTTTTATAATAAAAACAACACAAATATCGTGTATACGTATGCTTGTGAAGACTGTCAAAACCAAGTGCTGTTCGATTAAACATTACATTCATAATAGTGGATATAATAAATATCTCAACATTTCGTTGGAAAGATGAAGAAAGAGCATGTTTTGTTGGCAAAATTGTGTCAGGTTTGTGATGCATATGTGCCCTTTTATTAGATTAAAGTTTGCTGTTCTTGGCAACTCATAGGATTTCCTTAAACTTCAGGTCTTGATTTGAGAATATTTAGGTGCAAGGAAGTAAAATCATCTAATAAGTTATTTTCGCAGTTCTTTTCTGCGTAGATTTGTTCCAACAGATGTGTCCTAACTTATCTGATGAGTGAGAAGTATTTGCTAAACTGAACCCTTCCAAATGAAAATGTGTAGCTTTTTGGTTGAAAAGTCACGTGATATGCAGCCACCTTAAAAAAGTAGATTGGTAACAATTCTAAATGCATTAATGTCATTTAAGAAACAATACATTATTATTGTTCTTTATTGTGACGTTAAAAAAATCACATTTAGTGCATCACGAGCTCTTAAAAGCTCCCATCGACGAAAGATAGTCCTCGGCCTCGCACTAGGTCAGGAAAATAGTGAGTATAATTAGTTTTTGGAAGAATTAATAACATTTTATTGCAAGTTTGGTTCATAAATAGGGAACTCATGTATTCACTGCCATTTCAACTTATTTTTAATATTTTTCATTGTAGCACCATATAAACTACCTGTCCCTTTCAGCCCCCAACGATTTGTCCCTTTCAACCCCGAGTCATGCCTCGATATAAAAAGATAACTTGTGTAAAAACTGCCTGGGCAATTTTGCAAATTATGATGAAAAAATGTAACCAATCCATGCTAGATTCATACAGACAAATGATACAAACCATATTTTTAATACTTTTCATGATATTGACGGTTAAATAACATTGAAAATCTTACTTGCTCGGTGCAAAAACACGATTTTTTTCCCCCATTTACTGTTTACAGATTTAATTGAACTTGATGGTTTAAAATGTTCTTCTTTCTAGTGGCATCAAGTGATAAAATTAGGAGACTCTATATGTTACACATTCTAAAGATATCGACTCTGTCCCTTTCAACCCCTGTCCCTTTCAGCCCCCGGCTCCCCTACTAATGTCTTGTTGAAAACAATCAGGAAAGAGAATAATGACACTGGTCTATAGCAAAACTAGAAAATAATACTAGATTAATTCTGGTGAATTGTGGTATCACCGCGGAGTTTTGGGTTCTATTCCCGCGGCTGTACTTCCTGGGTTTTTTCATGGTTTCTTGCAGTCAATACTAAAATGCTGGGAAGGTTCCCTAATATTAAGCCACACCTCCTCCCCACTGTTGCCATTATCCCAGACGCAAAACAGTGTTACGTTGAAAACGACTAAGATGGAGCTTATGTCTGCAGGACGATATGGTGGACGACGTGCAGAGTTTCGTCGCCGCCGCCGAAGTGCTGAAGGAGCGAGGGGCGTACAAGATCTACGTGCTCGCCACGCACGGCCTTCTCTCATCGGACGCGCCACGCCTCATCGAAGACTCACACATTGACGAGGTAAGACCGTCATTCCATTGACTTCCGCTCAGTATGGGACTCGTGACTGCTATAGCTGCAGCACTGAATGCTTTCGCCGATGTCTGAGGCCGCACTGCAAGCCAAGATTCTGGCAATATAAAGACATATTATTAATTTTGTTCAATGCTACATCATGCCTTCATATTTATAACATAGAGTAAAATTAAGCATATTGTTGTGCTGAGTCAGCTTTTCCTGCAATCTTGGCGTATGTAAGACGATTTCAGCCGGACGAGTGAAGAATTTGACCTTGGTCTGTACGTAAGAACTGGGCGGTTCCGTTTGTCACTAGACATCGACGACAGATGACTGGCCAGTCGCTTGTCCCCACCCCCAGTGTACGTCAATGATCATTCATTGCTCCACTCACTGTCATATTGATAATTATCAGGTCTATTCTGATTGCACCGAGATATTTCAACAAATATATCCTGTTGTCTGGGTGAATGCTCAACAGGTGTCTGTGTGTTTCCAGGTGGTTGTGACCAACACTATTCCACATGACCTTCAGAAGATGCAGTGCCACAAGATCCGGACCGTGGACATCAGCGTCCTGCTATCCGAAGGCATCAGACGAATCCACAACAAGGAATCCATGTCATATCTCTTCAAGAATGTCACTCTAGAAGATTAGAATACTTTCTTGTATGTAACTAGATTTAGACGAAACTTAATTGTCAGATTATTTGATATATATATTTGGTGTACTTTCTGCTGCTTAAATAATATATTTCGAAGACAAGTATAAACTGCATTTCCTTCATTTCAAAATTACCTACCTTATGTTCCTTTTCCCTTACTCTCCCAGATATTACCGATATAGTAAGAAAATACTAAATAGATCACATTTAATGGGCACTTGCCATCTATTAGTGATATTAGCTTCTCCAATCAAATTCCTGAGCGGCATGTTTTCAATCATTAATGTCTTGAATTTTTTAAATTAAAAATACTTTTTATTTAAAATATTCCCGCCATTCAATAACTTTGGAGGCGGACCAAAGGCGGTCTTTAGAAGGCAGTGAAAGAAAACAAGCATGTTTGTTTACAAATGGTTGCCACTTTTAATTTTTTGAAGTTTGGGTAATTTCCTTTGATTTTCGTGAAATCGTGATTAATTAAACGAGTAATGGATGAAATACTCTCGAAACATTGCTCAGCACTTGGCAGAGATGACAAACGTGCTCGAAAGATAGCACTTGACGAACTAGCAAAGGAATTGTTCGTAATCGAATCCGGTTTGCTCGCTGAAGATAAAGTAGGTTATGTTTACAAAGATGTCTTGCGATGTTTAAATGATAAATCAGAAGCTGTGCGTGAAGCTGCTGTAAACTTACTGACGCGAATCTTCAAAGAAACAAGCCAAACTGATGGTCAACCATTTCTTCCTTATTTAATTCCTGTATTGGCTCAACGTGTTGGTAAACTAGAACTCGTGGAATCATCTGAAGAAGTTCGCTTGTTGCTTGTCGGTTTGCTTCGAGTGACAGTTGATAAGTTTCATCAACAACTAGCTCCATACATGGACGATGTGATTAAAATCCTGGTACAGACGTTGGTAGACCCATATCCACAAGTGAAGAAAGAGAGCTGCGATTGCGCTGCACAGTTGGCGCAACTGATTCCGCAACATTTTCACCAGCAATCGGAGTCTCTCATCGAGCCAGCATTGCAGGCATGCCAACACCAGCATTCCAAAGTCCGCATTGCTGCTATTCTGTGCATTGGTAAGCTTCAGCCATAGTGAATCTTAAGGTACCTACGTTTACAGCTCGGCGTTCGTTTGACATTCGGCTCTCAGCGCTCGCCGTTGTGCCTCCTGATTGGCCAACGCCGAGCGCTGGCGTTCAAGGTCAAAGATAAACCATGTTCATCTTTCAGCGCTAGCGCTCAGCTTCGAGCGTCGAACGTCAAGCTGTAAACGTACCTTTAGATTGTAGGTATAATGAAACAATATGTTATGATAATCTCAAAGAACAAATATAACCTTGTGAAAACCTTGATGTTGAGTTGATGTATGTACAATGTTTGTTCAGGCAACGTGGTTCGCTACGGAGACAACAAAGCCGTGCCGAAGACGAGCGGAATCCTCGCCCAGCGCCTGTTCGATCAGAGTCCGCCGGTGCGACAGGCGGTCGGACAAGTAGCGGCCATGTGGCTGACTCAGCTGCCGGACCGATACTCGTACTTCCACACCATACTGCCTCTTCAGCTCACAAGGTAGCTCTTTGGCACAGTTTATTCTGCTTAAAGTTTTTAAATACCTCTACCTACGATTAAACACTTCAATTCACGCAGATTAAAATCTTGTATTTAAGATTACAAGAATCTCTCGAGTGTGATTTTCTTAAATCTAGATTTTTCATTGTAGTAATCGAATTAAAAAAAATATAAAGTTTGTTTATACCTAATTTGGTTCAAAACAGTTTAGGTATTCTGACTTCATGGTGACTTTCTGAGGTTTCATCAAAGTTAAATGAAGTTGATGATTAGATACCTCGCTTGGCTACAAAGACAGCAGGTGGATTGATAGATATTGCCCAGCTTTTAAAATTTGTTGGTCACTTAAAAGTGTAGAGAAGCTCGAAACTGGGTTTAGGCACCAGGTACCTACTACTTGTTTTGAAGTGGAGTGGTGTTTTGAAAACTTATAAGTTGTACAGTAATGTAATTTCTTTTATTCAACATTTTTTTTTTTTTGTTAACTTAAAATTACCTACTGGAAACCTAGCAAAATGTTAGTAGGTAGCTAATGAAATATCAACATCATATTGATTTTCTTCAAATTTCCCATAGTTTGTACATCTACTTTTTTCACGTTAGTTCTAAATTATGAACTTGTGTTTGGCTGTGAACCGTAATGAGCATGGATCGTGTCTGTAGTCAGAGTGACGAGCTGCCCGAGCTGAGAGAAGAAGCGACGCAACTGTGGCTCTCCGTTGGTGAGCAGTACTATCAGGAGAACGAGGAGGAGCTGAAGGACAAAGACACGGTGAAGCCGGTGCACTACCCAGACAACGGTGAGTCCAACCCACAGCTGTCTGTACACTCGTCGTTCGTTCCTCCTCCTCCTGTGAGCTGCGTGTTATCTGAGTAAAAATTGTAGTTCCTCCCTCGCCGTTCCGGGAAGGGACCGCCACCGTCCCCTTGGCTATTCAAATGCGCGACGGTGGCAGCCCCTGCCCTAAACGGCAAGTGAGGCAAGTCAGATAACAGGCAGCTCACGGGGAGGAGGAACGAACGACGAGTGTACAGACGGCTGTGGCCAACCATGTCCAACTGAAGTCACCGACATATTGATATCATGGAAGGTACACATTACCAACAAGGATTTTTTTATTTTATATGTCCGTAGGTACTCTGTAAGAAGCAGAAAGACGGTACCATTTGAATGATTCTTGAAGTGAGCTCATAACGAGTAGCTTTGTTTGCCCTCAATCAAACTCTTTTAAAACTGGTCATTTTGAAAGAGAATACCTACTTCAATATGACTGTTTTTGTGGACTACAACTACATAATTCCAAATGTGTGCTAAAAGAATGAGAATGCTTCAGTACACTCGGCAAAACATAAAACGTTATATGAATAAAATTGAATGACTGGTGGAGACGCTCTTTGACAATCGATCCATATTATTCATGAATGAAATGAGGGCTAGATGCCGAGTCATCATTGACTAGGCAATCAAGTCTTTTCAGACAATCGGATTTGCTACTTCAAATGTCGTTATATGATGGGATGGGAAATAATAGGAGATATCTCAAACTGGAATTTGTATTTTATTACCTTCAAATGTATTATTTTAAATCTTGGTTTAATTTGATTACTACTAACTACGTACAATTGAATTTTGATTGAACTATAAGTCCAAACCCAGAATTCATTCTGTTTCTCTCCCTCTAGTGATCCGACCGAACCTGGGCTGCCGCACGCTCGTGCACCGCAGCCTCTCCAAGCTCCTCCCCCCTCTGTCGCGTGAGCTCTCCGATTGGCTGCCCGACGTGCGGGTCAAGTCGGCCCAGCTGCTCTGCATGCTGCTGCTGAACGCCGAGCGCCAGATGACGCAGCAGCTGGCCGAGATCGTCGCTGCGCTGTGTCGAGGCGCCGCAGACGAGGACGCCAGAGTCAGAGATAACGTGAGTACATTCTCAGCTCACTTGACCTTGCTCTTCACATGTTCATGGGGCAGACGAGGACGCCAGAGTCAGAGATAACGTGAGTACATTCTCAGCTCACTTGACCTTGCTCTTCACAGTTCATGGGATGACATTTTGATAAAAGACTCTGAAATATAAAATAAATAACATGGCCGAGGTAGTAACATATTACTTGATAGCATTGAAGGTTGTGAACTAGGGTTGGGATTCGATTTGATTTGCTAAATCGATGTCAAACTGAAGATTTCGACATCAAATCGAAATAATTTCGACATCGTAATAATGGGCCACATCGAAATAATTACGGCGAAATGTGGCAACACTGCAATTGCGTCTGCCCAAGGCCATGTTCCAGCGCTAGAGATGTCCCTCTCACACCCCCCTCGCGGCAACAAATAAATAACTTTTTCATTTCAAATAACGTACAAGCATTTATTTATGTAAAAGGGAACAATTAATGAAAAAATTTCGTTGCAAATCCAGTTGCAAATTCATGGTTTTATTAGACTTGTTGCCGGAATATATCCCGTGAAGCATAGGTAACATTCTCTGCATTCAACATCCTTGAGCAATGTTGCCCGTAATGTTCACTTCAAACTCGAAAACTTTCCACAATTCACTTCGTCTCCACGGCGGGATTATTATTTTTTTGCGTGGAAACATTCTTTCACGAGAGAATAAAAACAACACGCGCTGAATGGCAAGAGACAACTGACCAACCCACCCTCAACTGCACACGCGCAAGCAGGCGTGTAAAAAAAAAAGGCGGAAGCAGGCCACTCAGCTGATCTTGAGAGGCGCGTTGCACTGTTGCCAGCTCTACAATACTGCGCGCTGATTCTCGGAATTTTTTAAACGATGTCAAACGATTATTTGATTAAACAATTCAAATCAATGTCGAATCGAAACTCAAAATATCATTCGACATCGATGTCAAATCGAAAAATCGATGTCAAGTCCCAACCCTATTGTGAACTATCACAAAATGTTACTAGGTAATAGTAGTCCTAATCAACTGTTTTAAATGTAGCACCTAAGCAAAGTATTGAATGGCTGGGCTTCAAAGAAGAAACTGTCGTTGATAAAAGGCTTTCTTGCCTACTAATATCTAACTAGAGTAGACCACAACCATAGACCAGGTAACCTACTATTTAAAGCCGGGATCGAGTTGGTACTATTTTTGCTCAAGGAGCCATTTTCCTATTAGGTTAATACCTACTGGTAGGAAATCTTTGGGAGCCACTGTAGGACAATATACAAACCTCTCCAAAATTGCTAAGATTCAGTCATCGAGAGTTTAGTGTTTAAATATTTCGGCTGCATTCACATTCGCGTTAATATGCCAGAAGTTTTGGGAGAGCTGAGGGGAGGGTCAAACACAATAGATGCGGGTCCATGGTGTAGAGCCCGGGAAAATGTGTAGGTTATCTCAATTTAAAGCATGGTAGTCCATTATAGACAAGTTTTTACTAAACAAAAGCTTCAAAAAGGATTTTAAAAATATGAAAACCCAATTTACGAACCACTCGGTAACCGCTTGTGGCTCCAACCCCTAACCTAACCCAACCAATCCCTGACCTAAAGAATAATGGACATATTTAATAGCAATGAATTATTTATTCAACAAAGTCACACGTACAAGACAACAATAGGTACATAGTAAAGACAATAATTATACCTACAATTCAACATCCACAAAATCACAAATACTTAAAACTAATCAAGTACAATTCATCAACATTAAAAATGTGTACTATGTAGTATGTACACTCGGCCAAACAAAACTTGAACGTTGACCAAATTTTAATGACTGCTGGTCATGTCCCATAACCAATCAAAGTTTGTTATTATCATTGAAAAGCAGGGTTGGGTAAGTTACCAAAAATAAAGTAACTTTAGAAAGTTACGTTACTTTCTCCAAAAAGTAACGAGTTAAAGTTAAAGTTACTGAGAAAATATAGGTAACTGAAAGTTACATTTTTCAGTGAAAGTTACTATGAAAGTTACTCTGATAAAAAATGATAATTTTGAGGGAAAACTTGACAACGAGATGGCAGTAACCACTTGACATTATGTGGACTGGTGATGTATCAATGCGATTGGGGGAGGGGGGGGGGGGGGGGGGGGTTACCAATAGATGACTATTTCATTTCGCATGAAGAGCTAAGACAAAAGGAGGGGGAGGGGAAGGGTTGGTTAGGGTCACGCGTACTCAGGTAGGCAGGAAATGAAATGATTTGATGCGTGCTAAATTTAGATACAGGTAAAATGTTTGGTTAACAATGTCAAGTTTTCTTTCAGGAAAGAAGGTATAACGTGTTCTAAAGTAACTTTCTTGGTAACTTTTTAAAATCAAAAAGTTCCCGTAGAAAAAGGAACTTAGGCGTTTTTAAGTTACCAGGTTTAAAAAGTATTGAGTTACCATAAAAGTTACTGAAAAAGTAACGCGTTACCGGTAACGCGTTACTTTTGTTAAGTTACTACCCAACCCTGTTGAAAATTGTGGTCACCTACTAGAGTGAGACAATGAGATCGCTTAGACTGACTTCTGATGGTGCGATCTTACATTTATCTGCCTATCAGATTTATTGAACGTTCAAGTTTTGTTTGGCCAAGCGTACCTACAATCTAAATTGTAGTATGAAAAGTAAAGTAGTATTGCCCAGCATTTAAATCAAACTATTTCTTGAATAAAAAGAGAAGTTGAACTTACATGGAAGAAACTGATGTTTCAAGTTTTCTCATTGTTCGGAGGAGACAATCCAAGTCTGGTTGTTCACTCGAGGGCATCAATGACGTCTTGCGTTGTTTTTCCAAGACAACGGACAAGGATATTGTGCATGTTCGCTTAATATTGAAGATTCATCTCATCTGGAAGCTTGTTTTACATTCTGTCGTGCTCCTGACTTTGGAATTGTTGTTAAAGAGCTCTTGAACTCAAAACAAAACATTAGTTTGTCCAGAAAGGATTGATCATTTGTTGTAAATCTATCTAAAGACATGTTATATTTGTAATTCTGTAGGAAGGTAACTACTATTTTATTTAAAAAGTTAAATAGTCATATAATTATGCATTTAACAAATATATTGTCTTACTATTAAAGTTTTGCTTTCTAGAAAGTGTCCCTACCTCGAAGTTGAACTAGAAAACTGTTTTGAAACCAGAATGGCTAAATGGAGAATTGCATGCTGATCATTCGCATGCAATTCCCCTTTCATCCTGTATGCCCTGACCCCTTAGTCCAGTCAAATAAAAGTTTAACCCAAAACAAATTGCAACATAAGTTATTAGGGTGTCATTTTCTTGAGAAAAATGCCCTCTACAACATATCCAAAATACCCCAAAATTGCTAAAATTTGACATTTTAAAGTTTCATATGAGTGGACTACCTCTCCACCGGGATTGGTCCTCCGATCTCGAGTGGGTTGCTCAGGTCGCCAACAATATAAAGTATTGTTTCACATCTCAGGGACTTCCACCTCCTACTGGATCATTGAATAAGTATACAGCACGATCTTGAGGCCGTAACCGGGTGGCCAGAGGGTCAACAAAACCTTCTGTCATCTTAAATCCAATGTCCACGACAATGTGACATTAGCACAAACAGCATTCACGACACTAAACAGTCGCATTCAATTGTGCACAGACGAATTTTTGTTAAAAACCACTTAAAATAGTATCTTAATATTATCATCAATATCACTTGGTATCAATATTATCAATATTTATCTCCAGAGCAGAATGAACTATTCTGAAGAAAGAAATTGATAGCTATCCAAGTCATAGTTGTTACTTCAAGATCATCGTGCGTACAAAAGAACGCAACTGCAAGTATTCAGCTGCTTTATGTTCATGTAATAAAGCCTTGGAGCTTTCATCCTGTGAAAGTTTGTTATGTGTTTATGGCAATGCTACGGTGCTCCTGAAAGAGAGAATGTTGGTTGTCTGTTTTGTGTTGTGTACAGGGTAGTTGTGTTGTGTAGTGTACAGTTTTGTTTGAACCCCGAATGGCTATATGGAGAATTGCATGCTGTTCATTTGCATGTAATTCCCCCTTTCCCCTTGTATGCCCTGACCCTTTAGTCCAGTCAAATAAAACTGTTACCCAGAACAAATTGCAACATTAGGTTTTTGGGTGTCATTCTCTTCAGAAAAATGCCCTCTACAACATATCCAAAATCCCTCAAAATGGCTAAAATTGGACATTTTAAAGCTTCATTTGACTGGACTACCTCTCCACCGGGATTGGTCCTCCGATCTTGAGTGGGTTGCTCAGGTCGCCAACAATATGAAGTATTGTTTCACATCTCAGGGACTTCCACCTCCTACTGGATCATTGAATAAGTATACAGCACGATCTTGAAGCCGTAACCGGGTGGCCAGAGGGTCAACAAAATCTTCTGTCATCTTAAATCCAATGTCCATGACAATGTACATTAGCACACACAGCATTCACAACACTAAACAGTCGCATTCAATTGTGCACAGACGAACTTTTGTTATATACCAATTAAATAGTTTCTCAATATATTATCAATAATAATATAATATCGATTGGTATCAATATTATCAATATTTATCTCCAGAGCAGAATGAACTACTCTGAAGAATAAAATTGATAGCTATCCAAGTAATTTGTTACTTCAAGATCGTCTTGCGAACAAAAGAACGCAACTGCAAGTATTCAGCCGCATATGTTCATGTAATAAAGCCTTGGAGCTTTCATCCTGTGAAAGTTTGTTATGTGTTTATGGCCATGCTACGGAGCTCCTGAAAGAGAGAATGTTGGACGTCTGTTTTGTGTTGTGTATATTATGTAGTGTACCCAAAGCTGACCAGTTATATTAAATGATAACCACTTGCCTTACTAACTGACAAGTGTAGTACGACCGACAAGGATATTGTGCATCTTCGCTTAATATTGAAGTCATCCCATCTGGAAGCTTGTTTTACATTCTGTCGTGCTCCTGTCTTCGGAATTGTTGTCAAAGAGCTCTTGAACTCCAAACAAAACATTAGTTTGTCCAGAAAGGATTTATCATTTGTTGTAAATCTATCTAAGGACATGTTATGTTTGTAATTCGTTAGGAAGGTACGTAACTATTATTTTATTTAAAAAGTTAAATAGGCATATCATTATGCATTTAACAAATACAATGTCTAACTATTGAACTGGCCAGTTCTATGAACTTTAACTTTGCTTTCTAAAAAGTGTACCTACCTTGAGGTTGAACTAGAAAACTATTTTGAACCCGTGCTAAATGGCTAAATGGAGAATTGCATGCTGATCATTCGCATGCAATTCCCCTTTCATCCTGTATGCCCTGACCCCTTAGTCCAGTCAAATAAAAGTTTTACCCAAAACAAATTGCAACATAAGTTATTAGGGTGTCATTTTCTTGAGAAAAATTCCCTCTACAACACATCCAAAATACCCCAAAATTGCTAAAATTTGACATTTTAAAGTTTCATATGAGTGGACTACCTCTCCACCGGGATTGGTCCTCCGATCTCGAGTGGGTTGCTCAGGTCGCCAACAATATGAAGTATTGTTTCACATCTCAGGGACTTCCACCTCCTACTGGATCATTGAACAAGTATACAGCACGATCTTGAAGCCGTAACAGGGTGGCCAGAGGGTCAACAAAACCTTCTGTCATCTTAAATCCAATGTCCACGACAATGTGACATTAGCACAAACAGCATTCACGGCACTAAACAGTCGCATCAATTGTGCACAGACGAATTTTTGTTAAAAACCACTTAAAATATTATCTCAATATTATCATCAATATCAATTGGTATCAATATTATCAATATTTATCTCCAGAGCAGAATGAACTACTCTGAAGAAAGAAATTGATAGCTATCCAAGTCATAGTTGTTACTTCAAGATCATCGTGCGTACAAAAGAACGCAACTGCAAGTATTCAGCTGCTTTATGTTCATGTAATAAAGCCTTGGAGCTTTCATCCTGTGAAAGTTTGTTATGTGTTTATGGCAATGCTACGGTGCTCCTGAAAGAGAGAATGTTGGTTGTCTGTTTTGTGTTGTGTACAGGGTAGTTGTGTTGTGTAGTGTACAGTTTTGTTTGAACCCAGAATGGCTATATGGAGAATTGCATGCTGTAATTCATTCGCATGTTATTCCCCCCTTCCCCCTTGTATGCCCTGACCCCTTAGTCCAGTCAAATAAAAGTTTTTCCCCGAGCAAATTGCAACATTAGGTTTTTGGGTGTCATTCTCTTCAGAAAAATGCCCTCTACAACATATCCAAAATCCCCCAAAATTGCTAAAATTGGACATTTTAAAGCTTCATTTGAGTGGACTACCTCTCCACCGGGATTGGTCCTCCGATCTTGAGTGGGTTGCTCAGGTCGCCAACAATATGAAGTATTGTTTCACATCTCAGGGACTTCCACCTCCTACTGGATCATTGAACAAGTATACAGCACGATCTTGAGGCCGTAACCGGGTGGCCAGAGGGTCAACAAAACCTTCTGTCATCTTAAATCCAATGTCCACGACAATGTGACATTAGCACAAACAGCATTCACGGCACTAAACAGTCACATCAATTGTGCACAGATAAACTTTTGTTATAAACCACTTAAAATAGTTCCTCAATATTATCAATAATATCAATTGGTATCAATATTATCGATATTTATCTCCAGAGCAGAATGAACTACTCTGAAGAAAGAAATTGATAGCTATCTAAGTCATAGTTGTTACTTCAAGATCATCGTGCGAACAAAAGAACGTAACTGCAAGTATTCAGCTGCTTTATGTTCATGTAATAAAGCCATGGAGCTTTCATCCTGTGAAAGTTTGTTATGTGTTTATGGCAATGCTACGGTGCTCCTGCAAAAGAGAATGTTGGACGACTGTTTTTTTTCGTATATCTTGTGTTGTGTATCTTATGTTTGTACCCAAAGCTGACCAGTTATATTTAATGATAACCACTTTCCTTACTTACTGACAAGTGTAGCCTGCTTCTTCCCAACAAATATGGCATTTAGAAATCCTATTTAGTTTGTTGGCTATTAGTTCCTTTTGACACTTGCCGACAGTAATTATTAGAGCGTAACGAAGATATACTTTAAGTAGCTTCATATAAAATGATATGTTCATATTCTCACGGTAATGTTTTTTGGCTTGATCCTTGACATATGGTTCTTCATTGATCGCGATGGTTTCGGATGTGCGTTCTTTCCTTGGGTGTGTGCGAAAGACGTCTCGTATGGACGAGAGCACGTCAACATTTATTGAGCGTACGTAAACGTGATCTCTCAGACCAACAGACTCTGCAAGAAAGGAAAACAAGCTGTTAAGAAACACAGTTAGTATTTAACAGTAGTGACAAATCTGGTATGTCATAAGTGCTGGGCAATACTACTATAAACAAAAAAATTATAATTCTATTATGTCCTTGAACAGTTTCTACAAAAAACTAACACAATAACTTGGCAGTTATGAGCGAGCTGTACTTGTTAAAGTCTACATGTAATGAGTAATTGTATTTTCTTCGTCGATAACTAAATGATATTGAAAGTCAGTTGCTTCTGTTCTTGTCTTGGGTCTTCACAGCATCTTCCTCAATGAATGCGTCTTGTCATCTCTTCACTGTAGTCTTCTAGAAGAGGAACTTCGTTAACTTCTTGACTGCTCCTGCGTTGGCAGAAATATAAGACACGGAATTAGTTTGATTCCTTGCTGTTTTCTTTTCTGAAAAATTAATGAAGTCAGATAGAAATACTTTTACTCCATTATTTTTAACTTATTCATGAAGTAAACAGAAATGTAGAAGTTGTTAGTTTTACAAAATGATTATTCACTGAAGGGTTATTTTCTCAAATTATCTGAAATGGATCTTTACTTGAAACACATTGTTGACAATCATGGAAACAACAACAGTGATCTGATACAATGATGGGATCTCAATAGGTACCTACATAGTCATTGCATTGTTAAACTAAACACTTGTTGAATATGGTAAAGTCTTACTTACTGTACACAAACACCTGTTTGCATGATACAATTGTTGACAAATGCAACCACATGTTGATTCACTCTGAATCTTCTACTCTTCGCCATGGTGCTCTTCGCTATAGATCTTCAGATATCCTCATATATTTATAATAAGTCACTTAGCTAGTTTAAACTTTGGACATTGCACTCTATATCAAATGGCTTTACAGGACTGGCACTTCCAATGCCGCCTCAACAACTGTACTCAATTGATAACTCTGCATCAGGAAGCGAAGTTATTTGAGGATTTGTAACTGTCAGAATGTCAAGCTAGTATGTTGTTAGGTCTCTGCGCTGTGCTGGCTTAATTTCCCATCCCCCCATCAAGGTCGTCACACTAAACCCACGTCTCTCTGGCACAATGGCAGCAACAAGTGGGAAAGACTTGAACAATCTCCCATCCAACTACTGAGCACGCTCAATGTTGCTTTACCTCTGTGATCTGAGGAGAACGGAGGCATCCAGTATACACTGGATGTTTGGTAAATAAATAGTAATTTTTATATGTTCTAAAAATAAAATCTAATTCTATTCTAAATATATCCCAACGGCTGGTGTATTGGATACTTCGGTTCTCGTTAGATCACCGAGGTTAACAACATTGAGCACGGTCAGTGGTTGGTTGGGTGACTATTCTACTCTGACTTGCTAGTTGCTGCCGTTGGGCCGGAGAGACTGGGGTGTTTGGGGGTTAGTGTGACGACCTCCCTCCACCTGTTATCAGTCTCTCGACGGCGCGGGTTGTGGAGGCCCGTGCTGTGAATGTCACACCGTCCTTCGGATGGGACGTTAAGCCGTTGGACCCCTTGGTATCTTTCGCCAGGAGTAGGCTACATGCCGGTACCGGGTTTCCTCTCCTCCCTTCTCTATATTACATTCTCACTTGAGGAGCCTGGCTCTGTTGAGAATATAGACTTAATAATACTACATATTATATGCTAGTTATGCTAATGAAGCGTTATGAAATACGAAACCCACAAATTATCACGCTTATTTAACTGCACTATCATGGTTTAGGGGTGTAAGCTATCACAACGGAGCACACTTTTGTACTTAATTAATTCATCAGCCCCTTCAACCCCCACGTGACACATCCACCTCAAACAGTGAATATGACCTTGAACTTTAGAACCCATCTATAATGTTGTGTATCTCGCTTACAAAGCATGCATGTGTGACCTTGAACAATTTAACAATGCAACAGTTGTACTGGGCTTTAGAAGTTAACGACAAAACAGTTTGAGAGAGAAACTTAATAGCTTTTTATAGCTGTGTAAAACCAGTGACTATTTAACGAGTCATGAAGCAAAAGTAGAGAAACTACTTATAAATTTCACTTAGACTCCAGTGGTTAATTTGTAAAATAAAAAGTGGGGGGACGCTCGGCGATTGTCAGGGGAAACTTTGCTAACGAATATAATGGGGTTTGGTAGGATGAACCCAATACAATGCAGGCCCGGAAGGCATAACCACAGGAAAATTATGAATTTCAGTAACAAATTTGGGGGCTTTCTACGCAATTTTACACAATTTTAAGACAATATTTCCTTCCATGAAAAATATGTTAGGGGACACTTCTGCCCTTGTCACAAATAAACCACTGGACTGATCAAGTAAACATTCTGTCAGCGAGAAACTAACACACTGAGCTCCAACTGCCGAGTGCTAGAGACAACTTACTTAATGACTAGTAGGTGAATAGTTATGAGGTACTTGTATTGCTGCTGTTTTCTGCCCGTTGGTCTTGATCATATACATGACAACTATCTGACATGTCTTAAGCTTGGTCCTGATGGGTATCGGACATGTCAGTGGAAGATCTCGCAGCTCCTCTCATCTTCAGTCTTGTTCTTGAGTTCAAAGCACAATCAAAATGCCACCAATACTAAGTCTTTCAGTAGCTATTCATTTAGCACGGAACAACACAATGTGTTTCATCTCGTAACATTTCAGAAACAGTTATTTAATATTGGAATTCAATTCATTATTAAACAACTGCTTGTGTAATGTTTCAATGATGTCATTCTGCTGACCATAAAAAAATCTAATGAAAGCAAAATGTATGAACTGCAGAGAAAGAAAACTCTAGGGAACTAATGTATTGCGTTGTCTTGGATACTAAGACATGTAATAATTGGCAAAAACACAACATTATTGATGTATAGGGCACTAGCCAAACTTTTTCCCGCTATTGTGCTGCAGCGCTGCCATCGGGAGTGAGTAAGAAGTGTGAAGTAAGCTTTGAAGTAAGCTGTTCGTGCCACTCAAAATTAAAACTCGCGAAACTTTATTTTGACAGGCGTAAGAAGATGTACTTACTGTTTAGATACATATATTTTTTACTCTAGTATAATAAAACGTGTAAAAATAAGAAGATAGTGCAATATCTTAAGCAAATTCGATTTCAATCTGAAGCGACACCCTCTCAATTGTTTTAATAGAAAGTTACAAAATTCCATTGTGCCGTGAGTCAGTTCAAGAAAGCACTGGAAACAAAAATATTTCTGTGAGCTGTCATTATATGATCAAAATATTGTTATTACACTATCATTTCTAATAATTATCCACTCTTTCGGTAAATAACCAAATATCAACATTAATTCTTATAATATAACATGAAAATACGGAGTGTGGGGTAAGAAATACGTTGATTTGAAAAGCACAGCCTCGACGCTAGCGCCAAAGTGGCCGATCCTGTCGTCCTAGCTTGGCATCGCCCCATTGTTGAAGTTTTTATTATTAAATTAATGCTATTGACAGGTGTTTTCTACTGTGTAGTAAATAATCAAAGGACCAAGATAATGCCAGTCAAGTGATTTGAATTTGGAGCATCTACCTCACTGTTCTTGGCATTTAGCACAGCATACAGTGAGGAAGTCGTGTATTCTACGTCGCTGCCTTGCATTGCAATTCTATAACTGCAATGTAGTTAGGGATGGCACCAGTGGTTAATTTGGGGGCAGACGAGGGCGGACGCGTCCCCTCACTCTTTTTTCAGGGTGGACGCCGTCCGCCCACTTATTTTTCATAGAAGTAAAAATTGTCGTCCTGAAATTCAAAGTTTTCCGGGGCTATGCGCCCCGGACCCGCATTGTGTTGGGGGGCCCTCCCCCCAAACCCCCCATTGTTTTCGTAAGCAAATATGTTTCCCTGACATCGCCGAGCGTCCGCCCACTTATTATTTTACAAATTAACCACTGGACGGCACCCGGTAAATTTACCAAATTAGTAATTCATTCCGTTCACATTATGTGGACTTTTTGTTTAGAGAGCAGTCAAAGAAGTGTTTTCTCTGAAGTGGTAGCTGGGATGTCAAAATATTCGTACCTATTCATTCAATCCATCCGATGACTTCCAACTACCTACGAGCCCTGAACGAGTGTTGCGTGTGCAGATTGACTTGGCCGCGCGCTATCTGGGCTGCTTCGTGCCGTGCGACGTCACGTGGCAGATATTCAAGCCGACGCTGTCGGACGCGTCGGCCAGCCAGCTGCGCGTGTTGGCCGAGGTGCTGGCCGCCACCAAACCGGCCGGTCTGCTCACTCAGCTGCCTGACATCGCGGCATTCCTCGCCAGGTCAGTGTCGTCATCACATGGGTGTCACGTAATCACAATAGTTTTATCATTTAGGTACTTTATTTTAAATAATTATTAAATTTTTAATCCTACACAAACCTGAATTTTTTTAACTATTTTCTTCCGAGTGTAGTTATGACAATTTAATGCGTAGCATATTTTTAAGTAGTAATACACTTTAAAATGGAGCATCTTTATGTAGATTTTATTGCCCTTCTCTCGTGGTAGGTAACATACACAGAAGAGGATGTTCAAATAGAAAAAAGGGAATAAAATGGGAATAGTATAGAAAAAGGAAATGAGAGACATGTAAGGGAACAGTATCTCGTTGTCTAAAAAGTATCTGCTGCGAAAATATGTGTAACTTTTTTTTATTAACCATTAACATTCTCCTTACCAATTTATGTGTTTAATTGAGTCCAAGATTTTACTACGGTCGGTGACAGGCAAAGATGAACCCGCTCTAGCATGGGCCGCCATTTACCTGGCAATGCTAAAGTGGGTTCATCTTTGCCTGTCACCCACCGTAAGTAATGGCGTTTTACTTAGTTAAATATGCATTGAGTTTTGTATGGTGACGTCTTTTCAGTGCAACCGTCCAGTGGAAAATGCCATAAGTATTGAATGAAATACTTCCCTCTCATGCTTACCTGCTAGTGGAATATTTCAGCAAAACAGTTATTTTGAATAGGTATATCAAAATAGTCGAGATGTCGAGAAACTAGTAGGAGTACTTTTAAAACTGTCTTTCCAACCCTAGCCCAACAACAAATCTATATCTTAGCATTAAGACGGCTTGGTAGTGAGTTTGACCTTGAAGAGTTTTTTAATCGATTTTGATTAATATCTTTTTCCAGTGTAATTGTTTACAAAATGGGGCTATGGACGTGAATTCAGAACAGTTCAATGAAAATAATTCCATAGCTTGTAATGGTTTATTTGATTTACTTTGTCCTACAGGTGTTTAGAACCCGAAAATTTAGTAATTTTCGGGTTCTAAACACCTGTTGGAAACAATAAAACTAATAGCTTATTCCAAACTATGAAATTATTTTCATTGAACTGTTCTGAATTCACGTCCATAGCCCTATTTTGTTAACAATTACACTGGAAAAAGATATTGATAAAAATCGATTAAAAAACTCATCAAGGCCACGCTCACTACCAAGCCCTCTTAAGCAATATTGGCAGTACTCTTTATATGTAATCGAAGTAAAACATTATCGTTGTGTTAGCATGGGACAGACAACGGTGTCTAATTGATAGGAGTGTGCGAGTACTCGAAATTTCCAGTTCGAGTCCAGTTTGGGGGGTGAATCGAGTCAAAAAGGGTTAAACTCGACTTTTTCGAGTTTTCAAAAAAAAAAAAATTTTTTTTTTTTTTTTAAGACAATATCTATCTTGCCTAAATCCTTAACAGACCCCTACCTACTTCTTCCATCAATAATCCACTCCTCAACTCACAAGAACACATGAATTTCTGTTAAAATGTCACACAATGAAATAATAATGACGCATTGTTGGATGAAATTGTTGAGATTTGGGAAATATGATATTCCTGCTGATAAGTGACATAATGATGACTCGAACTCGACTCGAAAAACTCGATTTATCTCACTGACTCGACTCGAACTCGACTCGACCTTAAAATATCAAACTCGCACAGCCCTACTAATTGATTATGTCTGCTTGCAGTTGCTCGGCTGTGGAAGCGAACTGTCAGCGGCCGCTGCTGCACTGCTGCCGGTCCCTGCTGCAGCCGATCGCGACGCATGGCGTGGAACTGTCTCCACCAATCACGACGCAGCTCTACAGCACCGCGGTCTCGGTCCTCGGCCTCGCAGCGTCGGAGCAAGTCTGCAGGGAAGCCGACGGTATGTCAGTGTCATGAACATGCATTAGATATTTCCATGAACAACGAATGGTGGTCTCAAGCGAGCGTTACTGTGAGACTCGTATGCCACTTTCTCTGTTCTTTCTTTTGTGGTTTGTAGCCCAGCTCAAACCTTTCAATTACGTAATCGATCTGAAATTTTATACACACACTAGGCAATGTACCAACAGCTTGAATGAATGAATGAACAGGATCCTGTGATTTTTTGAAAATTAAAACTAGAACTGTTTTACCGATCAAACTTTAAATTTTCCATGGTCATCGGGATTAACATTTTAGGGGTTTATAAATTTTTTCGACAAATCTGTCAAGAATTTCAAGTATTATTGACATTTTATGTTTGTTTTGAACTATTTGTCAAATTTATTCAATTAAATTCAAAGAATAAAATGTCACTGTAAATGCAATGTTGCCTTCCTCTATTTCCAAGGTCGATTCTAGAGCAGCAACTTTCACACACATGAGTGACTTAGCATGAAATACAAAGGGTCGCTTATTGACGACTTACTCGGAGCGTTTTCTCGATAATAATGATACTTGACTCAATATTGTGTTTTGTAATTGACTGTAGCCGAGTGTTTGCTTGTGACAGGAGTGCTGTGCAGCGTTGCCAAGTGCAGCGGCCTGCAGTCGGCACTGGACCTGCACCGGCTGCACGCGGGAGAGATGTTGCAACGTCTCTCCGCCGCCAGCCAATCGTGGAGCGCCGTCAGCAGCGGCTGGCTCGTCTACTCCACTCTACTCACGGAAGCAGGTCAGATGAGTTCACCGGTTCTTTGTTTTAATAAAAATCAACACTAGATCTCTCTATAAATAATTATAGATTCATATTTTTAAATTATTGTTCTATATTATGAACCGTGACATGAAGGGAATAGAATCTAGATATGAAAATGTACCTATTCTTATGTTCAATGCAATTTTAGTTTTACTGGCTTTTTGTATAAAATATGAAATATGTACCTGGGTTGAAGTGGACTGTGAATCAAGTGCAAATTTAAATCGGCATATGTCCGAGAACGAACTGAGATAAACGCAATTTTCTAAATATTATAGTGGAAAGGATACAGTAGCCTGTTTCTAGTTCTACTTTTTATTAGTAATTAGTTACTGTGGTGTATATTGTGATTTTTACCAGTTTGAGTTTGTATCAGATTGCTTAAATTCTAAATATTGTCGGTCGTTGTTTTGTGTTGCCACCTATAGTATCATAAATATGTCCTCGATGGACATACCTAATGCGATTGAACACTGCTCCTCCCTAGACTTAAAACTGTAATAGTGCGTTAATTAAAACCCCCAATGAATGGAGCCTATTGTGTGGATTCTATTCCCCTTCTCTCATGGTACCTAGTTCCTACTGATAGTATCTATTCTATGAAGTACCTACAGACCATTTTTTAGTTATTTTAAACTAAAAGAACATAACTTCACAATTTTATAAAATGTTTAGCTAGTTGACCTTGTTTTAAGTCTTGTCTTGGCTGGTTACAGGGCGAGTGCTGGAGAGCGAGCTGCCGGGAGTATTTGTCGTGTTGGCGGGCCTGGCTGAGCCTGCGGTGGAACCCAACCTGCGTCTCAGCATGCTGATCATGCTCGGCAATCTGATGACCGAGGTGACGCTGCCTCCCGAACTGCTCAACTCCGTTGTTACCAGTGAGTACAAACCCCAGTAGACTCTGCACTGGATGGAGGGCGATTCTAAATTAATTTCCTTGTCGTCTCGTACCAATTGATAAGGTGTCTCTACCGTGTTAAATAGGCTATCTATTAAACACTATTTATCTATTTATCAATTGGGCAGTGAGCCCGTATCAAGGGAACGAGACTTCAAGGAAATTTAGAACAGCCCTCCTGGAGAATAACCCCCCTGGGCCTGGATTCACAAAACTTTCCCCCCGTTTAAAAAAAAATAAAACCCCTTATTTCACTGCTTATTAGATACACCAAAGTGGGTTGAACTATTCATGCTTTGCACAAGCGTCTTTTGTTTTACATCAAAAATTAAAAAAGTATATTTTCGGCCATATTGGTCATAGTTGTCAAGTCGATTTAAACTATTATTATCTGTTATATTATAGTCAAAGATAGTTTGTAAATAAGTGGTTTTATACCTATAAGAACTTCTTCTGCTGCCTACAATTGCACAGGTAAACCATAAATAATATCAAATAAATACGAAACACAGATTGACAGCCGTTCTGACATGTATCACCAAGATGGCCGTGCAACAATGAGATGACGTCACGTGCATAGCATGAATCAATTCCCCTGGGGCCCTGGGAGAGTTGGTTTCAACCTTTAAAAAAGTGAGTTCTAATTAGGTAGAACTCAATCTGATAAACTAGACCTACCGTACTGATCATTATCAAATCAAGTACAAAACTTTGGCCACTGTCTATGATGATGTCATATTAAACCTGAAAAATAAATAGAAAATAAAAAGAAGAATGGGTTGAATGTGGAAGGATGTTTGTATATTTGAATGCTTGGAAACTTTCAAAATATTCACTATGTGTACACTACCTACCTAGGTATTTGATTCTGGTCTATTCGCAAAGATGTTTAGCGCTCGAATTTCATAATTATCCTGCCACTTCTGTTTTCTTAGTTTCACTGCTTCATCACTCTAATATTTGGAGAAAAGATTTAAATAATGTTTAGTTATCTGAGAGTAACCTTGGTTATCCTTCATTCTTGGAATCTTAAGGATTCTATAAATAAATAAGGATTCTATTTTCTATTCTCATTGAATTCTATATTCACAATTCGAAGTAAATCGCTATTCTCACACCTTACTTGAAAGCTGTGAACTTCTAGTGACCTCTCGAGTGTTGTTGCAGCCGTGCTCGGCCCCAGCTTAGTCTGGCGTGCGGGTCGCACGGAGGAGGCCATCCGCACGGCGGCCGCCAGCTGTCTGGCGCGCACCCTGGTCGTCGGCGCCGCCGTGGACGAGGACATGGTCGCACGCTTGCTGCCTCTGGTGGTCGACTCGGGCACCAAGACGAGGCTGGTCGCGGTCAAGGCGGTCGCGACGGTCGCACACAGGCTGGACGATGACCAGGTGGTCAGGGTCTATCCAGGTGTGTTCACTAGATCATTATGCGTTCCGTTGTACTAGGAAAACTCTGAGTTTGATGAGCGAGCCTTCGAAATGCATTGAAGACATTGATCACTGCTTCTCTTTCAGATTATCTGTCAGTAAAGCGGGGTAGAAACTATTCATAGTTGCACGTACTCTTTTGCTCTCCATTCATTACTCAATGATGGCCACTCAATGAAAACAAAATATATTATGTTTGCATTTTATGTTAATTTTAAACTATGAAAACGCTCAGTGTAACGCGTTGATGAGCGAAAACCGATATGTGCAACAACTCCAACCAAACTTGATCACATCAATCAACTGTTTTCCAATGTCTATAGACTCAGGACGAATTGCAGATCCATGTGGCGTGGTTTTGTAACTTAAATAGTAATTATTCTGTAAATACTTTACTAATTGGGCTAAGAATTTTATAAAATATGAGATAATGTTCGTCTTGATCCCCATGCAAAATTTGAACTTCATCGGTTCATTTTGATTTGCGACCAATCGGAATATTTTTTAAATATTAACTAATAGGCAGATTTGGCTGAAACTTTGTAAGATTTGAGACAATATTAGTTTAACGATCCTGCAAAATTTCAAAAAGATTGGATCAACCAATCAAAAGTTATTTTTTTTAAATTTGAACCAATCAATGCCTTTCAAAAAAATTTAGGTACAGAAAACCCCAGTTTTGGTCTTGACATGTGTGCAAAATTTCAGCTCAATCGGAGAAATTATGTGACCTGTAGAGTAGTAGTAGAGTAGAGTAGTATTATACACTCAGTACTATAAGGTTTTTGTCTAATAGTACATTTTTAACAATTATAACACAATTAAGAGATAATTAAGAGATAAGGTAAGTAAGAGATAAACAAGAGATACACAATTTCACCTATTCCAAAAACCTTGGCTTAGGGCCTATCCCAAAAGCCTACATTTATATTTGCTAGTGGGTCTGAAAGCCAATTTCCTTTTTTTATTACTTCAACGCACATCCTTCTAAATTTTTCTGTACACTTTTCGTTTCTTATTATCTCTGGGATGCGATTATACAATTTCAAGCCTTTCGAAAATAAGGTATTGTTTCCAAATTTTGTTTTACATCTAGATACAGGTAAGTTATTTGAATGTCTAGTTTTATACAATGGTGTTTCTTTAGCAACCTTATTAGTTAAGTAACTCGGCGCTACCCCTTTCGATATTTTATGAATAAATGTCATTGTATTAAGAACTATCCTATGTTTGACAGTGAGCCAACACATAGCGTTGCTCATTTTCAAAACACTGGTAGATTTATCCACCCATAAAATACTTTGCATGACCTTATTTTGAAGTTTTTGCAATTTGCTTATGTAATTTTGTGAAAGAAGAAACAATATTGAACTGCAGAAATCGAAATGGGGTGTAATTATAGCTTGACATATATGAATTTTACTAATAATCGGTAAGCTTGTGCAATGTCTCTGAAACAATCCCACTTTCCGTGATACTTTTTTTATTATATAGTCAGCATGTTTATGAAATAAGAGGAACTCATCTATTATAATACCCAAATATTTGAATTCTGTGACATTTTCAATTTGGCCATTATCTATGACTAGCTTTTTAGTAGCATATGGGTTGAACGTTTTTCTGTTGACTGTCTTACATATGACCATAGATTTAGTTTTAGATATGTTTATCTTCAACTTATTAATTCTCAACCATTGTTCGAGCAATTGTATGTCCTCATCGAGTTGCTCATGTACAACTTGTGGGTCTGCACCACTGCAAATTATAAGGGCGTCATCCGCATATAGTTGTATTTTACAATGTTTGAAAACGAATCCCAGATCATTAATGTATAATATAAAAAGTAATGGGCCTAAGATTGAACCTTGCGGTACCCCTACTGAGCAAAGTTTTTCATTAGATCTAGTATTATATAATTTTACTATTTGTCTTCTATTTACGAGATATGAATTTAACCAACTTAGAACTTGGCCATGGAAACCATATTTATGAAGTTTTAACAAAAGTAAATTTCGGTCTACCGTATCGAAGGCTCGTTTTAAGTCCACAAATACCAGTCTGGTGTAGTAATTATTCTCCATTTTTTGTTTCAAATCATCTATAATATGTGTTAATACTGTCTCACATGGAGACACACAAAGAAAAACAGAAGTCTGTGCCAAATGAAGCCAAAAGGAGTCGCTCACTTTGCTCGCTCAATAATATCACATCTTTGCTTACTACTTATTAGAACTAAATAAGTTTGTGAAAACTATGTATAAATCAATTTTTGGTGAAACTAATGGACTGATCTTGCTAGAAATCAATAGGTGAATGGACAGTATATTTAATGTTTATGTATCTTTTGGCTTGATCTATTACTTCGATTGACCTGTAAGTAGTGCAAATAGAACACTACAAATAATACAGATATGAGAGCCATAAGTTTGAAATGGAGACGCTTAACAAAATCCAATTGGTGTCAAATCAAAACTCAACATTAAGTTTGACATTGATGTACGGACGGTGTCCTATGTGTGAGTATGGTCATGTGCAAGAGCGTGCCATGTTCTCTGTACAGAGGTGTGCAAGAGACTGGACGACGCCAGCAATGCCGTGCGCTCGGCCGCCGTCAACTGCCTGCAGCGGCTGTTCGCCTCGCGCGCCCAACTGTCCGAGACGCACTTCTCGTCGGCGTTCAACTCCATGCTGATCCACTGCGACGACCAAGAGCAAGAGTTCACAGCCACACTAGCAGGTGCGTTGCTAGGATACGCGGCGATGATGCTGGTCGTCAGAGACGGAGACGGGAAGATGAGAATAATTGTTTTGACACGATTATCACCAAAAGATTATGGAATTATTCTTCAGTTTAGTTTATCATTTTTTGGGAAGGTAGGTACCTACTTCAGCGATAGATTATTTTTGATAATTTTACAAAATAAGCTTGAAAATTCCATAGCTCTGTAAAATTATGTGTATATAACACACATGGATGTTTCTAAAAATTAAACCTATTCAAGTCTCTTCTGGCATGACATAAATATGCGCTCAAAACATGAGATCGATATGTTGATCAGTGTGTCCCAGACAATGCACGGAACACACATAACAAGTGGAGAAAGTGTCATAAGAATGCTGTTTCTCTCGAGTACATACTGTAGAAAACTTTTTAATTCAACATTAAATTGAATAGGGAATAGATTTACAGCTGTTCCGAGCACAAATGATCTCGTAGTTTTGTTTCCAGATGCCCTGAAGGAGATGGGGAGAGTTCATCCCAAGCTCCTGCTTGACAAGATCACCGCATCCAAACAGAACTTCCGCAACACGCAGATATGCACAGAGCTGGAGACTTTCCTCACGGACGTACTCAATTCTCAGCCGGCCTCTTCTTAGCTCAGTTATTACTCTACTGATCATGTAACATTGCTTTAATATTAAATGCCGTCGGTGTAATTTATGCATTGCTTTTAAACTCAGGACTATTTCAAAACCCAAAAGTGAATGTTGTTTGATAGCTACACTATTTTCTTATGATTTATTTCCAGTAGCGTTAAAATGTAATTGTTAAATATTCTGATATTACGTTTACATTATTGTAGATTTTTTGCAGGCACACATTTAGCCTACACTGGAAGAAGAGGTAGAAATTAATTTGCACGCAATTCTTCGAAGTGTTTTTGTCTTCTGTGTGTGTCTTCGACAATTATCTTTTATACGTATGTTTTCTTAATTTTTTTTAGAAACTAAGCACTTGCACGCAATTCAAGCTTACAAGCTTTACTTTGTGCATTACCTATTTAGGTCATGGTGTTGATGTGCATGCGCTTGATTTTCTAAAGATTCAAACTTTTAAAAACATATCTTAATATTTGATGCGCTTCCTCAATTCTCTTAAGATACTGGCAAATTAATTATTGACTACCTTATTTAATGTATCCCACTACATACAGTCTGTTTTTTTACTGTATGAACTCTCACCAGATGGAGCCACAGTCAGTTGTTCTGCTAGGCCGAGAAAGACTTCATTGCGCGCTCACCTTGCAATGTTGTCTTTCTCGGCCTAACAGAACAACTGACGGTGTATCGGTCTGTAGAGAGTTCAAACATAGGAAAAACGAACTATAACAGGAAAATTGAATCAATTAATTTGAAAATAAATTAAACAACTACCAAATTGTGTTTAATATTTGCTGAAATATCACATACACCATAAATATCCCAATTAATTAAAATATATTTATTTAAATAAGTATTGTATTATTTTAACCATTCTCATGTTTTACACATTGCCATTGGAGAATTTGAACGAAACTATGTTTGAATTTCGGCGGTTGATTTTTCCCGCCATGGTATCGTATTTCTTTTTACTTCCGTTTCCGGCAGAGGATTGGAAAATCTTGTGAGTTGTGTGTGGGGTCGTGAGTCAGATAAGAGAAGCCTAGCTTTATTTTTATCAATAGGAGTGCCTTCCTGTTGCGCCAGTACTACTTCAAGAGTTGTTCTTTCTAAGGAAACCACAGTATTAAAGGTAATTATGAGTGAGAATATGTGTGTACTCTCTTTTTAGTTGTTCCAAACCGGTAAGGCAAGGTTAGTCCTCATTTTGACAGGCGATGATGGTGGGAGGTCTCATCGAGAACAGTCTACCTTGGCATAGAACCCTTATCTAATCTTTACGAAATATTTGGTAAGTAATAAACTAGCTTGCCAGCCAAAATAAATTTTCTCTGTTATGATGACCTTTGAAGTGGATGCGAAGATTTTTCTACTTTGACAGGTAACTTTACCTGTTGAAACTTCAGGCTGACGACCTGTCACTCGGGATGAAATTCACCTTGCAGTGAAGGTGTGGTTCATGCATAATAATAAGATAATGATCCAATTCCTTATTTAGGTGGTGCTATATGGTGTTTATTGTACTGAATGTCAGTTTTACAAGGAGTACCTAGGTACCTACATAAGGACATTCAACATTCACTAAATATTTGTGGCGAATACTGAAAATATGCAAGAAAATACCTACCTAGAGGCTATTTTCTCCAGTCAGACTGCAGCCAATTTATCATCAATTAACTTATTTCTCTACCTTTATAATTACTATGGTAGCCTACAAAAATCATGTAGATCATGAGACCATGTTATTAGGTAGGTACGTACATACTACACCTAACATAAAATTCAGTTAAATGCAGATTAGGTACCTATCATAAAAGTGATAATAATACTCAATACTCTAATATTGATTAGATGATTGATTAATAGGTAGGTACCTACTATCAGATTCCTTCAAAATTACATCAAAGAAAATACTGATTTAAAATACTCCGTCACCATAGGCTGTAACTGTCACTACCTACCTGCCTCTACATCTTTTCTGCCTTTGCAGTGAAAATGGTGCAGTTTGAAAATGACACAATGCGATGTCTTTCGCTTCAAATAGTTTGTTGTTCAATCCGTCGTCCGGTTTCGCTGCGTTTCTTGAAATGTAGCTTTGAAATGTAATACTTTACAAGTGATCTACGATCACTATTCACCTCAGTTCCATTAAATATTCGTCAATAAATAGCCTACATTTTGAACTGAAAAGTAATTTCTTTATTGTCCTTCTAGGTAGGTACTACGTAACTCCAACTACCTGCACCAGACTCCATGTTTAGGTAAACCTTCCTTCCTCCTTGCCATGCATTTATTTACATTGACCCGTAACACCAGAAAAGTTGTTGTCAAGAATGTGGTGGTGTGTGAAGGGAGTGTGTCAAGTACCTTTCACTTGGTCGGAGGTGACCGTTGGTAACTTATAACGTATTTTGCACAGGCTCTATTGAGAAGTTGCATAACTTTGTTTAAACCGGGCAATGTGTACCTAATTGGATTCAACTATGACCATGTCGTATGTATCAGGATCTTTATTGTGAATGCTTTTGTCGGCAGATATGGGCGACGTTGACAAAACAATAGACGAGGACGAGTTGGACGCGAACTACGTTCCGCCGCCGGTGAAATCCATCGAGGAGATCCTCGAAGCAGACAAAGAAGACGAGAGCTTGAGGAAATACAAGGAGAAGCTTCTAGGAGAGGCGCAGGCGGGGAAGATTATTGTAGGCAAGTTCATAAAAACGTGGTTGTGTTGTGACGTTGAGGAAAATGAGTGTTTTGATGTCAGCGCACTCAAGGGAGAAACTTAAGGAGAGCAGCACCGGAAGACTTGGTTCTCGGGGAAGGGGGAGGGACGGAGGGGGGCACCTTGCCTTCCAACTATTACTTAGTGCTCGCTGTTTTTTAATTCACGGCGAATGGCAAACTTCGCTGTTTTAGCTTACTACGAGCTACCAAATCTATGTTTTAAAGCAGTGGTACTGCATTTTTACTTGGTCACCAACCAAACAAAACTGATTGAACGGGTAATTTTAAATATTCTGCAATGTCAGCAGGCAGGCGATAGTACCTACCTACTACATGTTTTAAAGAATTTTTTACATTGTAAGTCTATGCTTAAGTTTTGAATGTGATCGCTTGAAGTAGACCAAAATAATAAATATTCATAATTTTCTTTATTTTACATGCACTCTTTCCAATCCAATATTTGACAAAATCAAAGCATACAACTTGTTATGAGCATGAGAGGAATTTAAATGAAGTTCCTTCTACTGTCCGTTACATTGGCGGTGACAGTCATTAAATGGTCCAAAAATAGATGCTGGAACCAAACTTGAATTGCCCTCTTCATATTTCTTGCAATAGTGACTAGAATAAGACTGCTGTATGTACCGATATAATCTGTGTTGGAGGACTGCCAACAGTAATAAATATACCTACATACATAACATAACTTCAGATTCAGAGCATGAGTCATTTTCTAATACTATCTTATCTGAATCTAAGGCTGAAGATATGAACATCAGTTTATCCATCTTATTCGGGCTAGGCGTTTTAAGTAAACACACACAGTGTTTTTATTTTGCAAGTTATCTTCCACTCCCAATCTAATAACTTACCTAATTAATAGATTCCAAGGTTCTCGTTTTAACAACAATATTTAAATTCAACATTGAGTCATTTGAGCTATCGCTTCTTCTTGAATGGGTTCAACTCTGCCCTGCTAATTCAGGGGTCAGCTACCTTTTTTGGTCATGGAGCCAATTTCCCAGAAATTAATACCTACATTTGATAATAATGGGAGCCAAGTAGAGGAAATCAAATATAAAAGTAAAACACTGAAAATAATAAATTGCTGACTAGTACCTTTTGATATTTTGATGAAGCCCCCCCCCCCCCCCAATTGTTGTCCACCAGGCCTTTTTTTAAAATTTCTAAAATTTGAAGTGATTCAAGGGCTCTAAAACCAAAGAACTAATCAAATGTTACCCCCGCATGGTGTTTTTTCTTTGAATTTTCGAATTTTTCGATTCCAGGTCTTTATGTAGGTACATTTTAAAGAGCCATTCAAGAACTTCTAAGGAGCACCAAGCGGCTCCGGAGCCACAGGTTGCCGCCCCCTGTGCCAGTTGCTGCCGTTGGGCCAAAGAGACTGGGTGTTTGGGGGTTAGTGTGACGACCTCCCTCCACCTGATCAGTCTCTCGACGGAGCGGGTTGTGGAGGCTCAAGCTGTTAATGTTACACCGACCTTCGGATGGGACGTTAAGCCGTTGGCCCCCCCTTGATATCTTTCGTCAGGAGTAGGCAACATGCCGGTACCGGGTTTCCCCTCCTCCCTTCTCTATTTATAATATGAATCTGCTGAGAATTATGTAAAATAAATTGATAGGTGTCTATTATACAAAATCCAATAAAAGTACCTAATCTCTTCTGTAACTGTAATGGAAGTTGAATGTGTGATGTCGATTTAGGATTCTAATCTTCTGAATTGTGAATTACAGAGCCCAATGACAGCCGGTCCGTGCTGGTGAAGAAGCTGGTGCTGTGCGTAACGGACCGGCCCGACGTGGTCTTGGACCTCACGGGGGATCTGGCCGAGCTCAAGAAGCGGACCTTCGTCATGAAGGAGGGAGTGCAATATCGCCTGCGGATCGAGTTCATCGTTCAGCGCGAGATCGTTCATGGACTGAAATACGTGCAGAAGATCCATCGCATGGGAGTGCCAGGTATGTTGCAGTAACAATTGGAGAATAAACAAGATCTTGTCGTTAATATCATAACAGTTTTATCTGTTTGTGGGCCTTACAAACTAATTTCGTCAGATTTGTGTTTAAATCTGTCTGCCTAAAAATTCCACTCACATTACAAAATTGTGGGTATGTATTTCTGTTATTTTTAACTAGTTACCTATTAACATTGTAGGTAATAGTAATAATCATATGTTGTACTTCACTTGCCATACTGCAGTTAGGTAATAATTTACTCTTAGTTGTTCAGTATACCTACTATTTAAATCAAAACTAAGACATAAATTGATTACGTTCCCGTAATCTATTCACGATTGATTTGTTAAAAGGTGTTAAAGTTTTGAAATTCTTCCGCATAGAATGCTGCATTCGGATTTTACTTGAAATTTAGGATTGTGAAGTACTAAATGATGTAGGAAAGAAATTATTACTTTTAGAAAGCCCTGTGTTGTGTTTGAATTTGTTTTTCACAATTGTACGGCCACATTGTAGTGATTCTTTATGTTCTTGTATTCCATGCTTTTCCGTTGCAGCAACTACAGGTAATTAGTTTTACATTTAGCGACCGGCTTATTGGTTTTCAAAAGTTGTACATTCTAGATTCACATTTATTTGGTTGATCACTGCATTAGCAATCAATCCATTACCTTATCAATGCATCAATGCATTACCATGCATTATCATTATCATTACCATGCATTATTACCATGCATTATCAATGCATTACCTTATCAATGCAAGGTAATCAATGCATTACCTTATGTTAGTAGGTAGTACCTGTCCTATTGCATTGCATGTCAGACACATCACTGACCAGGTGGGTTATTCTAAATTTCCTTGTCGTCTCGTATCAATTGATACGGCTTCACTACCGTGTTAAATAGATAGCACTCCAGTGTGCAGTGAGCTCGTATCAAGTGAAACGAGACGACATGGGAATTTAGAATAGACCCCCACGGGCCCTATTCTACAACTTTTAAATTCTCGATTCTACTGGAATTCAATTTTCAGCCATATTTTTAATATAAAAGTGTATTGAATCGAATTTCAGCAGAATTGGGTAGTATTTTATTGTAGATGAGGGAACCTGGAAATTTCTTATTAGGACCTCTAGTGAATGTTTTTTTTACATTTATGTGTCTACGCAGTGTTGTTAGCACGGAACTAAAATTGTGTATCCATTTCTACACCAAATTTGCTGTTGTTGGTATACAATATTGATTGTGATTGGAATCACCATTGTCTATAATTGGGACAAACCTTCATTTCCCTGGACATAAATCTCTTATCTTGTAAAAACTTTCCATACCTTGTTTACAAACACATTGCATTTCCTGTCCTCAATTCACTGCTTGTCATGTGGTAAATTTGTAATGGAATGGCCTTGATATAAGTAGGTGTCATGATTTTGCAAACTTTCTGTTTCAATAATAATTTTATTTTTTCAAAGACATCAATATTTTTAGTTACTAAGCTTCTATAGTAATGCTGGCAGCTGATGAAGCTTTGTAGATACAAGTGTTCATTTAATTATTTTTGTTCGTAAAGTCCAATCCACACTAGCCTCTTTTGATTGTGCAACTTGGTTCTGCAAAATAATAAAAAAAATGAACAGTAAAAATATTAGGTACCTACCGTAAAATTGTCTGGTAAAATTACCGTAATATTACCGGTAACGATAATATTAATATAATAAACGAATTACCTTATGTTAGTAGGTAGTACCTGTCCTATTGCATTGCATGTCAGACACAGATTTCCTTGCATATTTCGTATTTAGTATTTTATATTAAGTATTTCATACTTGCATATTGCATATTTCGTATATTTAGGAAGCTGAAGCCAATCTTTTAGTATTTTGACGTTTATTGTTTTTTATATTGTGACTGAAGAAGGTGGCTGGAAGAGTCGCCGAAATATTTCGTTCTAATGAAACTATTTACTTGAGTGTTGAGTCTATTAATTCGTTTATTATAACATTACCTCAAGGACGAAGAACTTGTACATAGATAATAATTAATCTCTATACCTGCAAGACTTAAGATAAATCAATTTTCTGATGAAACCGATGGACCGATCTGGCTGGAAATCACTATGTACTAAACCAATCAGATTAGTATTGTAAGTTTTGTGAATAAATTGGCCTGATCCGTTTAATTCTTTTGACCTGTAATGAAAAAAGAACAGACAAAAAACAGATTCAAACCATAAGTTTCAAGTGGAGACGTCTTGATTTTAAATAAACACTTTTGGCGACTTGACGATCATCACACATATGCCTCACCAATGGACTGCTACCTTGACGCGGTGGTGGGGCTTAAGGGGCTGCCTCAGATTACGAGTTTGGTCCAAACTAAGTGAAGTCCAGGGTCGAACTAGTCCCATGCCCTCCCCAAATTCGCGGGCCCCTCGGTCCAACCTCCCCCCTTGAAATTGTGATCCCCTGAAATTGGGTCCCACCGACCCGAAGTCTCCCTCCTCCTCCTCCTCCTCCCCCTCCCCAGTCTTTCCACATTCTGAACTAGCTTTCCCACCAGTTTCAGGCTCCCCCGGATCGGGCCCGTTAGGTCGACCCCTCCCCATGTTTATGATCACCCAAGTTAAAAGTAAAAGTTAATGTGTGCAATAGAACCGTTAAACCATAATAATCATCAATCTCTCCCACGTTCCAGTGGACCGCGTGAAACACATGGTGGGGAGCTACCCGCCCAAGTCCGAGATGCAGAGCTACACCACGCCGGTGGAGGACACGCCGTCGGGCCTGATGGCGCGGGGCTCCTACTCGGTCACGTCGCTCTTCACCGACGACGACAAACACACGCACCTCAAGTGGGAGTGGGGCTTCGAGATCAAGAAGGAGTGGGAGGATTAGACCAACACTTTATACATTCTGCGACATATACAATGGAGTATTCTTTTTTCACTACGCATTTGTGTATACTACCTACTGTACTACCTAATTTTTGTAAGAGCGTAAAAGTGGACGTCATTTTTATGGAATTCGTTTACCTATGTAAAATTTTGCAATAAATATTCATTGTAACAAGGATTATTGGATTTTTTTGTATTTATACCTATACCTACCTACCTACCTACAGTTCATAATCTTTTCACTTAGTTTTACTTTTGTGTTGGATTTGGAATTGAATTAGAGCTATGGTATTGCTATGAATTATGATTGTCTTGGCATCTCTTTACAAAGTTGTGTATTATAATCTCTCTCTATTCAAATACAGAAAGGATCAATGCAAACTTACTTATGTAAAAGAGGTGATTCTTTTTAACAAGCTTCTGGGTAATTCCATGGTAACTCGTGTTAAGATTTTTTTTTTATAATTTTGCTAATTAAAGGACAATTTTTAATCTAGGGTTCAGGTTAAAAGCTTCAGCTTGATATGTTGACAAGTACCAGTTTATGATTTGGGATTGGTAAAATGTTATATATGTTGTAATAAATTTTGGTTGGTAACTCGCACGTTTATACCTACATCAAATGTTCTCACTTACCTATTCTGCTAACAAAAGAAATGCATTTTTTGTCCTCGACTGACAATAAATAACGATAAATAAATAGGTAACTAAATTTCCAATCAATTATTTTACAGTAGGTCCATAATGATAGGGTATAGAAGATCCGAGGGTTGAGACAATTTCAAATAATTGTGAATTAATTTAATTTTTTGTCAGTAACTTATACACTAAATTTTATTGTACACATCAGGTTTTAAGCAGAAAAAAAATAAAAAAAATAATAGCTATGGAAAGTTATTCATCTTGAACAGAGCATATGATCATTGTGATCAAAATGTAGAAAATTATTTAAAAAAAATTCAAAATCAAAATATTATATTTAACAGCAAAACTTGTTTTATTCTAGCTCACGTATACAGATAGTTGTACGTAAACCCTCCCCAGCAAACAAGGTACATGCCTGGCACCTCCCTGGCACATCCCAGTTTGACCATTTGGGATATGGCATTTGGGAGCTCCCTGTTACATGGCGGGGACCTCCCAAATGTTCAAACTACTTAGAAAATGAGTTTGAACATTTGGGATGTCCTCGCCATGTAACAGGGAGCTCCCAAATGTTCAAACCTTATCGAGAGGAATGTGGTGGCATTTGGGAGGTCCCTGTTACATGGCGAGGACCTCCCAAATGTTCAAACTCATTTTGTAAGTTAGTTTGAACATTTGGGAGGTGCCAGGGATGTGCCAGGGATGTGCCAGGCATGTGCCAGGGATGTGCCAGGCATATGCCAGTTTCATCCCAGGGAGCTGCCTGGCACATACCTGTTACATGGCGGGGACCTCCCAAATGTTCAAACTCATTTTGTAAGTTAGTTTGAACATTTGGGAGGTGCCAGGGATGTGCCAGGCATGTGCCAGGGATGTGCCAGGCATATGCCAGTTTCATCCCAGGGAGCTGCCTGGCACATCCCTGTTACATGGCGGGGACCTCCCAAATGTTCAAACTCATTTTGTAAGTTAGTTTGAACATTTGGGAGGTGCCAGGGATGTGCCAGGCATGTGCCAGGGATGTGCCAGGCATATGCCAGTTTCATCCCAGGGAGCTGCCTGGCACATCCCTGTTACATGGCGGGGACCTCCCAAATGTTCAAACTCATTTTGTAAGTTAGTTTGAACATTTGGGAGGTGCCAGGGATGTGCCAGGCATGTGCCAGGGATGTGCCAGGCATATGCCAGTTTCATCCCAGGGAGCTGCCTGGCACATCCCTGTTACATGGCGGGGACCTCCCAAATGTTCAAACTCATTTTGTAAGTTAGTTTGAACATTTGGGAGGTGCCAGGGATGTGCCAGGCATGTGCCAGGGATGTGCCAGGCATATGCCAGTTTCATCCCAGGGAGCTGCCTGGCACATCCCTGTTACATGGCGGGGACCTCCCAAATGTTCAAACTCATTTTGTAAGTTAGTTTGAACATTTGGGAGGTCCCCGCCATGTAACAGGGATGTGCCAGGCAGCTCCCTGGGATGAAACTGGCATATGCCTGGCACATCCCTGGCACATGCCTGGCACATCCCTGTTACATGGCGGGGACCTCCCAAATGTTCAAACTCATTTTGTAAGTTAGTTTGAATATTTGTGAGGTACTGCCATACTATAGGTACTTGTTAAAATAACAAGTAGCTCTTATAGATAATTCTAAAATTAGTTTGCTATAAGAACTAAGCATAACCTAAACTTAATTAGGTAATACCTATTCACCTCGAACTTCAAGGTTTTATTTTTTTGCCTGGGGCTTAACGTCGCACTGTTCTGCAGCGAGGCTAATGGCGACGGAAAAAAGGTTTTATATATTTGCAAGGAAGGAAAATAGATAGAAGTAGATAGCACTCCATTGCACAATGGAGTCTTTTTCTGATTTCGTCGTGACCGGCGTAATTCATTCAGCGTGAATCTTATAATAGAAGTGAAATGAATTCGATCGCGAGGAGAGAAGAGAGGCGCTCCAGCTGGGGCCTATTCTCGAGTTGATACCGCATGTGAAAATGAGACTAGATGCGATACCAAGGGAAATCTTTTGTTTTATCAAAGATAAAGTAATGTGCTCATTTCCGCATGGTGAACATTTTCAACAAACTCGAGATTAGGCACCCATTTTTACATAACATTCTTAAATTTTTATATATTATAATAACATAACTATAGTGAACTAGTAATGTTATTCCTTCGTCGTAATAGCCCAGTGTTTGTATTACTATAAGTATAGTGATAACACTAGAAGTGCCAATCCCAGGCTAACATTGATTTATTTAAAAATAATACATTTTAATTTGCCTATTAGTTTAACTTCATATTAATTTTGTGGATCAATTATTTACGTGAGCATAACAGCCGCAACCTATCTCCTTTCAAATGCTCGTTTCAACTACCTATGTTTCAACGCACCAAACCTTCAGCTGTCATCGTGGTCCCTTGGATAGCGCGTCTGCCTGCCACCTGGAGGTCCTGCCATCGAAATCACGTCTAATCCATTTGCGTTTTATTTCAGATTCTATTCGCAATTGTAATAATCTCTGTGAATATCTTGTCGTAATGTAATTATGAAGAAAACCCGTGTAGATATCGCTATTATAGGTTACTTTTTACAGTTTAAATTCAAAATAACCGTTAATTTTAGGCAGCTGAACTCGCTGGAATGTGCCAGAGATGTACCTGGGAGGTGCCAGGCAGCTGCTGGGATGTGCCAGGCAGCTCCCAGAGATGTGCCAGGCAGCTGCTGGGATTTGCCAGGCAGCTCCCAGAGATGTGCCAGGCAGCTGCTGGGATTTGCCAGGCAGCTCCCAGAGATGTGCCAGGCACCTGCTGGGATGTGCCAGGCAGCTCCCATGGACATGTGCCAGGCAGCTCCCAGACATGTGCCAGGCAGCTACCTTGGGAGGTGCCTGGCATCCCGTTGTCCAGTCGTAGTTACATGCCTGGCACCTCCCTGGCATGTAACTGGCAAATCTCATGGGAGCTGCCTGGCATGTAACAGTGTTTGCTGGGTCGTTATTACGAACTTCAATAATTCGAATTTAGGGGTAAATTCGAACTAGGTGCATGGTCCCAGTGGACAGGATAGGTTTTTACATGTTAAATCATTTTTATAAATCGAATTTTAGGTTAATTCGAAATTCGAACTGAATTTTGGTCCCAGCCCATGTTATTCCTTGCATACAGTTGCTTTAATTCGAACTTTGCAGAAGGATTGATAAAATAATCGCGAACAAACTACGAAAAAACAACACTCAAAACAAAACACAACCTTCAATGGCGTCAAAATGAGATAATCTGGCTTGCGAGGTTGGCCAAGCTGCTGTTACAGGTTTGCCAACCCCACTTTTTTGCAATGGCGGGAATATTCCACAGGCGGGAATATTCAAACTTCATGAAAATGCACACAAATTTTTTTGCATTAATTATATATTTCGAACTTTTTTAATTCGAACTGGGATTTTTTGGGTCCCTTTGAATTCGAATTAACGAGGGTTTACTGTAGTACCTAAATTTCCCCAAAAATAGATTTTGCAGGAAATAGTAATTTTTCAACAAAATTTAATCGGAGGAACACCGGCGGATCGCTAGTTGGCATCGTTTATGGTTAGAACTAGGGCGGTATCTCGTTAAAGTGCTCAATTATTGTAGAGTAAGTTATTCATATTAGCTCCAAAAAAATTGTGTGCCAATAATCTTCACAAGATCATCTTAAAATAAAATAAAAAAAATGTTTTTTCCCCCCAAAAGTATAAATTTCCATGGAATTACCCTTCTGGTTCTTGTTTAAAAGCGCATTATTTAAATGGTATAAACGATTTTTCAACATAGATTCAAATGCGTAACTTTTTTCGCATTACTTGAATATCTCTGAAAATTGCACACATTAAATTGTCATATTTTGTTCTCTAACAGGAGAAAGTTTCAGCCCTTTATCTTTTATAGTTTTGTTGTAACTAAACTAACTTAAGTAACTAAAATTAATTAAAATTTCGTCAAAGAAATGTAACCAAGCTGAATTATTTAAAAACATATTCATCATTATGAGGAACACTTTTTTGATATTCCCATAAGAGCAATACAAATATATTGTTCAAAGATAAAACATAGACCACCAAAATTAATAATATTTTCATGATAAGTATTACTAAAATTATTTAAACAAAAATAATTATATCCACAAAACAATACAAATTTCCAAATTCGAAGAAATCACTTCTCATATTTTAGCTTTGAATAAGGATTATATTATAATTCAAAGATTTAAGTATTGACTTAAAGGTCAAGGTCAAGGTCGATATTTTCATCGAAAGAAAAGAAGAAGAGACCGAGCAACAGTAGGAATCTCTTAGCCAAAGAGACTAGACCTACACTTCCCCAGTGGTGGGGCGGGGGAAGAGTAGGTCTAGTCTCTTTACTAGAGGAGGAGAAATTATTGAGGCATTGTTTCTTGTTAGGTTTGTTCTAGTAGGCTGTGATTTTTGAATGTAGAAATGTTTCTTTTGTCGATAAACTCACTTCTGTCTCTTTTAACTTTGTTTCGTGCATTTTTGTCAGTCAATTCCAAGGAAATCAGTAAGTATGGAAATCTATTCTCTTTCTTGTAAATAACAACCCTTTTCTTGACCATTTGTACCGGAAGTTTGATGTTGCATTGATGGAGAAGCCTGTACCAATAGATCATTTACTTTCGGCCTATCTTGAAAAATTGCTGTCTCATTATTTTCCAAGCAATGCTTTATTTATCATTGTTTTACAACAATGAAGTGTATTTTACAATCTTGCCAAACTGACAATGAAACAACTATATACCAACTCATCTAAACTATCTATACATCGAGGAGCTTACAGAAAAAGCTGTTATTTTAAATGTTTTTCAATAATAGATTTCAATTTTTAAAAATCTGATCTCATATTGCTTTACTGAAGTGGGGGACGGGGGTGAAGTAGGTACATACCCGAATACCTTCACCATAGGGGAAAATCCATCGGATAATCTGAAAGAAATGCAGTGGTCTAGCAGCAAGACTCAATGTCTTTCATGCTGCCTGTTGACCGCCGATTCAAGCCATTCAAGCTATGACGTCATCGGTTTCTTGCACGGCCGGGAGCGCTACTCCCGGCGGGGTGGCAATAAAATGTACTACAAGGTGTATCTTTGGTTAGTACAATTTATTGCCACCCCGCCGGGAATAGCGCTCCCGGCCGTGCAAGAACCCGATGACGTCATAGCTTGAATGGCTTGAATCGGCGGTCAACAGGCAGCTACCCAGAGAACGAAGTGACTGTCAAGAAGGCTGTGCTTTCATGCATTAGCATTTCCCATGCACTCTTATCAACGCTTTCACTGGCGGCAATGTGACGTGCGAGATGACGTCACGGCCGATCGAAGTATCATTGATGCTGCCACACATGTTGTGCGGTCTGACGTCACACCAACTCGAATCCGTATGGAATCTGACTCGCACGATCTCGAAAATATGTTTAAAATTGTCTGTTAGTCTCTCCAGAAGCAAATTATCACATTGTAAAGAAGAAAATTTCAATTTTTATGAAATTAGTATTTTTCTTAGCGAAATCAGCTTTACAAAGCTGTTTGTAACGTCTACGAAAATCATGTGTCTGTACCTACCTCAGAGGTAGAGGGGCGGAAGTCCATGCCAATGATTCTTGAGATGAGCTAAAAATCCAGTAATGCTGCCTCCATACAATCATATTTGTACTAATGGTGGTGAACTGAAGAGAATACTTCAATATAACAGCCTTTGTTGACATCAGTCAATGACAATTGATAGAGCTTGCTTGATACCCAAGCACGATTTCTATGCGGATTCTATGTCCGTTGCTTGAGAGACAAGGGACACTATTCAAAATTTAAATCAGTTTGAAGTTCCACTTTAATAATACACATGGTAAGAGAACGCTAGCGTATGAAACGCAATTATATTTAACAAAATCTCGGTTAATTGAGACAATTACAAATAGCGAAGAAAAAGTAAATATTGAAAAACATTTTTTATCCTTGCTGCAACTCTTGTAGTTTGAACTCAAAATATAACATCATTTAGATCATTCTCTCTCGTAGTTATGCTCTTGCAATCCTGCGATGGAAATGTAAGACGACTCTAAGATAAGATCCTATTCTTTGTTTTTTTTTCGTTTTCTGACACAAGTAATTGGTTCAGTATTATGTTTTTGTATTCAATGTGTATTCTTGCTGCAAGTAAATTCCAAGATCATGAATCCATCTTTTTGTCACACTATATTTCGAAGTCGAACATGTCATCTTCTTATACTATACCTTCTCTCTTTGTGCATATTTTTTATATTTCTTGTCTTATTCATGTACCAAAAGTGTATTATCATTGTGTTAAATATTTGTTATGTGCCACATTCAAGTCCCAATAGGGCTATAGGTAAGTTGTATTATTTTTGAGAGAAAAATAAATTTTGATTCCAAAAGTGTTTAACGCTAAATCGAGCGAATGGACTTCCACCCTTCTGCCACTGAGATACAGATGTAATTGCATTGGCTGAGATGATGACGCTGCGTGCCTCTGCGCATTTGACAGACATGAGTTTGTTGCAGCCGAGGGGTTGAATCTCACTGACATCAGAAGATGCAAGCTCACGCACAAGGCCACGAGCTTCCAGGGCTCCGTCTCCAGAACAGAGTCGGGACTTCGCTGTCAACACTGGGTCACTACAAGTCCAGTCAATAAGGTAGAACTCCATTTCACTAACATACAGTGTCAAGCCGAGGGGTTGAATCTCACTGACATCAGAAGATGTCACGCACAAGGCCACGAGCTTCCAGGGCTCCGTCTCCAGAACAGAGTCGGGACTTCGCTGTCAACACTGGGTCACTACAAGTCCAGTCAATAAGGTACAACTCCATTTCACTAACATACAGTGTCAAGCCGAGGGGTTGAATCTCACTGGCATCAGAAGATGCAAGCTCACGCACAAGGCCACGAGCTTCCAGGGCTCCGTCTCCAGAACAGAGTCGGGACTTCGCTGTCAACACTGGGTCACTACAAGTCCAGTCAATAAGGTACAACTCCATTTCACTAACATACAGTGTCAAGCCGAGGGGTTGAATCTCACTGGCATCAGAAGATGCAAGCTCACGCACAAGGCCACGAGCTTCCAGGGCTCCGTCTCCAGAACAGAGTCGGGACTTCGCTGTCAACACTGGGTCACTACAAGTCCAGTCAATAAGGTACAACTCCATTTCACTAACATACAGTGTCAAGCCGAGGGGTTGAATCTCACTGACATCAGAAGATGCAAGCTCACGCACAAGGCCACGAGCTTCCAGGGCTCCGTCTCCAGAACAGAGTCGGGACTTCGCTGTCAACACTGGGTCACTACAAGTCCAGTCAATAAGGTACAACTCCATTTCACTAACATACAGTGTCAAGCCGAGGGGTTGAATCTCACTGGCATCAGAAGATGCAAGCTCACGCACAAGGCCACGAGCTTCCAGGGCTCCGTCTCCAGAACAGAGTCGGGACTTCGCTGTCAACACTGGGTCACTACAAGTCCAGTCAATAAGGTACAACTCCATTTCACTAACATACAGTGTCAAGCCGAGGGGTTGAATCTCACTGGCATCAGAAGATGCAAGCTCACGCACAAGGCCACGAGCTTCCAGGGCTCCGTCTCCAGAACAGAGTCGGGACTTCGCTGTCAACACTGGGTCACTACAAGTCCAGTCAATAAGGTACAACTCCATTTCACTAACATACAGTGTCAAGCCGAGGGGTTGAATCTCACTGGCATCAGAAGATGCAAGCTCACGCACAAGGCCACGAGCTTCCAGAGCTCCGTCTCCAGAACAGAGTCGGGACTTCGCTGTCAACACTGGGTCACTACAAGTCCAGTCAATAAGGTACAACTCCATTTCACTAACATACAGTGTCAAGCCGAGGAGTTGAATCTCACTGACATCAGAAGATGCAAGCTCACGCACAAGGCCACGAGCTTCCAGGGCTCCGTCTCCAGAACAGAGTCGGGACTTCGCTGTCAACACTGGGTCACTACAAGTCCAGTCAATAAGGTACAACTCCATTTCACTAACATACAGTGTCAAGCCGAGGGGTTGAATCTCACTGACATCAGAAGATGCAAGCTCAAGCACAAGGCCACGAGCTTCCAGGGCTCCGTCTCCAGAACAGAGTCGGGACTTCGCTGTCAACACTGGGTCACTACAAGTCCAGTCAATAAGGTACAACTCCATTTCACTAACATACAGTGTCAAGCCGAGGAGTTGAATCTCACTGACATCAGAAGATGCAAGCTCACGCACAAGGCCACGAGCTTCCAGGGCTCCGTCTCCAGAACAGAGTCGGGACTTCGCTGTCAACACTGGGTCACTACAAGTCCAGTCAATAAGGTACAACTCCATTTCACTAACATACAGTGTCAAGCCGAGGGGTTGAATCTCACTGACATCAGAAGATGCAAGCTCACGCACAAGGCCACGAGCTTCCAGGGCTCCGTCTCCAGAACAGAGTCGGGACTTCGCTGTCAACACTGGGTCACTACAAGTCCAGTCAATAAGGTAGTACTCCATTTCACTAACATACAGTGTCAAGCCGAGGGGTTGAATCTCACTGACATCAGAAGATGCAAGCTCACGCACAAGGCCACGAGCTTCCAGGGCTCCGTCTCCAGAACAGAGTCGGGACTTCGCTGTCAACACTGGGTCACTACAAGTCCAGTCAATAAGGTACAACTCCATTTCACTAACATACAGTGTCAAGCCGAGGGGTTGAATCTCACTGGCATCAGAAGATGCAAGCTCACGCACAAGGCCACGAGCTTCCAGGGCTCCGTCTCCAGAACAGAGTCGGGACTTCGCTGTCAACACTGGGTCACTACAAGTCCAGTCAATAAGGTACAACTCCATTTCACTAACATACAGTGTCAAGCCGAGGGGTTGAATCTCACTGACATCAGAAGATGCAAGCTCACGCACAAGGCCACGAGCTTCCAGGGCTCCGTCTCCAGAACAGAGTCGGGACTTCGCTGTCAACACTGGGTCACTACAAGTCCAGTCAATAAGGTACAACTCCATTTCACTAACATACAGTGTCAAGCCGAGGGGTTGAATCTCACTGACATCAGAAGATGCAAGCTCACGCACAAGGCCACGAGCTTCCAGGGCTCCGTCTCCAGAACAGAGTCGGGACTTCGCTGTCAACACTGGGTCACTACAAGTCCAGTCAATAAGGTACAACTCCATTTCACTAACATACAGTGTCAAGCCGAGGGGTTGAATCTCACTGACATCAGAAGATGCAAGCTCACGCACAAGGCCACGAGCTTCCAGGGCTCCGTCTCCAGAACAGAGTCGGGACTTCGCTGTCAACACTGGGTCACTACAAGTCCAGTCAATAAGGTACAACTCCATTTCACTAACATACAGTGTCAAGCCGAGGGGTTGAATCTCACTGACATCAGAAGATGCAAGCTCACGCACAAGGCCACGAGCTTCCAGGGCTCCGTCTCCAGAACAGAGTCGGGACTTCGCTGTCAACACTGGGTCACTACAAGTCCAGTCAATAAGGTACAACTCCATTTCACTAACATACAGTGTCAAGCCGAGGGGTTGAATCTCACTGACATCAGAAGATGCAAGCTCACGCACAAGGCCACGAGCTTCCAGGGCTCCGTCTCCAGAACAGAGTCGGGACTTCGCTGTCAACACTGGGTCACTACAAGTCCAGTCAATAAGGTACAACTCCATTTCACTAACATACAGTGTCAAGCCGAGGGGTTGAATCTCACTGACATCAGAAGATGCAAGCTCACGCACAAGGCCACGAGCTTCCAGGGCTCCGTCTCCAGAACAGAGTCGGGACTTCGCTGTCAACACTGGGTCACTACAAGTCCAGTCAATAAGGTACAACTCCATTTCACTAACATACAGTGTCAAGCCGAGGGGTTGAATCTCATTGACATCAGAAGATGCAAGCTCACGCACAAGGCCACGAGCTTCCAGGGCTCCGTCTCCAGAACAGAGTCGGGACTTCGCTGTCAACACTGGGTCACTACAAGTCCAGTCAATAAGGTAGAACTCCATTTCACTAACATACAGTGTCAAGCCGAGGGGTTGAATCTCACTGACATCAGAAGATGTCACGCACAAGGCCACGAGCTTCCAGGGCTCCGTCTCCAGAACAGAGTCGGGACTTCGCTGTCAACACTGGGTCACTACAAGTCCAGTCAATAAGGTACAACTCCATTTCACTAACATACAGTGTCAAGCCGAGGGGTTGAATCTCACTGGCATCAGAAGATGCAAGCTCACGCACAAGGCCACGAGCTTCCAGGGCTCCGTCTCCAGAACAGAGTCGGGACTTCGCTGTCAACACTGGGTCACTACAAGTCCAGTCAATAAGGTACAACTCCATTTCACTAACATACAGTGTCAAGCCGAGGGGTTGAATCTCACTGACATCAGAAGATGCAAGCTCACGCACAAGGCCACGAGCTTCCAGGGCTCCGTCTCCAGAACAGAGTCGGGACTTCGCTGTCAACACTGGGTCACTACAAGTCCAGTCAATAAGGTAGAACTCCATTTCACTAACATACAGTGTCAAGCCGAGGGGTTGAATCTCACTGACATCAGAAGATGCAAGCTCACGCACAAGGCCACGAGCTTCCAGGGCTCCGTCTCCAGAACAGAGTCGGGACTTCGCTGTCAACACTGGGTCACTACAAGTCCAGTCAATAAAGTAGAACTCCATTTCACTAACATACAGTGTCAAGCCGAGGGGTTGAATCTCACTGGCATCAGAAGATGCAAGCTCACGCACAAGGCCACGAGCTTCCAGAGCTCCGTCTCCAGAACAGAGTCGGGACTTCGCTGTCAACACTGGGTCACTACAAGTCCAGTCAATAAGGTAGAACTCCATTTCACTAACATACAGTGTCAAGCCGAGGGGTTGAATCTCACTGACATCAGAAGATGCAAGCTCACGCACAAGGCCACGAGCTTCCAGGGCTCCGTCTCCAGAACAGAGTCGGGACTTCGCTGTCAACACTGGGTCACTACAAGTCCAGTCAATAAGGTAGAACTCCATTTCACTAACATACAGTGTCAAGCCGAGGGGTTGAATCTCACTGACATCAGAAGATGCAAGCTCACGCACAAGGCCACGAGCTTCCAGGGCTCCGTCTCCAGAACAGAGTCGGGACTTCGCTGTCAACACTGGGTCACTACAAGTCCAGTCAATAAGGTACAACTCCATTTCACTAACATACAGTGTCAAGCCGAGGGGTTGAATCTCACTGACATCAGAAGATGCAAGCTCACGCACAAGGCCACGAGCTTCCAGGGCTCCGTCTCCAGAACAGAGTCGGGACTTCGCTGTCAACACTGGGTCACTACAAGTCCAGTCAATAAGGTAGTACTCCATTTCACTAACATACAGTGTCAAGCCGAGGGGTTGAATCTCACTGGCATCAGAAGATGCAAGCTCACGCACAAGGCCACGAGCTTCCAGGGCTCCGTCTCCAGAACAGAGTCGGGACTTCGCGGTCAACACTGGGTCACTACAAGTCCAGTCAATAAGGTAGAACTCCATTTCACTAACATACAGTGTCAAGCCGAGGGGTTGAATCTCACTGACATCAGAAGATGCAAGCTCACGCACAAGGCCACGAGCTTCCAGGGCTCCGTCTCCAGAACAGAGTCGGGACTTCGCTGTCAACACTGGGTCACTACAAGTCCAGTCAATAAGGTAGAACTCCATTTCACTAACATACAGTGTCAAGCCGAGGGGTTGAATCTTACTGACATCAGAAGATGCAAGCTCACGCACAAGGCCACGAGCTTCCAGGGCTCCGTCTCCAGAACAGAGTCGGGACTTCGCTGTCAACACTGGGTCACTACAAGTCCAGTCAATAAGGTACAACTCCATTTCACTAACATACAGTGTCAAGCCGAGGGGTTGAATCTCACTGACATCAGAAGATGCAAGCTCACGCACAAGGCCACGAGCTTCCAGGGCTCCGTCTCCTGAACAGAGTCGGGACTTCGCTGTCAACACTGGGTCACTACAAGTCCAGTCAATAAGGTAGTACTCCATTTCACTAACATACAGTGTCAAGCCGAGGGGTTGAATCTCACTGACATCAGAAGATGCAAGCTCACGCACAAGGCCACGAGCTTCCAGGGCTCCGTCTCCAGAACAGAGTCGGGACTTCGCTGTCAACACTGGGTTACTACAAGTCCAGTCAATAAGGTAGTACTCCATTTCACTAACATCCTACAGTATCACATGTAAGGAGCCAATTAGCCATTGAGTTATCATGAATTGTCAACGACAGGTTTAGGTCAAATCTGTTTTTCTTTACGAAGCGACTCCATCTCGCGACCTACCTTTAGGTGAAATAATTGTCGGCGCGCCATTAAACATCATTGATAGAATCAATCATATGATATGTCAACAAACACATACCTACTGGAGGCCCAAATGTGATCAACATACAGTATTTTTCTCTCCTAGCGTTCTCTCCTCCTCGTTTCTCTTTCTCCACGCTTGGCAATATCGGTCAAAACCCCTCGTGTTGAGCATCCCTTCCATAGTATTCGGCTAAGAGCTACCTGTATTTCCCGTGACCGACCTTCCCCACCACTCTACCTTTCTGAGAGAAGTACAAAACAATGCAATAATACGTTCGCAGTGAAAACTATTGGAGGTAAAAAGACTCAGTTGTTTTCCTCCAGGTGTCTGCATTGCTGCTGGCCGAGGACTTCCCTGACAGTGACATGAGCTTGGCCAAGGACTACTGTCGCAATCCCTCGGGAGACCCGCATGGTCCCTGGTGCTACACTCTGGATCCACAAGTGTCGGACATTGTCTTGCTCCAGGTGTCTGCATCGCTGCTGGCCGAGGACTTCCCTGACAGTGACATGAGCTTGGCCAAGGACTACTGTCGCAATCCCTCGGGAGACCCGCATGGTCCCTGGTGCTACACTCTGGATCCACAAGTGTCGGACGCTTGTCTTGCTCCAGGTGTCTGCATCGCTGCTGGCCGAGGACTTCCCTGACAGTGACATGAGCTCGGCCAAGGACTACTGTCGCAATCCCTCAGGAGACCCGCATGGTCCCTGGTGCTACACTATGGATCCACAAGTGTCGGACGCTTGTCTTGCTCCAGGAGTCTGCATCGCTGCTGGCCGAGGACTTCCCTGACAGTGACATGAGCTCGGCCAAGGACTACTGTCGCAATCCCTCGGGAGACCCGCATGGTCCATGGTGCTACACTCTGGATCCACAAGTGTCGGACGCTTGTCTTGCTCCAGGTGTCTGCATCGCTGCTGGCCGAGGACTTCCCTGACAGTGACATGAGCTCGGCCAAGGACTACTGCCGCAATCCCTCGGGAGACCCGCATGGTCCCTGGTGCTACACTCTGGATCCACACGTGTCGGACGCTTGTCTTGCTCCAGGTGTCTGCATCGCTGCTGGCCGAGGACTTCCCTGACAGTGACATGAGCTCGGCCAAGGACTACTGTCGCAATCCCTCGGGAGACCCGCATGGTCCCTGGTGCTACACTCTGGATCCACAAGTGTCGGACGCTTGTCTTGCTCCAGGAGTCTGCATCGCTGCTGGCCGAGGACTTCCCTGACAGTGACATGAGCTCGGCCAAGGACTACTGTCGCAATCCCTCGGGAGACCCGCATGGTCCCTGGTGCTACACTCTGGATCCACAAGTGTCGGACGCTTGTCTTGCTCCAGGAGTCTGCATCGCTGCTGGCCGAGGACTTCCCTGACAGTGACATGAGCTCGGCCAAGGACTACTGTCGCAATCCCTCGGGAGACCCGCATGGTCCCTGGTGCTACACTCTGGATCCACAAGTGTCGGACGCTTGTCTTGCTCCAGGAGTCTGCATCGCTGCTGGCCGAGGACTTCCCTGACAGTGACATGAGCTCGGCCAAGGACTACTGTCGCAATCCCTCAGGAGACCCGCATGGTCCCTGGTGCTACACTCTGGATCCACACGTGTCGGACGCTTGTCTTGCTCCAGGTGTCTGCATCGCTGCTGGCCGAGGACTTCCCTGACAGTGACATGAGCTCGGCCAAGGACTACTGTCGCAATCCCTCAGGAGACCCGCATGGTCCCTGGTGCTACACTCTGGATCCACAAGTGTCGAACGCTTGTCTTGCTCCAGGTGTCTGCATCGCTGCTGGCCGAGGACTTCCCTGACAGTGAGATGAGCTCGGCCAAGGACTACTGTCGCAATCCCTCGGGAGACCCGCATGGTCCCTGGTGCTACACTCTGGATCCACAAGTGTCGGACGACTGTCCTGCTCCAGGTGTCTGCATCGCTGCTGACCGAGGACTTCCCTGACAGTGACATGAGCTCGGCCAAGGACTACTGTCGCAATCCCTCGGGAGACCCGCATGGTCCCTGGTACTACACTCTGGATCCACAAGTGTCGGACGCTTGTCTTGCTCCAGGTGTCTGCATCGCTGCTGGCCGAGGACTTCCCTGACAGTGACATGAGCGCGGCCAAGGACTACTGTCGCAATCCTTCGGGAGACCCGCATGGTCCCTGGTGCTACACTCTGGATCCACAAGTGTCGGACGCTTGTCTTGCTGCAGGTGTCTGCATCGCTGCTGGCCGAGGACTTCCCTGACAGTGACATGAGCTCGGCCAAGGACTACTGTCGCAATCCCTCGGGAGACCCGCATGGTCCCTATGCTACACTCTGGATCCACAAGTGTCGGACGCTTGTCTTGCTCCAGGTGTCTGCATCGCTGCTGGCCGAGGACTTCCCTGACAGTGACATGAGCTCGGCCAAGGACTACTGTCGCAATCCCTCGGGAGACCCGCATGGTCCCTGGTGCTACACTCTGGATCCACAAGTGTCGGACGCTTGTCTTGCTTCAGGTGTCTGCATCGCTGCTGGCCGAGGACTTCCCTGACAGTGACATGAGCTCGGCTAAGGACTACTGTCGCAATCCCTCGGGAGACCCGCATGGTCCCTGGTGCTACACTCTGGATCCACAAGTGTCGGACGCTTGTCTTGCTTCAGGTGTCTGCATCGCTGCTGGCCGAGGACTTCCCTGACAGTGACATGAGCTCGGCCAAGGACTACTGTCGCAATCCCTCGGGAGACCCGCATGGTCCCTGGTGCTACACTCTGGATCCACAAGTGTCGAACGCTTGTCTTGCTCCAGGTGTCTGCATCGCTGTTGGCCGAGGACTTCCCTGACAGCGACATGAGCTCGGCCAAGGACTACTGTCGCAATCCCTCAGGAGACCCGCATGGTCCCTGGTGCTACACTCTGGATCCACAAGTGTCGAACGCTTGTTTTGCTCCAGGTGTCTGCATCGCTGCTGGCCGAGGACTTCCCTGACAGTGACATGAGCTCGGCCAAAGACTACTGTCGCAATCCCTCGGGAGACCCGCATGGTCCCTGGTGCTACACTCTGGATCCACAAGTGTCGAACGCTTGTCTTGCTCCAGGTGTCTGCATCGCTGTTGGCCGAGGACTTCCCTGACAGTGACATGAGCTCGGCCAAGGACTACTGTCGCAATCCCTCGGGAGACCCGCATTGTCCCTGGTGCTACACTCTGGATCCACAAGTGTCGAACGCTTGTCTTGCTCCAGGTGTCTGCATCGCTGCTGGCCGAGGACTTCCCTGACAGTGACATGAGCTCGGCCTAGGACTACTGTCGCAATCCCTCAGGAGACCCGCATGGTCCCTGGTGCTACACTCTGGATCCACACGTGTCGGACGCTTGTCTTGCTCCAGGTGTCTGCATCGCTGCTGGCCGAGGACTTCCCTGACAGTGACATGAGCTCGGCCAAGGACTACTGTCGCAATCCCTCGGGAGACCCGCATGGTCCCTGGTGCTACACTCTGGATCCACAAGTGTCGGACGCTTGTCTTGCTCCAGGTGTCTGCATCGCTGCTGGCCGAGGACTTCCCTGACAGTGACATGATTTCGGCCAAGGACTACTGGCGCAATTCCTTTGGGAGACCCGCATGGTCCCTGGTGCTACACTCTGGATCCACAAGTGTTGGACGCTTGTCTTGCTCCAGGTGTCTGCATTGCTGCTGGCCGAGGACTTCCCTGACAGTGACATGAGCTCGGCCAAGGACTACTGTCGCAATCCCTCGGGAGACCCGCATGGTCCCTGGTGCTACACTCTGGATCCACACGTGTCGGACGCTTGTCTTGCTCCAGGTGTCTGCATCGCTGCTGGCCGAGGACTTCCCTGACAGTGACATGAGCTCGGCCAAGGACTACTGGCGCAATTCCTTTGGGAGACCCGCATGGTCCCTGGTGCTACACTCTGGATCCACAAGTGTCGGACGCTTGTCTTGCTCCAGGTGTCTGCATCGCTGCTGGCCGAGGACTTCCCTGACAGTGACATGAGCTCGGCCAAGGACTACAGTCGCAATCCCTCGGGAGACCCGCATGGTCCCTGGTGCTACACTCTGGGTCCACAAGTGTCGGACGCTTGTCTTGCTCCAGGTGTCTGCATCGCTGCTGGCCGAGGACTTCCCTGACAGTGACATGAGCTCGGCCAAGGACTACTGTCGCAATCCCTCGGGAGCCCCGCATGGTCCCTGGTGCTACACTCTGGATCCACAAGTGTCGGACGCTTGTCTTGCTCCAGGAGTCTGCATCGCTGCTGGCCGAGGACTTTCCTGACAGTGACATGAGCTCGGCCAAGGACTACTGTCGCAATCCCTCGGGAGACCCGCATGGTCCCTGGTGCTACACTCTGGATCCACAAGTGTCGGACGCTTGTCTTGCTCCAGGTGTCTGCATCGCTGCTGGCCGAGGACTTCCCTGACAGTGACATGAGCTCGGCCAAGGACTACTGTCGCAATCCCTCGGGAGACCCGCATGGTCCCTGGTGCTACACTCTGGATCCACAAGTGTCGGACGCTTGTCTTGCTCCAGGTGTCTGCATCGCTGCTGGCCGATTACTTCCCTGACAGTGACATGAGCTCGGCCAAGGACTACTGTCGCAATCCCTCGGGAGACCCGCATGGTCCCTGGTGCTACACTCTGGATCCACACGTGTCGGACGCTTGTCTTGCTCCAGGTGTCTGCATCGCTGCTGGCCGAGGACTTCCCTGACAGTGACATGAGCTCGGCCAAGGACTACTGTCGCAATCCCTCGGGAGACCCGCATGGTCCCTGGTGCTACACTCTGGATCCACAAGTGTCGGACGAGTCTTGCGCGATTCCGCTCTGCATCTACTCAAGTTAGTTTAGTGTAACACTCTGAGAGCACACTCTGGTATTCTGACGACACTTGTTCTCTTTAAATAACACTTCCAGGTCACAACGATGAACCAATAGATACGACATTTTCAGAAAAAGTTCTTAAATTTGTACCGATTGACCCATGATAGGGACTTCCATTTTACCGAACAGTTTCATATTATTCAATAAACAGTCGACATAATCAATCTATTTATTAAATAGTTAAATTTACGCACATTGATCACTTGCAAATGTTGGGTATTGTTTTAACTCAAGAGTACAGGTTTCTATAGGTTTCATAGGTTCCCTATGTACCTATAGGTAAAAAGTAGGTTACATGAATAAATACCAACTGCAATATGAAGTTTCTGTAAATGAGTAGACCTATGTAAATACTGGCTATTTGTATATGAACAGTGTTGTTTCAAGTGTTTTTATTAAGTAACTAGGTATAAGTGAAAGCTATATTTTATCTAGGTACAACAGGTATAAGTATACTTTTAAAAAAGTTGTATAAGTTGTAAGTATACTTTAAAAGTACCTCGTAGGTATTTAGGTACATTTTTCCGAAATTTCGAAACTGGTCTAGACAAAGTTTATGCGATAAATTATTTGCATTTATAAGGATGGATCGATGGATGGATGGATGGATGGATGGATGGATGGATGGATGGATGGATGGATGAATGGATGATGGATGGATCCAACAATTGAAATTATGTATGAAATCACTTTCTTTGCGTTGACCCTTGAGAGTGATCATTGTTGGTTTTTATTGTTACAAATAGCACGTTCTGCTGGTCTATTATTGTATGCGGATTGTAAACAATGCACAGCTATTTTATATTATAAAAATGGCCGAATAATTCAAGCGTCCAGTTCAGTGTTTTTCACGAGTATGACGTTTGTAAACGTAATTGCCCTTCCTCTCTTTTTTTTCACTTTCTCTTTTTTTGCTGGTCACACTGATAAACCAATGGTCCTGAAATTTTGCACACTCACTAATGTCATCTGAATGGGCATGGGTATAGTTTTTGGACAAAATCATGTGATTAGTTGAACATTAAAACCGAACACGTTTGAGCATCGGTCTGAATTTGTGTACTTATTCAACTTTGCGAAGACTCATTCTGAAAATATAGGTTTATTTTTTATTAAACAATATTAATAATTAGAAATACTAAATAAAAAAGATCCTCCCCGGCGGGGAATCGAACCCCGGTCTCCCGCGTGACAGGCGGGGATACTGATACTTTCTCCATGGAGTTAGTGAGGGCTGTTGGCACATAAAATTAGCAGAATAGTGCAAAATGTGATACGAATTTTTAATTTGACAGTCTTATAGGAAATTTTACTCTCTTTCATAATTTCGAGATGATCAAAAAATAAGACGGTCATTTTGGGCCTCAGAGCTGTCCAAAGTACGAAAAAAAAAATTTATTTGAGTGAAATTATAGAACTCTTGACAAGATTATATTAATCGTGAATAATAAACGATGTGTCAGTCGAAGGTAGCTTTGCAAGTGACATGTTTCTATTTGGCAGGTGCCAATTGTTCTATTTGACAGATTTGACAGTGGGCTAATAGGCCACGACCGCCTCCTTCGCACCTTCCTTCCTTACCTAATCTTCACCATCATCTCCCAATCATCCTAATAATCATTCATCCGTCGCCATTAGCCTCGCTGCAGAACAATGCGACGTTAAGCCCCAGACAAAATAATAATAATAATAATAATAATAATAATAATAATAATAATAATAATAATAATGTTCTATTTGACAGTGACAATGTTCTGCTTGACAGGTGATTGACAATAAAATACTATACTTTGAACGCGAAATGGAGACGGGCCTGCGTTTCCATATCATATCTCAATTTGTTTCGATCGTGTTCACAATGGGCTTCCACTATGCTTCCACGCTGCCATTTGCTCTCACTACCGAGCGCTAAGGAGAATTGTTCATCTTCCTTCCACGCATGCGTCTGTACAAAATGACAGCTAGATGACAGCTCACTTATAACTTCTTGTATTTGTAATATAATGCCAAACTGTTGTGTTCGGAGTGAAGGTAATTGTTTTAAAATGTAATATATACTTATTAAATAAAGAAATAGTTTCAATTACCCTACTTTTTATACTGGAAGATCACTTTATACGTTAACACACTTCTTTTCTTTTCAATTCTGACAAAGTAGCAACCTGTCAACAAACATTTGACTGTTGCCATAGCAACCAGGTAAGGTCGTCGGTGGCGCGCTCTATTCTATCTTGGAGTTTGGAAGCCCATTGCTGCTGAACCCTGGTGTATATTGCAGACTGCAGGATGACTGGACCCGGGGCGGAGTATGCGGGTGACATCTCACGCTCAGCAGGCGGAGCAGAGTGTCTCAAGTGGGACAAGATCGTGTCCTCCATTGCTGCTGAACCCTGGTGTTGATTGCAGACTGCAGGATGACTGGACCCGGGGCGGAGTATGCGGGTGACATCTCACGCTCAGCAGGCGGAGCAGAGTGTCTCAAGTGGGACAAGATCGTGTCCTCCATTGCTGCTGAACCCTGGTGTTGATTGCAGACTGCAGGATGACTGGACCCGGGGCGGAGTATGCGGGTGACATCTCACGCTCAGCAGGCGGAGCAGAGTGTCTCAAGTGGGACAAGATCGCGTCCTCCATTGCTGCTGAACCCTGGTGTTGATTGCAGTCTGCAGGATGACTGGACCCGGGGCGGAGTATGCGGGTGACATCTCACGCTCAGCAGGCGGAGCAGAGTGTCTCAAGTGGGACAAGATCGTGTCCTCCATTGCTGCTGAACCCTGGTGTTGATTGCAGACTGCAGGATGACTGGACCCGGGGCGGAGTATGCGGGTGACATCTCACGCTCAGCAGGCGGAGCAGAGTGTCTCAAGTGGGACAAGATCGTGTCCTCCATTGCTGCTGAACCCTGGTGTTGATTGCAGACTGCAGGATGACTGGACCCGGGGCGGAGTATGCGGGTGACATCTCACGCTCAGCAGGCGGAGCAGAGTGTCTCAAGTGGGACAAGATCGTGTCCTCCATTGCTGCTGAACCCTGGTGTTGATTGCAGACTGCAGGATGACTGGACCCGGGGCGGAGTATGCGGGTGACATCTCACGCTCAGCAGGCGGAGCAGAGTGTCTCAAGTGGGACAAGATCCTGTCCTCCATTGCTGCTGAACCCTGGTGTTGATTGCAGACTGCAGGATGACTGGACCCGCGGCGGAGTATGCGGGTGACATCTCACGCTCAGCAGGCGGAGCAGAGTGTCTCAAGTGGGACAAGATCGCGTCCTCCATTGCTGCTGAACCCTGGTGTTGATTGCAGTCTGCAGGATGACTGGACCCGGGGCGGAGTATGCGGGTGACATCTCACGCTCAGCAGGCGGAGCAGAGTGTCTCAAGTGGGACAAGATCGTGTCCTCCATTGCTGCTGAACCCTGGTGTTGATTGCAGACTGCAGGATGACCGGACCCGGGGCGGAGTATGCGGGTGACATCTCGCACTCAGCAGGCGGAGCAGAGTGTCTCAAGTGGGACAAGATCGCGTCCTTCATTGCTGCTGAACCCTGGTGTTGATTGCAGTCTGCAGGATGACTGGACCCGGGGCGGAGTATGCGGGTGACATCTCACGCTCAGCAGGCGGAGCAGAGTGTCTCAAGTGGGACAAGATCGTGTCCTCCATTGCTGCTGTCCCCTGGTGTTGATTGCAGACTGCAGGATGACTGGACCCGGGGCGGAGTATGCGGGTGACATCTCACGCTCAGCAGGCGGAGCAGAGTGTCTCAAGTGGGACAAGATCGTGTCTCCATTGCTGCTGAACCCTGGTGTTGATTGCAGACTGCAGGATGACTGGACCCGGGGCGGAGTATGCGGGTGACATCTCACGCTCAGCAGGCGGAGCAGAGTGTCTCAAGTGGGACAAGATCGTGTCCTCCATTGCTGCTGAACCCTGGTGTTGATTGCAGACTGCAGGATGACTGGACCCGGGGCGGAGTATGCGGGTGACATCTCACGCTCAGCAGGCGGAGCAGAGTGTCTCAAGTGGGACAAGATCGTGTCCTCCATTGCTGCTGTCCCCTGGTGTTGATTGCAGACTGCAGGATGACTGGACCCGGGGCGGAGTATGCGGGTGACATCTCACGCTCAGCAGGCGGAGCAGAGTGTCTCAAGTGGGACAAGATCGTGTCCTCCATTGCTGCTGAACCCTGGTGTTGATTGCAGACTGCAGGATGACTGGACCCGGGGCGGAGTATGCGGGTGACATCTCACGCTCAGCAGGCGGAGCAGAGTGTCTCAAGTGGGACAAGATCGTGTCCTCCATTGCTGCTGAACCCTGGTGTTGATTGCAGACTGCAGGATGACTGGACCCGGGGCGGAGTATGCGGGTGACATCTCACGCTCAGCAGGCGGAGCAGAGTGTCTCAAGTGGGACAAGATCGTGTCTCCATTGCTGCTGAACCCTGGTGTTGATTGCAGACTGCAGGATGACTGGACCCGGGGCGGAGTATGCGGGTGACATCTCACGCTCAGCAAGCGGAGCAGAGTGTCTCAAGTGGGACAAGATCGTGTCTCCATTGCTGCTGAACCCTGGTGTTGATTGCAGACTGCAGGATGACTGGACCCGGGGCGGAGTATGCGGGTGACATCTCACGCTCAGCAGGCGGAGCAGAGTGTCTCAAGTGGGACAAGATCGTGTCCTCCATTGCTGCTGAACCCTGGTGTTGATTGCAGACTGCAGGATGACTGGACCCGGGGCGGAGTATGCGGGTGACATCTCACGCTCAGCAGGCGGAGCAGAGTGTCTCAAGTGGGACAAGATCGTGTCCTCCATTGCTGCTGAACCCTGGTGTTGATTGCAGACTGCAGGATGACTGGACCCGGGGCGGAGTATGCGGGTGACATCTCACGCTCAGCAGGCGGAGCAGAGTGTCTCAAGTGGGACAAGATCGTGTCCTCCATTGCTGCTGAACCCTGGTGTTGATTGCAGACTGCAGGATGACTGGACCCGGGGCGGAGTATGCGGGTGACATCTCACGCTCAGCAGGCGGAGCAGAGTGTCTCAAGTGGGACAAGAAGCGAGTCAAGGCAGCGCTGGTGAGGAGATTCATCATTCAGATCATAGAGGGCAGGTCATAAAGTTCGTGGACTCGAAGGGTTATCGTAGGGGTGTGCGTTTCTAGTGCCATAGTTAAATAAGGAACTCTCTTCATAGTTTAAGAAAGGATTAAAAAATGTAAAATTGAATACCTGCAATGTCAAGGATGTATAGGCAAACAATTGTGGGATGAATAGTTTTCAAATATTCGACATAGAAAGATTGATAGAAATCTCCGAATTGTATTGTTTTAAAACAGTAATTTCAGCATTGCCATGGCAAGAAGGTATTCGCCATGGTAACACGTCATTGTTGTGGATAGAAATGACTAGGGATGGCACCCGGTAAAATTTACCGGTAAATTAAGGTAAATTTACCGGTAAATTAAGGTAAATTTACCGGTAAATTTACCGATTATTAATTTACCGGTAAAAAAAATGGTAAATTTTGGTTTTTTGATCCTCTCCAATGTATGAATGGAGATATGAAATTTTAAGTAAAAACTATAAGTAAACTTCAGTGTGACAACATTAGCAGTTAGGCATATTTTACGTTGATTTTTGGTTGTCCTCAATCATTCAGAATGATAACTCCATCCATATACCATTACTTCCAATGTCGGAATCTCTCTTCAGGTTTGATTGTTTAGCAGACACAGATTGTAACTTGATCAAATTGGAGGTCGACCATTCCTCTTATGGGAGAATAGAACAGGCATGGCATAGCCCAACGTCTATATAATACTCTCTTCTAAAGGTTGAGCCGAGCGAGGGATTTCAGTATTTGGAAGTATTCAGCTTTTCCCACTTCGTGACGTCAACACAGCCGGCAACTGCTTGATAGTCTGTATGCGCTGGCATGAGATTTAGGGGTGCATACCGATTTATTATCAGGTCGCCCAGTTTCCCTATCCTTTTAACATTGTGACGTAACACCTGGGCGTGACCTTGAGTCGAATCGTGGTCGAATGAATGAAAATAGAGTAATCACAACGCCCGACCTCTTGAGCTTGAGCGTTATGGGTACTGGTTTTAGCTCGTTTGTTGCCGCGGCAAGTTTGATTTAACCCGTAAATCCTATGGTGACGTCAACGCCCAACCAGCTCCTATTTTGAACCTCACCCTAGATAGAAATGTCCTACTCCATGACGTCACGGAGTAGGACAAAGCCGAATACTTCCGAGTACTGAAATCCCTCGATCGGTTCAACCTTTAGAAGAGAGTATTGTATAGACGTTGGGCATAGCCTACACTAGAAGGTCGAATCAATGCTATTCGGCCATATCATCCCTTATCAATATGGAGTATTGTCATTATTAACATTGTTATAGATGTAGGTATTGTTATTGTCCTGACAGCAGTAATCTTTGTAAATGGGTCAAATAATAAAGTAGGGTCATTTTTGTATTTGGTATAGTCATGAATTGGTATCTGCCATCATTTTTCAAAATTTACCGCTGACCGGTAAATTTACCGGTAAAATTTACCGGTAAATTTACCGATTTTTTCAGACCCGGTAAAAGTGCCATCCCTAGAAATGACTTCACCGGGCACTCATGTCACACATACATTTTCCCACTAAAGTGTCACATGATATTCCAATATGATATTTTGTGAATAAAGATGTTAATTTTTTCGTGAAAAGTTATTTCTCGAATACTTTTTTTTTTACTTTTTGTTATTGTGTTAATACTTTCATGCTTTCAAATTTAGAATAACATTTTTTAATGAGACTTCCCTATTGTGTGACTTTGCTCCCCAGCATGTGGAGAAGTGGCGCTTCCCCGGCGACTCCCGCTACGGCGCCAAGGACAGATGTCGCAACCCCGACGGCGACCTCGGCGGCCCGTGGTGCTTCGTCGAGGTGGGCGAGCAGGACGAGCTCGTCAAGCAGCGGTGCGACGTGCAGTTCTGTGACGAGCCGGGTGAGTGTAGCTCAGCGAGCACGACGAGCTCGTCAAGCAGCGGTGCGACGTGCAGTTCTGCGACGATCCGGGTGAGTGTAGCTCAGCGAGCAGGACGAGCTCGTCAAGCAGAGTTGAGACGTGCAGTTATGCGACGAGCAAGGTAAGTGTGACTCAGCGAGCAGGACGAGCTCGTCAAGCAGAGTTGCGACGTGCAGTTATGCGACAAACCAGGTAAGTGTAGCTCAGCGAGCAGGACGAGCTCGTCAAGCAGCGGTGCGACGTACAGTTCTGTGACGAGCCGGGTGAGTGTAGGTCGACGAGCAGGGAGAGCTTGTCACGCAGCGGTGCGACGTGCAGTTCTGTGACGAGCCGGGTGAGTGTAGCTCAGCGAGCAGGATGAGCTCGTCAAGCAGCGGTGCGACGTGCAGTTCTGCGACGAGCCGGGTAAGTGTGACTCAGCGAGCAGGACGAGCTCGTCATGCAGCGGTGCGATGTGCAGTTCTGCGACGAGCCGGGTGAGTGTAGCTCAGCGAGCACGACGAGCTCGTCAAGCAGCGGTGCGACGTGCAGTTCTGCGACGATCCGGGTGAGTGTAGCTCAGCGAGCAGGACGAGCTCGTCATGCAACGGTGCGATGTGCAGTTCTGCGACGAGCCGGGTGAGTGTAGCTCAGCGAGCAGGACGAGCTCGTCAAGCAGCGGTGCGACGTGCAGTTCTAAGACGGCCGGGTGAGTGTAGCTCAGCGAGCAGGACGAGCTTGTCACGCAGCGGTGCGACGTGCAGTTCTGCGACGATCCGGGTGAGTGTAGCTCAGCGAGCAGGACGATTTCGTCAAGCAGCGGTGCGACGTGCAGTTATGCGACGAGCCGGGTAAGTGTAGCTCAGCGAGCAGGACGAGCTCGTAAAGCAGCGGTGCGACGTGCAGTTCTAAGACGGCCGGGTGAGTGTAGCTCAGCGAGCAGGACGAGCTCGTCACGCAGCGGTGCGACGTGCAGTTCTGCGACGATCCGGGTGAGTGTAGCTCAGCGAGCAGGACGAGCTCGTCATGCAGCGGTGCGATGTGCAGTTCTGCGACGAGCCGGGTGAGTGTAGCTCAGCGAGCAGGACGAGCTCGTCAAGCAGCAGTGCGACGTGCAGTTCTAAGACGGCCGGGTGAGTGTAGCTCAGCGAGCAGGTCAAGCTCGTCACGCAGCGGTGCGGCGTGCAGTTCTGTGACGAGCCGGGTGAGTGTAGCTCAGCGAGCACGACGAGCTCGTCAAGCATCGGTGCGACGAGCAGTTCTGCGACGAGCCGTGTGAGTGTATCTCAGCGAGCAGGACGAGCTCGTCACGCAGCGGTGCGGCGTGCAGTTCTGCGAGGAGCCGGGTGAGTGTAGCTTAGCGAGCACGACGAGCACGTCAAGCAGCGGTGCGACGTGCAGTTCTGCGACGATGCGGGTGAGTGTAGGTCGACGAGCAAGACGAGCTTGCCGTCAACACTCTACAATTAAAGACAGGTGGCAATTCAAAAACCAATGTCAACTTTACTTGTTGGACTTCAATATGTATGAAATACATACTGTTTATTTCTTTTGCGGGGCGGCCATATTATTGAAACAGTTGACAGTTAATTTAATTTATTAACGGCGATTAGTCCCTGGTGTTTCGTAAACAATTTTCTAAATGTAGAAGGAGTTTTCTTCACAGTTTTCACAATGATATCAACGCTCTCTTGCAGACTGTATGACGTACACGTCCTCCTTCCCCACTCACTCGCACTTCACCGTGCTGGGTTCGAACTCCAGCGCGTTCAACTTCTCCGTGACGTCACATGATGTCAACGCTCTCTTGCAGACTGTATGACGTACACGTCCTCCTTCCCCACTCACTCGCACTTCACCGTGCTGGGTTCGAACTCCAGCGCGTTCAACTCCTCCGTGACGTCACATTATGTCAACGCTCTCTTGCAGACTGTATGACGTACACGTCCTCCTTCCCCACTCACTCGCACTTCACCGTGCTGGGTTCGAACTCCAGCGCGTTCAACTTCTCCGTGACGTCACATGATGTCAACGCTCTCTTGCAGACTGTATGACGTACACGTCCTCCTTCCCCACTCACTCGCACTTCACCGTGCTGGGTTCGAACTCCAGCGCGTTCAACTTCTCCGTGACGTCACATGATATCAACGCTCTCTTGCAGACTGTATGACGTACACGTCCTCCTTCCCCACTCACTCGCACTTCACCGTGCTGGGTTCGAACTCCAGCGCGTTCAACTTCTCCGTGACGTCACATGTCATCGCTCTCTTGCAGACTGTATGACGTACACGTCCTCCTTCCCCACTCACTCGCACTTCACCGTGCTGGGTTCGAACTCCAGCGCGTTCAACTTCTCCGTGACGTCACATGATGTCAACGCTCTCTTGCAGACTGTATGACGTACACGTCCTCCTTCCCCACTCACTCGCACTTCACCGTGCTGGGTTCGAACTCCAGCGCGTTCAACTTCTCCGTGACGTCACATGATATCAACGCTCTCTTGCAGACTGTATGACGTACACGTCCTCCTTCCCCACTCACTCGCACTTCACAGTGCTGGGTTCGAACTCCAGCGCGTTTAACTTCTCCGTGACGTCACATGATGTCAACGCTCTCTTGCAGACTGTATGACGTACACGTCCTCCTTCCCCACTCACTCGCACTTCACAGTGCTGGGTTCGAACTCCAGTGCGTTCAACTTCTCCGTGACGTCACATGATGTCAACGCTCTCTTGCAGACTGTATGACGTACACGTCCTCCTTCCCCACTCACTCGCACTTCACCGTGCTGGGTTCGAACTCCAGCGCGTTCAACTTCTCCGTGACGTCACATGATGTCAACGCTCTCTTGCAGACTGTATGACGTACACGTCCTCCTTCCCCACTCACTCGCACTTCACCGTGCTGGGTTCGAACTCCAGCGCGTTCAACTTCTCCGTGACGTCACATGATGTCAACGCTCTCTTGCAGACTGTATGACGTACACGTCCTCCTTCCCCACTCACTCGCACTTCACCGTGCTGGGTTTGAACTCCAGCGCGATCAACTTCTCCGTGACGTCACATGATGTCAACGCTCTCTTGCAGACTGTATGACGTACACGTCCTCCTTCCCCACTCACTCGTACTTCACCGTGCTGGGTTCGAACTCCAGCGCGTTCAACTTCTCCGTGACGTCACATGATGTCAACGCTCTCTTGCAGACTGTATGACGTACACGTCCTCCTTCCCCACTCACTCGCACTTCACAGTGCTGGGTTCGAACTCCAGTGCGTTCAACTTCTCCGTGACGTCACATGATGTCAACGCTCTCTTGCAGACTGTATGACGTACACGTCCTCCTTGCCCACTCACTCGCACTTCACCGTGCTGGGTTCGAACTCCAGCGCGTTCAACTTCTCCGTGACGTCACATGATGTCAACGCTCTCTTGCAGACTGTATGACGTACACGTCCTCCTTCCCCACTCACTCGCACTTCACCGTGCTGGGTTCGAACTCCAGCGCGTTCAACTTCTCCGTGACGTCACATGATGTCAACGCTCTCTTGCAGACTGTATGACGTACACGTCCTCCTTCCCCAATCACTCGCACTTCACCGTGCTGGGTTCGAACTCCAGCGCGTTCAACTTCTCCGTGACGTCACATGATATCAATGCTCTCTTGCAGACTGTATGACGTACACGTCCTCCTTTCCCACTCACTCGCACTTCACCGTGCTGGGTTCGAACTCCAGCGCGTTCAACTTCTCCGTGACGTCACACGATGTCAACGCTCTCTTGCAGACTGTATGACGTACACGTCCTCCTTCCCCACTCACTCGCACTTCACCGTGCTGGGTTCGAACTCCAGCGCGTTCAACTTCTCCGTGACGTCACATGATGTCAACGCTCTCTTGCAGACTGTATGACGTACACGTCCTCCTTCCCCACTCACTCGCACTTCACCGTGCTGGGTTCGAACTCCAGCGCGTTCAACTTCTCCGTGACGTCACATGATGTCAACGCTCTCTTGCAGACTGTATGACGTACACGTCCTCCTTCCCCACTCACTCGCACTTCACCGTGCTGGGTTCGAACTCCAGCGCGTTCAACTTCTTCGTGACGTCACCTGATGTCAACGCTCTCTTGCAGACTGTATGACGTACACGTCCTCCTTCCCCACTCACTCGCACTGCACCGTGCTGGGTTCGAACTCCAGCGCGTTCAACTTCTCCGTGACGTCACATGATGTCAACGCTCTCTTGCAGACTGTATGACGTACACGTCCTCCTTCCCCACTCACTCGCACTGCACCGTGCTGGGTTCGAACTCCAGCGCGTTCAACTTCTCCGTGACGTCACATGATGTCAACGCTCTCTTGCAGACTGTATGACGTACACGTCCTCCTTCCCCACTCACTCGCAATTCACAGTGCTGGGTTCGAACTCCAGCGCGTTCAACTTCTCCGTGACGTCACATGATGTCAACGCTCTCTTGCAGACTGTATGACGTACACGTCCTCCTTCCCCACTCACTCGCACTTCACAGTGCTTGGTTCGAACTCCAGTGCGTTCAACTTCTCCGTGACGTCACATGATGTCAACGCTCTCTTGCAGACTGTATGACGTACACGTCCTCCTTCCCCACTCACTCGCACTTCACCGTGCTGGGTTCGAACTCCAGCGCGTTCAACTTCTCCGTGACGTCACATGATGTCAACGCTCTCTTGCAGACTGTATGACGTACACGTCCTCCTTCCCCACTCACTCGCACTTCACCGTGCTGGGTTCGAACTCCAGCGCGTTCAACTTCTCCGTGACGTCACATGATGTCAACGCTCTCTTGCAGACTGTATGACGTACACGTCCTCCTTCCCCACTCACTCGCACTTCACCGTGCTGGGTTCGAACTCCAGCGCGTTCAACTTCTCCGTGACGTCACATGATGTCAACGCTCTCTTGCAGACTGTATGACGTACACGTCCTCCTTCCCCACTCACTCGCACTGCACCGTGCTGGGTTCGAACTCCAGCGCGTTCAACTTCTCCGTGACGTCACATGATGTCAACGCTCTCTTGCAGACTGTATGACGTACACGTCCTCCTTCCCCACTCACTCGCACTGCACCGTGCTGGGTTCGAACTCCAGCGCGTTCAACTTCTCCGTGACGTCACATGATGTCAACGCTCTCTTGCAGACTGTATGACGTACACGTCCTCCTTCCCCACTCACTCGCACTTCACCGTGCTGGGTTCGAACTCCAGCGCGTTCAACTTCTCCGTGACGTCACATGATGTCAACGCTCTCTTGCAGACTGTATGACGTACACGTCCTCCTTCCCCACTCACTCGCACTTCACCGTGCTGGGTTCGAACTCCAGCGCGTTCAACTTCTCCGTGACGTCACATTATGTCAACGCTCTCTTGCAGACTGTATGACGTACACGTCCTCCTTCCCCACTCACTCGCACTTCACCGTGCTGGGTTCGAACTCCAGCGCGTTCAACTTCTCCGTGACGTCACATGATGTCAACGCTCTCTTGCAGACTGTATGACGTACACGTCCTCCTTCCCCACTCACTCGCACTTCACCGTGCTGGGTTCGAACTCCAGCGCGTTCAACTTCTCCGTGACGTCACATGATGTCAACGCTCTCTTGCAGACTGTATGACGTACACGTCCTCCTTCCCCACTCACTCGCACTTCACCGTGCTGGGTTCGAACTCCAGCGCGTTCAACTTCTCCGTGACGTCACATGATGTCAACGCTCTCTTGCAGACTGTATGACGTACACGTCCTCCTTCCCCACTCACTCGCACTTCACCGTGCTGGGTTCGAACTCCAGCGCGTTCAACTTCTCCGTGACGTCACATTATGTCAACGCTCTCTTGCAGACTGTATGACGTACACGTCCTCCTTCCCCACTCACTCGCACTTCACCGTGCTGGGTTCGAACTCCAGCGCGTTCAACTTCTCCGTGACGTCACATGATGTCAACGCTCTCTTGCAGACTGTATGACGTACACGTCCTCCTTCCCCACTCACTCGCACTTCACCGTGCTGGGTTCGAACTCCAGCGCGTTCAACTTCTCCGTGACGTCACATGATGTCAACGCTCTCTTGCAGACTGTATGACGTACACGTCCTCCTTCCCCACTCACTCGCACTTCACCGTGCTGGGTTCGAACTCCAGTGCGTTCAACTTCTCCGTGACGTCACATTATGTCAACGCTCTCTTGCAGACTGTATGACGTACACGTCCTCCTTCCCCACTCACTCGCACTTCACCGTGCTGGGTTCGAACTCCAGCGCGTTCAACTTCTCCGTGACGTCACATGATGTCAACGCTCTCTTGCAGACTGTATGACGTACACGTCCTCCTTCCCCACTCACTCGCACTTCACCGTGCTGGGTTCGAACTCCAGCGCGTTCAACTTCTCCGTGACGTCACATTATGTCAACGCTCTCTTGCAGACTGTATGACGTACACGTCCTCCTTCCCCACTCACTCGCACTTCACCGTGCTGGGTTCGAACTCCAGCGCGTTCAACTTCTCCGTGACGTCACATGATGTCAACGCTCTCTTGCAGACTGTATGACGTACACGTCCTCCTTCCCCACTCACTCGCACTTCACCGTGCTGGGTTCGAACTCCAGCGCGTTCAACTTCTCCGTGACGTCACATTATGTCAACGCTCTCTTGCAGACTGTATGACGTACACGTCCTCCTTCCCCACTCACTCGCACTTCACCGTGCTGGGTTCGAACTCCAGCGCGTTCAACTTCTCCGTGACGTCACATGATGTCAACGCTCTCTTGCAGACTGTATGACGTACACGTCCTCCTTCCCCACTCACTCGCACTTCACCGTGCTGGGTTCGAACTCCAGCGCGTTCAACTTCTCCGTGACGTCACATGATGTCAACGCTCTCTTGCAGACTGTATGACGTACACGTCCTCCTTCCCCACTCACTCGCACTTCACCGTGCTGGGTTCGAACTCCAGCGCGTTCAACTTCTCCGTGACGTCACATGATGTCAACGCTCTCTTGCAGACTGTATGACGTACACGTCCTCCTTCCCCACTCACTCGCACTTCACCGTGCTGGGTTCGAACTCCAGCGCGTTCAACTTCTCCGTGACGTCACATGATGTCAACGCTCTCTTGCAGACTGTATGACGTACACGTCCTCCTTGCCCACTCACTCGCACTTCACCGTGCTGGGTTCGAACTCCAGCGCGTTCAACTTCTCCGTGAAGCTGTGGGACCCCGACGCCTGGCGGACGGCGAGAGTGTCGGTGTTGGTCAGCGCCGTCGCGACGCCGGCGTCGGCGCAGCAGGTGGCCGCGTGGCAGACCGGCGTGGAGGTAGTCGTCGGGAACTCCGGCTCAGGAGGGACGGCGGGGACCAAGGTGACTGCTTACCCCAGTGGTAATCAACCTGCGGCCCTTGGGCCGCATGCGTCCCTTATGACTAATTTTTGATGCCCCCTGTTGATGTTTCAAATACCTACTTATTCACTAAATGTGTCCACTGTGAAAATAATAAATAATAATAAAAAATAATTATAATAATAATTTCACACGAAATTAAGTTTAGCATCCCAGAATCACTTATAAATTGCTTAAATTCTAAAAAAACGCCCTGCGACGCAACATTTGGAGGGAACTTTGCTTCAGTTCGTGCATTTTAGAGCCTCAGAATCACTTTAAAATTATTAAAATCTAAAAAAATGCCCTGCGGGGCCAAAACTGAATCAATCCCCCCCCCCCCCCATGAGAGAAGTAGTTCCTACGCACCTGAAATGAACCTGAAAGCCTGAAACAACCTGATCACGTGAGCATTATTGTACTTTTTTAAACATGCGGCCCGCCAACAAAAGCAAATTCGTATTATTGGCCCTCCAGTCAAAAAGGTTGAGTATACCACTGGTCTACCCGATTTTAAAAAGATCGATAAAAGGTTAGCGATCCTTTCCAGAATAATAGACTAAATAATTCCACATAAGTGTGTGGCACATTTAGTCTGGAATAGATACACGCAACAAATCATAAAACGGTATTTGAATGAAACGGATTGGCTGCCTGTCAGTTTCATTGACAATTAATCCTTGGTATTATCAATGATATCAGAGCTTAACTACTAGAGGTATAGATACCGAGTTAGCATGGACTTCATCGGTTGATGCCATCACATTTTTTTATCCAATCTATGTCTTCCAAATACCGTTTCATCATTTGTTGAGTTTACATTCATATTGTTAAATACAATATTTATCGTTATATTTGAGGTAATACTAAGAGTAGGTAGTCCAGTGATAAGCATTATTGAGCGAGCGAAGCGAGCGTCTCCTTTTGGCTCTTTTGGCACGGACCTCTGTTTTTGTTTTGTTTTTTTGTGTTTTTTTTTTCTGTTACTGACGATATACAAGTCACAGTTTTTCTTTTATCAAGCTTAAATTTTGCACACATGTACTGACCATTTCCGGGCGTTGCAGACCCTAATTTTTTTGAAATCCCCTAATTGGTTCAAATTTAAAAAAAATTATCTTTCGATTGATTAGTTTGATCAATTTGAAATTTTGACAAGTCATTACCACTAACATTTTACCCAATCATACAAAGTTTTAGCCAAATCCTCCCATTGGTTAAAATTTAAAACCATATTTACTGTGATTTTTGAAATTTAAACTAGAACCGTTTGACCGATCAACTTAAAACTTTGCATGGTCATTGGGACCAACATTAGCTGTGTTTTTGACAATTTTCAGTCACATCTGTGCTTAAATCCAAATATTATTGACATTTTACGGACATTTTGCTTGTTGCTATGGATCACGGCTATACATTGACGCCTCAGTTCCAATGTTCCAAGGTAGTTAGAACAGAAACTTTCAACGCATTATGACACTAATAATCAACAGATTGATCTGATATTGTGTACACACACTTATATCATATGAGTGGTCCCAGGTATATTTTTGGAACAAGATTCTGTGATTTTTGAAAATATACAAGGAACCATTCAATCATAAAGGTTCAATCGATCGACTTAAAACTTTGTATGGTTATTGGGACCAATATTTTTGGAATTTTTGAAGATTTGCATACAAGATTTCGGTTCGAGGTGTTGCGCGTATCCGTGCTCGCTCATCAACGCGTTACTCAGAGCGTTTTCCTAGTTTAGTCAATTAAGGTAGAACCACCATAACCTCAATGTTTCCGATTTACTTAAAATTTTGGTGACTTATTGATAATCATGCAATACACAATCCATGAAAAAATGAAACACTTCTCGTGTCCAGTTTCTGAGATAAATTGATTTGTCTCCCCCACGTTATCTTATGGCGGAATAAGAAAATCGTGTAATTTTTAGGCTAAAATGAAGATCTATTTTTTTTGTCTCGATAGATTTGAGCAAAAAACTTTTTTTATGGTAGACATATGGACATACTATCAGGAAAAAAATTGAAAACAATACCAACGTGTGCTATTTTAAAAGTTATATACCAAATTCGAAATGATTTTCCTATACCTCCCATGTTAAAGTTTTGTTCATCCTCTGATAACATAAAATTGAAAACTCATTGTTGGACTGGAGTTGCAAACTACAGAACATTTAATGAGTCTGTTGTACTTAAATATAGTTGAAATGTAGGAAAACGTTTTTTGAACTTATAATTTCAAGAATATTTTTTTTTGTATATGTCGATCGATTGCTCCCCCTTAAGAGGCAAACGGAAGCGAACGGGAATCGCACAGTTCGTCAGAGCGTTTTTTGAAATTATTTCTTCCCACTAAATAATTCTAAAAAATTAGATAGTAACGACCCATAACAGCCCAATAGACTAAATAATACCGCACACTAGAGTACTTTATGACCTATGATGCGACCTCAAAGTGTTAAATACGAATATTTTACCTCAAAAATCGTATTTAACACTTTGAGGTCGCATCAGAGGTCATAAAGAACTCGAGTGTGCGGCATTATTTATTCTATTGGGCTGTTATGGGTCGTTACTATCTGATTTTTTAAATTATTTAGTGGGAAGACAAAATTTCAAAAAAACGCTCTGACGAACCGTGCGATTCCCTTTCGCTTCCGTTTGCCTCTTAAGGTGGCTGTATATCACATGACTTTTTAACCATAAAGCTACACATTTTCTATTGGAAGGGTTCAGTTTAGCAAATACTTCTCCCTCATCAGATAAGTTAGAACACATCTGTTGGAAATAATCTACGCAGAAAAGAACTGCGAAAATAACATATTAGATGATTTTTACTTTCTTGCACCTAAATATTCTCAAATCAAGACCTGAAGTTGAAGGAAATTCTACGAGTTGCCAAGAACAGCAAACATTACTCTAATAAAAAGGCACATATGCATCACAAACCTGACGCAATGTCAGAATATATAACATGCGCTCTTTCTTCCTCTTTCCAACGAAATGTTGTGATATTATCCACTATTATGAATGTATTGTTTAAACGAACAGCACTTGGTTTTGACAGTCTTCACACGCGTACGTATACACGAGATTTATGTTGTTTTTATTATTAAAATCACTGCAAAATTAAATAATATTGACTGCAAATATTGATAAGCTCCAGTATGCAGTGAATTTCCTTCATAAATCACCTTGGATATTACTCAACATGAACGATGTAAGGTATGTACTCATAGGTTACTATTTCTTTTGATCGGATGTAGAGAAATAAAGTCACGTGATATACAGCCACCTTAAGTCGCTACTTTCTGACTTTTAAAAATTATGTTAATGTGAAGACGAATTTCATAAAAGTGAACATTTCCCCATTGACGATTGTTACTCGAGAATAAGAAAACCGCGTTGATTTCTAAAATCAGCTTCCATTTTTATTTTACGGAGTTGTGGTGATTTTTTTATCATATTTTTATATGTTTTTAATTTTTGTTATCATGGTGATTTTATTTTTTATTCAAAATATTCAAAATATTTTTGGTCGATTTTACTAACATGGCACCTACGCGGAGTTAGGTATTTTCAATCGAACATATTGTTTTGATGTGAATAAAACCTACACTTGATTAATTGCTAATTTATTCTGCGTAAACATTGATGTCAAAATGGGGTTAGAACTCTTTGGAACAAGTTAGTAAAATATCACTTTTCAAAGATCGTTCCATATTTCAAAATTGCCGCTCGAAAACTGATATTTTCTGAAATAGTAGTATATTTTGGTGTCCAATCGACAATAATACATTCTCCATAAGAGTTGTCGTTCGGGTGTCCGCGGATATACCGATCGTCTCATCCACTCACTGACGGGCGGTGTCCCGATTGCACTGCCTCCTATAATGACTGTCGTTGACTGAATGTTCAGCTACTTTGACTTCCACGAGGCCGATGTCCAAGATGGCCGATGTAAACAAACGAAGAACTGTCAAAAGTGTGTTCAATTATATTTTACGCGAATTTTCACTAAACGTGTGTTTATTAACATAAATACTAGTCCATAGTAGGTATATAGTTTGATAGTTTAATATTATAAATGAGTGTATATGATCGAATAATACCAAATATTCTGTTATAAACTAACAAGTGAACTGTTTGTGCATTGGCATTGGATATGACGAGCCATGGTTAACTCTCTGAACGTACACTATGGAGGTCCAGGGTTCTATTCCCGTTTCCATCCTTCCTGATTTGTGATCGTGGTATTCCTCAGTCAAGAGGCCATCTGCAAGGAAGTTTCGCTACTAGTAGGTCACAACCACCTCCTCCACGTCACCCATCAATGGGAGTAGGGAAATAAGTAGAGTCAACTCTAAAATGCTCGTTTTCTGTGAAATTGCAAATCAATCATAAAATGTAGCTGCACAGCTAATAAAACGAGAATCGAAATATACCAGTAAAATGTTAAAATGGGCACTAATTTTGGATAAAACTTTGGTAACTTCGTGATATTATTAGTAGGTATCTTTGTTTCCAGTGATCGTATAATCGAGCTTGACGCCAAAGTGATGTCCTTCCGCACGAAATAGCATTCAAACTGTCACGCCAGTTTTGTTTGGTCTGACGTCAGGCGCCGCGAAACCGTATGAAATTTGTAATTGTGTCGAACGATCTCCTAAACAGGTATCCAGGCAAGACTGACAATAAGACAACACCAAAACAAAACAAAACAAACCTGACTCTATCTTATAATGATCCCTATACTGAACAACCGGTGAACTTGTCATTCCACTTTTCATCCGATTGAAAGCAAATCTCGCACAACCAGCCGCACAATACTGCGTCATGTGTCATTGAAGACATAGTCATTTGAAGCTAGTAGTTGGGTTTGTTATTGTTGGGTTTTGGTGTTGTTTTGTCAGTTTCGCCTGATGAAGCCGACCGAACGCGGCGGCGAAACATCACGCACCATAAGTCTACATTGTTATTAATTATTCAATGTCGTCATCTTGCCCAGGACGACGGTGAACTGAATCCGACGCCCGGCATCCTCGGCGGCGACCGCTGGACGTCGTTCACGATGACCTTGGAACACGGCTTCGTCACGCTCTCGCAGGAGGGTCAGATCCGCCCGGTCTTCGTCGGCGAGTACACCCGGCCAGAGCCCCCGGCCAGACGTCGACGTCGAGACGACTTCGACGAGGACGAAGAGGAGGAGGGTCTGTTCAAATACTACAGCGTCGTCGGCGACGGCGTGCTCTGGAGTCTGCCCTCTTGTGAGGAAGGTTCGTAGGTTCGGAAAGTTCATAGCTACAGGTTCGGCTACACAGGCCGTGTTTTATGATCTCCAAATCACAACCCTCCCCAGTTGTCAAATATGGTCAAATGTTTCTTAGAATATGGGAAGGGGTAGGACATCTTTCTAAACCTCTCAAATGTGTGGTATTCGGCATCAATGCACAGCTAAAGAAAACTTGCCCTCGCTGCCCCTGACTTGATACCTGGCTCGCTCATCTCTAAATTTACAACCTGCCAAAACAAACACTTGTTCCTAGGCAAGCTTCATTGTGCAAATTCTGAGTGGAAATCAATGGAAATTTCAAATAGGTATAGAGAGAAAAACTCCACTACACCTATAAAGTTACACAATTTTAAAGTTAGAAGCTTACTTGTTTTCTCTAATACTTTTGCAGTATTTAACCTAAATTAACCTGACATTTAGGCACATTAAAATGGTCAATGGAATATAATAATTCACACTAGGTATAAGTTGTCACTATCATAATCACCTTCTTTATTTGTTAGTAAACCTACGAGTACTTTATCATCACTTATCAGATAGCGACTCTTTTAACTGGATATGACTTTCATATGCAGTAAAGCATCAGGATGGTTATTCTTGAGATAGTTATCACGTCATAAGTAATGACTCATAAGAAAGTCATAATATTAACATGGTGAGAGATAGGACAAATTTCCTTATGACATCATAACTTGGAGTTATGACGTGATAACTTTTTCAAGAATAAGCCCCCAGTTATATGTATAGGTACTTATCTGTACGAGGTGAACTCTCATTTCCGTGCAGAAACAATAATTATCCAGATCCATGATGAAAATATTTTTAATTGTTGCATTGTTTCATGTTGCACGCACATTGTTATTTTCTTTAGTTTTTTTGTAGAAATTTTCAACATTCTTACACCATAATATCCATAGAGAAACTCTTTGTAACACTTTCGGCACATCAAATTTAAACAAAATTATCGGGTGATATAAAATATCTGGGTTCCAAATCCCAATTGTCTGTGATCACAAATCGCGAAGATCGAAAGATCAGTCGTGTTCGTCTCAGCAAGTGAGTTCCGAGGCAATCTCGGGACATTCCCCATCAATCTGGATAACCTGACATCCGCCGCACAGCTGGGCGTCGAGGCTTTGCTAGAGGCGGCAAAGGCCAAGCTTCAGGAGGCGCAGAAACTGTTGGCCGCCCTCGAGGAAGAGTTCAAAGGCAACACCGAGAAGCTAAAGCAACTCCAAGGCGAGTTGGCGGAGGTGCAGAAGAAGGACAAAGAGCTGGTCGGTGCGGTGAAGACAGCCAAAACTAACTTCACGAAGGCGCAGGCGGAGGTCGACAAAGTCACCAAGGACCTTGCGAAACTAGCGAAGTAATGTCGGGGAGTGATCCAGGATTTTCGCTCAAGTTCCACCGAGATTCGGGCGAAGTGACGATCAAGTTTGAGTTCAATGTCCTGCTGCGAAGGGACAGGTCGACGTTGACGCACATGCTGGAGGTCTGTGACGGCCAAGAGAGGAAGCTGAAGCGGCTGAAGCGCGCCGGCAAGGAGATCGCCAAGGAGGTGGAGCGGCTGACGGTGGCGGGATACTGTCCCGAGGTCCTCAGCTGCTTGGACGAGGACGACATGCGACAGGATCCGGAGTTGCTCGAGCTGGCGGGCATCGTCCACGTGGCCAACAGACTCGTCGCCGACTTCACGCGGCGCTCCGGGAGGTCGACGAAGAAGGCGAAGAAGTGCGAGTCCGGCGGCGACTGCGAGCTCGCCGACTCTGCCACGGAGGTGTTGATCGCGAGGTGCGTGCAGCGGCTGGACGCCGAGAGGGGCGCCGCGGCGGCGCTGGACGGCGTCTTGGAGGAGTTGACGACGTCGGCGAGGGCCATCAGGGAGACGGTCTGCAGCTTGATGTATCTAGAGGAGGTGGGGAAGGAGGCGGATGTAAAATCATGAGCGATCTTGTTTCGCAGCAATAAACTGACCCATTGACAACGCTTATCTGTGTACATTTATTACAGAATAAGGGCAACTTCATTGCCTAACATGGCCTAACAAGTTGTAGAATTGAAGTGATTAAAAGTCTCCTTGTGGGATCAATCATTTAATAAAAAGGTACTTACTTTGTATATTCTATTTTTTTAGACTTTTTAACAACCTCCAAACTAATTTTGCATTACATTTCAATGGGTACCTTAAAAAAACAAGATATTTCAAAATAGGTCAATAAATATCATTAAAAGATGGGATTCATTTTGGATGAACGTACCAACAAAAGAAGAAACGGGATAAATCTAAAAGTATAGTAGATTGTGATTAATTCTTGGTAGCATTAGGATCGGGGTACCCCAATTTTCTCCTAATGTCAGTGACAGGCAAAGATGAACCCGCGCTAGCATGGGCCGCTCTATAACTGGCAATGCTAAAGTGGGTTCATCTTTGCCTGTCACCGACCATTAATGGTACACGGAAACAACGATACAGATAATTTTGCAGATAATGAGATGAGATGAGTAATCTGGTAGGAGTTTGTATGAGCTTTCAGACTATAAGCAGTGGCCATTTCAGAGTGACTTTTCAATTAGCGTCACGCCTATTTTTTAATTACGCCAGACAAATTAATTAAAATCTGTTGGACTAATCTGTTATCAATCCACATCCTATCTGGTGTGTACCGTGCTTGGTGATAGCGGGAGGAACGGTGTTCTGGGTGGCAGTGGAAATTAGTGTGCAAGATAGGAAGCTGTGACCTAAGAGTGGCATATTCTGGAACATTTTCCCAATTCCATTCTGATGGAATACGGTCACGGCCATATGGATTAACATTGAATGAAATGGAATTCCATCAGAATTGATGCGGGAGGATCAATTCCTGATCTCCATTAGCGACTTGAGCAAGTGCTAAAAACTATTAATCACGTAGGGCCAGTTTGTCAATACTTTGCTAGATTATATGCATTTGATTAAAGGACTAATTGACATGACAACAACCAGTGACATTCCGATGAGCGTTTATACATAACTGCTGGTTGTAGCAGAGTATTGAAAAACTATACTATATAATATAATAGCCCAACGGCTGGTGTGTTGGATACCTCGGTTCTCGTTAGATCACCGAGGTTAAGCAACATTGAGCGCGGTCAGCGATTGGATGGGTGACCATTCAACTCTGCCTTGCCAGGTTGCTGCCGTTGGGCCAGAGAGACTGGGGTGTTTGGGGGTTAGTGTGACGACCTCCCTCCACCTGTTATCAGTCTCTCGACGGCGCGGGTTGTGGAGGCTCGTGCTGTGAAATGTTACACCGTCCTTCGGAAGGGACGTTAAGCCGTTGGTCCCCTTGGTATCTTTCGTCAGGAGTAGGCTACATGCCGGTACCGGGTTTCCTCTCCTCCCTTCTCTATATTACATTCTCACTAGTGGAGCCTGGCTCTGTTGAGAATAAAGACTTAATAATAATAATAATAATTGAAAAACTAAACTTCGTAAATTTTTACAGTTCGTTGACACTGATAAGTGATAATTTAATGGCGATCACTGGCTTATCAGGAATCATCTTCATCAATGAGCACGGATATGCAGCCCCGAGAAGGCGCAATCAAACACAAACACATTTATCCTTTAAACCCTTTAAACCATGTCTTTATTATTATGCGGAGTACACAAATCGTAAGTTCATTCAACGGTCAACGGTCAGAGGCAACAGGTTCAACGAGTCAATGGTGGTGAGACTTTCCGCCTCGATCTTCGCTCGCAGTTCCTGTCGAATCCGCCTGACCTCGTCGACATCGGCAGCGAGTCGCTCGAGCATCTCGCCGAGTTTCTTGACGCCGACGCCGAGGTCGTCGACCACCTTCTGCGCCGCCCGGACGTCGCGGCGGGTCTCCTCGATGACAGCCCGTGCGCTCCGCTGGTCGGCGCAAGAGCACTCGACCGACGCCGCGTGACAGAGTTGGGGCGTCATCGTGAACCTAAGAGCACGTCTTCGTCGAACAAGTGGGCGCGTCTTTCTTGGCACACGCGGGGTCGCTCTGAGCCTTCGTGGAGATTGTCTCGGCGAGATCTTTGGCGGAGTGCAGGGCAACTTCGAGTGTCTTTTCGAAGTCGTCCAGAATCTCTTTGCCCTTGTCCTCGGCGAACGCTTTCGACTTGACGCCTTCGTCACGCAACTTCGCCGCCGCCTTCTTTGCCTTCTCGATGCTGTCCTTTGCTTTCTTCTCCAACTCGGCGGAGATCTCGGTCGCTTTATCGTCGGATTTCTTTTGGAGATCCTCCGTCCACTCTCCGGCCTTCTTGAAGCCCTTCTTAAACTTTTCCCCGGCGTCCTTGGCTTTTGTGTCCGCTTGCGTTTTCAACTTTTCAACTTCTGTGGTAAAATCCTGGGTAACCTTCTTCAATTTTTCCAGGATTTTCTCCTCGGTACTCATTTAGTGACCGGAAACTCGACTGATAAAGCCAACTCAAATTGTTGACAAAACGGAGAAGTGTCAATGATTGTAAATTTATTTAGATTTTGTAGTCATGCCGAAAAACTCGAGGATATTGAAGCCCAGACTTCTCTGTGGCAATTCGATCTTCTCTAAAGACGTATCGAATTTCTCGCAATTCTTTTGCTGCTCCACAACTGAAGTCTTGTGATCTTCTTTTTTTGTAATCCTCTCCTTGCAATTTTCCGAGATCAGTATCGGGCGCTGTCGACCAAGGTCGGGACTGTCAGTGTAGATTGAAATACTTTCGCAAGAACCTGTAAGAGTTTGTTTAATACTTTCCATCTATCGAGAATTTTTAGTTGGTGTTTTTGTAACTGTTTGTCATGGCCAAGTAGCCTAGGTTTTCTAAACAATGAATTAATTGTAACAGTGTGTAATATCTTGCACTACATTCAAACGTTATTGTTGCTAGTGAATTGTTACTTTGCAAGTATGATACGATGCATCGTCTTGGGTCATGAATCTATGACGTCATGGAAATAGCAAGTGGTCAGTCTCTGGGGATAAAAATGAGACATAAAACTGTCTGACTGGCTCATATTCAAATAAAAAAAATATCTGGCTCTTCGTTACAAGTGTGTAAAAAAGAAATAAATTATGTATTAGAAAAGGTTATTAGCATTCATCGGGTGTGAAGGTAATTTTCTGTAATGGAAAAACCGTTGATAGATTTAATGCATTTTCTAAGAGAATATTGTGTCGATTTCTTGTTTAACATACCATAGCTTCCAAGATATAGACAGTGATCGTTAATCGGTTCACATTTCACAATTTCAAATGATGGTTCATCGAAAGATTGTCTGTTAGTTTTTGTTATATTTAAAAAAAATTGCTGACATCATGAAACTATTCGGGAATATCGTCAGTGCTTTCATATACCATACAAAATGTTTTAGAATGCGAAACATGAATTGCCCCGCAATGTCTTGAGTATAAACAAGTACACATCAACCTTGACCATGACAGCTGCATTTAGAAAGGGATGATAGAATTTAATGCGTTCAACATAATATCTTGATCCCATTTGTCATCATGCGAAATTATGACGAAGTCTTGTGAGAATCATCTTCTTGTACCCAGGGGGGGGGGGGGGGGTGATTCCTGTACGCATTTTCACTCTCTTATCGTAAATTTTAAGATAGTAGCAACCGTTGTTATGGACGAATTAACAATGAAGTAACCACAAATCATAAAGTCATTTGGAGTCACAGTTATAGCTATCAATGACATTGAGTGACTAGCCTTGGACTAGGAGAACACTGCTATTCTACCACTGAAGTCAAAGCCTAATTGGACATTAGAAGCCCAGAGTAACAGAGCTTCTGTCATCATCGCTGTTCAACATTCTTGTTTCTCGTAATGTCGATTTGTTTTCAATATTTCATTATAATCCAAGTTTACCTGATAAGAACCTATACACTCTTTATTGTGTTACCGTTATTTTAGTTTGCCGCTTCACAACAATTGGATATTAAGAAAATAGCGCATGTCTAAAAGGGGCCAAATTACCATTAGTTTAATCTTCAGTTTAGTTTAACTCCACTTCAGAAAATGAGGTGTATTACTATTATACTGCGGATTACTTTAAATAAACTGCAGTCAATGTAGCCAGATGTTAACGTAAACTGAGGAAGTATAAACTCTGGAATTAAATTGCAGTACCTATATAATTGTAATACACCGAGTTTTCTGAAGTGGAGTTTAAGCTAACTATAGCTTTAAACGAATGATAATACCGGCCCTAAGTACTGTCAACAGGAACGAAATAATCATGGTATTGTTGGTTACTTTATTAAACTGTAAAATGTTCACAAGAGAAGACTCCCCTAGGGTTTTGCCTTCTTGTCCGCATCTTCCTGCAGATCCATCATATGCGTCGCCGTCTCCCTGATTATCCTCGCCGCCGTCTTCAGCTCGCTCATGGCGACCTCCATCGGCGTTCCGACGCCCTGTCCAGCGTCCAGCCGCTTCCTGTACATCTCCATTAGCCTCTCAACGACGGGATCACCGAGCTCTTCCTCCTTGTCAGACATGGTCACTTCTTCGGCGCCATGTTCTGCAAGTCTTCGGTTGCCTTCTCGATCTCCTCGCGCGCGTGGGCGATGGCCTCCTCCTGAGCCGCCAAGAGAGTGTTGGTCTCCTTGTCGACCTTCTGCGCCTCCGCCAACTTCCTCTTGGCCTCTTCTGACGTGTCGGCGGCGAGCTTCTGCACCTCGTCCTTGTTCTGCTGTACCTTGGCGGTGAGCTCGGCGAGGTTCTTCTGGGACTCGTCTAGCGTCGTCTTCGCGTGCTCGAGGAACGCCAAGGTGGCCTCGTGAGCGGCTGTGGTGACGCTCTCGGCGGCCTTGGCAGCCTTCTCGGCCAAGTCCAACAACCGCTTGTCCGCCAGAGTGACGTCACAACCAACTACTTCTTCCTATCCGGATCGTCGTTGGATGATTTGCCCTTATTCTTCGCTTCTTCAAGTGATTTCCTCAACTTTTCAGCAGCCGTTAAGGTCTTTTCGAGTCCTTGCTCAATTATAACAGTTATCTCCTTTCCCGACTCTTCGGTGATGACCGTTACGTTCTGACCTAGTTTCTTCAACCTTTCAGCAGCTGCAAGCACTTCTCTCTTCAACTCCTCAGCAAAGTCCCTGCCTTTCTTCTCAGCCTCCGCACTTAGCCTATGTTCTTCTTCAGATTCCCTTCGATACTCCGCTTCCTTCCTACTTCTCAACTTCTTGATTTCGTTCCCAAACTCTTCGATGGCTCTTTTAATCTTTTCCTCGGCTTCTTTTGCCTTTCTATCAAACTCAGCTCTGAGCTGATCGTCTGACTGTTTGAAATATGTTGTGTAAAAGTCTATCCTGTCTCCAAACGTCTGCGCACTGTACCAGCAGCGATGTGACACCTTCTCCGCAGTCTCCGGCTGTATAACCTCTCTCAACGACTTCGAACTAACAATTGGCAGCGCGCGGACGAATGTGACGGCTTTCTTCTGTATCTCTTTGGCTACTTTGCTGAACCCCTGTCGTACAGTCTCGGACGTAGATGTTGCGTATGACAGTTGAAGTATTTTTTTGTATTTTTCCATAGGTTTATAGGGTTTTGTTGTGTTTTACTTGCCGGGAATTTTGTAACTTGATGTTGGTTACTGTTGCTTGGTTCTTAACGATTTAGATTATGTCAGGTGGTTGCAATTGTAGCAATATTTATGATTCTTGATCAAACAATAAAAAGTATCTTATTGACCATCTATAATCAATATATAATTTGTTAACAATAAACTTCACGGTTGGAAAACCTGTTGGGAAGCTAACAAGTGTTTGTTTGTCATCTTGCAGAATGTGCTGAACACGTCACGAGTCGAATGGATTTCGTGCGGTTCTCGCCACTTCGAATAATTCCCACCAGCCATGAAGTAGCGCTGCATCTCAGAACTCTGCATTCGGCGGTCATTGAACTCAGGTATTCAGCACAAAGAATAAGAAATAAAATTCCCGCTTTGTTGCTAAACTGGAAGATACTATGAGATGTAGAAGTTAAATTGGTATGCCATCTCGCAGATTTGAACCCATGTCGGTTAATGACGCTGCGTAGAAGTCCACGGCCCATCGAGCTGAGCTAACATCTCCATAGCTCTTTCAAAACCGTTATACCAAGAATACCTTTGATACCATCATTGGTATATTTTATTGTGCTAGGTACTCAAAAATCTACACCCCGCCCCCCACCTATTAGCTGTCATCGGGGGGTGGGGAGGGGGGGGGGCTGGTGATAGGGTTCAAGAGGCCAGCCCACATTATGGGCTGGTCCCAACTTAGAGTAGTTCAGGGTCAACCTGGTCCCCCAACAGGGTGGTGATCACCCTAAAATCGGGTCCCACCGGCCCGAAGCTCGGTCCGTCCCCATTCCGGCCTGGCCTTCCCACCAGTGCTGGACTCCTCTGGGCCGGGCCCCCTTTGGTTGACCCCTCGCCATGTCCTCCCTATTATTCAACATAGTTCACAGAAACTTAATGTGCGCAAAATGACCTCGCTGTCAACGCGCCGTTAAACATTATTATACTGAAACCGGTACACCTCCTTAGCAGTTAAATTTTAACATTTTAAAGCAAATTGGTGCAGAGCTGTATTTTTTGCCACGTAAGTTTCAAGTGTAATAGTAGTAAATTGACTTATCCTTGTCTGTCCTTGATGTCATGGCCACCTCTCTCGCTCATCAACGTGCTGTCCCCCAGGACATCGCCGAGCACGCAGTTCCCGAGGGTTCGCGTGGTCTTCCAGGACGACGAGAACATGACCTCGGTGACCTTCAGGAACAGCTCGACGCAGGAGGAGGCCACTCTGATGGAGGTCAAGACGGAGGGTCTGCTGGAGTACTGGACGTGGAGAGAGCTGTCTATCAGGTGACAATCAGGAAGCTCGTCGGCTAAAGAGGCCTGGTTAAGGTAACGATAAACACACGGTTCCCTAAATCGTTGTTTTTCAACTAACACTAGGAAAACGCTCGGTGTAACGCGTTGATGAGCGAGCACCGACACGCGCAACATCGCCAATCGAGCACGATCCTTTCAATCAAAGATAACTAACTATTGTTACTGATTTTTATCGCAACTTTCCAACAGGTTAATGTACCATGAATTTGATAGGTAGGAAACAGAACAGATGAACAGATAAGTACTTATGTAAATTTTTTACCGATTGGGCTGGAATAATGTGTAAAATATGAGATTTTACATGTACTATCTAGTCAAAACGTTGCTTCTAGCATAACTGTGAAACACGATCAATATTAAAAAAAAAACTATGAAGGCATACTTATATCTAAATACATCCCTTATTGTACTAGGAAAACGCTCAGTGTAACGCGTTCATGAGCGAGCACAGAACATACAACATCCCCATAGTAACGATGCACGACACGGCACAAGACGATTTTCTCTGCAATTTTTCAATCTCCATAATACTCTGGATGAATAACAGATCCATTGTGTCGTGAAGTCTTACCTACATACATACCTTCTCCAGAAATCTCTTGTGACATCCCATACTAAACTCGTAAAATTACAATTAATACTTGACTGATTGGGCTTACAATATGTAAAATTTAATATTAAGTTGGTCTTGATCACCATGCAAAATTTGAACTTAATGTGAAGAAGACATTATTTAAACTTAAACCAATTAGAGGATTTGGCCTTCGTACTGCATCCGATTTTATGCGCTAGCTCAAAAATGCTTTCATTATACTGTACATTGTGATTTGTGGATAGCTTGGCTGCTCTACAGGCCTTGCCTTGGAACAGAAGCTTAAAGAAGGCAGGGATGACAATTTAGTATAAATTTTTCAAGATTATGGAATAAAATGACCTTAAAATGACAAAACTTTTGAAAATAACGACAGATTAGACTGAAAATTGGCAAAAATACCTAAAATGTTGGTACCAATGACCACGCAAAGTTTTAAGTTGATCGGTCAATCTGTTCTAGTTTAAATGTCAAAAATCACATGAAAAATGGTTTTAAATTTGAACCAATAGGAGGATTTGGCTGAAACTTTTTATGATTAGGTACAATGTTGGTTGCAATGTTTTTGCTAAATTTCAAATTGATCAAAGCAACCAATCGAAAGATAATTTTTTTTAAATTTGAACCAATCACGGGAGCCCGTTCAAAAACGATCCCAGGGACCGCATAGAGTACGTTAGTATGTGTACAAAATTTCAGATCGATTGCTTGAGCGGTTTGACCTGGGCTGTGACCACAAAAAAAACATACAAACAAACACACAGAGAAAGTGCCATAAGAGTACCGTGGTGACGCTCGCTACGCTCGCTCAATTATTTTCCACACAGTCAACAAGAATATGTTTTTCATTGAAACTCAGAATAGCTATCTATACACTTTGGTACATAAACTAGGAAAACGCTCAGTGTAACGCGTTGATGAGCGAGCACAGAACATGCAACATCCCCATAGAAACGATGCACGACACGGCAGAAGACGATTTACTCTGCAATATTTCAATCTCCATAATACACTGGATGAATAACAGATCCATTGTGTCGTGAAGTCTTACCTACATACCTTCTCCAGAAATCTCTTGTGACATCCCATACTAAACTCGTAAAATTACAATTAATACTTGACTGATTGGCTGATTTTACAATATGTAAAATTTAATATTAAGTTGGTCTTGATCACCATGCAAAATTTGAACTTAATGTGAACATTTTTACTGTCGACCAATCAGAAGACATTATTTAAACTTAAACCAATTAGAGGATTTGGCCTTCGTACTGCATCCGATTTTTTGCGCTAGCTCAAAAATGCTTTCATTTTACTGTACATTGTGGATAGCTTGGCTGCTCTACAGGCCTTGCCTTGGAACAGAAGCTTAAAGAAGGCAGGGATGACAATTTAGTATACATTTTTCAAGATTATGGAATAAAATGACCTTAAAATTACAAAACTGTTGAAAATGACGACAGATTATACTGAAAATTGGCAAAAATACCTAAAATGTTGGTACCAATGACCACGCGAAGTTTTAAGTTGATCGTTCAATCGGTTCTAGTTTAAATGTCAAAAATCACATGAAAAATGGTTTTAAATTTGAGCCAATAGGAGAATTTGGCTGAAACTTTTTATGATTGGGTCCAATGTTGGTTGCAATGTTTTTGCCAAATTTCAAATTGATTGATGCAACCAATCGAAAGATAATTTTTTTTAAATTTGAACCAATCACGGGAGCCCGTTCAAAAACGATCCCAGGGACCGCATAGAGTACGTTAGTATGTGTACAAAATTTCAGATCGATTGCTTGAGCGGTTTGACCTGGGCTGTGACCACAAAAAAAAAAAAAAAAAAAAAAAAAAAACACACAGAGAAAGTGCCATAAGAGTACGGTGGTGACGCTCGCTACGCTCGCTCAATAAAACAATCCAGAAAGCGGTAGAATTTCCCGATAAAGTTCCAAACATTGAAAATGTCAATAAGTGCATAAGTTATCTAATGATTGGGATAAAAACTAGTAAAATAATAGAAAATGGTTGTCTTAATGTCCATGCAAAATATGAACTTAATCGGAACATTTTGATTTTCGACCAATCGGGAGATATTTTTATTTTTGAACCAATCAAATGACAGCTCTCAAAAACTATACACGATTAAGTTAGAATGATATTAGTATGTGTGCAAAATTTCAGCTCGATCGAAGCAAAATTGTGGCCGGTGCCGTCAATACAAACACACACACAAAACACACACAAAAAAACAGAGAAAGTGTCCAAAAGTGCAAAATAGAGACGCTCGCTCAACAACTTAAAAAAATAATTTAAAATCAAATTTAAAAAAAGAAAATAAAGCTTGGCGCATTAAATTTGCACCGACCATGAAGACTTCTTCTATCTTTTTCCTACTTTCTTTCTTTCGACGTCTACTTCTTCGTCAACTTATTCTTATGTTGCCTTTTTCTTCACACAATGCGCCCAGCTTTAGTTAATTTTTTTAAATTTTGTTTTACATTTTGTTTTCAAGTTGTGTTTTAGGTAGGTACATACATGTATTAAAAACATTTATTATGTTTTTAAATAAATTTTTAAGAATTTGTATGTACTATCGCTTTTAAATTGTATAATTTTGTTAAAATTTACGATGATAATTCACATACATTTTTATCTTTAAATTTTGATTTTTTTATAGTATTGTGCTTGGCGGCAGTAACTGGGCGAAATGATTTCACGAATTTTAAGTGCGAACAAGTTTAAACAATATACTAGGAAAACGCTCTGTGTAACGCGTTGATGAGCGAGCACCGACACGCGCAACATCGCCAATCGAGCACGATCCTTTCAATCAAAGATAACTAATTATACATCGTTACTGATTTTTATCGCAACTTTCCATAAATGTTCTGGAAACATTTAATAACAGGTCAATGTACCATGAATTTGGTAGGTACTTACTACTTCTCCATCAATCTCTGTGAACAGATATTCAAAACACTTAACGTAGAAATAAGTATGTAAATTTTTTACCGATTGGGCTGGAATAATGTGTACAATATGAGATTTTACATGTACTGTCTAGTCAAAACGTTGCTTCTAACATAACTGTGAAACACGATCAATATTTTTTAAAAATACTATGAAGGCATACTACTTATACATATAATATCCATCCCTTAATAATTGTTTTATATTCCACACAGTCAACAAGAATTGTTTTTCATTGAAACTCAGAATAGCTATCTATACACTTTGGTATATAAATCAAACAATCCAGAAAGCGGTGGAATTTCCCGATACATACCATCAATTCTGACAGTTCCAAATATTGAAAATGTCAATAAGTGCATAAGTTATTTTATGATTGGGCTGAAAACTTGTAAAATAATAGAAAATGGTAGTCTTAATGTCCATGCAAAATATGAACTTAATTGGAACATTTTGATTTTCGACCAATCGGGAGATATTTTTATTTTTGAACCAATCAAATCACAGCTCTCAAAAACTATACACGATTAAGTAAGAATGATATTAGTATGTGTGCAAAATTTCAGCTCGATCGAAGCAAAATTGTGGCCGGTGCCGTCGGTCCAAACACAAAAGCACAAAAAAAAAACAAAAAAAACAGAGAAAGTGTCCAAAAGTGCAGAATGAAGACGCTCGCTACGCTCGCTCAATTATTGCTTGGCCCTTCTTTTAGATCTCAATCCTTTTAGGCGGGATGGCGCTTGGCAGTCTTTTTAGAAGTTTTTGTTTTTGTACAACTAACCACATATTAAAACTAAAAGAAGAATTGACGTTATTGTAGTCAAGTTACCTTCGTCAGGAGACGCCGGCTTGGAGGTCTTGGGTTTCTCCTTACCTCCTGTGAACAATGACGAAAGCACGTGTTAAAAGTGATGGTTGTCATGATGCAAGTACCTTCCGCTTTCGACTCGCCAGTTGGCGTCTTATTTGAATCTGTAGAGTGAACAAGAGATAGGTATGTAGACATTCGATCCCGTTTACACCAATTCAAGTTTATACACTCCTTCCTTCGACATCCACATCACTGTCCTCGTGCTCTCCTTGCGAGGCGATGTAGTACTCATTTAGAGGCTCGGGTAAGGGAGGCTATGACTTACCCTTCACCTCCTCATCGCCGTCCTCGTGTGTGCCGTGCAATATGAGGACGAAGGGTCGGTTAGGGGGAGGCGATGACCTACCCTTGACCACCTCATCGCCATCCTCGTGTGTGCCGTGCAAGGTGAGGACGAAGGGTCGGGTAGGGTGAGGCGATGACTTACCCTTCACCTCCTCATCGCCATCCTCGTGTGTGCCGTGCAAGGTGAGGACGAAGGGTCGGGTAAGGTGAGGCGATGACTTACCCTTCACCTCCACATCGCCGTCCTCGTGTGTGCCGTGCGACATGAGGACGAAGGGTCGAGTAAGGGGAGGCGATGACTTACCCTTCACCTCCACATCGCCGTCCTCGTGTGTGCCGTGCGACATGAGGACGAAGGGTCAGATAGGGGAGGCGGTGACTTACCCTCCACCTCCACATCGCCTTCCTCGTGTGTGCCGTGCAAGGTGAGGACGAAGGGTCAGATCGAGGAGGCGGTGACTTACCCTTCGCTCCCTCATCGACGACCTCGTGCGTGCCGTGCGAGGTGAGGTGGTACTCGCTGAGCCGGAGGGTCGGGTAGGGGGAGGCGATGTTGATGAACGCCTTCATGCGCTCGGCGTCGTCGCCGCGGAACTCCACCTGCGTCGCCTCCAGATGCATCTGCTGGACGATGACGTGGAGCAGCGAGTGGAGGATGTTGAGGTTCACGGCGCCTGGCTGGAGGGAGTGGGGGAGAAGTCGGTCATGCAGTAGACTGCTTTTACAACACGACGAACTACGCGTTTGATCCGTGTAGGAATGTAGGAATAATATTTTGTGAAATTATGAGTAAAAATTGATATTTTGATCTCAAAATGACAGCTGTCGGAATTTAGCCTCAAATGCCTCAAATGATGTCTCTTTGACATCTAAAGGAGGGACACACAGTTTGTTCTAGAGATATTTAGGAAGGCCACTACATTACCTACTGGATCCTTCGACCATGATCGTTCATTTAGGTAATGACAGCCACCTGAATTCATGATCTTTTATGGACCTACCTACTAAATTCCACTTTTTTTTCTTAAAATAGGTTCTTAATCAAATTGAAAGATCCCTTAGTTCTTATTGAATAATGTCAAAAAGTGAGGCTAGGTAGTTGCAAGAAATAACGTGAATATCAATGATAATTGCCAAATAACAGAATGCGTTTGGGAAGGGTAGGAGAAGTGCTTTCTGGTTAAGGCTGATGCACAATTGAATTAAGGTTTATGGTTTAATGTTTAGTGATTAGTGTTTAAGATGTTATAACAGAGTCCAGTGCACAACTGCTTATTTCACGAGGTTATTTCACCACGTGATAAAATTAAATAATTGATCGAAAAATGATATGGAAACAAATATATGAGCAAGATTAGGCACAAATATCAAATTAAAATGCTTCCAATGACATTAATTCAGACGACTTTTCATTTTCCCGTACGAATTTGACATTGACATTTACTCTGCTCTCTTCTGATTGGTTCGTCATAAGGTGAAATAGTGTTTTGCAATAAGAAATGGATTTTGTTGATTTCTTATTTCAGCTTAAACCTTAAACACTAAACCTTATAACGCTTATGACAGTTGTGCATGGTAACGTAATAACAGCACCTTTCATTTCTCTTAAACACTAAACACTAAACACTAAACACTAAACCATAAACCTTAATTCAATTGTGCATCAGGCTTTACCTCCGGTGTTCCCACTGCCAAGTCCACCATCTGCGTCAATTTCACAAGAGTCGACATCTTGCCACCTCCTTTAGAAGAAACTAATTTTACGCCAGTTATTCATATCGAAACATTTTAGAGAAATAACACGTTATTTTCACATTTTGTACTCATCTGGTCATTATGATTGAAATTTATTCTGAAACTTTCCACTATTTTTATCAGAGCTATCTTGAAACAAAATGAATTTGCGTCATGGATTCTGAAAATGCAACAAAAATGCACAGTGGATTTTTCTGCAACATAGACTTTATTGCTTGCTAACAGACTGCTAGCAGTAACAGATCGTAACAGAACCCCCAATAGAATGATATTGTAAGCATTTGGGAAAGTTATACAATCGCACTGCTGATTAAAAGTTGATCAACATTCTTCTGCAACTTCAGGACCTTTCTTTGGCGCAACTCGGAACTGTAGGCTAAATCCACTTGGCTTCTCAAAGCTCGATTTATTACAGTGATTATAAGTCGATTTAGACCCACATTCTTGAAACATAAAGAATATGTTGCAATGTTTCTTGGGTTTCGTTTACTGAGTTTCAATTTTGCTGCATGATTATTTGATGAATGTGACCTTAAACATGCATGAGCTCTAAAGGTATAGAATATTGTATGGAATGGGACACACGTGTCTACGTTCATTCTTATTTTTATTTGGCAACTTGAATATTTTCATATATTTTTTTGTCTGGGGCTTAACGTCGCACTGTTCTGCAGCGAGGCTAATGGCGACGGATGAATGATTATGATGATGATTGGGAGATGATGGTGAAGAGTAGGTAAGAATTGAAGGTGGGAAGAAGGCGGTCGTGGCCTATTAGTAGGGTACCTTCCCAGCATTTGCCTGTCGATTGCGGGAAAACCACGAAAAAACCCCAGTCAGGAAGGACGGCCTCGGGAATCGAACCCGGGCCTCCGGAATACAAGTTTAGAGCGTTAACCACTCACCCAACCTGTTCCGTCCATATATTTTCAGATCTCTGTCCATAAAATATTTATTGTTATTTTCATTGAATATACTTTTGTCCTATTTGTAATGGATACACGTTTTGAAACTAAACTAACAGTTCCTTATCTTACGAGAGAAATAAAATGGTGCTTCAACAAGCTACGTTCCCTTTTCCAAATAGATTGTAAGACAATTCATTTGAAGGGCAGAAGAATTATTTGCTTTCTTGTTTGAGATTGCTTAAACAAGTGGTTGACTGACACTTTTTAAGTTTGTTCTATTGCATGTGAGATTGTATGCTAATTCAAACAGAAAGCAATTAAGATACATGACAATATCATTCTTTCAAATAGGTAGTTTATTATAGAAAACATTCAGAGTTGGGTAAGTTACTTGTAAAAAGGAACTAGTTACTCTGTAAGTTACCTGATCTCAAAAGGAACTAAGTTACTTGGTAAGTTACTTGATTTGAAAAGTAACTGAGTTACTTTTAAGTTACTTTAAAGTTACTTTTCAGATATTTTTTCGACAAAAAACAAACGTGATTGAACTCCGCCGAGGGTTTAACTTGTTCGTCTAATAGGCGAGCAAAGCAATTTTATTATTTGTATTTACTCACAGTCATCGTGCTCACAGTCAAAAAAATAAATTTAAATTGCACTCGCGGTAACTGGTAAATTTATTGCATGCACCTCGTTCTCTTCACTTCTTTAAATGGTCCATCCATGTGACAATCGCTTTGATTTGTGAAAGACTGCATCTGATTGGGTATAGGTACATTTTATGTAAAAACGACCCTTATTGGCTAGTAATGAATGACGTCATACTTGTTTTCACTTTGGATTGGTATGATTCTCGGAAAAATTTGCTGCTGCACCTGCAATCATCCCCCAGCCCAACTACCTGCTAATGACTTGTGAAAGGAAGGAGATCAATGGGAAGGAAGGACACACATTTCATTTCCTGTGATTTGTTGTCTGGGTTTTAGATTTTTTCTCAAGAGATAGATAGATAGGGAGTTTGTAGACTGTGAAAATATTATATTTTTGTCAAATTATTTCACCTAAAAGTAACTTTTAAAGTAACGAAAATTAAGTTACAAGTTCCTGTAAAATTGTAACTTAGTTACTCACAAAGTTACTGAGGATGAAAAGTAACTAGTTACCCCAAAAGTTACCTTAAAAGTAACTAGTTACCAGTAACTAGTTACTTTCGTTAAGTTACTACCCAACTCTGAAAACATTTGGTATGTTTATTGTTTTCCAATGCATTCAGCAACAAATAACAATTATACATTCAGCAGATAGTAGTAGTCGCAATTCTTCTCGAAGAGTTGGTCGTCCGTGGCCATCCGATGCGCCATCTTGTCCAGCTCTGGGGATACTGGATGTCGCGTTGAATGCTTCTAAGAACGAGTACTACATCTTGAACGACTCCGGAGACTTGTCCGGGTTGAGAATTGAGATTAGTGCGGTTAGATTGTAGATCCACGTCTCTGTATTCAATAATGTGAACATAACCGTTTTTAATCAATACTCAATCGTAAGTCTTTGTTATTAAGTCTTGGTGAGTAGGTTATAACCTTTCGCTGCAAAATGTTACAATAATTTTACCAGAAACACATTCGTTTTTCAATTAAAATCCTACCCAGAAAAAAACACTCCGTGTAAAAAAGGCAGCCAAGTCTCTTTACTTTAAAAAAAATCAACACCGAAAAGGAGTGATATCAAAAAAGGAGCCAAGTCAATGACATTTCCAAATATTTAATCGTATTTTTGAAATAAAAGAATAAACACCGAGAAATACTTTACAAAAGGACTTGGCGCATCGTTTTTTTAAAGACATCATTCTATCCTAAAAGTGGAAAGAAATGTACAAGGAGGTATATTTTCCTCTTTCTATTAGAGCTAGAATCTATGAATCAAGCTACTTTTAGTAATGGCTATTTTATAGTTTTGTCAATGGCGATAGAAGAAAGATTTCATGCTGTAATAGATAAGTAATATAAGGATGGAAGAATTAAATAACAATTGGAAGTGGGCTCATACATATTCTTGCAGTACTGTTAATATAGTGATATTAGAATGATATCTTTTCATAATTTTATCTTGACTGAAGGAAATCATAAAACGTTGTCAAATAATTACTAACTATCTATGGAACACTATTATATATTTTTGAAGTGTCAAGTGTATAAAGTTAAATTTTTTAATAGAAATACAATGTGACTGTGTACTTTGTGAAATGTATTGTTATCAAATGCGAATTAATAGAAATGTATTTCATGTTGAGAAGGTTTAATGCATGAGACTTTAATTATGTTGACCACGAAACAATTTTACGAAGATAACTATTGTGAATTTATAGAAAACATCGGCAACAAGTTTCATCGTGTACATATTCAAATAGAAAATATTTTACAGGTAGGTATGTATAATATGTAATTGAAAGATGTTTCCCTATTATTCTAAAAATTCTTAATGACGGTTGTATATAAATGGCATATGCTTATGAATAGAAAAATGTCTTTAAAAAAACGATGCGCCAAGTCCTTTTGTAAAGTATTTCTCGGTGTTTATTCTTTTATTTCAAAAATACGATTAAATATTTGGAAATGTCATTGACTTGGCTCCTTTTTTGATATCACTCCTTTTCGGTGTTGATTTTTTTTAAAGTAAAGAGACTTGGCTGCCTTTTTTACACGGAGTGTTTTTTTCTGGGATATCACTTCTTTTTTTAGTTTATTCATACAGCTTGTAGCGCATGTCCGAGCAAGGACTAATTTCTTTAAAAAAATACGCCTCAATCGATTTGGATAGGTACTAAGAAAAGTTGCGTTTGGTAAAAGATTAAAATGATTATCCAAGAAGAATAGCTTAAGTTTCGTTACAATCGGTCCAGCCGTTTTCGATATATGACGTCACTTCCGGTTTTGAAATAGCGGCCAAAAATAATGTCGTCTTGAATTCATAATTATAAGTCCTACAAAATTGCATAATTTGATTGCAATCGGTACAGCCGTTTTCGATATATAACGTCCCTTCCGGTTTTGAAATGGCGGCCGAAAATAATGTCGTCTTAAATTCATAATTGAAGGGTTGAGAAGCAAAGTGGACCATCCCCACTATTTGCAAATTTGAGATACAAAGAAATAAAGTTAAGTGTGGATCTGCAAATGTGCCTATGTGCCCAACTTTTTCGTGCAATGCAGAGTATAGGTGTCTTTGGAAGGTTGATCCACTTTGCTTTTACAAAAGTATGAAAAATTCCAAACATAATGGTCCAAAAAGAAAACTTTTGCTAAGCCACAAAATGTGGCTCTGGTCCACTTTGCTTCTCAACCCTTCAATTATTAGTCCTACATATTTCCAAAATTTGGTTGCAATCAGTACAGCCGTTTTCGATAGTGACGTCACTTCCGGTTTTAACAATAGCGGCCGAAAATAATGTCGTCTTTAATTCATAATTATTAGTCCTACACATTTCCAAAATTTGGTTGCAATTGGAACAGCGGTTTTCGATATATGACGTCACTTCCGGTTTTAACAATGGCGGCCGAAAATAATGTCGTCTTGAATTCATAATCATATGTCCTACATATTTACATAATTTAGTTGCAATCGGTACAGCCGTTTTCGATATATGACGTCACTTCCGGTTTTAACAATGGCGGCCGAGAACACTGCAACCTCGAATTTATAATTATTTACAAAGTACGTTTACTAATATCTATTTAAAATTATAAAGTGGTAAATTTAGTGTCATTTAGCATATTTATGACGTAATTTCGCATATTTATGACGTTATTTCCGGTATACGTAATAAGAAAACAATCTAGTTTTATCTAGTTGATACTTCATGAACGACCATCTGAATTCATAATCCCTATATTTCCGTAAAATCGGTCATGCCGTTTGTAATATATGACGTTATTTCCGGTTTCATTTAGTGGTTCCTGCCGCCATTTCCGGTACCGTTAATTTGTTTATTCATTTTTCACAATAGTTTTTCAAATAAATTGCAGAATGAATACGCAGGAGCTAGTTCAGTTGCAATCGGTACAGGCGTTTTAGATATATGACGTCACTTCCGGTTTCAGGAATGGTGGCCGAGAACACTGCAACATTAAATTTATAAATTTTATTGTCCATGTTACAATGTAAGTTAATTATGTATGTATTATAAGTATAATTTGTTGAAATAAGTTAAATATTGCGTATTTATGACGTCACTTCCGGTTTAGAAAATAGTAAAATAAGTTTTTTTATTGATACTTCATATAGATGACCATCTAAATCGAATGGCGCTAATTTCGTTCTAATCGGTCCTGACGTTTTTGAGTTATGACGTCACTTCCGGTTTAAAAATGGCGGCACAAAAAATCACAAGAGGCAAGGTATCATCAGACGCCAAAAGTGCATATGTGGTAAAAATTTCAGGTTGATCGGTTCAGCCGTTCAGGCTGTGGCGGTGACGGCGACCTTTTCTGATATCATCATCTGAAGAAGAAGAAGAAGAAGAAGAAGAAGAAGAAGAAGAAGAAAGCGGTGTAATTTCACGGTTTTCACTGCCCTCTACGTCGTAAACGGCATGACTGATTGTTGTCGTGTGATGTATATGTTGTCAGGTGGGCCATAGCTCAAAATTAAGACATTTCACAACAATGTGAGATTTTCCAATTTTAAGATCCAGTAGGCCGAAAATGCCATGTTGTTGCTTACAGTAAAAGTAGTTGGTCTGCTCCTCAGTTTATATAGGCATTTACGGTATGTTGAGTGACTGTGAGTGTACGGTACGACTTGGCTGAGTGGAGCGACCGCTCCACTAGATGAGTGAACAAAGTTAGTTAGTTAATGTGGCTTATTGGCGCTCATCAGCGAGGTTATCAGCGCCAAGTGAACAAATGTCAACCACATGGTCACTGGTGTACCTCAAAATTTCGCCCCCCACCCCCCCCGTAGGATATTTTTCAGAGCCACACTACCAGGCCCGTAACAAGGGGTGTGCGGTCCGGGGCACCGCCAACAAGGGGGTGCCAAAAACCAAAATGTGTATGCCGTTATTATAAAATACTAGTCATTGGGCGATTTTAGAATTGTTTTTTTCCAATATATTTTTGTTCAAAATAATTAGTAGGTACTATTTCATTATTCCTAGTTATATATTTTGTATTATACAAAATAAATTTTACCCAGGTCTCATTTGGGGTCTGCATGGGGGGGTTTTTCAGCCCCTCGCGGGTCCAGGAAAATTTTGACTTAAACAACGATTTTTGTTTTGTAATGCTTTAATTTTCACTTTTTATAGATTTGGACGAGGTCCTCCCATATCAGCTCGTCAATTAAAATGTTCCCCAACTAGGTAGTCCAATCAGAATACCCACCAGAATATTTTTATAGAAGATGTAAATAAAAATAAAAATAATGTATCAAAAATTTTCTTTAAATCATTGGTATCATTATTTGAATGCCTATATGTATTTTACATTGTAATTGGATATTGGAGATGTGTGTTCAAGAACAAGGTAGTCAATGAAAAGACACACTTTTAAAAACAGTTAACGATTTCTTTATTCGGATCCTTCACATAGATATCACCCTAGATCTATGTACTACATTAATAAGCACAAAGATTGTTCTCACAATATTTCGCTCCTGGACATTGGGTGCAAGGTTTGCCTCCAGTCTTGTACATCGCCGCGTCACGCATATTACCCGCTGGACCGTAATCACATCCATAGTAGGCCTTGTAGGGGTACTTCTTGTCATTGACATCCTGGTAGTAGATGTAACCACAGCCAATCATGTACGTGTCTGCCCATGCAACTTGGGTGTAATGTCCTGTCGGCTTGTCAAACCTGGGTGAAAGTTTAGTTTGATTAGGTGGGGCCAGCGAGAGCGATTTTGCTGCTTGTTGTAGACACCTTTTTTCTGGATACGATTGGAGAGAAAATGGGTGGACGAAATGATTCGATAAAAGACATACGTAGGGTTATCACTTGGTACATTTTTAATTGATTAATTCATTAGTAATAATTAGTTTATTTTTTGAGAAAAATGCTGATTTTTTTCTCGCTGGTTGCCGTATAAAAAAACCCAGAAAAAACACTCCGTGTAAAAAAGGCAGCCAAGTCTCTTTACTTTAAAAAAATTCAACACCGAAAAGGAGTGATATCAAAAAAGGAGCCAAGTCAATGACATTTCCAAATATTTAATCGTATTTTTGAAATAAAAGAATAAACACCGAGAAATACTTTACAAAAGGACTTGGCGCATCGTTTTTTTAAAGACATAATTCTATCCTAAAAGTGGAAAGAAATTTACAAGTAGGTACATTTTCCTCTTTCTATTAGATTTAGAATCTATGAATCAAGCTACTTTTAGTAATGGCTATTTTATAGTTTTGTCAATGGCGAGAAGAAAGATTTCATTCTGTAATAGATAAGTAATATAAGGATGGAAGAATTAAATAACAATTGGAAGTGGGCTCATACATATTCTTGCAGTACTGTTAATATGGTGATATTAGAAGGGTATCTTTTCATAATTTGATCTTAACTGAAGGAATTCATGAAACGTTGTCCAATAATTACTAACTATCTATGGAACACTATTATATATTTTTAAAGTATATTGATATTTTTTTAATAAAAATACAATGTGACTGTGTACTTTGTGAAATGTATTGTTATAAAATGTGGATTAATTGAAATGTATTTCATGATGAAAAGGTATAACACATGAGACTTAATTATGTTGACCACGAAACAATATTACGAAGATAACTATTGTGTATTTATAGAAAACATAGACAACAAGTTTCATCGCGTATATATTCAAATAGAAAATATTTTACAGTAGGTATGTATAATATGTAATTGAAGGATGTTTCCCTATTATTCTAAAAATTCTTAATGACTGTTGTATATAAATGACTTATGCTTATGAATAGAAAAATGTCTTTAAAAAGACGATGCGCCAAATCCTTTTGTAAAGTATTTCTCGGTGTTTATTCTTTTATTTCAAAAATACGATAAAATATTTGGAAATGTCATTGACTTGGCTCCTTTTTTGATATCACTCCTTTTCGGTGTTGAATTTTTTTAAGGTAAAGAGACTTGGCTGCCTTTTTTACACGGAGTGTTTTTTCTGGGATATCACTTCTTTTGTTAGTTTATTCATACAGCTTGTAGCACATGTCCGAGCAGGGACTAATTTCTTTAAAAAAATACGCCTCAACCGATTTGGTTACTATGAAAAGTTGCGTTTGGTATAAGATGAAAATGATTATCCAAGAAGAATAGCTTAAGTTTCGTTATAATCGATCCAGCCGTTTTCGATACATGACGTCACTTCCGGTTTTGAAATAGCGGCCGAATTCCGGTATAGGTAATAAGAAAACAATCCAGTTTTATCTAGTTGATACCTTCATGAACGACCATCTGAATTCCTAATCCCTATATTTCCGTAAAATCGGTCATGCCGTTTGTAATATATGACGTCACTTCCGGTTTCATTTAGTGGTTCCTGCCGCCATTTCCGGTACCATTAATTTATTTATTCATTTTGCACAATTGATTTTTCAAATAAATAGCAGAATGAATACGCGGGAGCTAGTTCAGTTGCAATCGGTACAGGCGTTTTAGATATATGACGTCACTTCCGGTTTCAGGAATGGCGGCCGAGAACACTGCTACCTTGAATATATAAATTGTATTGTCTATGTTACAATGTAAGTTAATTATGTATGTATTTTAAGTATAATTTGTTGAAATAAGTTAAATATTGCGTATTTATGACGTCACTTCCGGTTTAGAAAATAAGAAAATAATATTTTTTTTATTGATACTTCATATAGATGACCATCTAAATCGAATGGCGCTAATTTCGTTCTAATCGGTCCAGACGTTTTTTAGTTATGACGTCACTTCCGGTTTAAAAATGGCGGCACAAAAAATCACAAGAGGCAAGGTATCATCAGACGCCAAAAGTGCATATGTGGTAAAAGTTTCAGGTGGATCGGTTCAGCTGTTTAGGCTGTGGCCCTGTCAACAATGTTTCCTGATATCTGAATCATCATCATCAGATAGCTTTAAGAAGGGGTATAATTTCACTGTTTTCATGGCCCTCTAGCTCGCAAATGGCAAAACCTGTTGTTCCCAAATTTGGTATATGGGGTGGGGTGGGCCATAGCTCGAAATTAAGACATTTTACAACAATGTGAGATTTTCCAATTTTAAGATCCAGTAGGCCGAAAATGCCATGTTGTTGCTTACAGTAAAAGTGTTTGGTCTGCTCCTCAGTTTATTAGGCATTTACGGTATGTTGAGTGACTGTGAGTGTATAGTACGACTTGGCTGGGTGGAGCGACTGCTCCACTAGATAATATCAAAATGTTACAAGTAGGAGCCTTCAAAAGGCTCATCAGGAGGTTTCAAAATGGCGGCACAAAAAATTCATGGGGTGAAGGTTAAATCAGACGCCAAAAGTGCACACGTGGTAAAAATGTGAGATCAATCGGTTCAGCCGTTTAGGCTGTGGCCTGATTACCGGATTTGAATTCCAGGAGACTACTACTACTGAGAACCGCTGAGAACCGCTATTATTATGAAAACCGCTCTAAAACACGGTTTTCTCAGCCCTCTAGCTCGAAAAGGGCGTAACCTATTGTTCCCAAATTTGGTATATGTTGTAGGGTGGGCCATAGCTCAAAATTGAGATATTTTCCAACAATGTGAGATTCCCCAATTTTAAGATCCAGTAGGCCGAAAATGCCACTTTGATGCCTACAGTAAAAGTGGGTTTGCTCCAGCCTTTATATGAGAGTGTGCGCGCGCCGTACGACTTGGCTGGCGTGGAGCGACCGCTCCACTAGATCATTTGAGTGGCAAGAGGCCACGATAAAGGTGGACCCTATAAATATGGGTCGACCAGTCGCTGTGACGCGTGCATTACGTAAATAAAAATGTGTGGCGGAATTCCGCCGGCGCGAATTGGACTAGAGTCCACGGAAAAGTAAAATACAATTGATAGCTATGATTTATGTAGCTAATTCCTAGAGGGGAGAAAATGAATGATATTAGTATAATATGTAATTGAACGCGTAATTCAAGAGGCATGAATTACAGAAGTGGTACATACCCCATTGGGATCACGAATAAAGGAGAGGAGACGCTGTAAAGGAAGAGGAAGATTACGTTAGTAGGTGCTGATCAATTGCATGCAAATGGAAATACGGTGGTGGCGGTCGAGCCAATATGTGCCAAGTCATAACCCTAAGTCTATATTTTATCTAATCATGATTCGAATTTAAGATCAATTGATTAACGAGTTTGGTCTCCAATCGTATAGGAAATTTCATAGTTTTGCGCGGGTTTGTTGAATAACCGGCGCCTAATTAACAAGGCACGAAGCAAAAATGAAAAAGTGCTACTAATATACAATCAGACTGATCATGTGAACATCCTATCAAAGTTTCACCCACATGTGAAACAATTTTTCTCTCTCAATTTGCTAGAACGGCCGAGCTCTTGCCCCACCTTTCACCACAAATTTTTTTCAAAATACGACTTGTCCACATTTAAAAAATCTTAAAACTTCATGCAATATATTTATTTTAGGTTTGTAATAATATTGTTAAGGTTTGAAACATCATTTTCAATACGTCATCATCATCAATTCGTTTTTGGTCATTTTCTCAAAACTAACTCCATTGCACAAGTGGCGATTTAAAATGTAACTCCTCACATGTTTCTCTGCATTCATTTAATGCGTATACATGATCTAATCGCAAATTGAAGTGGTATTGTCTTTATTAATCCAGAATTTGGTGTAAAATGGCGGCCTTCAACATCATTAATGACTTTAATGACTTTAAGACTTTTTTGACTTACACTCAAAATTCAACTTATGAAATATTTCGTTTTTTTACAAAAAGCTTCATAGTCAATTAACTTTATAAACTTTATTTACTTTATAAATATATTATCAAATATATAGGGTAACTATAAATCATTCTTCAGGCCTCATACCTAATAAAATCTATGCCACTTAGACAGTATTATTTAAATTCCAACAACTATTGGATCCCTATGATCCAATATTATTACTCATTAAAACAATATTTCGACGATGATTCTATCGTCACGATAAAATCAACGTTGAAATCATTTTTAATGTGTTTTTAATGTAATACCAGGGATCCAATAGTTGGTTTTAAAATAGTACACTAACTGGTATAGAATATCTTCTTGTTTTAATAAGATAGTATTACTTTGAGATAACACAATACAATCCCTTAGCCACGATATGATATAAAAAGCTTTTAGCACGGTCCGCCAAAGCACGGTATAGATGTAGTTTGGCGGTAAGACCGTCGTAGCACTCGTCACGTGACTTTAATATTAGCTGCAGCTATTTGCGCAAATAAGCCATACGTGATGGAGCCACTGATGGCAAGATGGCTATTGATGGAAATCGTGTTGAACGTGATCGTGATGCAAAGTATGGGAACTTACCGCTAGTCGTCCGCTAGTAGTCGTCGCTAGTTGGTCTTGATCACCATGCAAAATTTGAACTTAATGTGAACATTTTTATTGTCGACCAATCAGAAGACATTATTTAAACTTAAACCAATTAGAGGATTTGGCCTTCGTACTGCAACCGATTTTATGCGCTAGCTCAAAAATGCTTTCATTTTACTGTACATTGTGGATAGCTTGGCTGCTCTACAGGCCTTGCCTTGGAACAGAAGCTTAAAGAAGGCAGGGATGACAATTTAGTATACATTTTTCAAGATTTTGAAACAAAATGACCTTAAAATGACAAAACTTTTGAAAATAACGACAGATTAGACAGAAAATTGGCAAAAATATCTAAAATGTTAGTACCAATGACCACGCGAAGTTTCAAGTTGATCGGTCAATCTGTTCTAGTTTAAATGTCAAAACTCACATGAAAAATGGTTTTAAATTTGAACCAATAAGAGGATTTGGCTGAAACTTTTTATGATTGGGTACAATGTTGGTTGCAATGTTTTTGCAAAATTTCAAATTGATCGAAGCAACCAATCGAAAGATAATTTTTTAAAAATTTGAACCAATCACGGGAGCCCGTTCAAATACGATCCTAGGGACCGCATAGAGTACGTTTGTATGTGTACAAAATTTCAGATTGATTGCTTGAGCGGTTAGACCTGGGCTGTGACCACAAAAAAAAAAACACACAGAGAAAGTGCCATAAGAGTACCGTGGTGACGCTCGCTACGCTCGTTCAAAAAAAGGACCACAAAATCCCGAAAATGACCAATGAAATTTTATGTTATCTAATTTTCGTCAACACATTATTCGATAAATCGGTTTAGGAGTTAGACTTGGAGTAATATATTAAAATTTACTGAAATTAAATTATTGTATGAATGTTGTGTCAATGTATTGTCAATTGTTGATGGCCATCCAAATGGTGGATGGAAATTTTATGAATAGTGGTCTAGGTATACCAAAATTCATAAAATTGTTGTAACTTGCAACAAGCATTTCATATTATTTTCATATTATTTTAAAAATGACAAAGAAACTTATAATAGCAAATAAAAATGGACTGAATTCATAAAAAAATTGCGAAAAAGGCATTTTCAGGCAAAAAGAAACACATATTTTTGAAATCAAGAACACATGAAACATATTTATATATTATTTTTAGATGTGTCTAAACAAAAAAAACTAAAAAAAGATAATATGTCCTAAACATCGTAGTCCTATACATCACGAAACGTCAACATATTGTGACGATTTTCGACCAATCGGGAGATATTTCATTTTTGAACCAATCAGAGGGCAGCTCCCAAAAACAATACACAATTAAGAAAGAATGATTTTAGTCATGATATTAGAATGATATTAGGCAAATTTCAGCTCCATTAGAAAAAATTATGACCTGTGGCGTCGGGCGAAACACACAAACAAACAAACAACAAACACAAATAACAGTGAAAGTGTCCAAAAGTAAAGAATGGAGTCGCTCGCTCAATATGTAGCCCAATGAGAAGAGCATTTTGACACTGATGGTTAAACGGTTAAACTCACAGGAACAACATCCTCTTGGGTCCATCCCGATGTCTCCGCGCTGTCATCTGCAAAGCTTGGCGCATAGAGGTATGAAATGCTTGCAGACTGACTCGGTGTGGGTGGTTTCTTGGCTGCCTTCTGTAACAGTGCCCAGATCTATAATACGATCTATAATATAGACCAGATCTTATTACTGAAGTAGCAATAACCCAGAAAAAACACTCTTTGTAAAAATGGCAGCCAAGTCTCTGTCAACTATAAAAAAAGAAAGGAAAACAAATAAAAATCAGCACTGAAATAGAGTGATTAAAAAAAGGAGACAATTCATTGAAATTTCCAAATATTGAATCGCACCTTGAAATAAATAATGTAAACAACAGAGAAAAACTTTAAAAAGGACTTGGCTCATCGTTTTTTTAAATACATCTTTCTATCATAAAAGTAGAAACAACTAAGTAAACTACAAGTTTTGTCATATTTATCGTGCTTTGTGGTGCAACTTTATGCTCTATAGGGTAAAATTTGTAACAAAGTGACACCTGTAACAAGTACATTTTTATGGACATTTTCCCACTAGAAGTCTGAACTGACCAAGCGCCAAGCGGTAATTCGACATCATTACATGGTCATATTTCACTAATATCGATACTGCAAAGCTTTACGCGCAAGCTACGATAGCTCAGTCGATCATCTCACGATCAGACCGTGTGATTAGCTGTGTCATCTATACCCTATTGCCTATTGATCCGAACATCGAGGACATGCAATGGGCAGTAGAGTTCAAGTCAGTCTTCTATAGTTAGTTCATGTAACTAACTATGTAGGATCATGTAGGTATACAACATATTATTTAGCACGTGGACAGTCTAAAAGAAGGAGTATTATCCAATCAATTTGCAATAGTGTGTTTATATACATCTCTACCCATCGACTACCATCCCCATTGTTACAATGGTAGCTGCTACGAAGTACTCTAGCTAAATGAAAAAACTCCAGCTCCGAAGGATCTAGGTGTGGTTCTTGATAGAAGGTTGGATTGGGAAATGCAGTCTAGAAACGTTATTTCAAAAACTATCAGGACTTTGACTTGTGTGATGTCGAATTTGAAAGGGGCTTGTGAATTTGTGAAAAACATGGCATACCAACACAACATACCAACACGGTCGCACACGGCAAAAGCCCATGCTACACGACCAAATACCCCCAAAACGTTCTCTCGTTTAGTTCCATCTATTCACACGCGCTTTTCCGCACAAGGTCCATTTCAGGGTATTTTTTAAATATTTTAACCGCGTGTAATCTAGTAAATCACTTACCAGTTGGCCACGCCGCCGGAACACACGTTTTAGGTTAATCGGATATACGAGGACCATCTGGACCCTTTTAGTAGGGCTTTTGGAGGGTTGCTTCTCTTCTTGGGACTGGTGTCGATCATGAACAAACACATTGTGAACTTTCAATTAATAACACAAAACTAGGTACATGTTATCATCATCTTAATGAACGAATTCAAAGATAACCATTTTGTTTGCAATTTTAGAGCAACTTCCAGACAAATTTGGAAAATATTGAGTTACTTGGCAAATGTGAGAGTAATAGGAAGGATCTCCTGACTCAAAAAATGTTTAAAGAAATTGGAAAATTAGTATTTATGAGCATACTACGAGCATTTTCGCATTTTATTCAAAATAGCTTTTTTGTTCTTTATGTTATTACGCAACTTTTATTTCCTTACAAAATATACATATCACTAAAGTTCGTTCACGTTAAGAATAATGATCCGTAATGGCGGCCGTGTAGATACTACTGGAGTCTAGTGAACAATTGTATACCTACCATGTAAATATATATATAATAATCAAAAAATAAATATAATAAGACTGTAGATAAAAAAAAAATCAATTTTATTGAATTTTTCTAATATGTTCTAATATTGTGTATTTGACACAATTTATATACAATTTCAATAGCACAAAGAAGAAAACCTTGCCATTGACAGGGCAGTGTTCACGTGAACGACGTGAACAACGAAAACGACAAAAATATACTAACAGTGAACGAACTTTAGCCGTTTGGCTGCAAATGATGTAACTAGATTCGCCCCCCCCCCAACCCCCCTGCAGCCTCCTACGCGCATGCGCCTTTGGCACCAACGCGATTTATACACTCTAGGACCCAAGGAACATCATGGTGCCCATACTCCTAGCTAAAAGCTCCACTGGATTATCATTTTCGACCTCTTGATACTGAACTTATATTCCGAACTGCACAAAAACTTATTTGACTGGGAACCGGCTCGAGGAGGGCCTGAATGCTGGCTCTTCTGAAGTTGGCGCTGGACGGGCCGGATTGGGACTGTTAAATGTTTACAAAAAAGTTGTCAGAAAGAAAAAAATAATAATTTAGAATATTTCATATATTTCAGCCCAATTAATTTAATTACGCAGCCATTGGTAACTTTACAAGTTACAATGGTAACGTTACACATTCAAGTCTAAGTATACCGGGTGGCGCAAAAAAAATCCCCCTGATTGAGAGGTCACTATATCGAGACTATTATAGATAGGATTCTGAAATTTGTACACATATTAGAAAACATACCAAAATTTAATATGTGCAAGTTTCAAAAACATTACTATTGTAGGAAAAAAGTTACAGCTGTTCAAATTTGGTTGTCAAAAAATTGATTATACGGAGCGTAGTTTTGAAGAAACAGCGTCCCGGCCATTGGAAGTTTTCTCGACGCGCGCTATTTGAGCTCCGTTTAATCAATTTTTTGACAACCAAATTTGAACAGCTGTACCTTTTTTCCTACAATAGTAAAGTTTTTTAAACTTGCACATATTCAATTTTGGTATGTTTTCTAATATGTGTACAAATTTCAGAATCCTATCTATAATAGTTTCGATATAGTGACCTCTCGATCAGGGGGATTTTTTTTGCGCCACCCGGTATATATATTCAAGCATATAATTACACAGTCAAAATGTCAATGGTGACTAAAGTGGCAACTTAAGTGTAAGAGAAGCCTTGGCTTGACTTCGACACATTTACAATAAAGACGATTTCTATTCTATTCTATTCTAACTTTAGTTGCCAAAACTTTCAAAACTTTCAGAATCAGAAAATCACAAGTCGGCAGTCGGCTGTCTTCGGAAATAAGCGGAAACACACGAAAATGACATCTGCAGGCTGACGTCACTCTGACGTCAGAAATAAAAGAGTGCGGTGAATATTAGGACTCTCCAAAGACTTACCAGTTGACTAGAAACCGGCTCGAGGAGGGACAGCCTGCTGACGTTCATTAAGTTGGAGCTGGACGAGCCGCGACGCTGTTCCGTCTCGAAGAGGGACAGCCTGCTGACGCTCATGAAGGTGGTGCTGGACAAGACACCGGGGTGCTGGTCCGGTTCTCGGGACGGACCGGGCTAATGTTTACAAAAAACATGATTTCATGAGAAAGAAAAAGGTACTACTAAACTTTTCTCTACTTCCATTGGTGAAAGTGAAAACAGTTTTCAACATTTTCTCGCTTAGAGACCTTAAATGAAGGGATATTCTTACAAAATCCAATTACAACAATGTACGAAAATATACTTAACGCATCGTTTTTTAGGGCATAATGCATGTATAGATGTAGGTAGATTTTATGTATATTTCTTATCAGGCTTTTACTTCTTAACTATCTATATGCACGATGCGCCAAGTATATTTTGGTTTTTAAAATTAGTAAAAACACAAGCTACATACCCTTAAGAGGCAAACGGAAGCGAACGGGAATCGCACGGTTCGTCAGAGCGTTTTTTGAAATTTTGTCTCCCACTAAATATTTTAAAAAAATCGGATAGTAACGACCCATAACAGCATAATATACTAAATAATGCCGCACACTGGAGTTCATGACATCTGGTACGACCTCAAAGTGTTAAATACGATATATTTAGTGAAATAATCGTATTTAACACTTTGAGCTTACACCAGAGGTTATAAAGTACTCCAGTGTGGCATTATTTAGTATGTTAGGCTGTAATGCAGGGGTCGGCAACCCGCGGCTCCGGAGCCGCATGCGGCTCCTTGATGGTTCTTGAATGGCTCTTGATAATTTAAAAAAAGACCTGGAATCGAACATTTTTAAAATTCGACAAAAAACGCCCTGCGGGGCAACAATTAGAAGGTTATTTGATTAAGTTTGTTCGTTTTAGAGTCCTAGAATCACTTTTAAGTGGTTAAAATCCTAAAAAACGCCCTGCGGGGCAACAATTGGAAAGGTTATTTGATTCAGTTTGTTATTTTAGAGTCCCAGAATCACTTTTAAATTCTTGAAATCTGAAAAACGCTCTGCGGGGCAACAACTGGGGGACAACGACTGGGGGGCTTCGTCAAAATATCAAAATAAACTGGTAATTAATTTTTTTATTGTCGGTGTATTATATTTGATTGCCTCTACTGCGGCTCCCATTATTATATAATTTATTAATTTTCGGGAAATTGGCTCCTTCACCAAAAAAGGTTGCCGACCCCTGCTGTAATGGGTCGTTACTATCTGATTTTTTAAAATTATTTAGTGGGAAGACAAAATTTCAAAAAACGCTCTGACGAACCGTGCGATTCCCGTTCGCTTCCGTTTGCCTCAGAGTCTTTGCCTCTGGTGGTCTGGTCTCCTTACCTGATTCTGGTCGTCATTTAGACTCGTTTCACGAGACTGGTATCTTCTCCGCTCCTTCTCGTTGAGAAAGGGGTCGATGATTTCAGATATGTCTGACCCGCTTTCACTTGTAAAAAGCATCGTGCTTGGCGTTAATCTCTCCGCCGAGCTTGGCTGATACATCTCTTTTGACTTGTTTTCATCTCTGAGTGATTTTAATGTGCGGGCTAACCCGGACATAAGATTATCCACCGCTATCGACGACTCATGCCGATTTGAGTCGTTTGAGCGGTTTGGGTAGCGGGAAGCTATCGTGGTCCCAGAATCCAGCTGATAGGGGTAAAAAAAACAGATCAGAAAACAGGTCAATATTTCAAATTGATCGTACCAACCAATCTAAAGACATTTCTTTTTAAATTTGAACCAATCAAAGGATTTCAAAAAAGTAGAGTCTGCCACGCCCAGAAAGAGTCCGTACATGTGTGCAAATCACACATGTACGAAGAAAAACTGTGATCTGTATAGCCTCAGAAAGGTCCGTGCCAAAAGAGGCAAATGGAGTCGCTCGCTCAATTAATTTCTGACAACAAATGAACAAATGAACTCACTCTGTTTTATGTTGCCAATGGAACTAATCATAATAATATTGAAAATCTTCAAAATACAGAAGAAGGAATGGTCTTGGGTCTCATGACCTAGTATTGAAGAATAATGTCGAATAATGTAGAAAATATTTTTAAAGAGAATATTAATCTCCCTGTCAGTCGTTAAAACGTAGAAAAAATCATAATTTTCTTTAAATCACGTCAAAACAATGAGAAATTGAAAGCCTGCTATTCCTCAAGTTACGAAATCAGTCTGTCTTCAAGAGGATGAAGATTATCATATCATTAACAGGATATCAAGCCGTGTAGAAATAAATACTGTAAGTTCTAAGGTTGAAGAACTTGCAAGTTTGAGTATTAAATCCCAGTCATTGAGCGAGCGAAGTGAGCGATTCCTTTTGACTCTATTTGAGGTTATACAGGTTACAGTTTTTCTTCGATCGAGCCGAAATTTTGACACATGTACTACGGACAATATCTGGGTGTTGCAGAACCTATTTTTTAATCCGTTCATTGGTTAAAATTTAAATCTAGTGGAGCGGTCGCTCCACACAGCCAAGTCGTACCGTACACTCACAGTATCTCAACATACCGTAAATGCCTATATAAACTGAGGAGCAGACCAACTACTTTTACTGTAAGCAACAACATGGCATTTTCGGCCTACTGGATCTCAAAATTGGTAAATCTCACATTGTTGCGAAATATCTTAATTTCGAGCTATGGCCCACCCCACTACATATACCAAATTTGGGAACAATAGGTTATGCTATTTGCGCGCTAGAGGACCGAGAAAACAGTGAAATTACATCACTTTCTGATTCTGATGATGATATCAGGAAACGTTGCTATCACCGCCACAGCCTAAACAGCTGAACCGATCAACCTGAAATTTTTACCACATATGCACTTTTGGCGTCTGATGATACCTTGCCTCTTGTGATTTTTTGTGCCGCCATTTTTAAACCGGAAGTGACGTCATATATGAAAAACGGCTGGACCGATTAGAACGAAATTAGCGCCATTCGGTTGAGATGGTCATCTATATGAAGTATGTTACTTAAAAATATAATTTTCTTATATTCTAAACCGGAAGTGGCGTCATAAATTTGCAATATTTAGCTTATTTCATCAAATTATACTTTAAATACACATATCATTATCTTACATTGTAACAAAGACAATACAAAATTATAATTTCAATACACAGTGTTCTCGGCCGCCATTCCTGAAACCGGAAGTGACGTCATACATCGAAAACGCCTGTACCGATTGCCACTGAACTAGCTCCTGTATATTCATTCTGCAATCTATTTGAAAAATCAATTGGGATAAATGAATATACAAATTAACGGTACCGGAAATGGCGGCAGGAACCACTAAATGAAACCGGAAGTGACGTCATATATTGAAAACGGCATGAGCGATTTGACGGAAATTAGCGCTATTGAATTCAGAAGGTCATTCATGAAGTATCAACTAGATAAAACTAAATTGTTTTCTTATTACCTATACCGGAAATGACGTCATAAAAATGCTAAATGACGTCATTAATATTCTAAAGGACACTAAATTCACCACTTTATACTTTTAAATAGATATTTAGAAAACATACATTGTAAATAATTATAAATTCAAGGTTGCAGTGCTCTCGGCCGCCATTTTCTAAAACCGGAAGTGACGTCATATAACGAAAACGGCTGTACCGATTGCAACTAAATTTTGGAATTGTGTAGGACTTATAATTATGAATTCAATACGACATTAATTTCGGCCGCCATTGTTAAAACCGGAAGTGACGTCATATATCGAAAACGGATGTACCGATTGCAACCAAATTTTAGAATTATGTCGGACTAATATAATTATGAACTAAAGACGACATTATTTTCGGCCGCCATTGTCAAAACCGGAAGTGACGTCATATATCGAAAACGGCTGTACCAATTGCAACCAAATTTTGGAAATGTGTAGGACTAATAATTATGAATTAAAGACGACATTATTTTCGGCCGCCATTGTTAAAACCGAAGTGACGTCATTATCGAAAGCGGCTGTACCGATTGCAACCAAATTTTGGAAATAGTATGACTAATAATTATGAATTCAAGACGACATTATTTTCGGCCGCCATTTCAAAACCGGAAGGGACGTTATAATATATCGAAAACGGCTGTACCGATTGCAATCAAATTATGCAATTTTGTAGGACTAATAATTATGAATTCAAGACGACATTAATTTCGGCCGCCATATCAAAACCGGAAGGGACGTTATAATATATCGAAAACGGCTGGACCGATTGTAATTTCTTAGTACCTATCCTAATCGGTTGAGGCGTATTTTTTTAAAGAAATTAGTCCTTGCTCGGACATGTGCTACAAGCTGTATGAATAAACTAACAAAAGAAGTGATATCCCAGAAAAAAACACTCCGTGTAAAAAAGGCAGCCAAGTCTCTTTACTTAAAAAAAAATCAACACCGAAAAGGAGTGATATCAAAAAAGGAGCCAAGTCAATGACATTTCCAAATATTTAATCGTATCTTTGAAATAAAAGTATAAACACCGAGAAATACTTTACAAAAGGACTTGGCGCATCGTTTTTTTAAAGACATTTTTCTATTCATAAGCATATGCCATTTATATACAACCGTAATTTAGAAATTTTAGAATAATAGGGACACAACTTTCAATTACATATTATACCTACATACCTACTGTAAAATATTTTCTATTTGAATATGTACGCGATGAAACTTGTTGCCTATATTTGTAATAAATATACAATAGTTATCTTCATATTATTGTTTCGTGGTCAACATAATTAAGTCTCATGCGTTATACCTTCTCACAATGAAATACATTTCTATTAATCCACATTTTATAACAATACATTTCACAAAGTACACAGTGAAGTCACATTGAACAACTATTAAAACCATAATAATATATACCATATAATGGTATAATATATACCATAATAATTTACTGCCATAATATAATAGTGTTCTATAAATAGTTAGTAATTATTTGACAACTTTTCATGATTTCCTTCAGTCATGATCAAATTATGAAAAGATATCCTTCTAATATCACCATATTAACAGTGCTATAAGAATATATATGAGCCCACTTCCTTGTTATTTAATTCTACCTCCCTTATTATTACTTCTATTACAGCATGACATCTTTCTTCTATCGCCATTACAAAATTATAAAATAGCCATTACCAAAAGTAGCTTGATTCATAGATACTGGCTCAAATAAAAAGAGGAATATGTACCTACTTGTTAATAATCTTTCCACTTTTAGGATAGAATGATGTCTTTAAAAAAACGATGCGCCAAGTCCTTTTGTAAAGTATTTCTCGGTGTTTATACTTTTATTTCAAAGATACGATTAAATATTTGGAAATGTCATTGACTTGGCTCCTTTTTTGATATCACTCCTTTTCGGTGTTGATTTTTTTTTAAGTAAAGAGACTTGGCTGCCTTTTTTACACGGAGTGTTTTTTTCTGGGATAAATATCTCCTGATAGGTTGAAAAATAAAAATAGTCTTTCATAAATCTGATCACTCATATTTTGCATGACCAAAAAGACAATCAATTTCTCTTATTTTACACATTTTCATGTGATATCAGAATCATCATAGCTTTTAAAAGGGGGGGTAATTTTACTGTTTTCACTGACCTCTAGACCACAAATGGCATAACCTATTGTTCACAAATTTGGTATGTGGGGTGGGGTCGGCCATATAGCTCGAAATTAAGATATTTCGCAACAATGTGAGATTTTCCAATTTTGAGATCCAGTTGGCCGAAAATGACATGTTGTTGCTTACAGTAAAAGTGGTTGGTCAGCTCCTTAGTTTATTCGGCAGTATTCGGTTGAGTGAGTGTGAGTGTGTGTGTACGACTTGGCTGGGTGGAGCGACCGCTCCACTAGATTTTAATACGATAACCTAACCTCGAAAAGGGTTTTTCGTGCCTCCTGAGCAAATATAAGAGTGCCACTTACAAGGCTGGGCGAGGCGTCGGAAGGGTGTCGGCCTATACCCGTAACCACCCTCTCTTAAATATGGTCTCTTATCCAGCAACTACAATGTTGCGATGGACATGGGCAATCTTGAGTCGGCGAGGATGGATCTCGCAGAGGGCACTGTTGATGGCAGCCGCATTCTTCGCGTTGACGGTCCGACCTCTATGGACCAGATGAGAGATTTCGCGATCGTGTAATAGGGAATATGCATGAATTTATTAAAAACTATAATTCGAAATAACAACATACCTAATTGTTGGTAAATCACACTATTTTCAGAGTAAAAACCATGTAAAGTTTCATTCATCAATATGAAATTGAAAATCAGTGTAAATTTTGGTGGGAAAACATCATTGCGGTCAATGATGTCATGTCAAATTCGCCATAGATGTTTTATTATCATTGGTCAACAGGCCAACCAGTCAGATGGCTTTTTCACACCCAAATTTACACTGTTATTATTAGAATTATTATTAATTCTTTATTTGTAACGGACTGACGCCCACAAGTACAAATATAATATATCACATTAAAAATGCATTGCAATAGGTAAGATAATAAATAACTCGTAAAAACAAAATATCACAGTTCAATTAAGTTATATCACAGATCGCAGTCAAGTGTTGAAGCTTTACAAGTTAAAAGTTAAAATATCAGAGATCTGAGATGCAACTTGAACGATGTCAAAGAAAGCTTATATCAAGGTTACTAGGTAATTAAAAGATGATTGAAGTCTATTGATAGCAGCATATTTAAAAACATCTCTCCTAAACCCTAAAAAACTACTGGCTTCTAGAGACCATGCCTAGGAACATTGAAATTGAACTGTTCAACCAGGGGAGAATAAACCATGCCACTCTTCCAATGTTAAAAACCTATTATTAAAACAGTAAGACTTATAAGAGGAATTGTCATACGGAATGCCTAACTTAAAATACTGCATCTTAATAAATCGCTTTTGAGTTCTTTCTAAGCATTTCATTTTTGTTAAATGGTAGTAACAACACTTCCTTATTTAATGTGGCCTGACAAGAGCAGTGTACAACAGCTTATTAGTGGATTTTGAAAATGAGTTTAAGCAATTGCTCCTTAATAACCCTAAAATTTTAAGGGCCGGTCTTTCAATACTCCGTTAGAGTCTCAATTAGCTGTTAACAGTTAGTACAAAACTCTGTCCTTCAATTGGTTCTTGCCATGACAATACAGTCCAAATCAACCGTTTAAAAGTTTACATATAGTATTGAAATACTGGCCCTAAGTGATTTAGCTTTAATAGTGGAATAGTGCTTGTTATAAGTGAAATCGGAAGATATCTGAATTCCTATATCCTTGATTAACTGTACTCTTGTCAGACCTTCCATACCAATAAGACAATCAAAATAGACAATATTTTTTTTGGTGAAAGTAATCGAATTACATTTGGATACATTCAATTTTAGTTTCCACTGTTTACACCACACGTTTAGGCAATCCAAGTCTTTTTGCAAGGACACACACTCCCGTACATCAACACTGGCCTATACATTTTCAAGTCATCTGCATTAAACATCGATGTCAACAGCATTGGAATTTCATTTACAAACAAAATTAATAACTATTTTTTTATGCATGAAAATTTACGCTGGTGGGACAATATGTTCAATCCTAGTCTCTGCTATCTTCAAAAGGTTCCGGTAAAATTTATACGATAACCTATAGAAGGGTTTTTCGTGCCTCCTGAGCAAATATAAGAGTGAAACTTACATGGGTGACCGAGACGGGGAGAACTGTCAGTGGTCTTACACCGGCGAAGGGGTGTCGTTCGGGTGTCGGCTGTTGGCGTGGGTGTGGGTGTCGGCGTGGATCCGTAACCTGGAAAGTAGAAACAGTTTACATAACCAAAGATTAGAGAGTAATTTAAACTTTGACATGAAGCTCGTTTCAGTTTTACGATCGGGTTTTGACGCAATCATTATTATCCGGGATGTACTTCTGCGCGCAAACTATGACTTTCACCTCTCTCACCTGAACATCGCAGTGTTCTGCTTAGTTTATTCGGCAGTATTCGGTTAAGTGAGTGAGACTGTACAGTACGACTTGGCTGGGTGGAGCGACCGCTCCACTAGATTTTAATACGACAACCTAACCTCGAAAACTGCAAATATAAGAGTGAACCTTACATGGGGGGGCGAGGCGGGGAGATCTGGCGGTCGTCGGACATCGTCGGAGGGGTGCTGGTAGGGTGTCGGGTGTTGGCGTGGGTGTGGGTGCCGGCCTGGATCCTTAACCACCCTCTTATTGGTATGCTCTTTTCTGCCGCAAGTACAGAGGTGCGGAGAACAGCGGCAATGCTGGAAAGTAGAAACAGTTGACATTAAACAAAGATTAGAGAGTACTTTAAACTTTGACATGAAGCTCGTTTCAGTTTTACGATAGGGTTTTGACGCAATCATTATTATCCGGGATGAACTTGCGCGCAAAATGTTCTATTGAAGGTGACTTTCACCTCTCTCACCTGAACATTGTCGCGAACTGTACGTCGACTCTCTCGACCAGCTCGTGGATCGCCGTCGTGTGGCCGAGGAGCGTGACGCGGCGCTTGAGTCTGCGCGGAGGGATTTCGCAGGTAGTACTCTAGACAGCAGCTGGGTTCTGCAGGTTGAGTATCAGTACGTCGACTCTCTCGACCAGCACGGGGATCGCCGTCGTGTGGCCGAGGAACGTGACCCAGTTCTTGAGACCGCAAGTTGAAATTTCGCAGACTGCACTCTTGGCAGCCGCAGCAGGGTTCAGCACGTTTAGTATCTAATTCCCAACTCTCTTGGACAGTTCGTGGGAGCTATAATTCAAAATAACAACATAATTAGTGGTAAATCACACTATTTTCACAGTAAAAAGTGTAAAGCTTCCTTCATCTATATGAAATTGAAAATCAGTGTATATTTTGATGGGAAAATATCATTCCGGTCAATGATGTCATGTCAAATTTGCCAGGTCCTATTATCATTGGTCGACAGGCCAACCAGTAAGATGGCGTTTTCCCGCCCAAATTTACACTGTTTTTAATGAATGAAAATTTACGCTATGTGGGACAATCCTATTCTCTGCTGTCTTCAAAAGGTTCCAGTAAAATTTATTTTAATACTATAGATAACCTAACCTCGAAAAGGGTTTTTCGTACCTCTTGAACAATGTAGAAAATTGCATATAAGAGTGAAACTTACAAGGTGTTTGAACGAGGCAAAGCGAGCTGCCGGTCGCTCCAAGTACAAAATACCCACATCCTTGAGATAATGGCCCTCATAATTCGCCAGATCATCCAGATCAGGATCAGGGTACCAGTCATCCTGCAGAGAGACAGTTCACATTAACATTCACTCACTTTATGTTGTATTCCAGGTAATTTGGTCAAGATGAATCAGTAAAAAAACACGTTTCATCTTCACACTGACAGAATTAAAAATATATATTAGCTACATTTCTACTGGACAAAATAATGTAAATATTTACAAGAAAAAGAATTGCAACAGGTGGTTGGTATAAGAAGTCTTCATGGTGATCAATTATTATCCTTAAAAATGTAATGTCTTTATTAACATGTCAAACAAATCACTTCTTGTCTCTTGTTTTCGTCTTTGGAATTAAACAAAAATTCATAAAAATTAATGAAAATGCATTAGGTAAGGGTTCTATATGGTTGTAAGTGGCATTGTGACATTTAATCGTGAGCTGCAGGTTGCATATAGTGCTGCGAAGGGGGGTATTTTAATTAAAATATTGAAAACCACAAAACATACATAAAAAGCCTACTTTTTTCGAATGTCTTAAAAATTTTACTGGTTATATAGATAAAGAATAAATCTGTGGCTCTATGATTCGAAAAATCAAGTAAATTGTTTTTACTCTTGTTGCAGAGGGTCCAACTGGAGTATTTTTAGTTTTTTTGTAAGTACCCCTAACAAAACAAAAAAACAAAAAAACACATTTTCGACCATGGTAACAAAGATTTACTTCTTTTCTATAATCGCGTTCCCGATTGGCTGCTGGTCACGTACATTGACAATCAATCCTTACAGACAGTTATATTGAAGTATTCCTTACAAAATGACTCGTGTCATCATTACAAATATGATTGGATGAAGGAAGAATTACTGGTCTATGAGCTGACCTCAAGAATCATTGAAATGTACTTCCGGCCTTCTACCTCTGAGATTGAATCTATGGACTTACCCAATAGTTCTCTGGCTCAGCGCGCCCAGCGAACAAATCTTTAATTTCTTTGAACATCTGTAATAAAACAGAGTAATCAAAGGGGTTTGGAAGAAGATGATCTATGTTTTTATACTTCTTGATGGAAGATGGCGTCACTATTGCAGATTGTAATACGTTGATTGACATGTCTTCCTTCCCCCCCCCCCCCCCAAGCTACCAACATTGTTTCGTGCGCAGTTTCCTCAAAATACAGACCCTATTACAGGCCCTATTTTAGAACTGTTAAATTCCCAAATTCTGATGGAATAGACAACATCATAAACTATCAGAGCACTCTGGCGGGAGAAATATCGGTGCGCATTGCCTAGCCGGATTCCATCAGAATGGAATTGGGAAAACGTTCTAGAATAGGGTCCATGAAAATCAATATTCATACATGTTATTTTCTTCTTTATCTTCATATTCTGACCAATTATTCTAAATTCCTGGTTGTATCTTATTAATTGATGATATTATTACTGTATTACTATTATTACTGTATTATATTACTGCATGTTATGTAATAAAATGGAATTGGCATTCCAGTGTGCAGTGAGCCCGTTTAATGGGAAACGAGACGACAAGGGGAAGTTTTTGACATTGATTGTTGTCATCTCTTTGACAGTGAAAAAATTACACAAACAAATAAATTTTAGAATATTATTACCGTTGCTATGATATTTCACATTAAAACTTTGAATAAAACATGTAAAATTAACTTTAAAAAATTGCAAATGATTTTAATAAAATGGTTTAGTTATAGAGGTTATAGAGTTTAAAATTAAGAAAAGTAATATAACAAAATTTATTTGACTTGATCTGCTACCTAGAAGTAATAAATTAAAAGATTTTATGGTTTTTTTAGTAGGTATAAAAAATAAAATAATAACATTTCTTCTTGTATGATGGTGTGACTATAGATGAGAGATGTGATCTATGATCACATGGTTCATGTGATGATGGTAGATGTGTGTATAGATAGATACATAGATACATACATCTAGATGGCAGATGGTTAGATGGTGATAGATGTTATAGATGGTTGATGTACCTATTTCTAAATTAATTGCTATGCTATATATTTTAAGATGTATATTACCTTATCAAATGAAGTTCATTAGCACGTAGCAAGCTCACACATTCGAAAATACAAGTTTATTTCACCGGAGAACAAAATGTACGTCAATCATTCACAAAAGCCCAAATGGGTATGAAATTATGCTACCGTTTCCATGACAGAACAGTACATTGTTTTGATTAAAATATGATTTCATTGTTATAGTGCAGTCCATAAACAGCAGTGAGGGGTCAATAGTGCAAATAGTGATAGAACCACGAAAATTAGTGTATTTACTAATTCGACCATGAGAAATCGAAAAATGTATGGCCCCAAGCTGAATTCCTCAACTTTTGGAGTAGTTTATAAATAAGTCATACTTTTTAGTAAAATTGTCAAATTACATGCTATTTTGAAGTAATTCAAATACATAATATAAGTACCTTGATTCAATCAGGCCTTCTAGATTATGAATGAAAGACCAAATTCCCCAACTACTTAATCAATATCATCCACTCCTATTTAAAGCAAAGAACATTCGCCGGGTACATCAACTGTGCCTGTTCTTCAGCGAGGCCTATTCTGGCTGGAGTTCCTCAGGGATCTATCATTAACCCCATCCTCTTCAACATCTTCACCAATGACATCCCAACTGACATTCCGGACACCGAAGTAGCTTTCTATGCTGACGATGCCGCAGTCATCTGCCAATCTATGGCACCTAATCAACTTGGCCCGCCTATGCAAAAAGCATTAGACGTACTCAGCCACTGGTATGCAGAGAACCGTATAGCCCTAAATTCATCTAAGACAGAGGCAACACTCTTCACCAAGCGACGGAAATTTCAACCACCTACCATAAACATCTCTGGTACAGATGTCTCCTGGTCTCCCAGCAATGTTTACCTGGGTGTCACCCTGGATACCAAGCTCTCCTGGAAGGCCCACGCTGAGAAGATTGCCAGCAAGGCCAACGGGAAGACGGCGGCGCTGTTCCCACTGCTCAAGAGCAAATCCATGCCGCTCACCAGCAAGCTGCTTCTTATTCAGAGCGTCATCGTGCCCACACTGACATACGCCTCGCCAGTGTGGTACGAGAGCACGTCAGCGGGAGCGAGAACAATGCTGCAGAGGGTGCAGAACAGGGCCCTCAAGATCGCCCTGCGCACTCCGATGTTCACCCGGACGAAGAGCATACACCAAGATATAGGATTTGCCTATCTCCACGAAGTCATGGAAAATCAGAGAGAGTCGTTCTACGCAGCACTCGGAGACCATGGAAATCCACTAATCAGCAGACTGGCTGATGTTACTTCCTGACTCTTGACTCCTATAGTCTAAATTTGTGTCAATTTTTACAATTTGTATAATTTCCAAATGTAATGTCAGAGTTATGTACAAACATTATGTGTACGGTATCTGAAAATTCAGGCACTACAAGTATGTAGTAGCCAACAAGAGCGAAGACAACATCATATAATATACATCCCTTATGAATTGTTTTATATTCCAAACAGTCAAGAAGAATATGTTTTTCATTGAAACTCAGAATAGCTATCTATACACTTTGGTACATAAATACATAAACATTGGGGTACCTCATCTGCGGCTAACAGGATATTTATCCTCCAGAAACAGGCCATTCGGATCTTAGCTGGGATTTCACGTCGGCAGTCCGCCAAGCCACACTTCCCAAAGCTACGAATCCTAACCCTGACAGGTACCCTAATACAAATTGCGAGCACATTTGTCCGGTCCCACCCTCAGCTATTCCCTCTCAACTCCTCTGTTCACGAACACTCTACCAGAGGCAAGAACTCCATCCGAATCCCAACGCACACGCGAGCTTCATTCACCAGCAGCCCCCACTACACCTGTATGCTTATATATAATCAATTACCTCGTCGTATCACTGAATCTACGTCCTTTTCTATATTCATTACAAGTCTCAAAACTTTTCTCCTACAGAATCCGTTTTATAGCCTTAGTGAATATCTTGAAGGTGATTTCAAACACTAAACTGATTCTGTCTATTTTTAAATTTAAATCCAATTTTTAATTGCTGACTTTGTGAACATTATTGTGTGTGAACATTACACTCGTGACTTTATTTATCGACAATGCTATTTTATTTAATGGCAGACTATAGTGTTCATTGTATTTTTACATGTTATTTATTTGTGTTTTGTATTTACAATATTTATACCTATTTAATTGACGATGCTCTATACAAATACCCTGTATATGTCTTTTGAGATTAATAAAAATACAATACAATACAAAACAATCCAGAAAGCGGTGGAATTTCCCGATGCAAATCATCAATTCTGACAGTTCCAAACATTGAAAAATGTCAATAAGTGCATAAGTTATCTATGATTGGGTGATCTATGATTTCATCATAATGATTGGGCTGAAAACTTGTAAAATAATAGAAAATGGTAGTCTTAATGTCCATGCACAATATGAACTTAATCGGAACATTTTGATTTTCGACCAATCGGGAGATATTTTTATTTTTGAACCAATCAAATGACAGCTCTCAAAAACTATACACGATTAAGTTAGAATGATATTAGTAAGTGTGCAAAATTTCAGCTCGATCGAAAGAAAATTGTGGCCGGTGCCGTCGGTCCAAACACACAAGCAAAAAAACAGAGAAAGTGTCCAAAAGTGCAGAATGGAGACGCTCGCTACGCTCGCTCATTCGCTCAATAATTAAAAAATATATAAGTAACCCTTTCAAGCTTAATTGACAAAATATTGCCACACACTGGAGTACATTACGTACTCTGGTAGTGTAAAGAAAAAATTCAAGAAACGAATTAGAATGACAGTGTGTTTCCCGTTAACTTAAACCATACGTCGATTTGCAACCAATTGTACCTATGCAATCCGAGCTTCCACATGCTCGAAAATATTTGAAGATTTCTATTGCTCCGATGGACTGACACCTGAACCACAATCCCAGCTAAGAGAGTCCATGGTCAAATTGGTCACATGCTCTTCCCAAATCTCCGGTCCATCGGCAATGCTTACCCTCCTCAAACCGGCCTCCCCCTCGAGATAGACACCCCTTATGAAATCGGGTCCCAACCTTCTTCTGTACTGGCCGCCCCACCATGAACCAGACTCCACCGGACCGATGCTCCCTAGGTTGATCACTTCCCATGACCTCCCTCTCAATGGTGTTGTTAAGTCTGTTGTGTAAAGTCTGGATGTTGTTGAAGGCAACAGGTTGGCCGTTGTGTTCCAGCGTGTTCGGCAAGAACCTGCACGTGTTCTGGACACGTGACATCGGCACGCATGCGCTGTTGGAGGTGGAACACGAGGAGATGCGCGCGCTGCGCTGGTTCAGTCTCGGATCGCCCGTGGTCGCGCACTGGACGCTCTTCTGTCAGCCACTAGGTGAGTGTGACGTCATCGCCACATTATGATGTCACGTGGATGACGTCATCATTCATTATGACGTCACCAGATTACGTCATCGCTAATTGCTGTTCATCCCGAAAATATAAGGTGACGAAAAATAAAAATAAAAATATCCTTGATCATTATATTATGAAAAGAAAAATATATTAATATATCTACAATATTATTTACGGTATTTTCTATTTTTAATGCCGGAGAAGTCCTCACCAATGGACTGCCACCTTGACGTGGTGGTGGGGCTTAAGGGGACGCCTCACATAACGAGTGTTGGTCCCAACTAAGTGCAGTCCTGGGTCGACCTAGTCCCATGCCCTCCCCAAATTCGCGGGCCCCTCGGGCCGCCCCCCCCCCCCTCGAGATGGTGATCCCCCTGAAATCGGGTCCCACCGGCCCGAAGCTTCCCTCCACCCCCCGGTCTGTCCCAATTCAGAACTGGCTTTCCCACCAGTTTCAGACTTCCCCAGATCGGGCCCTTTAGGTCGTCCTCTCCCCATGTCCTCCACTTTATTCAATAAAGTTAAAATTAGTAACAATTAATGTGCGCAATATAACCTCGTCGTTGACGCGCCGTTAAAACATCAATCTAATCTAATAATGCAGGAGAAGTAGGATAGAAACGACACAAATATACAATTTTAAGGGTATGTTTGCGCTCTAAGATCCAAGGCAAACAGATCAATGAAGCTAACACATCAGAACTACAAGAAATCTAGCCATTTATGAGTATTTAATGACCCTTCTCTCGCGGTTCATAATGACCTCCCGCCCTTGCCCCACAGACAAGGCGACAGTGAGCAGCGCCCAGCCTCCCGAGTGCGCCGCCACGGTGGCCGAGGTGGGCTACGTCGGCCACCAGTGGTCGACGAGCGGCGGCCTCCCGTGCGCGCCGTGGACCGACGTCGCGGCGCTCGGCGACGACGGCTTCCTCGACGGCTCGCGCGCGGCGGCGGGCAACATGTGTCGCAACCCGGCCCGCGAGCAGGAGGGGCCCTACTGCCACGCCGTCGACCTCAACGGCAAGATCGAGAAGCAGAGGTGTGCGCCGAGGAAGTGCCAGACGGGACGTGAGTGACCACATTGCAGTATGACAACTTCTCGTTCATTTTTATACAATACCTTCTCGGGTGAGATGAGAATCTCACCCGATAACAAGAGCTGTCATTTTATCCCACTTCAGTTCAGTTTAAATAACGAACACAAACTTCAAGTTCTATTCCAAATGTATCGATATCTGCATGAATGCCGGATTGTAGAGGGTTGGGGGAGATGTATATCCCAAAGATATATAATTTTAAAAAAAAATCGATGAAAATGGGCTACTCTCGAAACAAAATCTTCAGGTTTTTGGATGTGAAACACCATAATATAATCGAATTTGGGTCGCTTCAGTGGCTTCATGTTGGGTGATAAAGTGGTACAATTATGTAAGGGGTCCGGTTAAAGTGGTTCCATGGTTTCGGCATAGGAATGAGAATTTGCTGTAATTCACACCAAAGATTAATGAAACCATATTACATACAACTAGCAAAAAATATTTGCCCCTTACGGTATCATATAATCTAGTGGAGCGGTCGCTCCACGCCAGCCAAGTCGTACGGCGCGCGCACACTCTCATATAAAGGCTGGAGCAAACCCACTTTTACTGTAAGCATCAAAGTGGCATTTTCGGCCTACTGGATCTTAAAATTGAGAAATCTCACATTGTTGCGAAATATCTTAATTTCGAGCTATGGCCCACCCTACAACATATACCAAATTTGGGAACAATAGTTTACCTTTGCGCGCTAGAGGGCCGTGAAAACAGTGTTTTAGGGCGGTTTTCATAATAATAATCTTAGTAGTAGTAGTAGGCTGGAGCTAAAATCCGGTAAACAGGCCACAGCCTAAACGGCTGAACCGATTGATCTCACATTTTTACCACGTGTGCACTTTTGGCGTCTGATTTAACCTTGTCCCCATGAATTTTTTGTGCCGCCATTTTGAAACCGGAAGTGACGTCATATCTCGTCAACGGTTGGACCGATCGGAACGAAATTTGCGCCAATCGTTTCAGACGGTCATCTATATGGATTATCAATATCAAAAGACTGAACATTATTTTAAATAAACCGGAAATGACGTCATGAAATTTGAAATACATCGATTTGCATTTCAGCAACAACTGTTGATCCGATTGTCTTGATATTTATGTAACGTTTGTACTTTTGATATTTCATTTGACTTGTTATAAAACCAACCGGAAGCCGCCATTTTGAAACCGGAAGTGACATCATGTCTCAAAAACGGCTAAACAGATTAGAACAAAACCAGCGCTAAACGATTTAGACGGTCAACTTTATGTAATCAGTAATATTTGATGATTCAAATATCGAAACCGGAAATGACGTCACACATTTTATGACCTATACCGGAAATGACGTCATAAATATGCTAAATGACGCTAAATTCACCACTTTATACTTTAAAACAGATATAAGTAAACGTACTTTGTAAATAATTATAAATTCAAGGTTGCAGTGTTCTCGGCGGCCATTTTTAAAACCGGAAGTGACGTCATATATCGTAAACGGTTGTACCGATTGCAACCTAAGTTTGGAAATGTGTTGGACTAATAATTATGAATTCAAGACGACATTATTTTCGGCCGCCATTGTTAAAACCGGAAGTGACGTCAAATATCGAAAATGGCTGTACCGATTGCAATCAAATTTTGGAAATGTGTTGTACTAATAATTATGAATTCAAGACGACATTATTTTCGGCCGCCATTGTTAAAACCGGAAGTGACGTCATATATCGAAAATGGCTGTACCGATTGCAACCAAATTTTGGAAATGTGTTGTACTAATAATTATGAATTCAAGACGACATTATTTTCGGCCGCCATTGTTAAAACCGGAAGTGACGTCATATATCAAAAACGGCTGTACCGATTGCAACCAAATTTTGGAAATGTGTAGGAGTAAAAATGATGAATTCAAGACGACATTATTTTTGGCCGCCATTGCTAAAACCGGAAGTGACGTCATATATCGAAAACGGCTGGACCGATTGTTACGAAACTTAAAGCTATTCTTCTTGGATAATTATTTTAATCTTATATACCAAACGCAACTTTTCTAAGTATCCAAATCGGCATAGGCGTATTTTTTTAAAGAAATAAGTTCTTGCACGGACACAAGCTGTGCTACAAGCTGTATGAATAAACTAACAAAAGAAGTGATATCCCAGAAAAAAACACTCCGTGTAAAAAAGGCAGCCAAGTCTCTTTACTTTAAAAAAATTCAACACCGAAAAGGAGTGATATCAAAAAAGGAGCCAAGTCAATGACATTTCCAAATATTTAATCGTATCTTTGAAATAAAAGTATAAACACCGAGAAATACTTTACAAAAGGACTTGGCGCATCGTTTTTTTAAAGACATTTTTCTATTCATAAGCATGTGCCATTTATATACAACCGTCATTTTGAATGTTTAGAATAATAGGGAAACATCTTTCAATTAGGTACATATTATACATACCTTCTGTAAAATATTTTCTATATGAATATATACGCTATGAAACTTGTTGTCTATGCTTTCTATAAATATACACAATAGTTATCTTCGTAATATTGTTTCGTGGTGAATATAATTAAGTCTCATCATGCGTTATACCTTCACATCATGTAACAATTTCTATTAATACACATTTTATAAAAATACATTTCACAAAGAAGACAGTCATATTGAATTTCTATTAAAAAATTTAACTTTATACACTTGACACTTCAAAAATATATAATTGTGTTCCATTAGTTAGTAATTATTTGACAACGTTTCATGATTTCCTTCAGTCAAGATCAAATTATGAAAAGATACCAGTCTAATATCGCCATATTAACAGTACTGCAAGAATATGTATGAGCCCACTTCCAATTGATATGAAGGGATGTGTGTTGTGAAAAATATCCGACCGAACCGGGGCACGAACTTGGGACCTCTCACTTGCCGGGCGAGAGCTCTACCAACTGAGCTACCCGATCGGACGGGCGGACATTAGACACAACACACTGATGAGGATCCTGACTCCTGACTCCATGGAAGTTTTCCAAAGAAACCTACATTCTCACCACTTCCAATTGTTATGTAATTCTTTCACCCTTATATTACTTATATATTACAGCATAAAATCATGCTTCTATCGCCATTGACAAAACTATAAAATAGTCATTACTAAAAGTAGCTTGATTCATAGATTCTGGCTCTAATAGAAAGAGGAAAATGTACCTACTTGTAAATTTCTTTCCACTTTTAGGATAGAATGATGTCTTTAAAAAAACGATGCGCCAAGTCCTTTTGTAAAGTATTTCTCGGTGTTTATACTTTTATTTCAAAGATACGATTAAATATTTGGAAATGTCATTGACTTGGCTCCTTTTTTGATATCACTCCTTTTCGGTGTTGAATTTTTTTAAAGTAAAGAGACATGGCTGCCTTTTTTACACGGAGTGTTTTTTTCTGAGATTAGATATTCTTGATTGAAGATCATCTTTTCCCCCATAAGATAACACAGGGAGACATGAAATCGTCCTGGAAAATTGGCCTTAAATTGCTCCTAAAACCGCAAGAGGAATGACAAATTATTGAAAATAGTCTCAAATTAAAGATAATAATTTTTAGAATAAGACTGCCGTTTGAAAATATGGGGTCACGGGCCAAATAAGAAAGAAAATGTGTACAATGTGTAAAATTTACCATAAATCGGGCAACATTGCACTACAAATATGAATTATTTTGGGATAGTTAAATTGGAACTTCAATTTAAAACAAATAATTGGAGCGTACGGTAAGATATAATTGTTTTAAGCTGTTGTTTGAGGTATTATTTCATCAGAGATTTGTATGAATTACGGCGAATTCTAAGCGCCTTGGCTGGAGCAGTGGGACCACTTTAAAATGTTTCATAGGGTTGGTTTGTACCAAAGCTTTACTATACGATAGTTTGAAGTGTGGTGAAATATTGTAAGGGTTGGTATTACCAAAGTTATGTATGCCGGATTAACTAATTAGCGCGGTTTATTATTAGTGAAAATGATTGAGACAATGAATTAAACTCAAAAGTTAGTTAATTGGGCATAATTTAACTTCGATAAAAGTTAAAAGGCCTACAAATTAAAAGATTATTAAGAGTTAGTAAGTTTGAGAGATCGTTGCCTTCTCCCCTGGTGTTGAGTTAACCTATGATTCTGTTCAGAGTGCCGCCTGGCGGGGACCGGCAACGACTACATCGGCACGCTGAACACGACGAGGTCGAACAGAGCCTGCCAGAGCTGGACCAGCGACAAGCCGCACAAAGTGAGTCCTACCGAGGTTCTAGACACCTACAACCATGTCTGTATACTGTTAGTTAGTTTTGTTTAATGGTGCTCAACGACTAGGTAATATTGTCTGTATACTCAATCAAGCTCGAGACAAAGTTCTCGTTCCCCCGTCCAGCATATTATAGACTCGAAGCATAGTATAAAGAACATGCGCGAATTTGGGAAAGATGTGAAGTTATTATCTGTCAACGAGAGATGGGACAATAATCTGTATATAAACATACGTCCTTTATGAAGACGTTTTGCCACCTTTTAAGGCCGATGCACAATTGATGCAGACGGACGACGCGGACGGACGACGGAGACGGATACGATGTTTAGGTATGACATATTCACTCAGACTGCTCACAATCGGACGCGGACGGACGACGACTTTAACATTGTATCCGTCTCTGTCGTCCTTTAAGCTGTCAGAAGTTCACTTTGTCAGTACTACTTCAGATTGATTGAACCTTTTAAACTTCAAGTAGACCTTTAAAGGTGGATCTGCGGTAACTTAAACCCCGTTAAAATATAGAAATACACCTCAAGGATGGAGTCTTATATGTAAATGCCATACTCATTCTTTCGAAACAAATGGATTTGGAGTGTAAAGTATTTGATTTCCCACAAAATGAAAGGGTTTTATTTCGGTAGGAGGGGGGAAGTATAGAGATCAGTAAATCGCTTCATACTCATAATGCAGATTCTAATGCAGATTCAGTCCATGTCACACGGAGCTGTCCGCTAAGATATTTTGAATCCCCTTTGTCCGAGAGAGAGGGATGGTCTCGGAAGACCGCGCGATCGCTCACAGCGACTGAGGGATGGACAAAAACCGGTTATTTGCAACATTAGGGGCCAAGTCTGGCGGACAACTCCGTGTGACACGGACTATAGGCAATACCTTGGCTATCTTCTATGAACCACAACACTAACTTGTCTTGTTGCGGTTCCTTGTTGTGGTTTCTTGCCCCGATGCATTTAACTACTACCTGTAGAATATTGGCAGGGTATCGCAAGAATAATTTCAGACCATCCATGCAGCTCAGTACCGCGGCAATGTGACAACCTGGGTCTTTAGAGTGAGGATGGCTCACACATAAGTGGCAGACAGACTGCCTATTGGGTTACGTTTCCATCTAGCGAAGATTGCTAATTCCATGCCTGACCATGTGCAGGTGAACAAGGACTACTTGAATGGCACGCTCTACGCCGAGGGTGACGTCTCGCAGGCCAGCAACTACTGTCGCGATCCGAGTCGCAACATCGCCGGTCCCTGGTGCTACACGAGCGACCCCGCGCTGCCGGCAGACCTGTGTGACGTCAGAGACTGCGACAAGCCAGGTGAGTGACGCCACGGATGTCACCAACTCTTCGTGACTCCATCGCAAAGCAATTTAACACTTCCTGCCCCTCGCCTACAATAAGTTCTCTTCATTGCGCTGTACTGCGGGAGGGCGCTTGGTCCGCGTAGTAGTTTTCTCTGCGAGCGTATAATCCAATTATTATCGCACTATTTTGTACAACCTCAGAAGGTGGAGTAGGAATGGTCTGTCGCAGAAGGTGCAGGTAGCAATCAGCGAAAACGTTGGAAGGGATGCTAAAACGAAGAGATTTGACCGATTTTGCCAAGGATGGCCTAATACCCTGACAGAGAAAAATACTGTAGAGATAATAGGTCGTTGGTTGTTTCAATTGTGCAGTGAAGAAATGGGCCCCCCTTCTTCTAACGCTGCGTGCTTTGTGCTTTCGGGCCCAGGGCTGCGAGTATGTAAAATGGGAACTTTCATGTTGCGTGACAATTTTCTCATCTCAATGTTATCCACGGCCTTCTTGGATGAGGTGCGAAGCTTGTCACTACGACAAAAGAGTTGTCATTTTATATGACCCCCCCCCCTGGTCCTGATCGCCCCCATCTTGTCCGCGGTGCAGAAGAGTGCACAACGCTGACACGCGGCATCGGCGTCGGCCGCCGCGTCTTCATCCTGCAGCGGTGGCGCTCAGAGGGTCTGACGTTCTCGATCAAGATGTGGGATCCCGACGTGGAGGAGGGCATCGTGTTCGAGTTCTATCCCGGCGACGACGAGGTCCGCAACGTCACCTACAGGCTGGAGGTCGGCGTCGAGCACAACGAGAAGGTCAAGTTCTCCGTCGTCGAACAGGGTCAGTAGATGTCTGTACCATAGAAGCAGAAGGGCGGAAGTCCATTTCCGCGATTCTGCGTTCACACTTTTATAATTATCAAGCGAGCGTAGCGAGCGACTCCACTTGAAACTTATGGCTCGAATCTCTGTTTTTTTTTTATCTGTCTGTCTGTGTATTTCGCATTACATTTTAAACGAAGTCATGGATCTGGCCAATTTTTTTCACAAAAGATTCATTACTATCCACTGCAGAAACCTAATGATTTTCAGCAAAATCGATCCATTAATTTCATCGGAAACTTGATTTGTAGTTAGTAGTAAGTACTTGGCTTGGCAATATGAAAGAAACGTCAACTCTGTGTGCCAATAAAACTGGAATTGGTTGACCGATCATCACCAAATTTTGCAATGCCATTGGCACCAGCATTATAAGTGTATTTTGACAAACCTTTAATGAACCTTAAGAGTAATATACATTTTACTGACATTTGTATGCTTAATTTGTAATTGCCTGTAGCTATACACGACCGTTTGACCAAACAAATAGTCTTCTGTAAATCTGATTAAACTCATATTTGGCATGATCATTAAGACCAACATTATCTCTTATTTTACAAATTTTTAGCCCAATCAGTCAAGAACACAATGCACTTATTGACATTTTTGATAACTGTCAGAAATGACATATCAAATGAATGTTTCCACTGCCAAATGGATCTGATTTGCTTTATGTAGGAAACAAAGTGTATAGATTGCTGTTCTAAAGTTTCAATATTTCAATATTTCAATAGGCCATTTAAAGCCCCATTTACACGGTGCAATTTCTTGAACAACTTCTGTGCCACAGTGGTTCTGCTCGTGCGCAGTGTCACTTTTGAGATGAAAAAGTGACTCTGCACATGTGCAGAACTTTTGTGGCACAGAAGTTGTTAACGCATGCGCAGATCCCTATTTTTGGTGTCGTGACGTCACTCCACCCACAGCATTCTCGAAAACACGTTCATTTTTAACATACACACCAAATAGACACTACACACTAGACGGCTGTGGACCTGTCAGTTTTTTAATCATGCGCACTGACTTTCTTAAATGACCTATTCAATGTGGATGTATATATGTTTCTGTGCGTTTGGTACGGAATACCTGTTGAAGAATTTACACGTACGTATACCAGTGCTCGCTCATCAACGCGTTACACTGAGCGTTTTCCTAGTGTAATCATGTGATTTATAATGATTTATAATAATTCTTTGCCGATTGTAAAATTAGAAAGGAAAATAAGGTGTAGGTAATAATAATTATTAAAATGCATTTTATCATAATTACAAATAAGTTTGGAAAGAAGGCCTGTTTATTGATCTCAACTTAAAATCGTATATTATGAAATGTTTGGAAATCTCATTCTAAGGTGAATTACGTAAAATCAATTTAATTACTATGCAATGAAGAAATTGATAAACAATTATGTGTAAGCTGCATATTGAAAAGAAACTGCTTCTACTTGCAGGTGTCGCGAAGCTGCTGAAGGAGAAGACGCTCCCCCATTTGGTCCCCATCGGCAAGTGGGGCGGCTACTGGCTGCGCGTGTCGGAGGGTCGCGTCCAGATCGGCTTCCAGGGCGTCGACAACCCTCTGTTCGCCTGGGCCGACGACGAGCACCGCGTGCGCCTCGTCTACCTCACCTACAAGTCGGCGGCGGGGTTCACCATCGGCGTCAACTTCCGCTGCGACGGTGGGTTTGTGATGTAGTCGTCGTGATTGAGGGGGAACGAGGAGGTCGTCCAGGCAACATCGCCCTCTACATGTCCCATGTGTTCAGAATGCCACATCGAGAACACCACGACGGAGCCGTACACGAAGATCCTGCCCTTGTCGCTGTGGATGCCGCCGAGAGAGGGGGAACGAGGAGGTCGTCCAGGCAACATCGCCCTCTACATGTCCCGTGTGTTTAGAATGCCACATCGAGAACACCACGACGGAGGCGTACACGAAGATCCTGCCCTTGTCGCTGTGGATGCCGCCGAGAGAGGGGGAACGAGGAGGTCGTCCAGGCAACATCGCCCTCTACATGTCCCGTGTGTTTAGAATGCCACATCGAGAACACCACGACGGAGGCGTACACGAAGATCCTGCCCTTGTCGCTGTGGATGCCGCCGAGAGAGGGGGAACGAGGAGGCCGTCCAGGCAACATCACCCTCTACATGCGTGGGACAGGCATCGCACTCATCCCTCTGATCAACCTTATAGGTAGGGAAACTTCATTCTCAAAACCTGTTTTTCAGCCCGTCTTAATCCCGGTCGTACAATGTCCCGATAAGTATAACATAGAATAGACTACATTTTAAATTATATCTAGTTAGATCTGCTTTTCCAAAAAAATCATATGCAGTACCGTGATCCTCATATCTATTAATGTTTTTCAACAATAGACCATAACATGAATAGATATTAGGATCACGGTACTGCATATGAATTTTTTTGAATAGCAGAGCTAACTGATAATTTAAAATGTGGTCTATATTCACTTTAGCCTAAAGCGGACTTTAGGTGGCTGTGTTTCATTGGCTGTTGCCATGGTTTCAACCGATAAATCCTACCGCTTAATTTATCGGGGCAGTTGTCTCCTTTATCTTCAGTACATGTACTGAAGATGTACTGAAGATGTACTGAAGATGTACCGCTACAATTTTTTTTACATATATTTCGTTCAATATAAATGTCAATAACAATGATTTAGTTTTACTATCTACAAATGTTTGGTGTGGTTGTCATAACTTTGCTACACACGCGTCTTAATAAGGGTTGGTTCACCTCCAGGTCTGGGGGACTACTTCGCCCTCATCATCGGCGACAACGGCGACACCATATTGTTCTTCAGACAGACCCCGAAGGGATCGACGATGATCAAACAAGTCCGGACAGGAGTCAAACTGCTGGAGACGAACAAATGGAGCGAGTTCTTGCTCAAGTAATTCATCCACTTGCTTCTCATCCAGAAATACCTTTTATTGGTTGTTCCTGGGAAAGAAGGAATTACACATAAACGTGTGGATTTGTAAACCATATCACTGTATCCAAAGAAGCATGTCTCTAGTAACCATTTGTTCGTTTACAGGAGCCAAACAATTATCAAAACTCACTTAATGGGTAGCTTGAATAAGGGTTTTTAAATAAAAGCTAAATCAAGGAATACACATATAAACGGTACAGGAGGAAATTGATAAAATTACATTTTTAGGTAAATGAGTGGTTTGTAGTGGTTTGTAGGAGCTTTCAAATTAGTATATTGTTTTAATGGAAATATTTATGAAATTTCTTTTAAATTGTGTTTGTCAATGCATACGCTTGGGATTTCCTCTTTTCCGACGAAATTATCTTCGAATCGTATCAAACTGACTTGTATCTTTCTTCCCATGTGCCCTACAATTCCATATTTAATAACACCTTTGATTACTCAAGCTATGGCCAAGTGACTTGACCAGTTTGTCTTCATACATGCCCATTTGTAAAGCAATCACTAAGTGAACATTTGAATGTGATCTTCCGTCAGGTTCAACGACACCAACTTCTCGCTCCAACGCGACAAGAAGCTTCTGCTGGACGTCGTGCACACAGAGCCGATGGTCTTCTACTTCTTCTCGGTGGGGGCGGAGAACGGTCATGTGACATGGACAGCCAACTGCGTGCCGGCAGGTAGGTTCAACGACACCAACTTCTCGCTCCAACGCGACAAGAAGCTTCTGCTGGACGTCGTGCACACAGAGCCGATGGTCTTCTACTTCTTCTCGGTGGGGGCGGAGAACGGTCACGTGACATGGACAGCCAACTGCGTGCCGGCAGGTAGGTTCAACGACACCAACTTCTCGCTCCAACGCGACAAGAAGCTTCTGCTGGACGTCGTGCACACAGAGCCGATGGTCTTCTACTTCTTCTCGGTGGGGGCGGAGAACGGTCATGTGACGTGGACAGCCAACTGCGTGCCGGCAGGTAGGTTCAACGACACCGACTTCTCGCTCCAACGCGACAAGAAGCTTCTGCTGGACGTCGTGCACACAGAGCCGATGGTCTTCTACTTCTTCTCGGTGGGGGCGGAGAACGGTCATGTGACATGGACAGCCAACTGCGTGCCGGCAGGTAGGTTCAACGACACCAACTTCTCGCTCCAACGCGACAAGAAGCTTCTGCTGGACGTCGTGCACACAGAGCCGATGGTCTTCTACTTCTTCTCGGTGGGGGCGGAGAACGGTCACGTGACATGGACAGCCAACTGCGTGCCGGCAGGTAGGTTCAACGACACCGACTTCTCGCTCCAACGCGACAAGAAGCTTCTGCTGGACGTCGTGCACACAGAGCCGATGGTCTTCTACTTCTTCTCGGTGGGGGCGGAGAACGGTCATGTGACGTGGACAGCCAACTGCGTGCCGGCAGGTAGGTTCAACGACACCAACTTCTCGCTCCAACGCGACAAGAAGCTTCTGCTGGACGTCGTGCACACAGAGCCGATGGTCTTCTACTTCTTCTCGGTGGGGGCGGAGAACGGTCACGTGACATGGACAGCCAACTGCGTGCCGGCAGGTAGGTTCAACGACACCAACTTCTCGCTCCAACGCGACAAGAAGCTTCTGCTGGACGTCGTGCACACAGAGCCGATGGTCTTCTACTTCTTCTCGGTGGGGGCGGAGAACGGTCATGTGACGTGGACAGCCAACTGCGTGCCGGCAGGTAGAAACATGTTCTTGGAATGTTTCATTTGGATTTAGAAAAATGGCGCATGAGAGTTGGGGTAAAAATTAACTTGGATTGATCATACGCAGTCATTTCACATATTTGGAAAACAGTTTTCATCCCATGGTTCTCCCTAAGAAATGTTATCTAATTTAGTAAAACTCAAGACCTGTGCATAATTTATTTTGTTCCAGAGAAATTCGCATTCAAGAAATCAACCCTTACTTACTCTTATTTGATGGGAGAGAGTTTGGTATTCATGGACGGCAGGTACTTAATCCGTAGTAGTCGAATTAAAAGTGTTCAACGTGGTGTTAACACATGGTGATACCAATCGCCTAAGAATGTTGCAGCCGCGTTGTGACCAACAGTTACAAATAGACCTGTCTCGAAAACACTGCCGCCGCCCACGTTTACCAGACTCTCCCCTAACCGTGACTCGTCACTGAGCTCGCTTGTGAGTGTAAAGTGACACGACGGTATTGTATGCACAGATATCGACGGGGCACCTCGCGACGGCAACTGGTCCCCCTGGGGCCCCTGGGTCTGCAGCGTGTCGTGCGGGGGCGGCGTGGGGGTGCAGAGACGGACCTGCACCAACCCCAAGCCCAACATACACGGGCGCTACTGCGAGGGCAGCGACACCTTAGAGGGCACGTGCAACCAGTTCAAGTGTGGAGACATATCACCAGGTAGAGCAATATGTTGGTTTTTACATTTACATATTGTGGGCAAAACTTCAGCTCAATCTGAGGAACGGTGCGTATACCAGTAGGCAACTGACAATAAAAAAAGGAAAACATGTGAAGTGATTGATAGATCGTAGGTTCGAAGACCGGGAAGTGCAAGAAGACATGAAGCGCTGGCCGTTCCAAGTGGTGGATGTCGGAGGGAAGCCCAGGATTCAGGTGGAGTACAAGGAGGAGACAAAGAGGTTCGCTCCGGAGGAGATCAGCGCGATGATTCTGAGGAAGATGAAGGAGGTCGCAGATAAGTTCTTGGACTGTGACGTGAAAGACGCCGTCATCTCTGTGCCGGCTTACTTCAACAACGCGCAGCGACAAGCGACGATAGACGCGGGGAAGATCGCGGGGCTGAATGTTCTGCGCATCATCCACTGCGGCTGCGCTGGCGTACCCCCAGAGAAGAAGAAGAATGTCCTCATCTATGACCTTGGAGGTGGGACCTTTGACGTGTCAGTTGTCAGCATGGAGAAGACCCCAAGATTCAGTTTCAGTTAAATCCAGTATTATTAGTAAAGTAAAATTATGCATTGTTGTAATTAATTCCATATTATTGAATTACGTCTTCTAAAATATGACGTTATTTCGATTGATTTCGACCTACGAGTTGTCATTATGGATTGTGCATTATTCCAAAACATCGAAGACGTAATGGAGGGGGGAGATGTTAGAGAATGTAGAGATTTAAAGTCCGTGAGGAACAAAAATGTGCTATAAATATATTCGTTATCTCCATGACTAAATTCAATTGTTGCACTGAGCGCCATCTAGAACCTAATGCTTGAATTTAGAGTTATTTCTATGACGATATTCCATGTGGCCATTGTTGCATTGGGCTCCATCTAGTAGCTAATGTTTCAACTCAGAGTGCACTAGAACCGACTGAAGCTTCACTCAGTACAGAGGCAAAGGCTGTGGTAATTCCCGACTGATTCCATCCTTCATTAATCCTTACCCATTCTTCTTTATCTATCATCGTCTTATCGTCATCAAAATGTTTCATTAGTTCAGCAGATTGCAGAAGTTCGCAATACCATTGAAATACATTAGTAGCGAAAGGTTTTACATAATTACTTGACTCGTACCTACTCCAAGATTAGTTTATATGGAGTTAGAACTTGTTTGTATGCGAACTGACTTTTATTTAGCCTATTATGTAGCATTATACAGTTTTTAGTATTTGTTAAATCATGTTTTCTTTGTTATCCATTGAATACAAAACTTTATTTAAAAATACAGACACTGTCGATTTTCTCTTCGTAAATCCATGTTAACAAGTATTTTAAAGATTATTTTTCGATATGCATGTTATAATGCCAGAACAAAATATTAGCTGAAAAACACTTAAAACACCGAAAACACTGAACACTAAACTGTTTAAAACACTGATAATGAGCCTGTAAATACCAACATCACTTATATTATACCTTTTTTATGAGTAGGCTGAATTATGTCTGTCTTTGATAGTAGGAAATATCCTAGTTCTAAATGTTGCATTAATTATATTGATTAATTAATTAACGGAAATTTAATGATACCGAAAACATAATTATTGCCATAAAACATTGTATTTTATATGTGTTGTGTTTTGTGTTATCAACAAGCCAAATGCAGACCTTTCAAAAGCGTTAAAAAGATGTTTCTTTATTTATCCTACATCTGCCACCAGTTGTAGTGAGGAAATAATGTTCGCGATGGAAACCGCTAAGTCTTGTGGTTTTGCTCTATTTCATTTACAAACTACATTTACAGTGTGTATTCATAATTTGGTTATATTTACGCTTCTTCTCCACAGTACTTTCATAGACCATGTTGTTGTAAAAGATTTGTTTTATCCTTACACCTGGCTCATAGTTTCCAATTAAACGCTCTTACAAAATGAATTGCGTCTTGTGTTCTAACAGGGTCATTCTGGTACAAGTTTTATCTTTTGGTCGTAACTTTGATCCTGGTCGCAACTTTAATCACAACTTGCGACCGAAAATAAAACGGTCGCGTCCTCATTCTTCAACAAGGTAATATCTCGGGATTATCTTCAAGGTCTAATATTGTAACACAGAATGAAACAATTGATGTTTTCGAAACTTTGACAGTAGTAAGCCGTGAAATATTCCAATGAACTTCAAAAAGTATGAATTTTTCTTCACGAATTCTTTGGATTTATTCGAAAATTGGCGGTAAAATTCGAAATTACTGTAAAGAATGTTATTTGTTCTTTAATAAAAGTGATTTTGCAAGAGTACATTAGAATACAATTGACAGAACAACAAAATGGTGATAGCTAACATAAAAAGAGAAACTTTAATATGTATCTAGTTTCAAATGCTTGGTTACATTTTAACAGTTGTTTAAGACTTGATTAGCATGACACCAGCACAATGACAATCCTAGAACCAATCCTGCCTTCTGTTAAACCAAAAGCATAGCATTGAAAATAATCCTAAGCAGTAGGCAAATAATACACGTCAAGCAAAGAAATAAAATGTTTTATTTGTTAGGTATGTACTTCATTGAGACACTTAATATAAATAATAAGTTCCTAGGTTACATGGCAATTTTCCAAGGTATTTGATAGTGTTTTGAGCAACTCAGACAATGAAGATAGTGAAACACTGCTGAATATTGCATTCAGATTTGAGAGACCAAAGTTGACATCGGTGCACACAACATCGCTTTTACACGATGTTGTAGAATCATTTTCTTGACACATTAACTCCAACTCTCCATGAACACTAACCGAAATAGAGAACTCATGCTGGACACTAACATTTACATGGATTTAAAAGTCATCATAGTTTACACTTTTAAGAGAAGAGAGACTCAATGCAAACAAACAAGGTTTCTATCCAGTCAAAAAGCTAGGTACCTATCTTGGTGTGTGAGGACAGAAATCACATCTCTTTCACAAGAGAAAAACCGAGAGTAAGAAGGAACATAATATGTTATATGACACATAAGAAATCATAGTTTACGTAGGTAATCAATAATCATGAATGGTCCAAAAGAAGAGTGGGATGTGGGTTCCAACCAACAGTGTTAATCTAGAAAGAACTAATATTAATTTATTGTTGAAATTAAATTGAATTTGTATAGGTAGGTAGGTATTGGTAGGTACCTACCTACCTATAAGAATTTTTGAAATGTATACTACCTGAGTTTCTTTTTTATTAGGTAGGTAGGTACTTTAACAGCTAGGTAAATTTAAAAAAATATTTGCTCAGAGTCTTGTTTCATTCACAAATGAGTTGACTATGAGAAACAGTTTGTTCGGCTACCAGAGCAACACCCCTACTAACAGGATCTCTTGAAACACTGTCTTGGTCCTTGCGATGATTGGCCCAGACTGTGTTGAAGTCGAGGCACATGCTGTGAAGGATGCACACAGCCGTAAAGACCAGCCATTAGGAGAGAAGATGACCAGCAGCCCCGGTGTGGTCCACAGATCTGAACCTCGACTAGATGCAGCGCGCGACATTGTTGCGGAAGGACTTGTTGAAGCGGTCTTCTGCCTCGCTGTGGAGATGCTCGAATGGTGTCATCAGCCACGATTTCAAAGCCGCTGTCAGCTGTATTGACAGATACATATCACATGATTAGTGATGCAAAACTAGACCAATAGGACAAATGTGTTTGTATGAAAGTATGTGTAAAATGTACAGTTCAACAAAATTATTGCATTAGATTAAAACAGTTTCTTTCAATAAGAGTTTTTAAATACCTACTTAACAAAGCCTGGATCTAAGAGGACTAGATATTTTAGAAGTCAGTTTCATGAACTTTGCATCTTGTAAATTAGCTAGGTAGGTAGTTAGCACAGTTTGGTCACAATAGCTGAAAGTCAATGTACAGCCGGGTCTAAGTACAAACAACCCATGTGAAACACATGTTACTTACCGCCACCGATGAGCCATTCGTCAAAGACCGAACGAAGATTCGAACGAAGACCGATGCTGAAAACTTCCGCAGGCTGCTTTCAGTAAATCTTGATTACATCCGGGATAGTTTGCTGCTAGGTACATCGATGACTTTCAACGTCGAGTTGCAAGTTAACTTCACATTGATGGTGTTTTTGAACTTTCGGTTCATGTCACGGTGATGAAGGTAGCCTACGGCTAATGTATGACGGTGATGATTCGACACATTGCAGGCTACGATAACATTTCAATCGTCACTCACTAGCCACTGAAAACCTCCAGTCGCGAAATACATGCCAATAAGAGCTGATTTCTTGTGCTAGTGCATTAAAACTTGCGAGTTTGGAGGTTAAAATGTACAAGTCTTGGCCCGGCTTGGCCAGTACTGTGCACCGGCGAAACTTTGTTCACTCAAATACCTATGTAGGTAGGTACCTACTAGCTGTCATACGCGGAAGTCCTTTAATCTCTTCATCGTCTGGGTCACACACAACACAGAAGGCAATGTTCTGGAAAGGTGGCATTGGTATTCAGTAATCTATTAGGTTAAAACGAAACAATAACAACACGAAAACAACACATACGGACGGAAGGTTAGGTTAGGTCGTAGCTATCGATTTTCTAGTTCGACCCAAGTTTGCGCGGTATATTTAAACATTCGCGGGGAACAATATTATTCTTATTTCGTTGAGTTAAAAACACTTTCTCGCCACACAAGTTGATAAAAGAGGTAAAATGACTGTCCGTGTTTCGCTTCACTTCAAAATGACGCCATTTTTTTCGGTCTTATCTTAGATATGACCACCCGGAAATGGTAATAAAGTTAATCCAAAAATCGGCCATCTTGTTTGGTCGCAAGTGCTTCCAGAATTGGTTTGCGACCGGTCATAACTATTTAATCCGAAAAATTAAGTTAAAACCTTTCGAGAATGACCCTGTAGATGTAAATATAGAAATACCCGCGAATATTTGCTCCGGTTTCAGCCATTTCAATTAGATTCCGTGGAGAAACGTAAATCTGAACAAAAAATAATGTACCTATGCATTGTATACATATTTTTTAAGTTTTTAATTTTAAAAGAATATTGCATTTATTTTTGTAAAAAGTGACCTTACTTTATAAATAATATTATGTTCAACATTTTGAAGCAACGGTCAGTCCTGGAAATACATTTGACATCGATTAAAAAAATAAAAAGATAAGGCTCCCCCTCAGTCCTACAGCGGACCTTGCGACCAGAAAGAGCCACAATCCGCAGAAGGCAGAGAGGCTAACCAACTGGCCACGGGTCACCATGTAAACTTACGACGTTTTTAAGCATATATCAATCAACTATGAACATTCAACAATATCATGAAATGTAATATTTGTATCCAAGGAAACTAATATAAGAGAAATCAGTATGGCGATTGGACATTTAACGAATGAATTATGCACAGACAATCAGGTTTATCGAATTAAACAATAGGTTGCCCCCCCCCTGGTTTTTCAAAATTGCAGAAAAAAATAAAGGAAAATACGCCAAAATATTATACCTCTGTTTTGTTTGCCCTATTTAAGGAAAGTGAGTTTACTTCTCACCTCTGGTACTTTTATGCTAATTTCTGACTGAGTTTAGGTTCATTATTCTAAAAGGTTTAATCATATTGTTGAAATAGGAATAAAACCTTAGCAAAAACCATAAAACAATAAAACCATAAACCATGAATCCATAGCAACATAAAACCATAGCAACCCGGGTGATGCAACTACCCTATATGCTCTCCAGACACTGTTGAGGTGCTGGCGAGCCTGCTGGAGCACGAGCACTGGAGCCACTGGGTGATGCAACTACCCTATATGCTCTCCAGACACTGTTGAGATGCTGGCGAGCCTGCTGGAGCACGAGCACTGGAGCCACTGGGTGATGCAACTACCCTATATGCTCTCCAGACACTGTTGAGATGCTGGCGAGCCTGCTGGAGCACGAGCACTGGAGCCACTGGGTGATGCAACTACCCTATATGCTCTCCAGACACTGTTGAGATGCTGGCGAGCCTGCTGGAGCGCGAGCACTGGAGCCACTGGGTGATGCAACTACCCTATATGCTCTCCAGACACTGTTGAGATGCTGGCGAGCCTGCTGGAGCGCGAGCACTGGAGCCACCGGGTGATGCAACTACCCTATATGCTCTCCAGACACTGTTGAGATGCTGGCGAGCCTGCTGGAGCGCGAGCACTGGAGCCACTGGGTGATGCAACTACCCTATATGCTCTCCAGACACTGTTGAGATGCTGGCGAGCCTGCTGGAGCGCGAGCACTGGAGCCACCGGGTGATGCAACTACCCTATATGCTCTCCAGACACTGTTGAGATGCTAGCGAGCCTGCTGGAGCGCGATCACTGGAGCCACTGGGTGATGCAACTACCCTACATGCTCTCCAGACACTGTTGAGATGCTGGCGAGCCTGCTGGAGCGCGAGCACTGGAGCCACGAGGTGCTGGAGGGCGACGCGGTCTCGCTGGAGGCTGGTGGCTCCATCTGGGAGCGGATCCAGCGCGAGTCGCCCAAGGCCAAGTGGAGCTGGACGAAGAACGGCGGACCGCTGGACGAGGACGACGAGAGGATCAGCGTGGACAACAGCAGCGTCGGTGAGTCCAAACACGTGTTGATCGCAAAGCATAGACCAAGATGTTGACAACGCTCAGTAGAAATCGTCTCTTTATCGTACGTCTCAATGAGAGATGAACCATCACCAGAATGCGCATACTTCATACAATGGCTGGAGAGCCTATACAAGGTCCGACACAGCTCACCAATGGACTGCTACCTTGACGCGGTGGTGGGGGGCCTCACATTACGAGTTGGTCCCAACTAAGTGCAGAACAGGGTTGACCTTGTCCCATGCCCTCCCCAAATTCGCGGGCGGTTGGCCTCCCCCCTCGAGATGGTGATCCCACTAAAATCGGGTCCCACCATTCCGAAGACCCCCCCTCCCTCCCCCGGTCTGTCCCTATTCTGAACTGGCCTTCCCACCAGTTTCAGACTCCCCGGTGTTAGGTTGACCCATCCCAATGTCCTCCCTAGTTTTCAACAAAGCTAACAGCATCTTAATGTCCACAAAATTACCTCGCTGTCGACGCGCTGTAAAAACGGCGCGTTAAACGGCCGTCCTCAGTACTACTACACTATACGGCACAGAAGTAGCGAGACTGATTTTAATGTGAGCGAGCAGGTTGGTTCAAGTTCAGAGAGTGGACTTATGTTACCCGACTGAGGGCCCCCACAAAAAGCGTCAATCAGAGGCCTTTTAGGGACACGTTTTCTCCAGAATGATATGTTGCAGTGATCGCCGGCGCCATTGCGCGCGACAGTGGCGTGTACGCATGCGTGTTGAAGCGCGTCAACACGGACGCTGCGCGCATGGTGGTGCGCATCGCCTCCGTGGCGGTGTTGCCAGCTGCTCCCACGCTAGTCACGAGAGTGTCCTACACGGAGACGCTGGTGTGCAACAACCTCGTGCTGGGATACGTCTACGCCGAGCTCGCGCAACGCTGGATGATCGGGGGGAAGGTGTGGAAGGACTTTGGTATCACCACCATGGAGGCGGTAAGAGCTAGTAGCACGCACACACCATCCATCTTGCATGATCATGTCATGCAGGTTTTCTGTCCATGTTTGAATCTTCTTCATGCCAATATCACCTGGCTTGTCCAAATAATTGTGTCATGCAATATTAATTATGTTCTGGATACTTCACAAGCCGAATTTATTTTTAATTACAAATAACATCTGAATTTTTATGTCCGATATTTGGATATGTACTGAACTTCTTTTCGACATAACTAGTCGCATTTATGTCATTTTATGGGTTTGACCGATTGCCTACATACAAGGCAATATCGTTAAAAAAACTAGAAATTTGCATGCAAAACCTATTTTTTTTTATTTTTTATTTTTACCAAGATAATTATTAATGATGCTTAAAGAAACTATGATTGCATTCGCATAGGCTCGTAATATATGAGATTATTCCCTCGTAGTCATAGCCAAGGAATCCTTTAAAGTTCATATGAGAATTTGCTTTGAGAAAACAGTATGAAATGCAAGTTTTGTTCAATGCGTCTGCTGAAGTGTTGGTCGCCAGCCATATCATAAGTCCGGAACATCGGTTTCCGGGATGAACTTGTATGTACTTGTCGGTTGCGCAGGTGAACGAAGAGAAGATCCTGAAGATCAGGAAGAAGCACGCGGGAGTCTGGAGATGCGTCATCACGCAGAGAGATCTCAACTTCAGCTGGACCACCAACATCATCCGCGTCAAAGGTACGATATGTAATAGTGAGAAGGGAGGAGAGGAAACCCGGTACCGGTATGTACCCTATACTCCATTCGGACCGGACCTTTCAGCGCCTGAGGGAAAATGCCAAAATATAATTGCCAATAAAATGCTGTATACACCTCAGACACGTGGGTTTTCTTTGCTCCTCTATTGTTATGGGGTGGATTAGAGGTAGTGCCAGGAAAATAGCCAAAATTAGCGTAGAAAATAGGAATTTCAAAGAAAAACTAGATTTCTCGTTGCTGCAATCGAGCGTACTGAACTCCTGTGAAAGATACCAAGGAGGTAAACCCGAAGGACGAAGTGACATAATTACGCAATATTTCCAACTAGTTAGGTATTTCTACAAATGGTGACAGTCGGTGGGACCATTTTACAACTTGACAAGTTTGCGATTAATTTTCCACTATCCATGATCTGTATAAAATGTAAATAAATTCACAGCAAGGGCCTCCACAACCCGCGCCGTCGAGAGACTGATAACAGGTGGAGGGAGATCGTCAAACTAACCCACAAACCCTCCAGTCTCTTTGGCCCAATGGCAGCAACTGGCAAGGCAGAGTTGACCTGTAAACCACCACCTTCTGATCGATGTCGTTGATGTTGTTTCAGTGAAGCGTCGTCCGTCCATCTTCACACACCTCATGGAGGACAAGTTGACGGCGCCGCTGTTCAAACACTTCAAGAAGGAGTCCTACGTGGCCGCGTTCTTGCTCTTCTTCGTGTTGCTGACGGCGGTGGCGGTGTTCGGCGCCGTCTGCGGGTACTTGAGGTAAACCCACGACTACATGGCATAGATGATGAGTACATCGTTAGACCTCCCAATCTCTGCGTTCTTCTCTACTGCCGTTCGAAGGAAAATGTGTAGTTCCACTGTTGCCGACAACAACGCTCATTGACGAGTCATTTCAAAGTTCAACAGAGAAGACAAACTTAAATTTCTTTAGCGACCGTTTAACATATTTGCCCAATGTTTACTTCAAGCAGTTTGATGTTAATATTAGGAATCCCCGCTGTGTGACGTAGGATAGAATAATGCCTGACATAGCAGATTATTCGTGTTTATGAAATCTATTTCTCTTTAGGTGGTGTAGTACGCTTCCTAAAGAACAATGAACGCGTACAGAAAGATGATGTGAATTCATTCTACACATCGCAAGAAAAATATGGGCATAATTACATTATATTATGATTTGATTGTCAAGGGTTCATCAACTCAAAATGTGTTAAACAATAAAATTAAGTTGGAAGGACATCTGTATCATGTTCTTGTGGTGTTTATGATTTATTTGATTAGGGGATGATGATGAAGAATAAGTATGTTCATCTTAACTCTTAACATAATATAGAATACGACAAAAGGATAGCGGGACCGTCTTTATCACTGTTGTTCTAGTCACTTGCAAATTAACATTATTAAAATCAATTTAACAATGTCAAAAGATAATTAGGGTATTCATTTAATATTAAAAAAATAAATATATATGATATAGGTATGAAAATCTTTTAGAAAAAATACAAAATTTAACGGACACTTTCTTGTGGTCATCAATCGTGTTCATCGTGTTTCGTGTCGTTTCATTGAGCGCCTACGAATCCACTGCGGATACTTGGAGACGTTGACGTAACCATTGCTTCTGTCCTTGTACAGTCACCGGTCGTGTCACTAAACGCGAATGAGAGGTCAGTACTCGCAACCGCCGTCGGATAGTACTTGCCTCCATGATCGAGCATCAAACAGCCCCCGAACATGTCGCCGCAAGTGTCCGTGTCTGCCGACAGAGCGCGCATCGTGTCTGATCGCAGTCTTGCTGCTGTCTGTGGACAACGGGCAGGTGTCATGGTCGATGAGGGTGAAGCGTTGGGAAGCGAACACGGTGTGACGTAGTCCATGAGGCATCACGGTAGCGGCTGCCTGCAAGTTCAATAGGACTTGTCAATGATGGGAGGAATCTTACACAGCACGATGAGGGTGAAGCGTTGGGAAGCGAACACATTGTGACGTAGTCCATGAGGCATCACGGTAGCGGCTGCCTGCAAGTTCAATAGGACTTGTCTGATGGGAGGAATCTTACACAGCACGATGAGGGTGAAGCGTTGGGAAGCGAACACGGTGTGACGTAGTCCATGAGGCATCACGGTAGCGGCTGCCTGCAAGTTCAATAGGACTTGTCTGATGGGAGGAATCTTCCACAACACGATGAGGGTGAAGCGTTGGGAAGCGAGCACGTTGTGACGTAGTCCATGAGGCATCACGGTAGCGGCTGCCTGCAAGTTCAATAGGACTTGTCTGATGGGAGGAATCTTCCACAGCATCCGTGATGATAGAGAGGTGGCCGGAAGTGTTTCTATGATTGTCTCTGGCGCGTAGGAGGGGGGGGGGTGCAACACTGATTCAAATACACTGTTTGTTTAAATCAGAACATACTTCAATCAATTTAATTTTAAATCCATTTTATTGCATAGCATCCAGTACAAAAGTGCAAGATATACATTAATAAAGTAATAACTAGGAAAACGCTCAGTGTAACGCGTTGATGAGCGAGCACAGATCAAGCAACATCCCCAGTCACGATACACGACACGGCACACGTGGATGAATAACAGATCCATTGTGTCGTGAAGTCTTACTTACATACTTTCCCCAGAATCTCTTGTGACATCCCATACTAAACTCGTAAAATTACAATTAATACTTGGTTGATTGGGCTTACAATACGTACTAGGAAAACGCTCTGTGTAACGCGTTGATGAGCGAGCACGGATACACGCAACACCTCGAACCGAAATTATGTCTATCGAATGTCATTAAAAGCCAACAATTCTTTAGTTTCGTCACAGACTTGTATAAAAATCTCCAAAATCTCCAAAAATATTGGTGCCAATCCTTGCTAAGTTTTAAGTTGATCGATTAAACCTTTATGATTGAACGTTTCCTTGTTAATTTTCAAAAATCACAGGATCTCGTTCAAAAAATATACCTGGGACCACCCATATGATATGATATGTAGTGTGTGTGCACAATATCAGATCAATCTGTTGAACGGTCATTATAAGTTTCATATCGTTTAAAACTTTCTGCTCTAACTACCTTGCCTTGAACTGTAGATTCGAAGTCGCCGTGAATTTGACAGCCAACACGCAAAATGTCCCTAAAATGACAAAAACTTTTGAAAATAACTACAGATTAGAGTGAAAATTGGCAAAAATACCTTAAATGTTGGTACCAATGACCATGCGAAGTTTTTAGTTGGTCGGTCAGTCGGTTCCAGTTTAAATTTCAAAAATCACAGGAAAAATGGTTTCAAATTTGAACCAATTGGAGGATTTGGCTGAAATTTTTTTTGATTGGGTACAATGTTGGTTGCAATGACTTTGTTAAATTTCAAATTAATCGAACTAACCAATCGAAAGATAATTTTTATAAAATTTGAACCAATCACAGGATCTCGTTCAGAAAAGATTCCAGGGATCGCATAGATTACGTTAGTATGTGTACAAAATTTCAGATCGATTGGTTGTGCGGTTTGACCTGGGCAGTGCAGGCAAAAAAAAACAACAAACAAACAAACAAAAAAAACACACACAGAGAAAGTGCCATAAGAGTACCGTGGTGACGCTCGCTACGCTCGCTCAACAATTTAAGATTAAGTTGGTATTGATTACCATGCAAAATTTGAACTTAATCGGAACATTTTGATTGTCGACCAATCAGAAGATATTATTTAAACTTATGACCAATTGGAGGATTTGGCCTTCGTACTGCCAAAGATAATTTGTACTGCATCCGATTTAATATGCGCTAGTTTGACTGTAAATTGTGGACCGCTTGGATGTTCTACAGGCCTTGGAGCGAAGCATAAAGAAGGCAGGGGTTGAAAATGAAGTATGTACATCTGTCAAATATTTCAAGATTATCGAATAAAATATCCCTAAAATGACCAAAACTTTTGAAAATAACGATTGATAAGACTGATAATTGGCAAAAATACCTAAAATGATTGCACCAATCATTTTGTTAGGCAAAAATACCTAAAATGATTGCACCAATGACCATGCGAAGTTTTATGTTGAACGGTCAATCTGTTCTTGTTTAAATTTCAAAAATTACATGAAAAATGGTTTTAAATTTTAACCAATGGGAGGATTTGGATGCATTTTTGAATGATTAGGTAAAATGTTGGTTGCAATGTTTTTGCTAAATTTCAAATTGATCGGAGCAACCAATCGAAAGACAATTTTTTTTAACTTGAACCAATCACAGGAGCCCATTCAAAAACGATCCCAGGGACCGCATAGATTACGTTAGCATATGTGCAAAGTTTCAGATCGATTGAATTTGCGGTTTAACCTGGGCTGTGCGGACAAAAAAAAACAAAAAAACAAAAAAACACACAGAGAAAGTGCCATAAGAGTACCGTGGTGACGCTCGCTACGCTCGCTCAAAAATACTAGGAAAACGCTCTGTGTGACGCGTTGATGAGCGAGCACGGATACACGCAACACCTCGAACCGAAATTATGTCAATCGAAAATGGCATTAAAAGCCAATAATTCTTAAATTTCGTCACAGACTTATATAAATGTCTCCAAAATCTCCAAAAATATTGGTCCCAATAACCTTGCTAAGTTTTAAGTTGATCGATTAAACCTTTATGATTGAACGGTTCCTTGTTAAGTTTCAAAAATCACAGGATATGTTTCAAAAAATATACCTGGGACCACTCATATGATATGATATTAGTGTGTACACAATATCAGATCAATCTGTTGAACGGTCATTATTAGTTTCATTTCGTTTGAAACTTTCTGCTCTAACTACCTTGCCTTGAACTGAAGATTCGAAGTCGCCGTGAATTTGACAGCCAACGAGCAAAATGTCCCTAGAATTACAAAAACGTTTGAAAATAACGACAGATTAGACTGGAAATTGGCAAAAATATCTTAAATGTTGGTACCAATGACCATGCAAAGTTTTTAGTTGGTCGGTCGATCGGTTCTAGTTTAAATTTCAAAAAATCACAGGAAAAATGGTTTCAAATTTAAACCAATGGGAGAATTTTGCTGAAACTTTTTATGATTGGGTACAATGTTGGTTACAATGACTTTGCTAAATTTCAAATTGAGCAGAGCAACCAATCGAAAGATATTTTTTTTTAAACTTGAACCAATCACAGGAGACCGTTCAAAAACGATCCCAGGGACCGCATAGATTACGTTAGCATATGTGCAAAGTTTCAGATCGATTGAATTTGCGGTTTAACCTGGGCTGTGCGGACAAAAAAAAACAAAAAAACAAAAAAACACACAGAGAAAGTGCCATAAGAGTACCGTGGTGACGCTCGCTACGCTCGCTCAAAAATACTAGGAAAACGCTCTGTGTGACGCGTTGATGAGCGAGCACGGATACACGCAACACCTCGAACCGAAATTATGTCAATCGAAAATGGCATTAAAAGCCAATAATTCTTAAATTTCGTCACAGACTTATATAAATGTCTCCAAAATCTCCAAAAATATTGGTCCCAATAACCTTGCTAAGTTTTAAGTTGATCGATTAAACCTTTATGATTGAACGGTTCCTTGTTAATTTTCAAAAATCACAGGATCTCGTTCAAAAAATATACCTGGGACCACTCATATGATATGATATTAGTGTGTACACAATATCAGATCAATCTGTTGAACGGTCATTATTAGTTTCATATCGTTTGAAACTTTCTGCTCTAACTACCTTGCCTTGAACTGAAGATTCGAAGTCTCCGTGAATTTGACAGCCAACACGCAAAATGTCCCTAGAATTACAAAAACTTTTGAAAATAACGACAGATTAGACTGGAAATTGGCAAAAATATCTTAAATGTTGGTACCAATGACCATGCAAAGTTTTTAGTTGGTCGGTCAATCGGTTCTAGTTTAAATTTCAAAAATCACAGGAAAAATGGTTTCAAATTTAAACCAATGGGAGAATTTTGCTGAAACTTTTTATGATTGGGTACAATGTTGGTTACAATGACTTTGCTAAATTTCAAATTGATCGGGGCAACCAATCGAAAGATAATTTTTTTTAAACTGTAACCAATCGAAGCCCATTCAAAAACGATCCCAGAGACCGCATAGATTACGTTAGCATATGTGCAAAGTTTTAGATCGATTGCTTGAGCGGTTTAACCTGGGCTGTGCGAAAAAACTCAAAAAACAAACAAACAAAAAAAAAACACAGAGAAAGTGCCATAAGAGTACCGTGGTGACGCTCGCTACGCTCGCTCAATAACAAAAACAAATACACTTGTGGAAGTACTCTTAAAATGTGATGTAAGTATTTGTCCCTGCTCGTCATTCTCGTCACACAACTTTATTTCGGAACCACAAAAGAGGATTTAACGTTTTTAAATATTCTTTTGTTATTAGAATAATGACGACTTTTGAGACATTGGACATGCAAACTGGTAACATTTTAGAATTTTTCATCATTCGGCTGAAATTATTAGAACCATTTACAGCAAAACAGATCAGGTTCAGGTCCAGATAGTAGATTAAGTTTATTTGAATAATTGTAGCTACTTTAACTCTTTAATAATATGTGTATGGATTATTAATATTTATTGTGTCTTGTAACTTCTTTAATCATAGTTTAAATAGATTGCCTATTTTTGTTATGTTTTAAATCCCACTCGTGGATGACATATTTTGTATTCTGTTGGTGATTTCAAATAATATGAAAATGAAAAGTTTGGTGCAAATCCCAACATAGGTAGTATACCTACGTCAGGTAAGAAACTTCAACAATATCCTAAGAAATACAAGAACGTATTTCGCGCTTATTTTTAAAACTCACGGCCTTCTAAAATAAAGTTTTGAAGTTTCAAGTAGGTTTCAAGGCTTGTTGGATGACGGTTGCTATGCAACACATTTGTTGAGTTAAGTTGTTATTCTGCATGGACGAAGGTGCAACATTTTAATTCAAGTTTCATAAACATTACGAGATTACAAATCTATATTCCAGTTCAGTGGTCATGGGAATCAAACCTACTAATTGACACCGTGTTGATTTACAAAGAAAATCATCCTTTAGGCAACTTCTTCCACTGGTCAAATTGATTAATTCAAGAAAATCATTTGCCAAACAGTTCTGCATGGTAACTACTTATACATATATTACTATAAATAATATTTACCAAGGAAATCAAATAACAACATACGAAGTTATAAAATATCAGAGTTTGAATAATTGTCTAAAGAGAGACAATGTAAGAACAATTGTACAATTGTACAATTATAACAAAACAATGTACAATTGTACAATTATAACAAAACAATATACAATTGTACATTGTACATTGTAATTGTAATACATTGTAATTGACAATTGTAAGAAAACTTACAACGCCTTCGGCCCACTATCTCCATTGTACTTCCACTTCGTTGCGTGGATAGAGCATTGAATCCCTGGGCCTTTAGCATTGGTCGCAGGCAAGTCGAAATAAATTGGTTTAGTATAGGTTATACAAATAAATACAATTATATGTAGTTGCTATTACGAGAACACAATGTTGTTATAGACAGGTAAAATTTAAGGATGCCATTCAGCACTTTTATGACAGTTTACACTATACACAATATACCCTGATATATTCTTCACTCTTATAAATAAATAACTAAATTACTTAATATATTGATGTATTTGTTTTTTTTATTATTCATTATTTATCAATAATGTCTCTGTTTTGACAAAATAACGTTTATTGATAACATTTCGCGTACAATTGAATTCTCTTCCTCAGGTACTATACCCACTATGTTGATACGATTTTTTCCCAAAACTACTGTATACCTACTTATCTATATAGATACATATATATGTATTTTTTGGGAAAAATTACTTGTACCTATCAAGAAAGGGCATTAGTCCAGAGCAAAAAAAGCCTAAAATACAGGTGTTGTTTAAGGTTTAAATAAATAATCTAACAATCAATATTTGAATCAATAAGTTATTATATTTTCCTTAAAATATCTACAAAGTTTTGTATAGTTTTTTCATTTATCTCAGAACTACCTACTAACCATGGACAAATGCCCTTTCTTAAATATGTGATTCAATAGCTCAGGTAACCATAAATACTATCAAAATAATACTGAAAAACAGACTGACAGCTATTCTCACATGTTACACCAAGATGGCAGCGCAAATATGAGCTGATGTCACGTGCAAACTTTGCACTACCTATATATTTTTTAATAGAGCGGGATCACTATTTATGTATATAAGGCTATGATTTCCTTACTCTGGCAATGCAACCCCCCTACAGGCTGGCAACTAAAGTTTGCAGTGGAATTGGCGCAAAAAGTTTATTCTTGTTCGGTTCATTGATACATTTTATAGTGTCGTTAGTCCAAATGTGTTGTTATTTTTTGCGTCTGATGAGAGCTAACCGTAATGTGTAACTGCTTATTCTATAAATGACCACAAACCAGTCACATAGATGAGGTAACAAATTAGCAGACAATTTAATAACCAACAACTTATTTACTAATAATTACATTTTTGCATTGTTGTAGGTATAGAGAGAAGAAGCAATGAGTGGTCTATTCTGGGATCCCAACTACATCATAAAGTTGGAGCCCCAAGATACAGAAGATGCGACAAACATCAGCAGGGAAATTAATGATAATGCATCGTACATTCCAACATTAGAAGACATCCCGATACAACAAGAACCCCTGTTCAGCAACGACAGATACTTGTTTGAAAGAGAAATCAAACCTGAATTAAATGCAGAATTATCTTTCAATGAAAATAGTCGACAACATGAACATAGCCAAACAGTTGAACGAAAACCACTGCTCAGAACCAAACAAGACTTGTTCAATAAATAAATAAAATTGGAACTGGACGCAGAATTGTCTTGCAATGACAATGATCCTCTTTATGGAACAGTTGAGTACAAACCAATGCTCAGTACCGACCAAGACATGTTCAATAAACAAATAAAATTGGAAGTGGACGCAGAATTGTCTTGCAATGTCAAAGATTCTCTTTATGAAACAGTTGAGCAAAAACCACTGTTTAATACCGACCAAGACTTGTTCAATAAACAAATAAAATTATAACTGGACGCAGAATTGTCTTGCAATGTCATTCGTCCTCTTCATAAACAAAGGCAAGAAGTTGAAGGAATTAATGAGGCGTCAGGATCTAGTGAAACACATGCAGAGGCAAGTCAATCAGATTGCGAAACTGAATATAACAAACGTAAATATCGGATAAGAGCGTGCTCTGTATCACGCAGTAGAGAAGAGTTTAATTGTCAAGACAATGATAACTTCTCGGCTGCAGTCAGCAGTTCGCTGTCTCTTCCAAGACACGGTGGCCGCAAGACGTATCCTGCCGTTGCCCGCGCTACACCGGAAGCCACGCAGGACCAACTCGCCACAACTAGCGGCCTGCACAAGGAGAGGAGCAAGGAGTGGACAGTGTCCAGTGCCAACACTAACAATGTGTTACAACACTAACAACACTAACACATGCTTGTTCCTGCCACCGCCAGACACTACGACTGCGCACACTGCCCCGCCAAGTTCAAGACACGGGACGGAATTAAACAGCATCTTGCCGTGCACTAGCTAACTCACACCACTGACCGACTATTCACTTGCGAATCTTGCACTTACAGTTGTGTCAACAGGTGGAAGCTAAACAGTCACAAGAAGATCCATTCCTCTGAGAAGCCATTCAAATGCACAGCATGCGAATATAAGACAAACATTAAGAGTGACCTCGGCAAACACCAACGCAAGCATTCCTCTGAGAAGCCGTTTCAATGCACTTTATGTGAGTATAAAACGAAACATAAGAGCAGCCTGAGCGACCACCTACGCAGGCATACGGGTGAGCGGACTTACGCATGCAATGATTGTTCCAACAAGTATTTCAGCAGCAGCAACCTAATCAGTCACAAGAAGATCCATTCCTCTGAGAAGCCATTCAAATGCACAACATGTGAATATAAGACACATATTAAGAGTAGCCTCGTCATCCACCAACGCATACATTCCTCTGAGAAGCCGTTACAATGCACAACATGCGAATATAAGACAACCATCAAGAGGAACCTCGTCCTCCACCAACGCATACATTCCTCTGAGAAACCACACAGATGCACTTTATGTGAGTATAAAACGAACCGTAAAGCCCGTCTTCCATCATTGCGATGTTTTCGTCGCAATGTTGCTTTGCGGCACGATTTTTCAGTCACCGTCTTCCATGGTTGCGATGATTTCGCCGTCGCGTCATGTATTTCCAACTCCCCCATTTGTCCAGAGGTGGTTCAGCGGTAACCGCGCATGCGCACAACGCTGCGATAGAAATTCGCTGCGTTATTATTGAAGTTGGTTCTACTTTCAGCGACGATCCGCAGCGATTCTCGTGACGTCATGCGATGCTGCGATTCGAGCGCTGATTGGCTGAGAGACCACGTTGCGGCTGCGAATTCGCATTGCGATGAAAAAACGCAATCATGGAAGACGGGCTTAAGAGTAGCCTTACCGACCACCAACGCAGGCATACGGGCGAGCGGTCTTACGCATGCAATGTTTGTCCCTTCAAGACTATCACCAGCAGCAACCTATGCAATCACAAGAAGATCCATTCCTCAGTGAAGCTGTTCCAATGCTATACATGCGAATATAGGTCAAACAATAAAAGTGACCTCGTCGACCACCAACGCATACATTCTGGCGAGAAGCCCTACGCCTGTACTCTTTGCACGGCTCAACACAGAAAGACACACTTAAGCGTCAAAGCCTTGCAATGTGCCCTCTGCGTCTATTCGACCAATGTCAAGCGTTGCATTGCTGCTCACATAAAGCGATGCCATTAGATAAAGTTATCAATACTGACTTAAATTTATAAGTGCATTATCAACATGCTCGACAAAGTGGCGATGACTTTAGATATTTAAGAACAAAATATGATACATTTTACATGGCTCAGCCACGCTATTTATTTATTACTCTGTAGATGAACTGTAATGAAAATAATGTATTTTGCTTGCAACGTTTCTACTTAGAATACAAATTAGCACACTATGTCAAATTATCTATCATGTTGGTTATATTTAGGTTACCAATTTAACTATTGAATGTTCTATTACCGAAAGCGAGCGGAAATCGCACGGTTCGTCAGAGTTTTTTTTTGAAATTTTGTCTTCCCACTAAATAATTTTAAAAATCATATAGTAACGACCCATTATAGCATAATATACTAAATATTGCCGCAAACTGCAGTACTTTATGACCTCTGGTGCGACCTCAAAGTGTTAAATACGATATTTGTAGTAAAATAAAAAAAATAGTAAAATTTTTTAGTAAAAAGCTTGTTATAACACTAATTTTACTGTAATAATAAAATTCGATGCCATAAAATTCTACAGCATTTTTCTTAAAATATACTAAATGTTTTTTTTTGTTTTACATACATTTAGGTTATTTTTTGCTAACTTTTCAGCTTGTTCTAATGCCTATTAATTTAAATAAGAATCGTGTTTTCTCTTCGCAAAAGTCCATTAACATCTAACAGAGAAGAACTAGATAGGTCTAATCTGTTGATATTAACATGGTTATGATGCGAAATCCTGTGTTTACATTAGGTAATCGCTGAGTGAAACGCGTTGATGAGCGAGCACCGATACGTGCAACATATCCAACCAAACACGATAGGGCATGAAATTAGGCCAAATTTAATCATGTTATGCTTTAACTGCACTGTTGTGCTTTTTTAACACTGAAAAAATTCCGTTGAAAAAATGTCAAAGAAATTGAACGTCAGAATTGTCATTGAAAACCGCCCCCGACCCATATAGGGTTAGAAGGTTCTTCACCAGGCCCCTATTTTATGTTATGTTTTGGGACCGTGGAAGTATTTGACCCATTTCCATCTTCATAGAATAAGGCCCTATAACTACCTAGGTACTTTACTGCATATTTGTTGCTACCAACCAAAGTTTTGGTTTGTCCCCATAAAATTATGAAATAGTCTGAAATCATCACTGATTGGTATGGCGTTTTCTGGGAACTTGGGTCGGAGGAGGGTAGGGGGGGGGGGGGGGGGGGGAGGCGCAATTTTTTTTATTTGCATGCCGGGAGCCGAAGTCCCTATAGTTACGGCACTGACTGTAGCCTTCGTCATGGAGGGACAAAGGAGCAATGCTAGAGTGAATATGCTTACCTATCGTAAAATCACCCCTTCGGCCACATTTCAATGTAGCGGCTTGTATGTTTACATAGCAACGCATAGCAACCCGATTGATGTAACCACCCAACAGGTTTATAAAACACTAAGAAGATTAAATACCAGGATAATACCTAATAAACAGTGAGTGAACTTTTACTTGTATTGTCAATCAATTGATAAAATAATACACGATATTTCGCCGTGCTTTCGACGAGCTTTGTCAAGTATGACGCCCCCCTTCCCTACAGGTTGTTATCTCTAGTTTGCAGTAAAAATTCGTTAAAATATTTGTACTCAATTGTTTTTTTTTATTTTTAAGCACCGCTTGTCGTTTTTTTTGTTTTTTTTGTTATTTGTTATTTCTTGCGTCTTATGAGAGCTATTACGTAACGTGTAGTTTTGCTTATTAAAAATTTTACTACAAACAGGTCATCTAGATGCTCGGTTAAGAATTAAGTAGACAATTTGTTAACCTTAGACATTTTTATTTCAAGTGGGAAGTAATTGTTGTAGGTATAGAGAGAAGAACAATTAGTAATCAATTCTGGGATCCCAACTACATCATAAAGCTGGAGCCCCAAAAGACGGAAGATACAACAAACATCAGCAGGGAAATAAACGTTAATACAACAACGTGCATTCCAACATTAGAAGTCATCTCGATAGAACAAGAACCCCTGTTCATCAACGACAAATACTTGTTCGAAAGAGAAATCAAACCTGAATTAAATGCAACTTTCTCTGTCAAAGAAAATGATCCTCTTTATGAAACAGCTGAAAATAGCCACTGTTTGTTACCGAACAAGACTTGTTTAATAATAGACAAATAAAACTAGAAAGGAATGCAGAGTGCTCTTTTACCAACAACGAACCTTCTCAAGAACATAGGCACGAAGTTGCATTCGATTCGAAATGAATTAGGCAACTGTTCTCGTGAACAAAAAGCAGAGACAATTCAACCAGATCGTGTAAATAAATATAAAAAACGTAAATATCTGATAAGAGAGTGCTCTGTATCACTCAGGTGTAAGAGAATACCTACTTAAAAGTTAACAGTATTTGTCGATATCAGTCAACAAATGGCAATTAGTAAAGCTTCAAATGAGATAAAATATACTTCCGGTCTTCATTCTGATCATAAGATGATGACGTACATACAGAAATATTCAAATAAATAAGAAATGTAATATTATATATTCACTTTCTCTCCTGAGTACTAATTCTGTATCTTTTTGATCTCGTCGCGACCGAATTCATTTCACTGTCACTTCATTGTCGCGACGAGATCTAAAAGATAATACAGAATAGGTACCCTGGGGTGCGATCACATAAAATGAGCACTTTCTTGTCACGGTGAAAAGCTTCTCATCTTGTTTATATTAATTATTATCCACTTTGATGGTTTGTTATAATATGTCCACTGCCAGAGGGGGGGGGCAAGATATTAGAGTTCAATGTGGGGGTCTGGGGGAAAGACCACCAGCACATGCGGGTCCGGGGCGCACAGTCCCGGAAAATGCTTGATAAAATATCTGAGGTGACTTTCCTCGAATATCCTGGGCAAGCAAAACAAAGACTTGATATTTTTGGCGTATTTTCCTGCCCTTTAATCGGTATTTTTTGGTAACTAGGGGGGTGGGGACAGCTCCCCCTTTTCGTGGGTGCCCACGTCCAATGTTTAATTCGGGAATCCAGAATGTCTGAGCATAACATACGAAACATTTCCATTCGCCTTAGAGTTTTCTCTTAAATTAGTTCCCTTGGATACAAATATTACATTTCATGATATTGTTGTGTTCTTCATAGTTGATTGATATATGCTTAAAAACGTCGTAAGTTTACATGGTGACCCGTGGCCAGTTGGTTAGCCTCTCTGCCTTCTGCGGATTGTGGCTCTTTCTGGTCGCAAGGTCCGCTGTAGGACTGAGGGGGAGCCTTATCTTTTTATTTTTTTAATCGATGTCAATTGTATTTCCAGGACTGACCGTCGCTTCAAAATGTTTACAATAATATTATTCATTAAGTTACGTTACTTTTGACCAAAATAATAGTAATAGTTATTTTAAAATTAAAAGCTTAAAAAATATGTCGGCACACGATGTATATAACATTATGTTTTGTGCAGATTTACACTATCCACGGAATCTAATTGAAATGGCTAAAAACGGAGCAATTTTAGAAAAGATTCACGAGTATTTCACTATTCTCATCTAGAACACAAGACGCATTGCGTCTTGCATTTTGTTAGAGCTTCTACTTGGAAATTATGAGCCAGGTGTAGGATAAAATAAAGCTTTTACAACAACAAGGTCTATGAAAGTAATGTAGAGAAGAAGCGTAAGTATAACGCAAATATAAATACACACTGTAAATGTAGTTTGTAAATGAAATAGAGCAAAACCACAAGACTTAGCGGTTTCCATCGCGAACATTATTTCCTCACTACAACTGGTGGCAGATGTAGGATAAATAACAGAAACATCTTGATACTGACTTGAGAGTGTTAAGCCTGATGCACAATTGAATTAAGGTTTATGGTTTAGTGTTTAGTGTTTAGTGTTTAGTGTTTAAGAGAAATGAAAGGTGCTGTTATAACGTTACCATGCACAACTGTCATAAGCGTTATAAGGTTTAGTGTTTAAGGTTTAAGCTGAAATAAGAAATCAACAAAATCCATTTCTTATTGCAAAACACTATTTCACCTTATGACGAACCAATCAGAAGAGAGCAGAGTAAATGTCAATGTCAAATTCGTACGGGAAAATGAAAAGTCGTCTGAATTAATGTCATTGGAAGCATTTTAATTTGATATTTGTGCCTAATCTTGCTCATATATTTGTTTCCATATCATTTTTCGATCAATTATTTAATTTTATCACGTGGTGAAATAACCTCGTGAAATAAGCAATTGTGCACTGGACTCTGTTATAACATCTTAAACACTAATCACTAAACATTAAACCATAAACCTTAATTCAATTGTGCATCAGGCTTTAATTACATAAATAATAAACGGTCTGCGTTTGGTTTGTTGATAACACAAAATCCATCATACATAAAATGTTTTATTGCAATATTTATATGTTATCGGTATCATTTGTCATAATTAATGCAACATTTTAGAACTAGGATATTTCCGACTGTCAAAGACAGATATGATTCAGCCTACTCATAACAAAGGTGATCGAAGTGATGTTGGTAGTTTCAGGCTTATTATCAGTGATTTAAACAATTTAGTGTTCAGTGTTTTCGGTGTTTTAAGTGTTTTTCAGCTAATTTTTTGTTCTGGCATTATAACATTCATATCGAATATTAATCTTTAAAATACTTGTCAACATGGGTTTACGAAGAGAAAATCGCCTGTGACTGCAATGCCTGGATTTTTAAATAAAGTTATGAATTCATTGGATAACAAATAAAACATGATTGACATTTACTATGATTTAAATTCCTTTATAATATTAATCGCTCCATTCTTTTCAATTAATTAAAGCATTTGGGAATAGATAAAATAGCAAATTATTGGATAAAGAGATATGTATTTGGTTCATGATTTAATCGTTAGCAACTCAGAGTCCTGGTGCACTCTGAGTTGAAACATTAACTACTAGATGGAGCCCAATGCAACAATGGCTAAATGGAATATCGTCATAGAGATAACTCTGAATTCAAGCATTATGTTCTTGATGGCGCACAGTGCAACAATCGAATTTAGTCATGGAGACTACGAAAACATTTAAAGCACATTTTTGTTCCGCACCGAACTTCTCCACTAGCTGGGCGGTAAAAGTCAGATTTGCTTTTTGTTAACATCAAGCTACCTTGGCTATCACATTTCCAAGTGGCTCTGAGTTTTTAAACATTTGCCGCAACCAAGCTGATTGATTGCACTGAAGAATATTTGACAGATCTAGAAGCTTTCGTCGAGCAAGAAGAATGGACGCCACGCTACAAGAACATGACGCTAAAGTCGTCTATCATCTGCCTCCGGGTCTCAAAGAGTTGTGCGCCGACATCACAAGAGAGGTAAGCAAGAAATTAAGAGTAGGGTATAATCTGCCTCCGGTTCATTTGGAGTACCTATGTCTCTCATGGTATTTGAGAATGTGTTTTGAGCACCACTTTCTTCAAGCACTCTCTAAAACTTATGTCGTTTTCGGCTGGCCGCACTGGGGTTGCACTGAGTTATTGATCGTGACGTCATGTCGTAACCTTGTTTTGCCCTAGTGCTGCCTAGTACTGCCCTCAGCCGAATACGAATGATATGTTTTGATTTTGTGTTTTGACACTGACAGCTATTTTCAAATGGCAACCGAAGAAATTGAGCTCCCGAGTGTTTTAAACACCACCTTCTTCATGCACTCCTCTCTCCCCTTCTCCTGCCGTTCAGCGGGAGCATTTTATTTGAATCGAAAATTCAGTCTTCCCGCTACAAAGAGCTGATGTTCAGTGTACAGTTGTGTGGCTCCAACCAACTCGAACGGCGGAAAAATGTACTACTAGACGTCGACGTAAATGCAAATGGCTGCTGTTTATTCTGTCAGTGCAGTTAGTAGTTTCGTGGGTGTATTTTGTATGTTCAATTCAAATATATTGTTCATAAATATGATTAAATATGTAATACTTCATACAATGAAATAAATTGTATGTTACTTTACTTTATTTATTGAGTATCGAAGAACAAATGCGTATTTCGTACAACATAACCAATCTTTTTCTTGTGACTTGCCAAGACAAATTAATTAGGTACCTATGTACCTACCTACCGAGCAAAGAATATTTTTTCTATCGGCAGTGTGAATAGGTACATGCACTTAATTCTGTTGCTGTAGGTATGTGGTATGTAGCTTCCTAATAGGTATACCTACCTACTACAGCTACCTATAGTACTACCTACCTACTAGGTAGGTACATACCTACGTAGCAGGTAGGTCGGTTACCTCTTACCTAGATTACCTTACAGAAAAGTATTTTACACATTGTTCTAACTCTGTCAATAACTATCGAACAAAGAAAGTATTAGTATCTAATAAAAGTTGACGCCTATATTCATGACTGGACAATGCAATCACAAACTCGATAGTGATGGGATCAATTTGATGCAGGGATGTTTCGGATAGGAATAATGTAAGTCACCTAATTATTTTGCTGATCGGTTTACACTTGTGTGTGACACTGTAAAATGTCCTTCTAAGATTACAGAAGTGCCATTTATCATTAGAAATGCAATAGCAGCAAGTTCACTGCTAAACACGACAACAGAAGTCTGTTGAAGGTTCATAAAATCCAAATTTACCTTGGGTCGTACTATCAAGCGCCATCTACTTTATCCATCAGATGAAATATCAAAACTGTTCAAAGTGACTTGGAGATTGACAGACTATACATGATTAAATAGGTGTGTCGTACACATTGCAATATCAAAGAAGAGTACTCTAACATAATATGCGCTCTAGGTATGTCAACTATAGAAATTTCGTAGAGTTTGAATGAAGTCCAGGAATTCACATACCTATTATTTTATGTTGTCTCCTTGGCATAGCATGTCATGCATGCTTATGTCCAATGGTTAAAAGACAAGTTTAGCAGTTTATGTAATATAATTTATTGTTTCAATTTGTAGATTGCAATGGATTGCACATTGACATACGTTTTCTAATGAGCTTCTAACAAGGTATACATGTTATTTAGCCAAGAGATAATGTTCTTCCAACTTCTTCTTTAAGCTTCAATTGACATTGGTTGTTCATTATACTCTCTGGGTTGCCTTTGTGAGTGTTGTTTGTGATTTTGATGCAAATTACTAATATAAAGATGCAAGATAGTGACCAGTGTTATGATTAGATAATTTTATTTTTACCTAGATAAAGATAAAGATAACCTGCCAAAAATTTATCCAGATAAGATAATAGATACATTTCCAAGAAATCATCTAGGTAATAGATCAAGATAACAAATAATTATCTAGATAATTGTAATAGATAGGTATAATATTAATAGATTTAAAAAAAACGTTCCCTAATTATTTTCGAATCCTAAATTCGGAACTCGAGTTTTTAAAAAATGGGGCCGACAAAACAATCCAACTAATGCGACTAAACGGAGATGAATTTCTTTTTTCATTTCATCCGACATTTGAGGTTTGTGCATGTTCATACAAACAAATACATTTTGAATTTTATATTTTTTATCTAGATAATTGCCATTAGATAACAATATTTTTATCTAGATAAAGATAACGATAACCAATTATTTAATTATCTAGATAAGATAATAGATAAAAAATAACTATCCAGATAATTATCTAGATAATTTTATCTAGATAAGTCACAACACTGATAGTGACTGATATAAATTCAATGAGCAAGGTTTTGGATATGGGAATGAAAATTAATTATCTAGGTTGTTCTTGTTAGTTGATTTGTTCTTGTGTGGTACTGCAAATGCCCTTCTAATAATGCAGAAGGGTCACTTAGGTATGCCAGCAAAAAAGGAAGCTATTAGATTATGAAATTGCATAAAGTTCACTGCTAAACAACAGAAGCCGAGCGTCTGTCGCAAGCTCGAAAAATCCAAAGTTATCATGGGTCTACAATAGTCTGACTATTATTAGCCATCTACTTTCAACATCAGAATAAATATCAGGTAACTGTTCATAGCTATCTGACTGAAAGATTACAAATACATGACTGAACAGCCCAGTAGTCATCGTCATCATATGTAGGACTAATCCGCAAAGAAGACTGCAACAAGGTAAGGCAGCCTGGGTAGTAAAATCAGTAGGAATATAATAATGGGCTGTTATCCTATTATATTAGTTTCGCTGTCCTAGTGGAATTGCTAAAAGCAATTAAATGTAAATGAGGGGAAATATTTTTTTTAAATTATATTACATACCCCACTACACGTTGCATTCACTATTTTTGTGTTACTGCACCCTAATATTTTCAAATTTGCTACTTTCTAGTTGAAAAGTAACCTCCGTCTTGTGTCCGTCTTTAAAAAGTCAAAGTTTGAGCGCACAGCATTTAATTTTGGGGCTGCGAATATAGTAGCTACCTAGGATGATTTTTTTAGTGAAAAAAGACCATACAAAGTTTACATTTATACAGGTACCTACCTACTATGTATACATTTTTAAATCCCCACTGTCAGTAAAAAATAAATAATTTTCCACATTACTATCCAAACGGTTTTAATATGAAATGAATGATGATAGGATTGCAAATAGATGTAAAATTTAGAGCTAGTGAGAAATTGAAATTGTGAACCTGGTAGCATGAACTGGTGATGAACGGAGTTCCCCCCCCCCCATCCCCCCCGATAGACTTCCACCTTGACGCTGTGGTGGGGCTTAAGGGGCCGACCCACATTACGGGCTGGTGCCAACTAAGAGCAGTTCAACGTCGACCTAGTTCCATGCTCTACCCAAATTCACGGGCCGGCCTTCCCCCCTCGAGGTAGTAATCCCCCTAAAATCGGGTCCCACCGGCCCAAAGCCTCCCCCCCCCCCCCCCCCCCGGTCCGTCACCAAACGGCCTGACATTCCCACCCAGTGCTGGACTCCTCCGCGCCGGGCCGGGCCCTTTTTGGTCGACCCCTCCCAATGCCCTCCCTATTATTCAACAAAGTTAACAGAATCTTAATGTGCGAAAACTGACCTCGATGTCGACGCGCTGTTAAACAGTATATTATACCTACCACTACTGAACGGAGTGAGTGACACCGCAGAGCCGCTGCATTCAATCACTCGGCTTCTATGATGGTTGGGTGTTTATCAACAATGCGTTTCACCCCTACCTACCTATTCCAAACTAGTTTTCAACTAAAGTAGGTATATCGATAGGTTTTATATGATCAGTATAATCTAGTGGAGCGGTCGCTCCACGCCAGCCAAGTCGTACGGCGCGCGCACACTCTCATATAAAGGCTGGAGCGAACCCACTATTACTGTAAGCATCAAAGTGGCATTTTCGGCCTACTGGATCTTAAAATTGAGAAATCTCACATTGTTGCGAAATATCTTAATTTCGAGCTATGGCCCACCCTACAACATATACCAAATTTGGGAACAATAGGTTACGCCCTTTGCGCGCTAGAGGGCCGTGAAAACAGTGTTTTAGGGCGGTTTTCATAATAATAATAATCTTAGTAGTAGTAGGCTGGAGCTAAAATCCGGTAAACAGGCCACAGCCTAAACGGCTGAACCGATTGATCTCACATTTTTACCACGTGTGCACTTTTGGCGTCTGATTTAACCTTGTCCCCATGAATTTTTTGTGCCGCCATTTTGAAACCGGAAGTGGCATCATATCTCGACAACCGCTGGACCGATTGGAACGAAATTTGCGCCAAACGATTCAGACGGTCATCTATATGCATTATCAGTAGCAAAATACTAAAAATTATGTTAACGAAACCGGAAATGACGTCATGAAATTTGAAATACATCGATTTGCATTTCAGCAACAACTGTTGATCCGATTGTCTTGATATTTATGTAACGTTTGTACTTTTGATATTTCATTTGACTTGTTATAAAACCAACCGGAAGCCGCCATTTTGAAACCGGAAGTGACATCATGTCTCAAAAACGGCTAAACAGATTAGAACAAAACCAGCGCTAAACGATTTAGACGGTCAACTTTATGTAATCAGTAATATTTGATGATTCAAATATCGAAACCGGAAATGACGTCACACATTTTATGACCTATACCGGAAATGACGTCATAAATATGCTAAATGACGCTAAATTCACCACTTTATACTTTAAAATAGATATAAGTAAACGTACTTTGTAAATAATTATAAATTCAAGGTTGCAGTGTTCTCGGCGGCCATTTTTAAAACCGGAAGTGACGTCATATATCGTAAACGGTTGTACCGATTGCAACCTAAGTTTGGAAATGTGTTGGACTAATAATTATGAATTCAAGACGACATTATTTTCGGCCGCCATTGTTAAAACCGGAAGTGACGTCATATATCGTAAACGGTTGTACCGATTGCAACCTAAGTTTGGAAATGTGTTGGACTAATAATTATGAATTCAAGACGACATTATTTTCGGCCGCCATTGTTAAAACCGGAAGTGACGTCAAATATCGAAAATGGCTGTACCGATTGCAATCAAATTTTGGAAATGTGTTGTACTAATAATTATGAATTCAAGACGACATTATTTTCGGCCGCCATTGTTAAAACCGGAAGTGACGTCATATATCGAAAATGGCTGTACCGATTGCAACCAAATTTTGGAAATGTGTTGTACTAATAATTATGAATTCAAGACGACATTATTTTCGGCCGCCATTGTTAAAACCGGAAGTGACGTCATATATCAAAAACGGCTGTACCGATTGCAACCAAATTTTGGAAATGTGTAGGAGTAATAATTATGAATTCAAGACGACATTATTTTCGGCCGCCATTGCTAAAACCGGAAGTGACGTCATATATCGAAAACGGCTGGACCGATTGTAACGAAACTTAAAGCTATTCTTCTTGGATAATTATTTTAATCTTATATACCAAACGCAACTTTTCTAAGTATCCAAATCGGCATAGGCGTATTTTTTTAAAGAAGTAAGTTCTTGCACGGACACAAGCTGTGCTACAAGCTGTATGAATAAACTAACAAAAGAAGTGATATCCCAGAAAAAAACACTACGTGTAAAAAAGGCAGCCAAGTCTCTTTACTTTAAAAAAATTCAACACCGAAAAGGAGTGATATCAAAAAAGGAGCCAAGTCAATGACATTTCCAAATATTTAATCGTATCTTTGAAATAAAAGTATAAACACCGAGAAATACTTTACAAAAGGACTTGGCGCATCGCATTGTAACGAAACTTAAAGCTATTCTTCTTGGATAATTATTTTAATCTTATATACCAAACGCAACTTTTCTAAGTATCCAAATCGGCATAGGCGTATTTTTTTAAAGAAATAAGTTCTTGCACGGACACAAGCTGTGCTACAAGCTGTATGAATAAACTAACAAAAGAAGTGATATCCCAGAAAAAAACACTCCGTGTAAAAAAGGCAGCCAAGTCTCTTTACTTTAAAAAAATTCAACACCGAAAAGGAGTGATATCAAAAAAGGAGCCAAGTCAATGACATTTCCAAATATTTAATCGTATCTTTGAAATAAAAGTATAAACACCGAGAAATACTTTACAAAAGGACTTGGCGCATCGTTTTTTTAAAGACATTTTTCTATTCATAAGCATGTGCCATTTATATACAACCGTCATTTTGAATGTTTAGAATAATAGGGAAACATCTTTCAATTAGGTACATATTATACATACCTTCTGTAAAATATTTTCTATATGAATATATACGCTATGAAACTTGTTGTCTATGCTTTCTATAAATATACACAATAGTTATCTTCGTAATATTGTTTCGTGGTGAATATAATTAAGTCTCATGCGTTATACCTTCTCATCATGTAACAATTTCTATTAATACACATTTTATAAAAATACATTTCACAAAGAAGACAGTCATATTGAATTTCTATTAAAAAATTTAACTTTATACACTTGACACTTCAAAAATATATAATTGTGTTCCATTAGTTAGTAATTATTTGACAACGTTTCATGATTTCCTTCAGTCAAGGTCAAATTATGAAAAGATACCAGTCTAATATCGCCATATTAACAGTACTGCAAGAATATGTATGAGCCCACTTCCAATTGATATGAAGGGATGTGTGTTGTGAAAAATATCCGACCGAACCGGGGCACGAACTTGGGACCTCTCACTTGCCGGGCGAGAGCTCTACCAACTGAGCTACCCGATCGGACGGGCGGACATTAGACACAACACACTGATGAGGATCCTGACTCCTGACTCCATGGAAGTTTTCCAAAGAAACCTACATTCTCACCACTTCCAATTGTTATGTAATTCTTTCACCCTTATATTACTTATATATTACAGCATAAAATCATGCTTCTATCGCCATTGACAAAACTATAAAATAGTCATTACTAAAAGTAGCTTGATTCATAGATTCTGGCTCTAATAGAAAGAGGAAAATGTACCTACTTGTAAATTTCTTTCCACTTTTAGGATAGAATGATGTCTTTAAAAAAACGATGCGCCAAGTCCTTTTGTAAAGTATTTCTCGGTGTTTATACTTTTATTTCAAAGATACGATTAAATATTTGGAAATGTCATTGACTTGGCTCCTTTTTTGATATCACTCCTTTTCGGTGTTGAATTTTTTTAAAGTAAAGAGACTTGGCTGCCTTTTTTACACGGAGTGTTTTTTTCTGGGATCGTATTGACATCAGTAGGTATACAACTTTTATGGATGCTTGTAAAATTTCTACTGAAATTTTGACCCAGGGATGTGGTAGTTTAGAAGCTGGCTCCTTGCTCCTACGCTGTCCAAGTGAATGGAAAATATTTCTAGGTAGAAGGAACTGAAAGTTCATCAGTCGAAGAGGCTGATGTCAACGTCGACTTCCACATTGACAATTTGACGTGCAAGTTGAATGCCCACAATGGCCATTCAAAGAACTAGAACTAAGTAATGCCAGTAATTCAGAGAATAGAACTATCAGTGATAATGTTGAGTGTATAGTAGGTACTAATTTTTTATCATAGTATAAAAATTACAAATCTTAGTGCCGAATGCTTCCAAGGCTACGCTCGGCAACACAACAGTACCTAGGTATGTGAATAAGTTTGAATGACTTTTAGGTAGTGATCTTCTTTGACAATTTATTCATATTATTAATCAATGAAATGAGTGCTAACCTACTAGAGCTAGATGCCGAGTTAGCGTTTAACTAGGTACCTACTTCTGAAGGTGCGATAAAATCACTTTCAGACAATTTTCCGATTGCTTCAAATACTGTTTTAGGCTTTGTTGAGTGTTTACCTACATAGGTAAGTAGTAGCTGATGAAACTAAATAATTGTGGTTATAAGTTTATTTTAACATATTGTACAATAGTCAATAAAGGGAGACTACCTAGTTAGACTGCAGCAACAAAATGTTAGCTCTCTTTGAGCTAAACTAACCTTATAAATAGTACAAGAACTTGCAGAATTTCATTGCTAAACGCTACACAACACATTCAAGTCGAATTCTATTGGCAATATTAGTTGCCATGAATAATATTATTCTAAATTTTTATTAATATATGTACCTTTGTTTAATGTGATAAATCATAATTTGAAATGTCATTTTCAAACTGGGTCTGAATTTAAATGGCTGCCGCCTCAATCAACATAAGCAAAGCTTTTCACAAGAAAATAATTCCACCCATTTTGTCTTCAATGTTAGGATCTTTGGAAATTGGCAGATTGCCTAGCGCTTCTGTAGGCCGAAATTGGAACTACGCAAGCTCCGTTGAACGGCAGGAGAAGGGGGAGAGAGGAGTGCATGAAGAAGGTGGTGGTTTTAAAGGAAAACCTCCAGTAACAACATCAATTTTGTTTTTCGCGCCGCCATTTTGTCGGAGTGCGGCGGAGTGGAGGGGGCAACTCTACCAAATATTTCCGAGCGAGAAACAGTGCACTGAGTGCGCACCCAGTGTGCACCACTTTCCAGTCGAATACGAAAACATTGCCCCAGAGCAACTGCACACTGCCAGTCGAACACGCCACTTGCACTCAGTGCAGCTCAGTGCAACCCCAGTGCGGCCAGCCGAAAACGACATTAACTTCTGCGATAGTGGAGAGTGGAGAGCAGCTCTCGCATTGGCTGACAGCTGTCACGTGACCTTATTGACGAACTCCACTCTCCACTCTCGCATAAGTTGACATTGTGTCCGGTGTTTAAGGGAACAGCAACAGAGAGAGTCCTTGAAGGAGGTGTTGGATTGGAGTATTCAACGGTTCAATTGTGTATGCACACATGTTGTATTCATTGAAATGTGATGATTCACAAGGTGCTAATAATTCTCTGTTTTTGTCAGGTTTTGCGGAATCAGCCGGAAAACTTGTATGCGTTCATCGCTGAGTATTTAAACGCGATGTTGATGACCCAGGACAGGGCCGAAGGTGAGTGAAATATCAATACCAGGTATAACCTTGCATTCTACCTATATTATTCTCAACAACATCCGTCTTTCTCGATGTGCATAGTCATGAACATGAAGAGCTGAGGTTTAAAACGCAACAAGTTTACTTTTGTACTACGAGATAAACACGAACAACCTGTTTTGAGCAATAGCAGTCCTCATGGAAATAGAACATTTCACACGGTTGTAGATGTCCACCAATCATGTTTTTTTTCATCCAATAGAACCTGCTCCGATGCAATAGGCCACATACCTACTATATTTTTTTCCGAGTGTTGTGTCTCGCACCCCAACTGCCATGCCTCTCTATCCATCCATTGGTCCTCCAGCAGCTCTCTCTTCCTCATCGCCTCAACAAACTCCTCTTGCCATGCTCTCTCAGGACGACAACGCTTTCTCCTCCCGACAGGACTCCAGTCCACATTCTCTGAGGCCACCTGTCGGGATCCATCCGTCGCATATGTCCATACCACAGCAACATCTTCTTTTCAATACTAGGAAAACGCTCAGTGTAACGCGTTGATGAGCGAGCACAAAACATGCAACATCCCCATTGTAACGATGCACGACACGACACAAGACGATTTTCTCTGCAATTTTTCAATCTCCATAATACTCTGGATGAATAACAGATCCATTGTGTCGTGAAGTCTTACTTACATACCTTCTCCAGTTAACTCGTAAAATTACAATAAATACTTGACTGATTGGGCTAACAATATGTAAAATTTAATATTAAGTTGGTCTTGATCACCATGCAAAATTTGAACTACATGTGAACATTTTGATTGTCGACCAATCAGAAGATATTATTTAAACTTAAACCAATTAGAGGATTTGTCCTTTGTACTGCATCCGATTTTATGCGCTAGCTCAAAAATGCTTTCATTTTACTGTACATTGTTGATAGCTTGGCTGCTCTACAGGCCTTGCCTTGGAACAGAAGCTTAAAGAAGGCAGGGATGACAATTTAGTATACATTTTTCAAGATTACGGAATAAAATGACCTTTAAATGACAAAACTTTTGAAAATAACGACATATTAAACTGAAAATTGGCAAAAATACCAAAAATGTTGGTACCAATGACCACGCGAAGTTTTAAGTTGATCGGTTAATCTGTTCTAGTTTAAATGTCAAAAATCACATGAAAAATGGTTTTAAATTTGAACCAATAGGAGGATTTGGCTGAAACTTTTTATGATTGGGTACAATGTTGGTTGCAATGTTTTTGCTAAATTTCAAATTGATCAAAGCAACCAATCAAAAGATAATTTTTTAAAAATTTGAACCAATCACAGGATCCCGTTCAAAAACGATCCCAGAGACCGCACAGATTACGTGAGTATGTGTGCAAAATTTCAGATCGATTGGTTGTGAGGTTTGACCTGGGCAGTGCAGGCAAAAAAAAAAAAAAAAAAAAAAACACAGAGAAAGTGCCATAAGAGTACCGTGGTGACGCTCGCTACGCTCGCTCAATCATCTTACTGCTTTTCTTATAGTTATCTGTTTTCTTATTTTATCATTCCATATTTTGTAGCATTGAAACTCGATAACCCTTCTCAGAAAATCAATGTCAGTAGCCAATAACCGGTCCCTATTTCATTTTGTGATGTGTCCACGTTTCATGCCCATATGTAATACCCTATTATTCTGCTCATGTAACTCATGATTCTTTGCACGCACTATATTATGTTTCTACCCACGCATTTCATGTCTCCGCCCATGTACCTAACTCATGTTTCAGCCCATGTATCCCATGTTCCTGCCCATGTAACAGTTCTCTGTGTTTGCTTGCAGCGGCGTCCCAGCTGATCCACGGCATGCTCACCAATGACGTCACCTACGAAGCCATGTTGGAGCGTCGCGGCGTCTCGGCGCCGCTCGCCAACGCCGCCGCCATCGTGGTCCAGGTACACTCACGCTCAGATCATTATTGCTCAGACATGCAAATGGCCAGACATACTAATTCAGGCTCCGGGGTTTAATCCCTCGGACGTTCATCTACGACGTGACGTTTATCATCTATCATATTATTCATAATCACTCATCGATAGGCAATATAATAAATGCAGACAAATAGGAGCCAGGGTCGACCTACCCATATCATCCCTCGAATTCGCCGACCCCAATCGGCTCCTACCGACCCAAACCATTCCGCTCTCGGTCCGTCCCCATTGCGGCCTGGCATCCCCCCAGTGTGTGACTCCCCCTCACCGGTGCCCTTTTGATCGACCCCTTTCCCACGACTTCCTATGACATTATAAAATATAATCGTGCGCAAAATTATCAAGTTGTCGACCCGCCATTGAACAACATTAATCTTATATATTCTTATCTGGTACCTGGTGGGTAATAAAGCGTTGATTTAGAGGAGGAGTTGGTTGAATGTGATCTGATTGGTCTGATTACAGGCTGCATACAGAGGATATCTCGCTAGAAAATACGTCAAGACAATGAGGGATAATGAAGGTAAGATGAAAGGAACTCTAACGATGGCGTCAGAAATGCAAGGCAAACGTCCAAATATATACACTATTGCCACAAAGAGATTCTCAAATTATTCTGACAAACCCCGGACCCAGGGGCCCTATTCTACATCTCGTTTTGATCTCGTCGCGGCCGCCTTCGTTTCGCCGTAATGCTATCATAATGGCAGTGAAACGAAGGCGGCCGCGACGAGATAAAAAAAAGATATAGAAGAGGCCCCCAGAACCTCTCTCTTTCAGGGCGAGAGCTCCAACAAGACTCTAGACACCGGTGCAATATGCATTAACATGGCCGTGACTCGGACTCGGGCCGAATCCGGCATATTGAAGTTATAGAATACCGCCCCCTGGTAGACGCTCCCGAATCCACCCTCTCCACGCTTGTTCCAGGCACCGTGCTGGACGTGTACCTGGACTCGCTGGGGGTCAGCAAGGACGTGGCCAGTCTCCGAGCCATCAAGATCCAGGCGGCGTTCCGTGGCCACCTGGCGCGTGAGGCGCTCAAGCTCACCTTCTACCACGACGGTCAGTAGTGCTTGACCCTTGCATTCACAGTCTAATGGATATAATTTCCGCATCAGAGTAAGTTCTTTAATAAATTACATAGTACATCTTCGAGGGCTGAAGAGTATGCGATCCAACTAACAGCTGAAATATGGAATAGGTACCTACTCAGGGGCCGTATTCTAGAACTTTTAAATTCCCAATTCTGATGGAATCTGATTCGGTGCAAGGTTAATCCCCGTGACCGGATTCCATCAGGAATGGAATTGGGAAAACGTTCTAGAATACGCCTCCAGTGACACGCATTGTTTAACTTATGTATTAATAATCAGGTTGAAGTACAGTCACGATTACAGATATTACTTTAACAAGTATACTATTATTTGGGTCTGCTTCTGGTGTGGGAAAGTTTCAAGCAGCTGGCATAGTGATTGTTACACAGACGGTACTTCCAGGAAGAAAAGCAGTTCAACGTAGGTTCTGTTATTCCGTTGACGCTGTAGTTTAAATTTGAGATCGCTTTTACTCAAGTGCTATGTCTCTGACATGATATATTTAGCAAGTTCTGTCCAAGAAGAGATAAACCTACCAGAAGATCGTATTCTCTGTGTGTCCAAACGACTGGTGTTACAGAGTACGTGGAGCCGGAGAACCGCGGCGACATCGATACCAACATCCTGGCCAAAGTCCTGGAGTCCCTGGGGGTCACTCTGGAGGAAGCCACTAACGCTGCTATCATCATACAAGTATGTCTCCAAACATCCTGGCCAGAGTCCTGGCGTCTCTGGGAGTCACTCTGGAGGAAGCCACTAACGCTGCTATCATCATACAAGTATGTCTCCAAACATCCTGGCCAGAGTCCTGGCGTCTCTGGGAGTCACTCTGGAGGAAGCCACTAACGCTGCTATCATCATACAAGTATGTGTCCAAACATCCTGGACAGAGTCCTGGCGTCTCTGGGGGTCACTCTGGAGGAAGCCACTAACGCTGCTATCATCATACAAGTATGTGTCCAAACATCCTGGCCAGAGTCCTGGCGTCTCTGGGGGTCACTCTGGAGGAAGCCACTAACGCTGCTATCATCATACAAGTATGTGTCCAAACATCCTGGCCAGAGTCCTGGCGTCTCTGGGAGTCACTCTGGAGGAAGCCACTAACGCTGCTATCATCATACAAGTATGTGTCCAAACATCCTGGCCAGTGTCCTGGCGTCTCTGGGAGTCACTCTGGAGGAAGCCACTAACGCTGCTATCATCATACAAGTATGTGTCCAAACATCCTGGCCAGAGTCCTGGCGTCTCTGGGGGTCACTCTGGAGGAAGCCACTAACGCTGCTATCATCATACAAGTATGTGTCCAAACATCCTGGCCAGAGTCCTGGCGTCTCTGGGGGTCACTCTGGAGGAAGCCACTAACGCTGCTATCATCATACAAGTATGTGTCCAAACATCCTGGCCAGAGTTCTGGCGTCTCTGGGGGTCACTCTGGAGGAAGCCACTAACGCTGCTATCATCATACAAGTATGTGTCCAAACATCCTGGCCAGAGTCCTGGCGTCTCTGGGGGTCACTCTGGAGGAAGCCACTAACGCTGCTATCATCATACAAGTATGTGTCCAAACATCCTGGCCAGTGTCCTGGCGTCTCTGGGAGTCACTCTGGAGGAAGCCACTAACGCTGCTATCATCATACAAGTATGTGTCCAAACATCCTGGCCAGAGTCCTGGCGTCGCTGGGAGTCACTCTGGAGGAAGCCACTAACGCTGCTATCATCATACAAGTATGTGTCCAAACATCCTGGCCAGTGTCCTGGCGTCTCTGGGGGTCACTCTGGAGGAAGCCACTAACGCTGCTATCATCATACAAGTATGTGTCCAAACATCCTGGCCAGAGTCCTGGCGTCTCTGGGAGTCACTCTGGAGGAAGCCACTAATGCTGCTATCATCATACAAGTATGTGTCCAAACATCCTGGCCAGAGTCCTGGCGTCTCTGGGGGTCACTCTGGAGGAAGCCACTAACGCTGCTATCATCATACAAGTATGTGTCCAAACATCCTGGCCAGAGTCCTGGCGTCTCTGGGGGTCACTCTGGAGGAAGCCACTAACGCTGCTATCATCATACAAGTATGTGTCCAAATATCCTGGCCAGAGTCCTGGCGTCTCTGGGGGTCACTCTGGAGGAAGCCACTAACGCTGCTATCATCATACAAGTATGTGTCCAAACATCCTGGCCAGAGTCCGGGCGTCTCTGGGAGTCACTCTGGAGGAAGCCACTAACGCTGCTATCATCATACAAGTATGTGTCCAAACATCCTGGCCAGAGTCCTGGCGTCTCTGGGGGTCACTCTGGAGGAAGCCACTAACGCTGCTATCATCATACAAGTATGTGTCCAAATATCCTGGCCAGAGTCCTGGCGTCTCTGGGGGTCACTCTGAAGGAAGCCACTAACGCTGCTATCATCATTCAAGTATGTGTCCAAACATCCTGGCCAGAGTCCTGGCGTCTCTGGGGGTCACTCTGGAGGAAGCCACTAACGCTGCTATCATCATACAAGTATGTGTCCAAACATCCTGGCCAGAGTCCTGGCGTCTCTGGGAGTCACTCTGGAGGAAGCCACTAACGCTGCTATCATCATACAAGTATGTGTCCAAACATCCTGGCCAGAGTCCTGGCGCCTCTGGGGGTCACTCTGGAGGAAGCCACTAACGCTGCTATCATCATACAAGTATGTGTCCAAACATCCTGGCCAGAGTCCTGGCGTCTCTGGGGGTCACTCTGGGGGAAGCCACTAACGCTGCTATCATCATACAAGTATGTGTCCAAACATCCTGGCCAGAGTCCTGGCGTCTCTGGGGGTCACTCTGGAGGAAGCCACTAACGCTGCTATCATCATACAAGTATGTGTCCAAACATCCTGGCCAGAGTCCTGGCGTCTCTGGGGGTCACTCTGGAGGAAGCCACTAACGCTGCTATCATCATACAAGTATGTGTCCAAACATCCTGGCCAGAGTCCTGGCGTCTCTGGGGGTCACTCTGGAGGAAGCCACTAACGCTGCTATCATCATACAAGTATGTGTCCAACCATCCTGGCCAGAGTCCTGGCGTCTCTGGGGGTCACTCTGAAGGAAGCCACTAACGCTGCTATCATCATACAAGTATGTGTCCAAACATCCTGGCCAGAGTCCTGGCGTCTCTGGGAGTCACTCTGGAGGAAGCCACTAACGCTGCTATCATCATTCAAGTATGTGTCCAAACATCCTGGCCAGAGTCCTGGCGTCTCTGGGGGTCACTCTGGAGGAAGCCACTAACGCTGCTATCATCATACAAGTATGTGTCCAAACATCCTGGCCAGAGTCCTGGCGTCTCTGGGGGTCACTCTGGAGGAAGCCACTAACGCTGCTATCATCATACAAGTATGTGTCCAAACATCCTGGCCAGAGTCCTGGCGTCTCTGGGAGTCACTCTGGAGGAAGCCACTAACGCTGCTATCATCATACAAGTATGTGTCCAAACATCCTGGCCAGAGTCCTGGCGTCTCTGGGGGTCACTCTGGAGGAAGTTACTAACGCTGCTATCATCATACAAGTATGTGTCCAAACATCCTGGCCAGAGTCCTGGCGTCTCTGGGGGTCACTCTGGAGGAAGCCACTAACGCTGCTATCATCATACAAGTATGTGTCCAAACATCCTGGCCAGAGTCCTGGCGTCTCTGGGGGTCACTCTGAAGGAAGCCACTAACGCTGCTATCATCATACAAGAATGTGTCCAAACATCCTGGCCAGAGTCCTGGCGTCTCTGGGAGTCACTCTGGAGGAAGCCACTAACGCTGCTATCATCATACAAGTATGTGTCCAAACATCCTGGCCAGAGTCCTGGCGTCTCTGGGGGTCACTCTGGAGGAAGCCACTAACGCTGCTATCATCATACAAGTATGTGTCCAAACATCCTGGCCAGAGTCCTGGTGTCTCTGGGGGTCACTCTGGAGGAAGCCACTAACGCTGCTATCATCATACAAGTATGTGTCCAAACATCCTGGCCAGAGTCCTGGCGTCTCTGGGGGTCACTCTGGAGGAAGCCACTTACGCTGCTATCATCATACAAGTATGTGTCCAAACATCCTGGCCAGAGTCCTGGCGTCTCTGGGGGTCACTCTGGAGGAAGCCACTAACGCTGCTATCATCATACAAGTATGTGTCCAAACATCCTGGCCAGAGTCCTGGCGTCTCTGGGGGTCACTCTGGAGGAAGCCACTAACGCTGCTATCATCATACAAGTATGTGTCCAAACATCCTGGCCAGAGTCCTGGCGTCTCTGGGGGTCACTCTGGAGGAAGCCACTAACGCTGCTATCATCATACAAGTATGTGTCCAAACATCCTGGCCAGAGTCCTGGCGTCTCTGGGGGTCACTCTGGAGGAAGCCACTAACGCTGCTATCATCATACAAGTATGTGTCCAAACATCCTGGCCAGAGTCCTGGCGTCTCTGGGGGTCACTCTGGAGGAAGCCACTAACGCTGCTATCATCATACAAGTATGTGTCCAAACATCCTGGCCAGAGTCCTGGCGTCTCTGGGGGTCACTCTGGAGGAAGCCACTAACGCTGGTATCATCATACAAGTATGTGTCCAAACATCCTGGCCAGAGTCCTGGCGTCTCTGGGGGTCACTCTGGAGGAAGCCACTAACGCTGCTATCATCATACAAGTATGTGTCCAAACATCCTGGCCAGAGTCCTGGCGTCTCTGGGGGTCACTCTGGAGGAAGCCACTAACGCTGCTATCATCATACAAGTATGTGTCCAAACATCCTGGCCAGAGTCCTGGCGTCTCTGGGGGTCACTCTGGAGGAAGCCACTAACGCTGCTATCATCATACAAGTATGTGTCCAAACATCCTGGCCAGAGTCCTGGCGTCTCTGGGAGTCACTCTGGAGGAAGCCACTAACGCTGCTATCATCATACAAGTATGTGTCCAAACATCCTGGCCAGAGTCCTGGCGTCTCTGGGGGTCACTCTGGAGGAAGCCACTAACGCTGCTATCACCATACAAGTATGTGTCCAAACATCCTGGCAGTGATGATTTCAGACATTTTCAGAAGGGGGGGCAATCCAAATTGAAGGGGGGGGGGGGGGCACAACAAATATACATATAAAAGAGAATGTAAATAAGGGCTCCTTTAATCTGACAAGGAAAAACGGTTTAATCTGGTCCCGGCAAATCAATATGAATGTGAGCCCTTAAGTGATGGGAATGCAAATCAATCCACCTAATTCAGCGTTTGGTATGTGTTGTCATGTAATAGGGTTGACAAGCCATGACTCGAAATAAGAGGACTGCAGATCTAGAGAAGGAAATTGTACATGTGCTATCCAAAAACCATATTCTGGGGAAATCACATTGCTCACGACACCAATGCGGGTCCGGGCCGCACAGGCCCGGGAAAAATTTGGATTTAAAAAATTTATTTGAGCTATTTCTATGCGTTTTGGAATAATCATTTTTAGAGATTTTGATTAGTACGTAAATCTGATATTTCCACAATTATGGTCATTTTTCTAACAGCATCTAGAAGTGAATTATCATTAAATTTCCATAATTTTGGGCCCCTCAGCAACATGCAGGTTTGGGGCCGCACAGGCCCGGGAAAATTTTGAATTTCAAAAATAAATGTAAGTCATTTCTATGCGTTTTGGACTATACAATTCGGAGAAAATAATTCATTTTAATTCATTACTTATTAATAAATGGCATTTTTTTTTTACAAATATTTAACAACAAATTATAAAACCCGGACATTTCGTCAAATTCCTAAAAAGCCGCCCGGATAAAAAAGACACCCAAAAAAGAGGACATGTCCGGGCAAAACCGGACGAATGGCAACCCTCAAGCGACATGAGTATAGGTAGTCCAACATTCTCATAACATTCTATCCATAGTTCATATGAATATAATTTGATGATATATTTGATAACTATTTTAGAGTATACCTAGAGATCATATTTTCATAATTTACAAAAGTTTTAATTTAATTTAATTTTAATTTTAATTTTATTGTTTATTTATTTTTATCCTAATCCTTTATCCTTCCAAGGGGGGGCACTTATGACTCCAAGGGGGGGCAAAGCCCCCCCTTGGATATGCCTGGAATCATCACTGTATCCTGGCCAACGTAGCCTTTCTAAAACACTTTTCAGTAGGATGGGAAACAGGTTCAGAATTTCGTAAGTTTTACGTATGCACAATGATAACAAAAGAAACGCGCATAATTTCTTTTCCTTTCCTTCATTACGGTTCTATAAAACACCCCTGGAGAAAGAATCCGATTCTTGGCTTATTATCCAAGAGTTCATACATTTTATGCTCTGAATCTCTCGGTCGTTGTTGTTCTCGTCCAATTAGGTTGACATTTACAAAAACAAGAGTTTACCGGACATACTTCATCAGATTTGGGTGATTTGGAAGTTTCCTATATATGCAGAGTAACTATTTAGACTGTAAGGAGGAACACTCTGATTTTACTTGCTTTGTGATTGTTGACAGAGGCGGTATCGGCAGTACAGAATGGCGAAGTCCAGCAAGAAGCTGTCATCAGCGACAAGACAGCTCCTCGCCAAGAACGTGCGTGAAGCGAAGGCCTCTCAAGTCAACATGCTGCCGGCAAAGAAGTTGGTCTTCCACGGGACGAGGGAGAGCGCCACGGATATTGTAGCAGAGCCGGACGAGTCGAAGGTAAATACAAAGGAATCCAACCTCTTGAATTCATTTGCATGCTCTAGTGGTACGCAATGATTATATTTTCAGTAGATTTATTTTCTTTAACTGTTCAGCAATGGATGATAATCGTGTTTTTGTGCAGAGGACAATGACCTCCTTAGTAATTTATACATATTTGTTTAATGGTGAAAAGAATCCATGAGAAATTGAGAAGCATCTATCTCCTAGCCCCCACGCTAGAATAAGTTGTCAGCCGGCCGTAGAGCACATCCCCTTGCGCCTGCAGGTTATGCAACGTTAAATACAGCGAAGTCTCTATGTTGCCTAGTAGCTATATAGTCTGGGAACTGGTTCCTAGCTACTTCCGATCGATATTGAGGCACGAGTCAATGGCACGACGTAAATAATACTCTCAGAACAAGTAAGATGAGTGAGATGGCGCGGCCTGAGAAAAGATCCCTTATTAGGAAATGGGTAGTCCTAGTTATCGAAAAACAAAGTCAATATGCGAAAAACACGTTTTTTTTTTAAATAATGCAATTCGCTCAATGGTTTACTAACTTGTTTTATTAAAAATCCCAATATTTCCATCGTTATGCAGTGACCTTCTTCAGGAGTGAAACAAAGGAAAATCCCACATAACAAACAAAACAGCAAACAAAGACGAACGGCGCGTTATGCCATTGCACATCGAATACAGAGTTTCATATCCCTAACAAGAAGCTATGTGTCTCGACTCAGATGGAGCAGTTGCCGTACGAGCCTAGCGCGAGCGTCAACATGTCGAACTACCCGGCGTCGAGACCCGACACCGCCTCCTCGATCACGACCGACGTGTCGACTGCAGACGCGACCGCGGAGTTGAGCACCGTCACCACCGTGTCCCAGGAGGTCACTGACACGTCGGGGGTCGAGAGTGACGCCTGACCGTGACCACGACGTGTTGGAGAGATTTCGAGTCGCCTTTTATGTTTCTTGCTCGTAGGTTGGTATACCAACAAAATTTATTCGTTTTATATAAACATTGTATAATAAAGATGTGCTACTGTAAATTGGCAAGATCTTTCTCTAGATTTAGCTGAGGCTCTTACTCAATCAAGTCTTGTCTTGTTTATTGAATTACCGTCAATACTGTTTAAGTGGTTAATAAAACAGTATTTTGTTCCATACTTTAATAACCGTAATAACGACGTACGGGACGGAATGGGAATGATGAATTATGGAATCTCAATAAGTACGCCCACAATTGACTTAATATTTATTAAGGTCTTATTATGAAATTTTTGATTTTCCTTCATTCATCATAGTTCATTTCTTAGGCCCGGACTTTCAATACTCTTCTAAAGTCTCAATTAGCTCTTAACAGTTAGTTAGTGGTCATTCTAGGAAGGTCATTGGTTGTTGCCATGACAATACAGTCCTAATAAACAGTTTAAAAGTTAGCAGAGTATTGTGGCCCTAAATATATTACACGTAATGCATTAAGTTTAGACACGTTTACAAGTTATGCACAGTTTAATATGATGAGATTATTATACGGACGATCACTGCTGCTTGTTCTTTTCTGCGAATGCGCTGTACAGAGATCCATGATCGATCTTCGTCACTGCAATCATCTTACTGCGCACCAGCGACACTGCAAGCAAAAAGATGCCAATGGGGTCAACGGCTTCGTCCCATCTGAAGGACGATGTATCATTTACAGCACGGGCCTCCACAACCCGCGCCGTCGAATGACTGATAACAGGTGGAGGGAGGTCGTCACATTAACCCCCAAACACCACAGTCTCTCTGCCCAACGGCAGCAGCTAGCAGGTCAGAGTTAAATGGTCACCCATCCAACCGCTAACCGTGCTCAATGTTGCTTACCCTCGGTGAACTTACAAGAACCGTGGTATCCAATACACCAGCCGTTGGGTTGAATTAATCTGTGATATATCAGAATGTAGTTCAGGTATCCTATCTATTTCCAGCCTGCCAGTACATCATGGGGAAAAGCACGAGAAGACCATCCAAGGTGTGGACGAGACTGTGAGGTCGACGATGGAGGTGATGACTTGCTACTACCTGCTGCTAGGACGCCGCCGACGACAACGAGGCTGGACGGCGACGCCGAGACGACCAGCCAGTACATCATGGGCAGCAGCACGAGAAGGTGCCAGACCACGGTGGTGATGAGACTGTGAGGTCGACGATGGAGGTGATGACTTGGTACTGGACTTACGCCGCTGTTGGTGAAGAAACTGCCGGTTGTGTTGAAACTCTCGGCCAGAGCGTCCTGGAAGATGAAAGTTGGTTTTAAATGTTCCTCGGAGAACGTTACAAGAATCCAGGTATACATATGGAATAATGTATTGAATTTTAAACTATTATCTCTCTGACCTTGACTCTGTAAACATTGTGCAGCCACTTAGCCAGATCTAAGTCATCTTCAGGAAGTTCTGAAATGGGAACTCGTCGGATGTAGAGATGCGCCTTAACACAAGTTGATCACTGTGGGTTCGAAGTCGTTTGGTCCACTGTAAGAATTAAAACATGTCCATGCTCTTGGATGTTCAAACTTAGGAGGTTTTAGTACATGGAGGGGACATGCGCCGGGCGGAGTGTACAAGCGGAGTGAAGCCGATGGCTTCTTTGAGGTTCATCGTTGACTGAAGAACAGGTTGATCTTCAATCAACGGTTTCATCCATACTTTTCCGTGACTCCAGGCTGAAATAGCTGCTTTCGTATACAAGGGCTGTCATATCTAGTGGAGCGGTCGCTCCACCCAGCCAAGTCGTACTATACACTCACACTCACTCAACATACCGTAAATGCCTAATAAACTGAGGAGCAGACCAAACACTTTTACTGTAAGCAACAACATGGCATTTTCGGCCTACTGGATCTTAAAATTGGAAAATCTCACATTGTTGTGAAATGTCTTAATTTCGAGCTATGGCCCACCCCACTACATATACCAAATTTGGGAACAATAGGTTATGCCATTTGCGCGCTAGAGGACCGAGAAAACAGTGAAATTACACCACTTTCTGATTCTGAAGATGATGATTCTGATGATATCACGAAACCCTGTTGACAGCGCCACAGCCTAAACGGCTGAACCGATCGACCTGAAACTTTTACCACATATGCACTTTTGGCGTCTGATGATACCTTGCCTCTTGTGATTTTTTGTGCCGCCATTTTTAAACCGGAAGTGACGTCATAACTCAAAAACGTCTGGACCGATTAGAACGAAATTAGCGCCATTCGATTTAGATGGTCATCTATATGAAGTATCAATAAAAAAAATATTATTTTCTTATTTTCTAAACCGGAAGTGACGTCATAAATACGCAATATTTAACTTATTTCAACAAATTATACTTAAAATACGTACATAATTAACTTACATTGTAACATAGACAATACAATTTATATATTCAAGGTAGCAGTGTTCTCGGCCGCCATTCCTGAAACCGGAAGTGACGTCATATATCTAAAACGCCTGTACCGATTGCAACTGAACTAGCTCCTGCGTATTCATTCTGCTATTTATTTGAAAAATCAATTGTGAAAAATGAATAAATAAATTAATGGTACCGGAAATGGCGGCAGGAACCACTAAATGAAACCGGAAGTGACGTCATATATTACAAACGGCATGACCGATTTTACGGAAATATAGGGATTAGGAATTCAGATGGTCGTTCATGAAGGTATCAACTAGATAAAACTAGATTGTTTTCTTATTACCTATACCGGAATTCGGCCGCTATTTCAAAACCGGAAGTGACGTCATGTATCGAAAACGGCTGGATCGATTATAACGAAACTTAAGCTATTCTTCTTGGATAATCATTTTCATCTTATACCAAACGCAACTTTTCATAGTAACCAAATCGGTTGAGGCGTATTTTTTTAAAGAAATTAGTCCCTGCTCGGACATGTGCTACAAGCTGTATGAATAAACTAACAAAAGAAGTGATATCCCAGAAAAAACACTCCGTGTAAAAATACCAGCCAAGTCTCTTTAACTATAAAAAAAAATAGAAGAAATCTAAAAATTCAGCACTGAAAAGGAGTGATATCAAAAAAGGAGCCAAGTCAACGAATTTTCCAAATTTTAATCGTACCATTGAAATAAAAATATCAACCCCCGAGAAATACTTAAAAAAAGGACTTGGCGCATCGTTTTTTTAAAGACATTTTTCTATTCTTAAGCTTATGCCACTCACATACTACGTAGTTCAGAAATGCCTAGAAAAATTGGGACAAAACTTTCAAATTAAATATTGAACATTCTGTAAAATATTTTAAATTTAAATATAAGTACGCAAAGAAACATAGCATTGTCTTACAAGCAATAAATACAGAACAGTTGTGTTTGTGATTGGTAGGTACCTATAGTTTTGTGGGTACATCAACACACCTACTACAGCATTATACTTGGAACCTTCTCGCCGTGTAATTAATTGCTATTAATTAACATTTTATACCAAAAAAATTCATAAATTACATAACGTATTACTTTAGATAAAAATCTAGTCAGTAATTATTTGAGCAGCATGGCTCAGTGCACTAGTCACTTATACAAATCTCATTGACGGCCTTCTTGTAATGAGCGCTTTCGCTATTTCCCTCAGTCACGATATTGAGAAGTATAATTGATTAATATGACCCTAGAAATAGTGGCAATAACGAATAGACTAGGCCGCTTCCGTTTATTCGTTATTCGTTTATCCGTTTATTTCCTCTGAATATTGACAAAATACCAAAACTGCCAGTAGGTAAGAGTACTAGTTATATTAAAACGTAGTATGATTCGTCGATAATGAATGTGATATACTCAGGAAAATATACTTGTAGAGTTCTTCCTATACTTTTAGGATAGAAAAGTGTCTTTAAAAAAACGATGCGCCAAGTCCTTTTTTTAAGTATTTCTCGGGGGTTGATATTTTTATTTCAATGGTACGATTAAAATTTGGAAAATTCGTTGACTTGGCTCCTTTTTTGATATCACTCCTTTTCAGTGCTGAATTTTTAGATTTCTTCTATTTTTTTTTATAGTTAAAGAGACTTGGCTGGTATTTTTACACGGAGTGTTTTTTCTGGGATATAAAATACAGGACTTATTTAATCTCGCGCCAATGAGTAAACTTAAGCCGGGTCCACATAGACCGTTTTTGCGTTTTGCGTTTTCGGAAAACGGAACTCGCAAAAACGGTCTATGTGGACCCGGAATAAGTGAGATGCGGTTTGGTGCATTATTTAACTGAAGGTCTAAGAACTGTCCTCCAGGTTTTCAGATTCTCGATACTTCAAGAAGTTGCGAAATTACATCATTTTTAATAAAACCCTTCTCTCGCATTCTACAGCGTGTGATTTATTCGCTGTCTGCTTCGCCTTCGCTCGCCTTAGCTATAGCGCGGTGGGGACTTACTTTATTATATTTAAAATTTTACGATATTAGCTGTTTTAATGGGTATAGGTATTATGGTAAATTTAAAAAAGTTGTAAACTTTTTAAAAATAATGGTTTCGCCTCAACAAAAATATATGTTTATATATTAACGTACTACGTACCCTAAACCACTTTCAGGCCTGCCGCAGCAGGGGTGAAGGGGAGAGTCCACTACGGCTGGCTCATGGTCTCTTAGCTTTGCTTGCGTCACTTACTTGTCGAAAGCCAGTTGTAAGTCGTACAAAGGATGTCATATATAAAATAGTTTCAGGACTAATTTAATCGCGCGCCAATGAGTGAACTTAGTGAAATGCTGTTTATTGCATAATTTAACGAAATTGCAGCATTATGAATAAAACCCTGCACTCGTATTTAACAGCGTGTGATTTTATTCGCTCTCTGCCTAGCTTAAGCTCGCCTTAGCCAGCGCGACGGGGACTTTCATTTGGAACCAACCGTCGGAAAGAGTCAAAATGTTACACAAATATGCAGACATTTCAGAAAAAACAGCTGTACAAAAAGCTGAATACACTAGAAATCCTGCTTCAATCTAGGCGGCGAATGTACTCTCCAGCTAGATAAAATAGAACCTCATTGGTTCAGACGCTGCTTTCGCATCTATCTCCTTAGCTTTGCTTGCGTCACTTACTTGTCGAAAGCCAGTTGTATGTCGTAAACAGCGGGAACTTTGCCTCTTAGAAACGGCACACTTGCTGTGAACCCCTTTGTCCTTGGTGTGAGGTGATGCTTCAATACCGGCAGACCCTTCTCCCGCGCAAACTGCTGACTCTTCTCGCACTTGCTGGAGGTGAATCTCGTACCCTCGGCCAGAAGAAATATCTGCCAGCAAGAGGATTTCAGATAACATGATGACTAAAAAATACCGTCCGTTCCTTACTAACTAGTAAAAGCGTACCTATAAAATGAACGTAACGCGACGTAAGAGACGGAACGGGAATGTTAATTATGGGTATTTCAATTTGCATATGCACAATTGAACTACTGTAATGTACCATAATATGTGAATTTATTCTTTCATCGTAAGGTGTACGTTTCGTCACCGTTACCTTAATTGTAGGTTGTCTTTATGCCTACATTCGCATAAAGCACATCTCTACTTGTATTTCATAATACCTAATGTGTCTATTAACGTCTTGGTAAAACTGAGATATCCTTCACAAGTTCGTACCGCAATGGGGTCCTTTGTAACAGTTTAAAAAACTATTACCTACCTAACATCTATTCCACCTATTGGGTTTTGTATTTTCCCACTCTTTTACTGTTAGTTTTCTGTTCGGCCGTGGGATAGCGCCACTGGTTGGTTCAAGTAACATGGTCCGACCTTGTAGGTTTTGATGCGAACTGTCATTCTGACGTTGTACAGGTAATTTTCCATTACCGGATGTAATGTAAGGGATGATATTTTGTCTTGCTCGTAAATCATGTAACTTCCCTCGATGTCTTTTCGTGTCGTCTACCGAGGGGTTTGGACGTGAACTCCGCGAGCCAGGGTAAACCGGGAAGCATGGTAAAGTAGATTCACATACGGCTTACGCCTTTCAGTTTTAGTCTATGAATGTTTTCTTAGACTTTCATTTGTGTTTTTGCTAAGAAGTCTTGCCCTTAGTCTATTTGTAGAGCCAAGCTGGTTTCGTTCATTCGATTCAGTTTGTGAGTTTGTGGCGTTTGATTGTCTTGCTTGCTACCGACGTTTTGCCAACCTCGTGGTTTTCTTGAGGGACGTTCTCTGATCAAGACGTCCTGTTCGTTCCCTTCGGTTTTCGTCTCGGATAGACCATTATTCTGTTTAGACCTGTATTTCGAAATTCCATTTTTATACAGCTATTTTATGCTTTCCACAATTTGAGTACGTATGAGAAAGGTATAGAAGGTACCAGAGTAAATGTGCACGGAGGTTCTCGAACCAAAGTGCTAGCCCATTTTGACTCTAGTGTTTAGTAATCTGTCGAGGAGGCTCTCGAGGTAAGTGTTGGCATTGCCACACTGTATTATTTAATTATTTACTTTTCTTTCTTGTTCAATCTAGTAACTTCATGGGCCGGAGGCCATTTGCATTTTTCTACTCAAACCATGTGCTATTTATTTTATGCGTGTTCAGTTCAGTAACTCTTTTGAGTTGATGGTTTTGTATAATAAAACCACCTGCGTGGATTATTTCTTTTGTAATTCTGAGTATTGAGTTGTACTGAGTAACCACTGCCGAACATCTTTGTAGTCTCCTAGTTCCTACTCTGTTTAATTAATTGTTTTTCTATGCTCAAACCCATCGACCTATCTATGTCTGAGCTAGCCACTAGGCAAAGACACACCACGACCCGCTCGTGGTGTTAAGGTGGACGCTGTCAGCGGCCGAGGTTACTGACGCGGCTACAATTGGCGCAGCCAACGTGAGGGCCCGAGCTACAATCTACAATTGATGCTACAACGTGGGAACCACGAACTTCAACTACAATTCAAGACTTCGAGTTACGAGCATCGTTTCGCTTCGATTGACTTCTCTTCGCTTACGACTGCGATTCGAACTACGGTGAGCGGTGTATCGCACACTAACCATACTTTTCGATAATATTGTTCATTCATGATGACTGAGGCAGATTCTCTTGCTGAGTTAACCTTGATTAGGGTTAAAATTGTCGAAATAAGGGATCTCGTTGAGACTTATGAAGGGGCAGATGATACAAAGAGAACCATTGACTTGAAATTCCATTTCATCAACAGACGCTTGCGGTTAGTTACGAATGATGCAGATGCTGTTACCACCGAGAAGAACGCTGTACTTCATGACCTTGAAGTGATTCAAACCCGGTTTAATACTCTAGTGGAAGCCATGGGTGTTTTTCAGATGAATCATCCCGAAACAGCTGTGTCACCGGTTATTAAACGACGACCGAAACAGAGACCAGTCTCGACTTGGGGTATTAAAAAGTTTTCAGGTGAAGGAAAAGCTCCCAGTGTGAGTGCATTTCTTGAGAATGTACAGGACCTTATGGATGCTCGACATACATCGAAGGACGATATGTGGCATGAAGCGATCGACTTGTTCGAGGGACCGGCGCGGATTTGGTTTCGCTCAGCTCGACGCAATTTAGAATCGTGGGACCAACTGGTGGACGCTCTTCGAGAGGAGTATCAACCTCCGGACTACGACCTACGCTTGAGGGACGAGATCCGAGCAAGGACCCAAGGCGAGAACGAAAGCATTGGTTTGTACTTCTCGGTTATAGATAACTTATGTAACAGACTTTCACCGAAGATGCCCGAGATGGAGAAACTGGATATTATTCGACGCAACCTTCAACCCTACTTTTTGGAAGGTTTGAGCTTGCATACTTGTTATCGTGTGGAGGACCTTCAACGTTTCTGCAAACAATTGGAAATAGGACGCGCTGACGCACGACAGTTCCGACCCCCGCCTTCAACGAAGTTTTTGCTAGAACCCGAACTGGGGTATGAACCCGTTAAGCCGGTTTCCTTTGCTGCGAACGAAACCATGACTGGTTTGCCTTCTAAGTGTTGGAACTGTGATGGTCAAGGTCATAAAAGCACGGATTGTCGGGAACCTAAGAAGGTGTTCTGTTCCGGGTGCGGCAAGAAGAGTGTTTACCGCGCTAACTGTTCCCCATGTAACTTTCGTCAGGGAAAAGGTGCCGGAGGTCGATAGAAAGGCCGTCTTCGAGTCTCCGCATGAAGCAGGCCATCGAGTCACGCCAAGAGGACGCTGCGAAAGGCTTCGCTGCGAAACTCGCTCCACGATTTCACGGCCCGTTCAAAGTTAAGATGAAGATCTCTCCGCTCGTCTACCGTCTTGAAGATTCGACCCAGCGCGACGTTGGAAAATGGCATGTTAAAGATCTGAAACCTGTTGTCTAACTTAAGAAAATTATAGTAATTTTCTTTAGGAAGAAGGGGGGAATTGTAACAGTTTAAAAAACTATTACCTACCTAACATCTATTCCACCTATTGGGTTTTGTATTTTCCCACTCTTTTACTGTTAGTTTTCTGTTCGGCCGTGGGATAGCGCCACTGGTTGGTTCAAGTAACATGGTCCGACCTTGTAGGTTTTGATGCGAACTGTCATTCTGACGTTGTACAGGTAATTTTCCATTACCGGATGTAATGTAAGGGATGATATTTTGTCTTGCTCGTAAATCATGTAACTTCCCTCGATGTCTTTTCGTGTCGTCTACCGAGGGGTTTGGACGTGAACTCCGCGAGCCAGGGTAAACCGGGAAGCATGGTAAAGTAGATTCACATACGGCTTACGCCTTTCAGTTTTAGTCTATGAATGTTTTCTTAGACTTTCATTTGTGTTTTTGCTAAGAAGTCTTGCCCTTAGTCTATTTGTAGAGCCAAGCTGGTTTCGTTCATTCGATTCAGTTTGTGAGTTTGTGGCGTTTGATTGTCTTGCTTGCTACCGACGTTTTGCCAACCTCGTGGTTTTCTTGAGGGACGTTCTCTGATCAAGACGTCCTGTTCGTTCCCTTCGGTTTTCGTCTCGGATAGACCATTATTCTGTTTAGACCTGTATTTCGAAATTCCATTTTTATACAGCTATTTTATGCTTTCCACAATTTGAGTACGTATGAGAAAGGTATAGAAGGTACCAGAGTAAATGTGCACGGAGGTTCTCGAACCAAAGTGCTAGCCCATTTTGACTCTAGTGTTTAGTAATCTGTCGAGGAGGCTCTCGAGGTAAGTGTTGGCATTGCCACACTGTATTATTTAATTATTTACTTTTCTTTCTTGTTCAATCTAGTAACTTCATGGGCCGGAGGCCATTTGCATTTTTCTACTCAAACCATGTGCTATTTATTTTATGCGTGTTCAGTTCAGTAACTCTTTTGAGTTGATGGTTTTGTATAATAAAACCACCTGCGTGGATTATTTCTTTTGTAATTCTGAGTATTGAGTTGTACTGAGTAACCACTGCCGAACATCTTTGTAGTCTCCTAGTTCCTACTCTGTTTAATTAATTGTTTTTCTATGCTCAAACCCATCGACCTATCTATGTCTGAGCTAGCCACTAGGCAAAGACACACCACGACCCGCTCGTGGTGTTAAGGTGGACGCTGTCAGCGGCCGAGGTTACTGACGCGGCTACACCTTGTATTCCACCAGGTTTGTCAATTGACTGTCGAGGTTCTTTTTGTCTTTCTTCCAATTTCAGGTAAGAAAGATACTCTCCCCGAACTTCATTGACCAACCTATCAACGGCACGTACTGGAGGCTCTTCTTGCCGTACATCTTTAAGTTCTGAAAACAGGCAGTTAATTTAACGGCGTTAAAAGTGGAGTTCGTTAAGTAAGTTACGTAGTCGTTAGGTAAAATTTTGAACTGTAATCATTTAATATATACATCCCAGTTATAGAAGGGGTATGGATGGAGGGTATGGATGGAGGATGGTTGACAAGGTGAATCATGTTACCGGAAAGCAATAACCTCCACTTTCACTTTACTTCCACTTTTTATAATCGTAAAATGATCACGTTAGATTATCTCTTCCATTTGTTGCTAATTGATTTTTAGCAGCTAAGTACCTATTATTGCCATGGTATAATATCTAAACAACGCAGAAAGAAGAGAGAATGCTTTAATTTTAAACGCAGCAGTTGTGAATGTAAAGTATAAATACACTCTAGGACCAGGAGACGCTCAAATCTTAAATATCTAATCACAACAACGTGGAAAGTTTGATGTATTACAAAAACACAAAACTACAAGACAACAGTATGCATCCGTGAAATATAACTCACCCCTAGCATGCGCATTCTGTCGCAGAAGACATATCCCAGCATCCAGTCGATCTCGTAGCTGTGATTCATGATGCACAGCGCATGCTCCTTGCCCAGATGCTGGTCGAACACTTGTTGATCGCAGTACAGTGTGATGTCCAAGTCTCCCCACCACTCAGCAGTGAACACGAAATCTGTATTTGCGACATTTATCTTGCCATACATTTAATACTGAATATACCCTAGTGTAGTACCAAAGATAATTAAAGCAAGAAGATGTTTTATGTAATGTACTAGGAAAACACTTCGTGTAACGCGTTGATGAGCGAGCAACGACACGCGCGACATCGCCAATCGAGCACGATCAATTCAATCAAAGATAACTAACTACATTTGTTCCAATTTTCCTTGCAACTTTCCATAAACATTCTGGATCAATTTAATAACAGATTAATGAGCTGATACTTTTCCATCAATCTTTTTGTGGACTTTGTTATTTTTCGCAAATTCTAACATACAGATTTTAACATTTAATCAGTACATGAAACGTCTTCTTGCTTTAATTATCTTTGGTAGTACGAATTACTATGAACACGCTCTGTGTATCGCGTTGATAAGCGAGCCTTCGTATTGGCATGCGAATTGATATGCACGTGAAAGCTTTAATTTCAATTAACAAATTGTATGAAAATTATTACTAATGCTAAGGGGTGAGGAGGGTCTACTACAGCTGGCTCTTATTCTACGATGTCTAGGTACTATTTGTCAAGTGTTTATCAACTTACGTGCATAGAGCCAGTAGCTGAGATAGTAGTTGAGCTTCCTGTAGACATGTTTGTTGATTGGTCTGACACAGAAGTAGAGAGCAGCTTGCAGGATGTTGATGAGCAGACCGGATGTGAAGAATAAGACGAACAGGATCAGCTGGATGATCGTGGAGTGTTTCAAGTACCAGATCAAGTCCTCCATTATGTCGAGTATGTCGGTTGTTTGTTGCTGCTGAATCGTTAGTGACAGCGACTACAGAATGCTAGACAGCAACATGGATAGGTAGATGTCCTCTTAAGACTCTTATCGCAAGACAAATGCGTTGTGTAAATACAACATAATACGTAGGTATAATGCACCACCGTGTCCCAGGAGGCCACTGACAAGTGGGAGGTCGAGAGTGACGTCTGACCGCTACCTCGACTTGGTTGGGGAGATTTCAAAACATTATGAAACAAAATACTATTTTATTAACCAATTAAACATTATTCGCATCATTCAATAAACAAGACAATTGTTATTGGGTGGGCCTTAGCTAAATCTAGAGCCAGATCTTGCCAATTCACAGTAGCACATCTTTATTATACAATGGTGTTCAATAAAACAAATACATTTTGTTGGTATATCAACCTACGAGCAAGAAACATTAAAGGCTACTCGATACTTCAATTACCGTATTAACGACGTAAGGGACGGAATGGGATTGTTAAATAATGGAAGTTTAATTAGTATGACAATAATTGACGCAACGGTGGTGGAGCGGTCGCCTTGCGTCAATATTGTAGGTAGTCCTTAATATTTATTAAGGTCTAATTAAGGATAAGTTCTTTTATTCATCATCGTTTATTTCTTAATATATTACACGTAATGCATTAAGTTTAGACACGTTTACAATTTCTGCACAGTTTTATATGATGCGATTTATATACGGACGATCACTGCCACATGTTCTTTCTGCGACTACGCCGTACTGAGATCCCTGGTCGATCTTCGTCACTGCGATCATCTTACTGCGTACCAGCGACACTGCAAGCAAAAAGATGCCAATCGGGTCAACGACTTAGGGTGCATACCGCATTTGGATCAGAACGCCAAGTTTCCCTATTCTTTTAACATTGTGACGTAATCACCTGGGCGTGACCTTGAGTCGAATCGTGGTCGAATGAATGAAAATAGAGTAATCACAACGCCCGACCTCTTGAGCTTGAGCGTTATGGGCACTGGTTTCAGCTCGTTTGTTGACGCGGCAAGTTTGATTTAACCCGTAAATCCTATGGTGACGTCAACGCCCAACTCGTTCCTATAATGGAACTCACCCTTCCCCATCCTCCCATTTCTGTCCCATCCGAAGGGCAATGAAATATTACCAGTACGGGCCTTCACAACCCGCGCGGTCGAGTGACTGATAACATGTGGAGGGAGGTCGTCACGCTAACCCCCAAACGTTCCAGTCTCTCTGGCCCAACGGCAGCAGCTAGCAGGTCAGAGTTAAATGGTCACCCACCCAACCGAGATCAATGTTGCTTAACCTCGGGGTTCTTACAAGAACCGTGGTATCCAATACACCAGCCGTTGGGTTGAATTAATCTGTGATATATCAGAATGTAGTTCAGGTATCCCATCTATTTCCAGCCTGCCAGTACATCATGGGGAAAAGCACGAGAAGACCATCCAAGGTGTGGACGAGACTGTGAGGTCGACGATGGAGGTGATGACTTGCTACTACCTGCTGCTAGGACGCCGCCGACGACAACGAGGCTGGACGGCGACACCGAGACGACCAGCCAGTACATCATGGGCAGCAGCACGAGAAGGTGCCAGACCACGGTGGTGATGAGACTGTGAGGTCGACGATGGAGGTGATGACTTGGTACTGGACTTACGCCGCTGTTGGTGAAGAAACTGCCGGTTGTGTTGAAACTCTCGGCCAGAGCGTCCTGGAAGAACAAAGTTGGTTCTAAATGTTCCTCGGAGAACGTAACAAGAAATTAGGTACATATAGAGGAATGTAGTGAATTTTAAACTATTTTCTCCCTGACCTTGACTCTGTAAACATTGTGCAGCCACTTAGCCAAATCTACGTCATCTTCAGGAAGTTCTGAAATGGTAACTCGTCGGATGTAGAGATGCGCATTAACACGTTCACCATTCAACAGGTTGATCACTGTTGGTTCGAAGTCATTTGGTCCTCTGTAAGAATTAAATCATATCAATGCTCTTGGATGCTTAAGCCAAGGAGGTACATTGAGGGGACATGCGCCGGGCGGAGTGTACAAGCGGAGTGAAGCCGGCGACTTCCTTGAGTTCCATCCATACTTTTCCGTGAGTCCAGGCTGAAATCTCGTGCTGTCATACAAAGGCTGTCATATATAAAATAATTCCAGGATATTTTAATCTCGCGCCAATGAATAAACTTACTGAGATGCGGTTTGTTGCATAATTTAACTGAAAGTTTAAGAACCGTCCTCCTGTTTTCCGATTCTCTTAACTTTAAATAGTTGCGAAATTACAGCACTTTTAATAAAACCCTGCACTCATATTTAACTGCTTGTGATTTTATTCGCTGTCTGCCTTGCTTTCACTCGCCTTAGCCAGCGCGACGGGGACTTACATATGGAACCAATAGTCGGAAAGAATCAAAATTTTACACAAATATGTGTGACGTCATTCGGAATGTTATTGCCAATTTTCAGACATTTAAAAAAAACAGTTATCCAAAAAGCTGAAAAAAAATAAAAATCCTGCTTCAATCTAGGCGGCGAATGTACTCTCCAGCAAGATAAAATAAAAATAGAACATCATTGGTTCAGAGGCAGCTTTCGCAGCTTCTCTTTAGCTTTGCTTGCTTCACTTACTTGTCGAAAGCCAGTTGGATGTCATAAACAGCTGGAACTTTGCCTCTTAAAAACGGCACGCTTGCTGTGAACCCTTTTGTCCTTGGTGTGAGGTGATGCTTCAATACCGGCAGACCCTTCTCCCGCGCAAACTGCTGGCTCTTTTCGCACTTGCTGGCGGTGAATCTCGTGCCCTCGACCAGAAGAAACAACTATACACGCAAGAGGGAGGCCAAGTCTTGAAACTTACGCCCTCAGAACGCAAACGCTCTCGTACGTCAACAAGTCCCATTTACTGTAAGAACGACGACCTTGAAATCTACTGTCAACTGTTTAGCTTAATTTTGAATTAGGTTTTATGACTGTAAAATATCTGTAATAATAATTATAATGATAATAAATTGATTGCAATAGATTGCTGGATGCCAATCAAATAAGTGGTTTAAATAAATGTTTCAATGACGATCACTCTTACAGTAAATGGGACTTGTTGACGTCCGAGAGCGTTTGCGTCCTGAAAGAAAGCGTAAATTTCAAGACTTGGCCTCAGGGTTTCTAACAAATCTGTAAAGGCCTACCTACAAGAGACAGAGACGTAACGGCGATGTCAGGGACGGAATAGGAATTAAATATGATTATTTCACTTTGTCTTTCCACAATTGACGTACTATGATGGACCATAATATTGTTAAATTTATGACACCGTTAAGTTTACGCTATATGACCGTTATACGTTTAAAAGTTGGCTTTATGCAAGATGCAATCGCATAAAGCAAATAACCCATAATGTGTCTTATAGGCTTTGTAAAAATGAGATATCCTTCTCAAGTTCGTACCGAAATGGGGTCCTTGTATTCCGCCAGGCTTGTCACTTGACTATCAAGGTTCTTTTTGTCTTTCTCCCAATGTCGCGTAAGAAAGATGCTCTCCCCGAACTTCAATGACCAACCTATCAACGGCACGTACTGGATGCTCTTCTTGCCGTACATCTTTAAGTTCTGAAAACAGGCAGTTAATTTAACGGCGTTAAGTATATTTCGTAGGAAAATGTAATACTTGCATTTAGGCCCGGAATAACCAAAGTTAAATTGTGCTAGATTAACTCACTTTTGGATTAAATTCAATTGTTTCACTCATTTTGAGGTATCTGATTGGCTGTGCCGCCAATTTAGTCCAATATTTAGTTAATCCGGCTCAGATTAACTTTGGTTATACCGGCCCTAAGTCATTGGAATTGGAGTTCGCCTAGTTAGCTACTTACAAAGTATTCAGGTACCTATGCCGATATTATGACATTTGATATCTAGTGAAGAAAACACACATCACAGTTATGGAATGGGTATGGATGGAGGGAATTGAATCATGATATCGTCAAGTCAAACGCATCCGCTTTCACTTTACTTTCATTTAATTATGTTCATTATGATCGTAAAATGATATCGTTCAACGTTAATAGATTATCTCTTCTATTTGCTGCTAATTGATTTATAGCGGTCATTTACTATTGCCATACTAGGATAACTAAACAACACAGGAAGAAGATGGAATATATTTTAATTTTCAATGACCAGCTGTGATTTTAAAGTATAAATTCACTATACAAGCAGGAGACTTGCAAATCTTAAAAAACGTGGAAAGTGACGATGAATTGCAAAAACACAAAACTACAAGACAACAGTATGCATCTGGGAAATATAACTCACCCCCAGCAAGCGCATTCTGTAGCAGAAAACATATCCGAGCATCCAGTCGATCTCGTAGCTGTGATTCATGAGGCAAAGCGCATGCTCCTTGCCCAGATGCTGGTCGAACACTTGTTGATCGCAGTACAGTGTGATGTCCAAGTCTCCCCACCACTCAGCAGCAAACACAATATCTGTATTTGCGTTATTCATCTTGTAATTGGAGGCATACATTCAATTGCAGAATATACCCATGTGTAGGTACACTTAACAAACAAGTAAGCAAACAAAAATTGATCGTTCAATAAATCTGATAGGCTGATAAATGTAAGATCGCACCATCAAAAGTCAGTATAAGCGATCTCATTGTCTCACTCTAGTAGGTGACATCACATTTCAATGATAACACACATCCCAGTTATGGAATGGGTATGGATGGAGGGAATTGAATCATCATATCGTAAAGTCAAACGCATCGCACGTCAAACGCATTCGCATAACAAGCTTGGATTGGTTATTGAACATGACCAGCATTCATTCAAATTTGTTCAACGATCAATTTTTGTTTTGCCGAGTGTACGTACTAGGAAAACGGTTTGTGTATCGCGTTGATAAGCTAGCCTTCCTATTGCATGCGAATTAATAATATGCACGTGAAAGTTGCTGTTCTTTAATTCCAATTAACAGAGTATATGAAAATTATTACCAATTACTAAGGGGTGATAAGGGTTTCTATGGTTTAACGGCTGCCTTTACATCTAGGTACTATTTGTCAAGAGGTCCATCAACTTACTTGCATAGAGCCAGTAGCTTGGGTAGTAGTTGAGCTTCCTGTAGACATGTTTGTTGATTGGTCTGACACAGAAGTAGAGAGCAGCTTGCAGGATGTTGATGAGCAGACCCGATGTGAAGAATAAGACGAACAGGATCAGCTGGATGATCGTGGAGTGTTTCAAGTGCCAGATCAAGTCCTCCATTATGTCGAGTATGTCGGTTGTTTGTTGCTGCTGAATCGTTAGTGACAGCGACTACAGAATGCTAGACAACATCGTGGATCCGTATTCCCCCTTTAAGACTATTATCGCAAGACACGTTCATTGCGTAAATACAACAGATAAAATTATAATATCATGTAATTAATATGTCAACCATTGGGTCTTATAACATATTGTATATAATTAATGGAAAGCTATTCTGGATATATTGTAGATAAAACGCTCAGTGCATCTCGTTGACAACGAGTACCGGTACCAGCAACACTTCAAAAGTATTACATTCTGGATATTATGTTAATTAAGACTAAGTACTACCTGTTTTGGTTTGCTGATTTTTAGATCGTGGATAAAGGAATTGAAAAGTTTAAAGACAGATATTGCATTGAAAACAATGCATAATGAACACATTATAATAATAATTTAAAATAATTCTCAATATCAACACTCAGGTCTTATTTGAATTATATTTATGCTTACCAAACTAAACGTTAATAAATATTATATTTACAGGTAAATTCACTTTTCGATAGCAAAGAGAGGATTGCGTTCAATTGCAATGCACGAAATCTGAACTAATGTTAAATGTGTGTAAAATTTCAGTTTAATTTGTGGAACGACAAAAAGACGCAACACATACTTAGTGATTGAAGTATATTCTACATGAATCCACTGGCTAATTAAATAAATTATTTATATGCATTTTTAACTTTGCAAACTAACTTGATAATTCTTTATCACAAACACATCTAACATGAATAAAAGAAAATAGGAATATTGGGAAATATTTGAGACATTCGGTTCATATTTATACCGGCTTTTGTCATTTGACGAAGGTCTTTCATGATAGGTTCAGGAAGTTTCTGTACACAATACATAATATTGTAATCAAAATATTTGTTTTTATTGTTAAAAAAATTATTAATAATGTGTATTATAATATTATCTAGCATTATGGTTAGTATAAGAGTAAGACTATTGAGCAAACATTATTGACTAGTTTATATATTTTTTATTAACTTTCACTCTAAACTAATTCTGTGAATTCTTCATCACTTGTTCACTGTCTTCAATATTGTTCTCTTATTATTATTATTATTATTATTGCATTTGTAATAAAAATCTACTAGTACTACTGCTTGTTGTGGTCTGTGATGGCGCCGTACTGAGAGCCCTTGTTGGTTTCTGTCACTGCGATGACTTTGCTGCGTAACAGCGACACTAGAAGCAGAAGAGCAACAGGTAAAGAAGAGTTCCAATTCTTCGAGAAGCCAAGCAGAAGGAGCAACAGGTGAATAAGAACAACTCTACAGAACCTCGCCTTACTGACCTGTTGCTAGGACGCCGCCGACGACAACGAGGCTGGACGGCGACGCCGAGGCGACCAACCAGTACATCATGGGCAGCAGCACGAGAAGGTGCCAGACCACGGTGGTGACGAGACTGTGAGGTCGACGATGGAGGTGATGACTTGGTACTGGACTCACGCCGCTGTTGGTGAAGAAACTACCGGTTGTGTTGAAACTCTCGGCCAGAGCGTCCTGGAAGAACAAAGTCACAGTCAACGCTGCTTTTAAAACATTAACCAAACCATGTTAACATAGCGAGTTTTGTGAATGATTACCTTGGTTCTGTACACCTCGTGAAGCCAGTTAGTCAGACCCTCGTCGTCTGCAGGAAGCTCTGATGTCGGATATCGCCGGATATACACATGCGCAGCGACCCTCTCACCGTTCAGTAAGTTCATTAACGTCGGCGCACTGACGTTCAATCCTCTGAAACAAAACGAGGGCATTTCATCTCCTTGATGGTTAAATTTAACATTATATTCAAGTATATTTTTCAGAAGGCGAATGAAGGTTGGAAGAAATGTTATGGAAACCTTGAACGAATCGAGACTAGGTTCCTATGGCCATGTTCAAAGGATGGGAGAAGTGAGGTGGCCGAAATAGATCAACAAGTAAGTGCCTCCAGGTAGAATGAAACACATTTTACCACAAAAATAAATATCTGTTTAGACATACTTGCCAAATGCCAGTTGGATTTCATAGACAGCTGGCACCCTGTGTCTTAGAAGCTGCAGGCTTGTTGTGAATCCCTTTGTCCTTGGAGTGAGGTGATGCTTCAATACCGGCAGACCTTTCTCCCACGCAAACTGCTGGCTCTTCTCGCACTTGCTGGTGGTGAATCTCGTGCCCTCCGGTAGAATCACCGGCTGCAGACATCCAGACAAACATGGAGGTAGAATCACATAACTAGGAAAACGCCCAGTGTAACGCGTTGATGAGCGAGCACTGATACGTGCAACATCTCCAGTCAAACGCGTTACACGATACGGCACAATATTATATTCTCTGCAACTTTAAATTTCCATATGTATATGGAAATATTCATGCGATACATATTGTGTACACAGCGATATCATACAGAATTCGTTCATACAGATCATACAGAATTCGTTATCGCTAGATAATATGGTATACCTATACATGAATTAACAAAGTTTAAAAATAGTTTATTTAGGCCGGGTAGGACCAACTTTAAATTAAGTTATTTATCGGTGGCTAGTGGAATTTAGTTCATCCTTATGGCTATGGAATTCCCGGCAACTCGATTCATTGGTTAACTATCGATAGTTAGCTAATCCAAAGTTGGTCCTACTCGGCCTTAATATGTGGTCCATAGCTTCCAAAGCTGACAGAACCAAAGGAAACCAAACTAGTTTTGGCCACAAACCGATTACCCATACGAATAGCTACTGCCGAAACGTCCATTCCTTTATGAATGTTCTGTTCAACGATCTATTATATCGCATACCACAAATGCTTGTTTGACAATGCATTGTATGTTACATACTACGTGATCCTTGAAGATAAAATTACCAGAATTTTGTCTTCGTACTCCGCCAAGTTCGCCAACTGTCGCCGGAGGTCTTCCTTGTCTTTCTCCCAGTTCCGAGAGAGAAAGATGCTCTCGCCGCAACCGAATGACCAGCCGACCACCGGCACGTACTGCAGACTCTTCTTTGCGAAGATCTTGGCGTTCTGAATAAAACAATTTGCTTTTTGTCACACAACTGTACAATATTACAACCTATCCATACTGCCTGGTAATATCTATTGCATAACAATTAAAATTAGACAGTCATATTACAGTGGTTGATGAATGTGGCAGATGTACCACTGATAAAGGATTCCTTGTTTTTATCATCGATTAGGTATTTTACTATTTTAAGGAGGGAAAGGGAAAAGGCAATAAAGGCTTCCCGGGAACTAAGATCTTTAAAAAAATAGTAGTTTGTATTTATATCGCTATTCCTTAAAACCACTTGTCTTTTCCAGCTCTAATTCAAGAAATTATGTTAGATTTATGACACCTATTTTAGTGATTTTTAACCATATTTTAACAACAAGAAAGTTGACATAGATCCTCAATTAGTGTATCAGTTAGTTTAAAAAAAACATGCAATGCTCAGGAATAGACGTTTTTCTTTCTCGACCATTTATCAATCGCCCAGCTCTCTGCTGAAAAGAAAAAAACAGCACGGATGCTATAAGAAGTAACGTACACCCAGCAAGCGTATCTTCTCGGCGAATGTGAAGCCCACCAGCCAGTCGAGTTCAGTGTTGTGGTTGCAGAAGCTCAGCGCATCCTCCTTGCCGAAATGTTGGTCGACAACTTGTTGGTCGCAGTAGAGTATGAAGTCCAGGTCTCCCCACCACTCAGCTACAAACACCAACTCTGCAGCAGGAAAATAATGCACCCAAAAGTATAGTTTCATTATTGATGTTGAGAGTTATTCTACACTATCCAACCTGCCTGGCGATGCTCGTGCCAGTGGGAGGGGGGGGGGGGGGTACATGAGAGTAGAAATATCGGGAGATTGTTTCATTACACCTGATAATGCAATTGAGGTGGTTTGGGTAAGGGGTGTGTAGCCGGAAATGTGGGCAGGTTGACGAAGTACAGCTTTGGAATAATATCTCGATCATCCCTACGCTTATACCCTCCCGCCATACAACGGAGATCGTGCAGTGGTATACCACTACAGTACGTTCTACAAGGAATTTGGAACAGCGAAATATCTATTTTCCATTTAGAATTCCTATTTTCCACACTAATTTTGGCTAGTTTTCTGCCACTACGTCTTCCTCACCTCATAACAATAGAGGACCAAAGAAAATCCACATTTCTGAGGTGTATACAGCATTTTATTTGCGTTTGTATTTTGGCATTTGCCCTCAGGCGCTGAAAGGTCCTTGTAGAACGTACTGTACCAGCGCTCCGTTGTATGGCGGGAGGGTATAAGCGTAGGGATGATCGACACATTTTTCCACGACCCTACAGGTGTGCAAAATTGTATTGAGGTTGGTCAATAGTGTAGCAGCATATGACCGAAAGTGTAAATTTAATTTGTTCAATAGGGAATATGCACAAATATGCTGAAGACTAATTTCAAAATAACAACATATTTGGAGGAAAACACACTATTTTCATACTCAAAAGTGTACATTTTCATTCATAAACATAAAACTTAAATTCAGTTGACATTTTGGCAAGAAAACAGTAAGTATCCTGACATTTCCTTACAGGTGATGTCATTTTAATCAACCAACAATGATGTTTCCATGGTTACAATTAAATATGACATCACTCGTTAGGAAAATTGGCAGGAATACTATTTTCCCGCCAAAATGTCAACTTAATTTAAATTTCATATCTATGAATAAGAATTTAAACTTTTCAGTTTGAAAATAGTGTGTTTTGCCAACATTTATGTTGCTAATTTGAAATATTGTAGGTACTTTAACCGCATTGCAAATCTTATGCATATTCCCTATGGGTTGATTTTTTCAATTAGGGGTGGTTTGGGGGAGGGGGTAAGTACCATACGATGTGCGCAGGCTCAGTAAGAATCTCATTACCACATATGGTTGAGATCCGTCAAAAGGTCAAGAAATGTATGACCGTCGATTAATGATAGATTAGATCCACACGGCTCTGTAACCATCAAACCAAAAAACCGATGGAGTATCAAATAATCTTTTTGGTTAAACATTTTACTTCGTTTCTTATTTACGTATTAAGTGGTGTGTATAGACTCATGTGAACGAGGTCAAGTAGCTGTTTATCCTGTTTTTTAACATCACCATGTTTAATTTTAACGTTTAATACTGAAAAATGTACGTTAGAGGTAGATGGGCGGAAGTCCATTTCAATTACTCTTGAAGTGAGCTCAAAAACCAGGATCATATTTTTATGAATTAAAAATAAAAAAAAAAGAGGTCCGTGCCAAAAGAGCCAAACGGAGGCGTTCGCTTCGCTCGCTCAAAATTATATATATATATATATATGTTATAATATATTATATTCAGTAGATTTTGACACGAAGAAAAAAGTATGTCTTAGAACTTCAGACTCTTGTTGAATATTGATAATCATGCATGCCAGAGGTTCACAATCCCTAGAAAAGTTATGCACACTGGTCTTTTGTAGTTTCTGAGATAAACTGAGTTTAAGATCAGTTCCCCATGTTATCATGTTAGCCAAGTAAAATTATGTAACTATTCGAACAAATAAGCGATACGTGATGGAGCCACTTCTGGCAGGAAACTTTTAAGATGCACTTTTTTATTTTTAAGTTCGTGTTTCCATAGGGCAGTGAAAACGGAGAAACATTTGAAGTTTACATTTAGTTACAAGTTTACCTTTTCAGCCATAACAAACAACTAAAGCAAATTTAATATAATTTATTTATATAAATATCCACGTGATATCTTCCATGATCCACCCTATGTCTAGTACCAAAGAATCCACACGAGGTCAGTCGTGTTCCTTATTTACTCGAATAGACTAAAAAAATTAATACCATTTTTTTTTTACTGATTTGAACAAAAAGAATCCGTTAATTCTGACATGGACATAAGGGGGGAATAAATCATTCTCTGATTCTGAAGAAAATAAATCTCAACCTCATTTGCAAGTCAGAGGTGATATTGATACCAAATAGGCAAAAGGGCCTAAGCGCCACTTTTTGAGAAATCAATGTTTTTAGCATTTCTATAACTGGAATATCATTTACACAATCTGGTAAAAGGACATAAGCGACATATGAACAGTTTCATAGATATTTACACTTTAAATATGACTTTAAGGGCGTAAGCGTCAGTGACACTGTCAAGGGCGTAAGCGCCAGTGACATATTGTCATATGAATTAAAGGGCGTAATCGACATGGAAATTTTGATTTGATATAGTAAATTGGGGCGTAAGCGCCAAATGTATTACTATTTTTAGACTGATCTATATTGTAAAATGTCCATTAAATCATAAATAAATCAACTAATATCTACACAAAAAATGAAATCTAACCTCACACAAAAAAATTAGTTATGAGTTTTTTTCGTTTCCTGAACAATTTGAAAAGTGGCGCTTAGGCCCTTTTGCTTATTTGGTATCGAATATGAAAAAAAATTAAAATAGTGTTTAAAAAATATCAATATTTGTTTGTCTTTGTTTCACCGCATCCTCTGACATTTGACAAGATGCGAGGGTCGACGACATGTGAGTGACGTCACGTCCACTTCAACAGCTATTCTTGACCGTCACAACAAAGCGGTTAATGACCGCTGTTGTCTACATTATCTCAACGTGTAGGTTAAAAATCATGTTATCACCTTCTTACTCATATCTAGAGTTCACAATACTTCAACGATAGTTTTTACATTGTTGTAATTTATTGTGAAATATTACTGAGATTGCATACAATGTCTGTACATCGGAGGTAAAAGGGTCGAAGTCCATTCAATGATTATTGAGTTGAGAAAAAAAAGTAAATCTGCGTTCATCCACTCATATTTTGTAATTCTGACAACCGTCAATTTTCGAGAGAATTTTTGAGAGAGTTAAATTTTAGGTGATCGTTTAAAAATATTGTTGTTGCCATAGTCCTAATCAACTGTTTAAAATTTAGCAAAGTATTGAAGACTCTCCCCAATTTTTATTAAAACAAATACAGTAAATTTTCACTTCAGTCAAATGACAATTGTAGAGCTTGAATATATTATGATTCAATAAGTGATGCAACGCAAAATCGAGAAAATGGACATCAGGCTCTCTACCATTTAGACACAGATTTATTGTGGGTTAATAAGAAAATGTTATTTTGAATATTTAAATTTATTTATGTCATGATTAAGGTTTATTAACCAGCAACTTACGCGCTAAAATCCAGTAGCTTGGATAGTAGTAGAGCTTCCTGTAGACATGTTTGTTGATTGGTCTGACACAGAAGTAGAGAGCAGCTTGCAGGATGTTGATAACCAGACCCGATGTGAAGAATAAGACGAACAGGATCAGCTGGATGATCGTGGAGTGTTTCGCGTGCCACATCAAGTCCTCCATCATGACGTCTGTTCACGGACGATGTTGGTACTGGTATGACTCGATGTCTATACGACTTACCTAACATCTCTTACCTAACTGCTTATATAAGCGAGACACAATCATTTTATAAACAATTAATGAAGCGATAATAATAGCTAGTGCGAGTTTTACTTTCCTTATCATAATGCATACTAACCTTATCTTAAAATAAACATAAAAATTTGCGGTTGAGGTATAATCTGTTAAAAAATATATGGACTGCCTTTTTGATGTATGTAATTGGTAAAAGAAAACAAATTAATTGTGAACAAACTAGAATCACTGCCAGTCAGATTCCGTAACAATTAATTACTGTTTTTATTTTTAATTATGTGAATGAGAGGTCCCATATGGTGAGTCAAGGTTGGACTTACTTCTGATGGCGAGATCTAACATTTTTCCGTCCCATCAGATTTGAGCGAAAATTCTTTTGTTTTGCCGAGTGCACGATTAAACATTTGATGCACAAACTTCATTGTTTGAAAAGAGTAATTAAATATTAAGTCATGGCTATTTCTAAATCTCTGTTTTTTTTCCTGATCAATTGTTTTCTTTTTTATGTTTGATGAAAGGTTTTTTAAGAACATTACTTATCTATCATCATTATGATGATAGGTAATTCTAAAAAATAATTTTCTAATAAAACAATCGTATTATTTTATTTGAATTTGTTACGTTTGAACAATATAAGAACATTTTTTCTTAAAGTTAAACAATTCCGTAAAAAATGCTAGCAATATAGAATAATATAATAAATGCTGTGAAATGTAATTCAATGCACCCCCAGTAATAAACAGTCACATCTTTATTTTGTTTACATAAACAAATCCTATAACCTCTTTAATCCTATAGGAATGTATTTAATTTTATTTTCCTGATATTTAAGAATTTTGAAGAAAGCCGATGTAAAATTGCCGTATGCAAATGTCCGTCTTCTTTGGATTCAAGTGCAGTTAGACCAAAATAATTTCAATACTAAATGATGCTCCAAAAATATTATGGTGTGTTATTTAACCATATGACAATACATTATATTAAAATAAATTGTATTGGCTTGTTTTCGCTTTTATCAAAACTATCAAAATTTGCGTATGATCTAGTGGAGCGGTCGCTCCACCCAGCCAAGTCGTACTGTACACTCACACTCACTCAACATACCGTAAATGCCTAATAAAATGAGGAGCAGACCAACTACTTTTACTGTAAGCAACAACATGGCATTTTCGGCCTACTGGATCATAAAATTGGAAAATCTCACATTGTTGTGAAATATCTTAATTTTGAGCTATGGCCCACCCCACCACATATACCAAATTTGGGAACAATAGGCTATACCATTTGCGAGCTAGAGGGCCGTGAAAACAGTGAAATTACATCACTTTCATCTTCTTTAGATGATGATGATTCAGAGGGTCAGTAAATACCGCAATCACCGCCACAACCTAAACGGCTTAGCCGATCGATCTGAAATTTTTACCACATGTGCACTTTTGGCGTCTGAGGTGCCTTTTTATAAAACCAACCGGTAGTCGCCATTTTGAAACCGGAAGTGACGTCATATCTCGAAAACGGCTAAACCGATCGGAATGAAACTAGCGCCAAATGATTCAGACGGTCGTCTATATGGAATATCAATAGTTAAAGTAGAGATGTACTATTACCAAAACCGGAAATGACGTCATGAAAATGAAGAACTAGATTTTAATGACCTCTTACTACAATAACTACATACTCAGAAGGCTTATAATGATACATAACATTTATAGAAATAAATTCTAGGTGGCAGTTATTTCAGTCGCCATTTTGAAAACCGGAAGTGATACCATATCTCGAAAACGGCTGGACTGATTGGAACGAAGCTTTCGCAATTCTTCATGGAATATCACTTTAAGCTTAGGTATATTGAGCACCAAACACAATTTTTCGTATTAACCAATTCGGAAATGGCGTATTTTTTAAAAGTATTTAGTCATTGTTGCTCCGATGTGTGTTACAAGTTGTGTAAATAAACTAAAAAAATAAGTGATATCCCCATAAAAAAACACTCCGTGTAAAAATACCAGCCAAGTCTAATCAACTATAAAAAAATAGAAGAAATCTAAAAATTCAGCACTGAAAAGTAGTGATATCAAAAAATGAGCCAAGTCAAAACTTAATTTTAAAAACCAAAATATACTTGGCGCATCGTTTTTAAGGGAATTATAGGTATATTATATATATTTAGGTACATTTGATTTTTGGCATATGCTTCTATATTTTAAAAATATATGCTTCTTCTCATATGCTTATATTTTGGTTTTTAAAATTAAGTTTTGACTTGGCTCATTTTTTGATATCACTACTTTTCAGTGCTGAATTTTTAGATTTCTTCTATTTTTTTATAGTTGAAGAGACTTGGCTGGTATTTTTACATGGAGTGTTTTTTTATGGGGATTGTTTATTACTGGAGGGGTTTCAACTATAATTATAAGTTCTTCAACTATAACAATGGTTTATTAAATGTAGGATGAAGGGGAAGAGCTTCACAAGTCAAGTTTAAGAAACCTTCTTTTAGGATGAACTCTTTGGAATTCTATAGTCACTCATATGCTGGTGTCGTTTGTATCGTTCTTCCCCTGTACTTTTGCAAACTTGTTGCTCCAATTGAGGTTGCTGCGACCACTGCGACGTAAACGACATTGTATTTGTTCCGTTACCGTTGTCCAGAATTATATAACTTTCCACATTCAACATCCCCATTACGTCGCCGTTACGTCAATAGATAGGCATTGATGGGTCTCTTTAGTATAATACTGACTTTAAATCCACGAATATAATTCAGCAAATTGTTTTTCTTTCGTCAAACCTTCATCTTCTTCTTATATTTCACTTGAACTTTAGGTTCACTGATGCCACTCTTTATGTACTGTTTCCCAATCGTGTTTGATGAGCTGTCACTTGTAGACGGACGTTCACTTCTGTTTGTTCTCAACTGCGACTGCGCCGTACTGAGATCCCTGGTCGATCTTCGTCACTGCGATCATCTTACTGCGCACCAGCGACACTGCAAGCAAACGATCATCTACTTTAGGAGTACTCTCAAGAGAACACTCGGAGTACATGACAAACCACAGATAGTATTATTGTTTATAGCTGACGTTCTATGCCCATGCACTCCAAAGTATAAACAGTATTGGTATGCTCTTGTGACATCTATGCTATCGCGTCATCTAACTCTAGAAGGTGAGCTCTGATTTCATTGGTAAGAACAAGGATCGATTGTCAAGGAACCTTACCAGCAGAAAATCAGTTTCCTTCCAATTCCATTTTTACTATGGACAAGTACTACCTGTTGCTAGGACGCCGCCGACGACAACGAGGCTGGACGGCGACGCCGAGGCAACCAGCCAGTACATCATGGGCAGCAGCACGAGAAGGTGCCAGACCACGGTGTTGACGAGACTGTGAGGTCGACGATGGAGGTGATGACTTGGTACTGGACTCACGCCGCTGTTGGTGAAGAAACTGCCGGTTGTGTTGAAACTCTCGGCCAGAGCGTCCTGGAAGATCAGAGCCAATATCAACATTGTTTCAACCGTGTTTCGAAGAACTTTACAAGATACATAGAGTAATGTAGTGCATTTAAAACGATTTTCACCCTGACCTTGACTCTGTAAACATCGTGCAGCCATTCAGCCAGATCTTCGTCATCTTCAGGAAGTTCTGACACGGAAACTCGTCGGATGTAGAGATGCGCCTTAACATGTTCACCATTCAACAGGTTGCTCACTGTCGGTTCGAAGTCGTTTGGTCCTCTGTAACAATTAAATCATCAATGATCTTGGATGTTCAAACAATGACGTATAATCAAGTTTCTCCTCTGATTTGCTTGCGTCACTTACTTGTCGAAAGCCAGTTGTATGTCGTAAACAGCGGGAACTTTGCTTGTTAGAAACGGCACGCTTGCTGTGAATCCCTTTGTCCTTGGAGTAAGGTGATGCTTCAATACCGGCAGACCTTTCTCCCGCGCAAACTGCTGACTCTTTTCGCACTTGCTGGTGGTGAATCTCGTGCCCTCGGCCAGGAGTAATAACTACAGTGGGATGCATAGAATGATCAGTCAACACATTGCCTAATCTTTAATAGAATTACTACGTTTTTAGTGGACTATGTTTACATAGTTGGAGAGTAAATGCCAAGCCAGAACGCCAACAAATCTGTTGTTAGTCCCCCAGAAATGGGATGTTGACATTACTCCTCTACCGATGGGATAGGAAGGGGTATTGCTTGAACGATAAGTGTGATATAATATTAAATCCAAACATTTAATATATTTTTCCAGGTGCTTAATATTGTCTGTGAAACGGCCGGCCTAACATATTCATCGACATTAGCCCCGCTGGTTCACTTGATATCAGCCTTATAATTTCACTTATAAGGAAAATTGTGTTCACCGTATACGGTACTACATTTGTTATGTGTGTCAGAGGCGTATACCAGTATTGGGTCCGTGTACTCCGCAAGGTTCGCCACTTGTCGACCGAGGACCTCTTTGTCTCGCTCCCAATTCCGAGAGAGAAAGACGCTCTCACCGAACTTCTCCGACCAGCCGACTACTGGCACGTACTGTAGACTCTTCTTGCCGTAGATCTTGCTGTTCTGAACAAAACAAGGTCGTTAACATTAACGATGACTCATAATACTTATCAATTTCACCCAATAAGCAGAACTAATTACAAGAGGCAAGGATAGAACGACCATTCCACCGTATGTGTGATGATCGCGAAGTGACTGAGCGTGATTGATTCCTTTTGGTTCTGCTCACTTTAAATGCTCTTCACTGATTTCAAGCTTTCCCGTTACTTTACCAGATGTAATACAAACTTTCTAAATTGTAAAATCTTATGTATAGCTGGTGTTGATCAGTTCTTCTAATTAATCACACATCGATTTAAACACACCCTCCAGTAGTTTTGTACTGTTTTTTTTCCCTATGGCATCTATATACATCATATTTATTAATATTTCTTATCTTTCATATTTATGTATCTGCATAATATTTATATCATATGAGTGCAGATAGTGATAAAACTTTTATAATATGACATTGATGCAGAATTTCTTATCAGCAAGAAAGAATTAAGACTCACCCACCAGATGTCATGCTTTCATCTAAGTTAAACAAATACAAGTTCATTTGAGATCACGATTAAGAACTCACCCCTAGCACGCGCATTCTGTCGCAAAAGACGAACCCCAGCAGCCAGTCTATCTCGTAGCTGTGATTCATGATGCAAAGCGCATGCTCCTTGCCCAGATGCTGGTCGAACACTTGTTGATCGCAGTACAGTGTGATGTCCAAGTCTCCCCACCATTCAGCAGCGAACACCAACTCTGTGATAACAGCAACAACCACACTTATAGGAATTCTCTCATGTCAATATAGACTTTGATTTCAGTTGACATTTTGGTACTAGGTAAATGGCGGATGAGCGTGGATAAAATATTTGCTTTGGTTGTTTGTTGTGGCTGCAAAAATTAATTTATAGCTAATTTAATGTAAATTTTTTTTTTTCTTCTTTATCACTGCACTTGGTAACACGAACTGTAAAAAACAAATAAGTGAATCTGAAAACTTGAGAGTACATAGCCATCTTGCCCAGAGGTCAGAATTGGGGGGGGGGGGGGGATAAATTGATTGTTCCATCCCCCCATGGCTAATTTGGCCACCTCACCGTCCCCCCATGAGAGATTAAATTAAGTAATGTATTTTACTTCAAAATAATACCATTTTCATAGAATTTGTCAATTTAGCATAGTAAAAATACACCTCAGAACGATCAAAATTGATTTCAAAGTGTCAAAAAAAACAAAAAACGCCCTGCGGGGAAAGGTTTTTGGGGCTTGCCTCCCACACCTTATTGGAGTGAACACTGGGAAAAATTTAAAAAACAAAATACACCCCAGTACATATCATAATTGATTTCAAAGTGTCAAAATCCAAAGAAAGCCCTGCTGGGCAACGTGGGAGGCGCGCCCCCCTCACCCCTCTTAACGCGTGGCAAGTTTTGTTCCTTTACTTTCCCCCCCAGGCAGAAATCCTGCCAGTATACCATCTCTCGATGGACTAACTTCCAATTCGACCACCAATCTTGCCAAAAGTGCCTCCATCACGTATCGCTTATTTGAGGGAATAGGTAAAAACCAACGGGTTCGAACAGAATGTCAACAAATCTCAAAACTGTCCAGAAAAGCAAAAGCAAAAGCAGAATTGGATTACTGAACCACTGGTGTCTGATTATGCAAATTAATACTATTCTCTAGCACTTATTTTTGTGGTGAGTTTTCATATGGAATCTGAAATAAAACCTTAGAGATTCTGGTACAACGGGTCATTAATACATCTTCTCCACTTACGTGCATAGAGCCAGTAGCTGGGATAGTAGTTGAGCTTCCTGTAGACATGTTTGTTGATTGGTCTGACACAGAAGTAGAGAGCAGCTTGCAGGATGTTGATGAGCAGACCCGAGGTGAAGAATAAGACGGAGAGGATCAGTTGGATGATCGTGGAGTGTTTCATCCGCCAGATCAAGTCAGCCATCTCTGTCTTCACTGGGTAATAAGACAGATGTAGCTCCTGTCAAAACAAGAGAAACTGTGGATATTACCTAATAGCAATCCAGATGATACTTTAGTTCCGAAATAATCAACAAAAACTGTTTTGTGATTGGCTTTTTATCTCAAAACAATTAAGAAGAATATTCAACCTTCTACTATTTAATTATTTTAATTGACAACATGAAAATGTAACAAGATAATATCTTTATCATCATTCAAAAACAAACTTATACTTATTAATTGTTAACATTTATAGGTATTGATGTAAACATTTGAACAATTTCACATTATTATTTTCAGGGCCAGTTTTTCAATACTCAGCTAAAAGAGACCCCACCCTTGATTACAAATATCTCCGAAAATATGAAAGCACTAATTATGGGGGTGGTGCCAATTTCGAAAGCACTAATTGAGTAATAATTATTGGTATCCACCCGGAAATTAGTGCTTTTAGTAGTTCTGCTACGTGAAGTTAGCAGCCTCCACAGACATGTGGCAGTATCTCCCAAAATAATTGATCACTTATTATCAGTATGGACTTAAGTAGATGCACTAATTGCTGATGTCATTCCCGCAATTAATGCTTTAAGTGGTTCTGCCAACTTCACGGACCTAGCTAAAAGTAGTAATTAAATGTCATTACTTTTTACCAAGCAATACAGTCCAATCAACTATTTAAATTTAGCAGAGTAATGAAAACTGGCCATTCTCAGTCAAAATGAATTCATATTCTAAAATTTCTATTTGTAGTAACTAGCGTCGTGCGTGAATGAGATATAGTAAGTGCATACATTTTATACAAATCTAAATTTAGAGCTTCACGCAAGACACTTCCATTAACTACAAATTGAAATATTCCAATTTGAATTGTAAGGTGTGCTATGCTATGTAGTTTAGGAATTCGTATTCAGAAAGTAGCCACAAATAATTTCCAGGGAAAACCCAAATTTTATAATATTATACCTTCAGTATTTGAGTTTGATAGTGTCATCAATTAAACACATCTATTTGTGTTAATTCAAATGATTTTTTATATAGGCACGCCAAACTTTTCGAAGTTCAATCATTTTTAGGCAAAGATTATATTTTTTTATTTATGTTAAATGTACTGCGATTCAATGATTTATCGAGTTGCATCATGACCTATAAATGTAAATAAATATGGCAATTATTGTTCCGTGAGTCTTGTGTTCTTAGCAGTGTTCTATATCAATTAAGAATACATTGTAAATAATGCTTGAACGATTTCACAATATATTTAAAAATATGATTGATCCCACTCAAAACTTCAAATTGATCTGATCTGACAAACGAGTATACTTGCGCAATAAATCAAAGGATTTTGTTGTGTGCAAATTACCTACTTATATGACCTGGATCTCTATTCCGTAACTTCCAAATACTACTGGATTCTTCTAGAATCTGATTCACAGCCATATTCATTGCCAATATCACCGAATCGGAAGCTATACAAATCGTGAATATAAATGTTATAGAATTGGGTTCCTGTGCAGGAAAGTGCCGTTCATTGATTAATGAACATTTAGTTTTTTTGTGAAGATACTCGTAAAATGAGGTTATTGATTACCTTCTGGATGGAATAGTTCCTATGACATCTAGACGAGCTAATCCTGGAGAACTAAACCGCACGCAGCTGAGCGACAACTGACTTATCTCACCTACTTCCCGACCTCATCTTATCACATACCAGCTAAGCAAACACACCTCAGTGAAGTGATCACATTATCTGACATTATAAGCGTGGTGGGTCCCTGCTCTTCAGATTAGTTAACGGATCTGTTCGCAAATATTGAGCAATAGGGAATACAGTTATCAATTATATTTCAGAATAATATTTTTTTTTAGTTGAGATGTTGCTGAACACAGATATAGTATTATTTTTGTTGTGGGACGAGTAGTTTTCGGGAAATTCAGTTACAAAGTTTGATAATTTTCTTACAATTTTAAAATAGGAAAATTGATAATGACATCACAATCTGCTATATTGCCATGGCAACAAAGCAATCACCATTGCAACACATTGTTGGAGACTTGGAAATTTCATCACAATCCTGATTCACGTTGCCTGCCGTTTTTCCCGCCAAAATATCCCAGTACATTTGAATTAGATTTTTATTAATGAAAATTTTAAATTTCGCTGGTGATAAGTGTGTTTGTCATTGTTATTTGTGTGGATATTTACAAATTAACAAGAATAAAATTTCACGTGACTTCCCTAATAACAAAATATAACTTCGCACCCAGGTTTTATTTTATATTAAGGAAACGCTTCATACGATTAAGCTAGATGTTATCCTTTTTATATTCTAGGATCTATAGGCAATTTTACAAATCAATGATTGCAAAAGTAAAAGGTAAGAAATTTAGTTTTCTACTAGTGATAGCGCCGCACTGTTCTGCGACTAGGATGATTACGACGATGGAACGACGATGACGATAAAGAATGTGTAATGATGGGAGGAGGCGGTCGTGGTCTATTAGACTGAGGGAAACCACAGAACACCTCAGTCAGGAAGGACGGCAGCGGGCATTGAACTAGCGACCTCTGCAGTGCCCAGAGCGTTTGCCTGTACCAACTTGCGCATACACTTTTACAATGTATGAGATACTAGTCACTAGTGCAGTCCATAAACCGAACAATAGTGACAATAGTGATAGAAACATGAAAATGTGTGTACTTACTAATTCGACCATGACAAATCCAAAAATGTATGGCCCCAAGCTGAATTCCCCCAACTTTCGGAGTAATTAAGTAATTAAGTTTAACGATTTAATGTCAAATATCACAATAAATTGTGTTTTTAAAGTAATGTTCGATTATACATTTGAAGAAAGGGAGTATACTATTAATATCCTCCATCCTAGTTCTACTGATGTAATAGCTGTCAGAACACAACGTGTATCCTACACTTCTTAAGAGGGCTTGGTAGTGAGCGTGGCCTTGACGAGTTTTTTAATCGATTTTTATCAATATCTTTTTCCAGTGTAATTGTTAACAAAATAGGGCTATGGACGTGAATTCAGAACAGTTCAATGAAAATAATTTCATAGTTTGGAATAAGCTATTAGTTTTATTGTTTCCAACAGGTGTTTAGAAACCGAAAATTACTAAATTTTCGGGTTCTAAACACCTGTAGGACAAAGTAAATCAAATAAACCATTACAAGCTATGGAATTATTTTCATTGAACTGTTCTGAATTCACGTCCATAGTCCTATTTTGTTAACAATTACACTGGAAAAAGATATTGATAAAAATCGATTAAAAAACTCGTCAAGGTCAAACTCACTACCCAGCCGTCTTAAGTTAAAAGAGTTTTTGTCACCGATCTCTCTCAAGGACACCAGCAACTGACCTGTAAGAGTTTTTGTCACCGATCTCTCTCAAGGACACTAGCAACTGACCTGTAAGGACGACGCACACACAGATGACCCGGCAGTGAACTGTCAACTGACACGTCACTGCCACGGTGTGATAACAAAACAACGCAGTCGAAAGAGGAAACGCCCACAGGAAGTAACACGGATGCCGACGACAGATTAGTCAACGCCTAAACAATCTCTTACTCAGAGGCAGAAGGCCGGAAGTCATTCTCTTTACGTGGCACGCTTTTGGAATTATGTTATCAGTTCGATCAATTGCCATTTGACTGATGTCAACAGATACAGTTATATTGAAGTATTCTCTTACACAATGACTCATGTCACCGTTACAAATATGATTGGATGAAGACATAAATTACTGCGGTTTCTTAGCTCACCTCAAGAATAATTGAAACGGACTTCAGGCCTTCTATCTCTGATGTACAGATGCAAGTGCGGAATTGTTAGAGATAAACATAAAGCTACTCATTCGGAACCATGGTCGGAAATAAAATAAATAACAAATATTTTCATCTCACCGATTGGATAATTTTATAACGTCGTCTTAAAAAAAAGTATAAAAAGGTAGGTACCGCATTTCATAATTATTTTGAAAGGACTTTTAAATGTATGATATTTGGTATTTTGGGGCATTCTGTGCAGTATATATGACATTGAAAGCATGGTTTTGTTTAAATCATCCTATTTTAAATTTATATTGATATTTAGGAAAAATATCTCCAATGTTTACCTTTTAGTACAGTCATTCACATAATAACTGCAACTGTTGTCTTAACGAAGAATTCTCACCTGACACTTGGCTTGTAGACGCGCTGAAGTCACGTGGTTTCTGTACGCGAGGTCTTCAAGGACTGTTTAACCACAGAGGACGCGTTAATTATAGACCCGGAGAAGTCGATCAGGAGCCGACCAGATGCTGGGGCGCGTTCTGGATCTCTTCCAGATGAGCGTGGCGCCGTCAGGGACTCTGCCGGGGGGGGGGGGGGGGGCGAGGGCGATGATGAGGCGGAAATAGAGACTATTTTAAATATGTAAATATCAACACAAAAAATAATTACAAATACACTTTTCACCCGGAAAAAATCAACATTTTCATTTATAAAGTATATCAAAATGAAATTCCACTTGACATTTTGGCGGGAAAATCCATGTGTGACGTACAGTCAGGGAAACTAGATGGTTCATACTCTGCCTCTCTCTGACCCATATAAAAACATGTTTATGTTATGGGTCAGAGAGAGGCAGAGTATGGACCATCTAGTTTCCCTGACTATACGTGTGTCCGGTGATGTCATTTCTAAGTCCACAACAATGTGTTACCATGGTGAATACTTTGTTGTTGCCATGGTAATGCTGAGACCCATGACGTCAATGACGATATTATACTGTTTTAAAACAGACGTGTGTACTTTCAATGTTTTACGTATTTAATCCATTCTATAACTAGAGTGAGTTCAATATTAGTCATATATTGATGTATTAACACAGGTGCTGAGGTGTGTATTAATAATTTGTTGGTATTAAGGGGGTTCCAGGGTTACGGCATAGGAATGAGAATTTGCTGTAATTCACACCAAAGATTAATGAAACCATATTACATACAACTAGCAAAAAATATTTGCCCCTTACGGTATGATATAATTAGATATTCTTGATTGAATATCATCTTTTCCCCCATAAGATAACACAGGGAGACAAAAAATCGTCCCGGAAAACTGGCCTTAAATTGCTCCTAAAACCGCAAGAGGAATGACAAATTATTGAAAAGTCTCAAATTAAAGATAATTATTTTTAGAATAAGTCTGCCGTTTGAAAATATGGGGTCAATGGCCAAATAAGAAAGAAAATGTGCACAATGTGTGAAATTTACCACAAATCTGGCAACATTGCCATACAAATATGAATTATTTTGGGATAGTTTAATTGGAACTTTAATTAAAAACATATAATTGGAGCACACAGTAAGATATAATTGTTTTATGCTGTTGTTTGAGGTATAATTTCATCAGAGATTTGTATGAATTACGGCGAATTCGAAACACCATGGCTGGAGCAGTGGGACCACTTTAATAAGAACGTAATGTGACTTTTTTATGAGATGACATCAAGGCGAAATCTCGCTATTGTTAAAAAAAATTGCCAAATAAATAAAATGTCATAAGCGCAGAAAGCGGAAAGCGTTATTTCCTACTAACCAATCACAAGTCAGCCGCGAGCGTTTTCTAGACTTGTGATTGGTTTAGAGAAAAAAACGCAAAACGCATATCGAAAACCGCTCGTAGATATGTAAATGCGCCGAGATTTTACCATTAGTTTAATCTTCAGGTATAAGTTAGGCTGCACTTGCGACATAGCTTAAAAACCTGCAGTCAATGTAGCCCGAAGTTAATTAAACTGAAGAAATTAGAAATTATCTCCTTAATTAAATTGCAATTTATAATGGTATACACCGAGTTTTCTGAAGTAGAGTAATCGTAAATAGTAAATAGTAAATAGTAAAATACAATATACGTAACCGATGCAACCTGGGGCATACGAATCTTTCAGTCAATTTCAATTTTTAAAAAAGTAATGCACACTTGGCACAAATAAAATTGATCGTTCAATAAATCTGATTGACCGATAATGTTAGATCGCCCCGAACAGAAGTGAGTCCAAGCGATCATCTTATCTCATGTCTCTTAGCTGATCTCTCATTTCAATGATAATAACAAGCATTGATTATTGGAATGGAACATGACCAGCAGTCATTCAAATGACGTGTTCACCGATCAATATTTCTTGTGCCGAGTGTAAATATATCATAGTACAAATAGATCAGAAACGAGAAAAAAATTCGAGATAATATTAATTAAGATGGAAGTCGATTATAAGCGTGGAATCGTGGACGAAATATTGATGTGCAATAAAAAAATAGTTTGGGAAAAGTCCTAACAGCTCCCAAGCTAATAGGGGAAAAGGGAAATTTTCAATTGTAAATGTCTAAATTTCCAGAGGCTATCGTTCCCCTATTGTTTATGTGAGTAAAACTCATATGGGTATAAACAGATAATGATTGCCGGTGGGAAGGAGACGGTCTTGGCCTATCAGTGTGAACCTTCCCAGCAATTACATTTTGACCGAGAGAACCACGAAACAACCGCAAGCAAGAACACGGTATCATAATGAAACGATGTTCTTTGCTTTTCTAACCTTCTTTACCATTTATTTGTTTACTTGGAATGACTCTCATCTGAATTACCTACTTGGCCGCTTTTGCTATGCGGCACATAGTTCTAGAGTGTGTGTTTATTTTTGTACCTATAGGTAAGTAATTAGCAATAAAAAAATAAAAAAATTAACAGGAATCAGGATGGACTCGGAAACATACCCATGTGAAAATGAGTCTTGCTCCATGGAGGTGAATATAATCTACATTAAAGAGGTAAATATGTATTGTTCTTATTGTGACTGACGTCATGGTGTGCTTGTATAGCTGCCGCGAGGAGAGAAGAGTCGAAGAGTCCATGAACTGCTTTCACACGCTCAGGTGCATGGTGTTATGTTGGTTAGCTCAGGTGCAATCTCCTGCATGCGTCTGTATATAGCAACAGGTCACGTGGCACTTGCTGGCCTCGGCGCATGCAGGCGCGATTACACTAGTAGCTTTTAGTATAGCAGTATTATAGAGAGATAGATAGATAGATTATTGTGGTTTAACGGCGCGTCAACGACGAGGTTATATTGCGCACAATAATTTTTCCATTTTTGCATTTAACTTTGTTGATATAAGTGGTGGACATGGGGAGGGGTCGACCTAACGGGGCCGATCCGGGGGAGTCCAACACTGGTGGGGAGGCCAGGCCGGAATGGGGACGGACCGGGGGTGTAGGATTCGGGCCGGCGGAACCCGATTTCAGGGGGATCACCATCTCGAGGGGGAAGGCCGGCCCGATGGGGACCGCAAATTCAAGGGAGGACATGGTTAGGCCGACCCTGGCTGCTCTTTGTCTGGACCTCACCACTGATCTGTCCGGCATGGGTAACCCTTACACATGAGCATATGCTCGCCGGCGTAGCTGCAATGGATCATTGGCCAACGCAAACCCCACCACCGCGCTAAGGTGGCAGCCATCGGTGGGGATTATAGAGAGAGATATGGTATTGGCGAGTGATGGGGATGGGTCAAGAAACAATACCAAAGGAGCGAGATGGATAACGTAACTTCGATGTTGCATGCCCACGTAGTTGCTCATGAATACCTAAAAAATCGATAATCGAATATGAATATAGATAATTTCTAAATAACAATAGTGTGAGAAATAGAAGTTATTTGAAGAATTGTATGATCAAATTGGCAACATTTTGCGTTAAAATCGCATTAAAATGCACTAAATTCTACAGTGAAATTCAAATATTTTTTGGGCCTGCGCGCCCCTGACCTGCGCGGCGCTCGGGGGGGGGGGGGGGGCTCCCCTAGACCAAGAAATCGGACCTGAAGTTCCCAAAAATAGCTTGCGGGAAAATACCTGAAGTTACGCCTTTGAATGGATGAGAGTGGGAGGTGAGGAATGTAGTGAAGAAGGACAGGGATGAATTAGTGGCAGGGTGAAAAGAGGGTGAAAAGAGGGTGAGGGGTAGGTTGAGGGTGAAAAGAGATAAGTCGTCTTGATTTCTGTAAAACAAGGCAAATGGTCACCTTGTTATCAAGCTAATTCTGTATATTGTCGCTTTTAACTTAGCTTTAGAAGTATGTACAGTGGTCGATTGGAAGTCAGTCTATGGGGGGATGGCACTATTGGCAGGATTTCTGCCCGGGGGGGGGGGGGGGGGGGGGGGGAGGCGTGTACCCCACGTTGCCCCGCAGGGCGTTTTTTTTTTGTTTTTTTGACACTAAAATCATTTGGATACGTTCTGAAGTGTATTTTGATTTTGATATTTTTTAATTTTTCACAGTTTTCACTCCAAAAAGGTGTGGGTACATGCCTTACAAAACTTGCTCCGAAGGGTAATTTTTAGTTTTAGGACTCTTTGAAATCAATTTTGAGACGTTGAAGTGTATTTTGATTTTCAACTTCAATTTTTTTTAAATTTTTCACTCCAATAATATTTTTACTTGTAAAAACTTCGTTTTTTGGCACTTTTTAAATCAATTTTAAGACGTTTTGAAGTCAATTATCTCAAAATGCACAGTTTACTATACGCAGTAAAACTTTAATTTTTTCTGACATCTAGGCAAGCCTCCTCCTCCCCTGCCACCCCCATCCCTGCTGTACAAATATTACACATTTGTATTTTTACAAAATAAACATTTGCATGAGGTCAATGGGGGACGGCCCCCAGGCCCATGCTGGTCCGGGGCGCACAGTCACGGAAAAATGTTTAATTTTAGAAATGAATTTGGTGCGTTCTACACGATTTTGACGTTATTTTAAGCAAAATATTTTCATCTCGACAAATGGTGTCTACAAGGCTAAATAGACGAATTCTCTGAAAATTATTATTATTATACATTATACTTAGTGCTGTTTTTTAATCTCTAATGGGGGGATGGTGAAGTGAACAAATTAGACACTGGGGGACGGAACCATGATATTCCCCATATATATATATATCCCCCCCCCCCCCCCCCCCCACAATGCGACCACTGAGAATGTAGTACCTTGACAAAAGTACATTTTGTGTATGTCCGAGAGTAGAACAACGATTGTGACTAATTTGCACTGCAGTGAAATGTGCAAGTTACTTTAAAATGTAGCAGTCGAGTAGCAGTGTTACCGTTACAGTTACTTGGAGCTCAATTCTTGAGATTCACGTTTTGAAACCGTTTTAATTTTACATTATAATATAAAACTTACTATTATTTCTTTAGCCTTTAGATTGAATTACGTGGGAGGGTGATTGATAAGTGAATATTATAGTGAACAGAGCTGACAGGACAGGAAAATAGTCTAGCCCAGATTCATTTAAAATCAGTTGTGTTCGTATGCTCTAAAGAGCTTTGAATTTTCCAACTTTTACTGAACTGAAATTTATTATTTTTTCAGTGATAATTAAATATTTTATGTTACATTTCATTTAAAAATATGTACCTATGTAAAGGGATAGAGTTAGAGTTACTATTTTGAATACGTTGATTACAGTTACTGATTACAGTTACTTTTGTACTCTTCAAATGTAACATGTTACTTTTATCATGTAATTTCACAACACTGCTTGAAGTGCAGAGAAACTGTTCCTTCTCGTGTAATACGTGTTTCTCTCTAGCGCACCGTGAGAGGCAGACGGTCATAATCAAGTGTTGCTAAAACACAGGTTGCTATTCACTCTTGCGAATCTCGCTGGCCAAACTCTCTGACCACATCAAATAGCATCTCATTAGCCAGCCGGTCTACTGATTCCCCTCGCGTAACAAGTTGTCTTTTAGGCGGAACCATTTTAGGAAGCCGGCTCGGGGTCGCTTTTTCGCAAGGTTTTGGTGCATAACTAGTTTTAAAACCAGTGTCTTTTTCGTGGTTTCACTTCACTCGAGAGCAAATGCTTGGAAAGTTACCTAACAGACTACGACTGCATACTTCGCACATTCCATCAGCACATATTATTTTTCATAATTTCATTTGATCTATAGTATCATCAGCATATTATTCATGCCGACGGAATTATGTTTTGTTATCATATTGTTCTATCTAGCATCTAGCATCTAGCAATCTAGCATCTGGCATCTAGCATCTAGCATCTAGCATCTAGCATCTAGCATCTTATCTAGCATGATTATAAAGTTATAATCTATTTCATTTTCATTTAGTCTTGTCTAGACATTTTGTATATCTTTACTGTCAACGCATTTTATGTTTTCTGTTTCATACGTATCTCTGTAAGATGCGCAGTGGTTGGTGATTTTCAGTGGGAACATAATTTGCAAACAAAAACAATTGGTGGTGGGGGGGAGGGGGGGGAAGCCCCCAATACAATGCTGGTCTGGGGCACACAGCCCCTACAAAAATTTGAATTTCAGGGAAAAAAATGTGAATTTATACGCGATTGTACTCATGTCATGAAAAATATGTAGGTATGGATGGCGTTCACCCTGATTTAAGTGAGGGGATGCGTCCGCCCCTAAATTAACACTGCGTATGTGTCACATTGTGTTCGTAAGATAATTGTTTATTAAGTTTGTAAAGTCAATGGGAAGTAATATCATACCAAATACTATAGCCTAGTTGTAGAACAGTGCGTCGTTAAACCCAGCATTTTCTATTGATTTGGAAGAATACTTTAAATTTTAGTAATTAAAATTATATTCAAATACAATTCAAAGAAGTATGAAATAACTTATATTGAAGAAAATCACAGAAAAACTGGAATATTAAAGAAATACAGAGTTCTCATACAAAAAGTGTCTCAAGTCAAGTAATCATTAAAATGCACCAAATCGAATGCACCCCAAACCCTCTTATTTTCATTCAGGTGTCAATTTCTTTTAGCGTATTCCCCCAAAAGATTTGGCACTACACCACTGGGTATCTGCACCCAGATTGAGCCTCTTCTTCATGAATAAAACAAGTTCCACTGCTTCTCTGTCTGGGCCGATAAAGAATGCAGTTGGAACCAAGAGAATCAGTTTGCAAGCCGAATACAAATGCATAGCTGAACCAAGCGAACAAGTAAAAAGTTCAATCGAGAGACGCTCGTAGAGATAAAAATATTGTATATGGAAGGAAACACGCATATGATTATTGAGCGAGCGTAGCGAGCGTCACTGCGGTACTCTTATGGCACTTTCTCTGTTTTTTTTTTGTTTTTTTGTGTTCACAGCCCAGGTCAAACGGCACAACCAATCGATCTGAAATTTTGCACATATACTAACGTAATCTATGCGGTCCCTGGGATCGTTTTTGAACGGGATCATGTGATTGGTTCAAATTTAAAAAAAAATTATCTTTCGATTGGTTGTTCCGATCAATTTGAAATTTTGACAAGTCATTACGACCAACATTGTACCCAATCTTACAAAGATTCAGCCAAATCCTCCTATTGGATAAAATTTAAAAAAATCTTTCATATGATTTTTGAAATTTAAACTAGAACCGTATGACCGATCAACTTAAAACTTTGCATGGCCATTGGGACCAACATTATCTGTATTTTTGACAATTTTCAGACTAATCTGTGCTTTAATCCAAAAGTTATTGACATTTTACGGACATTTTGTGAGTTTGCTGTCAAATTACTCAAAAATGTTGATCACGGCTACTTCGACTCTTTATAGTTCCAAGGTAGTTAGAGCAACTTTCAAGCGTATGAAACTGATATGACCGTTCAACAGATCGTCTAATGTCTTTTTCGGCTGGTCGCACTGGGGTTGCACTGAGCTGCACTGAGTGCAAGTGGCGTGTTCGACTGGCAGTGCGCAGTTGCTCTGGGGCAATGTTTTCGTATTCGACACACTGGGTGCGCACTCGGTGCACTATTTCTTGCTCGGAAATATTTGGTAGAGTTGCCCCCTCCACTCCGTCGCACTCCGGCAAAATGGCGTCGCGAAAAACAAAATTGATGTTGTTACTGGAGGTTTTCCTTCAAAACACTCAGGAGCTCAATTTCTTCGGTTGCCATTTGAAAATAGCTGTCAGTGTCAAAACACAAAATCAAAACATATCCCCCCGACGGCTGCCACCTTATCGCGGTGGTGGGGTTTGTGTTGGCCAATGATCCATTGCAGCTACGCCGGCGAGCATATGCTCATGTGTAAGGGTTACGCATGCCGGACAGATCAGTGGTGAGGCCCAGACTAAGAGCAGCCAGGGTCGGCCTAACCATGTCCTCCCTTGAATTTGCGGTCCCCTCGGGCCGACCTTCCCCCTCGAGATGGTGACCCCCCTGAAATCGGGTTCAGTCGGCCCGAATCCTCACACCCCCCGGTCCGTCCCCATTCCGGCCTGGCCTTCCCACCAGTGCTGGACTCCTCCGGATCGGGCCCGTTAGGTCGACCACCTCCCCTTGTCCTCCAATTATGATCAACAAAGTTAAATATAACAAATAATGTGCGCAATATAACCTCGTCGTTGACGCGCCATTAAACCAAACTAATCAATCAATCAAAACATATCATTCGTATTCGGCTGAGACTTCACTTGGGGCAGCACTAGGGCAAAACTAGGTTACGACATGACGTCACGATCAAGAACTCAGTGCAACCCCAGTGCGGCCAGCCGGAAACCACATAATATTGTGTAAGTATTACACACACTTTTATCAGTAATTTTCCCGGGGTCCTATTCTATAACATTAGAATTCCCAATTCTGCGGGATATAAGTGGTCCCAGTTATATTTTTTTAAATAGATCCTATGATTTTTGAATATTAACAAGTAACATTTTAATCATAAAGGTTCAATCGATCAACTTAAACCTTTGCATGGTTATTGGGACTAATACTTCAGGAATATTTGGAGATTTTTATGCCTACAAGTCTGACGAATTTCAAGAATGATTGGCTTTTAATGATATTTTCGATAGGCATAATTTCGGTTCGAGGTGTTACGCGTGTCCGTGCTCGCTCATCAACGCGTTACACAGAGCGTTTTCCTAGTTATTTATTTAAAGTAGGCACCATTAGTCCACGTAATTCAAGACAGTGATTTACAAATCAAATAAACAAATATTGGACCAATATATTTTGTTTTGTTGATATTATATTTTATTCTAAAATAGAAAATATAATCAAGAAATTAATATTATTTTAAATCATTTCATGCAGTACGAAATAAGTAATTTACTTGATTTTCATCAGTTTCTAATGGAAACAGGCGAAATCATACTGTTTTCACAGATGATCTCTTTGTTTTATCCCGTAACACAACATTTGGAAACGGTTAAAATTATCAGAAAAATACGAACTTTCCAGTGGACTCAAAACTTTTGGATGTGTATTTTATAATTCAATTACTGCAGAAGATTTAAGTTACATTTTGACATCCTACCATGTTACCTTATGGGAAATATCAAGATTTGTTTTAAAGATATCTCTTAATTAAAATAATCTCGTAACAGTAACACATGTTTTTGTTTCCTTATTTGCATTTTGATACTGTTTGAGGAAATTAAAGAAAATTTGAAGAATGTCTATTTAACAAGGACTTTTGGTGGAAGTACTTTAAGGAATGATGATGATGATGATGATGATGATAATGTGATTATGATTAAGAATAGAAAAGGATGGACGTTGGGAAGGATACGGTCGTGGTCCATTAGTAATGAACCTTCCCACGGCGTCAGAAATTTTTGATAGGGTGGGCCTTGAGCGGTCGAAAATTATTTAGGGTGTGCATGGGCACATCATTTTTCCATTGAAACTAGGTGTTGGGTTAAAAATCCATGCCCCGCAGGTCGTTTTTCGGATTCTTAAATCAATAGAAACGAATTTATGGGATGCTGAAAATACTACTTTTGGAGTGAAATATGATTGGAATCACATAAAATATGAGTGGATTGTAAAGTTACCGAAAAAAAGGTTTACACTAACAGCCTACAACTTGATGCGGTGTAATCTTAGAAAATTATTCAATCTTTTTTATTTGATTACTTATTTCATTAAATTATTACCAAAAATCAAACTTCAAAGACCATACAGTTATCTTCGATAACTTTTGAGTGGGCAGAGGTTGGGCAGTAGATAATTTTGGATGGGCGCGCGCCCACCTGCGCCCACATCTGGCGCCATCCCTCTTCCCATAATATTTCTCTCGACTGAGGGAAACCATGAAAATCCTCAGTCGGGAAAGACAGCCCTAGCATTTATAGTCCAGTCCAGAAAGTATGCATTTATGTTCAAACTCACATTTTATGTGTGAAGAATATGAATTATTTTTAATCATTTGACCCATAGTTCAATGAAATAAATACTCATGGGTTCAAGGCCCTCATATGCATTATAACAAACAAGGCTTGTTTTAATATTTATTATAAATAAATCCGCAATTATCCATCTAGTCAAGCAAGATATGCCCTCATTAGACTATTTTTTTTATTTGTACGAGACATTTTTTGAATAAATGGTTCAAAATACACTCATGGAAATATTAGGTATTATTATTTTCCATTATTTTCATTCTCAATTACATAATTGGCTAAACTACTAATCTCATTGAGGGCATAATTCCAAGCACAATGGATTTTACAAGTGTATTGTGTTTAACTCATTATCTTCTAATTATTATATGTTTCTAATAATACTGATTTTTGAATGACTTCTATTATCTTCCATGGAAATGTCAGTCTTTTCATGTATCGTTCTGGCTCTTTATGCACCAATCCATTGACAGTCACGCAATTGGGAAAATATCAATTTGCTTCAATCTCCACATTGTTTTCATTTCTGCAGCAAGTTCTTGATATTTTGTTATCTTCGTCTTGAACGCTTGGTTAATATTATGATCATTGGGATGAGTAACGTCGATTAAATGAGATGTGCGCGTTTCCTTGTAGACGATGATGATGTCGGGACGGTTGTGTGCAATCGGTTGTATTGTTAAATTATTAAGTCTTTATTTCAACAGAAATGAATCCACTAGTGCAAAAATAATAAACATACATTCAACATAGTTTAAAAGAAAATACATTAAAACACACTAAAACATGACCATGAATAAAAAACATGACTTAAACAATTATCACAGCAAGTTCAGTCAAAATAATAAAATTACATCGCAAGATCTTTGAAAGTCATAAGAATTAAAATTAACATCAATAAGCAATAAGAAGCTATACGCTAAAATTTTTCAACTATTATTTCAATGTTATTTTGTAATGGGCACGAGAAATCACGTAGACGAGGTTGCAAATGTGTTGAATTAAAACAATCTTGTGAACTATTGACTCAATGTTCTTGATGAGGGTAGTAGAGTGAAATCGCCGAATGAGTGCAGTTTTTGACGTCACATGACCCAGGACCCTGCTACTTTCAACCGTCTCAGTCTGGCGAACAAGCACGTATTACACTATCACTCATATGATGCGCTAACGAAATATTTCTTATGCTTATAGTTCAAATATATTGAAATATTTCAACAAATGTCTACAATATTACATATTTTCAAGTAAGTATTTTGACGATCTCTTTAAATTTGGAATCATTGATTATGATAGGAAAACGCTATTATAACGCGTTGATAAGCGAGCCTTCTTATTACATGCGAATTCAGATGCATGTGGAATTTAGAGGTTTTGAAGATAATCTAACAATGCGTCAAAGAAGCAGTGATAAAAATATATTTCTTTAAATCATTGACAAATATTTCAAAACAAACATAAAAAAAATTAAAATGTCAAGTATGCTCTTGAAAATTTATCTGAAAATAGTCAATAACTACTCAAGTGTACAGTCCAATAACTATGTCAAGTTTTAAGTTGATCGATCAATTCTTAATATTCCAATAACTACATGAACCTTTTAAAAAACTATACACAACACCGCTCTTATGATATTAGTGTGTGCAACATTTCAGATCAATTGGTCTTCGATGTGGCCTCACACTAAAGCCTGTTACACGGTTCAATATTTCATTCAATTCATGAGTTGAACATTTCAGTTCAATGTTTATGACCGTAAAGACACGAACGGAAATGTAAACAAAATAACTGTGAGTTTCTTGACTTCAATCAATTGAATGGAACATTGAACCTCGACATCAACTCACGGTCACCCATCCAAGTAGTGTCCTCGATCAAAATTGCTGTAACCTCGGTGATCTGACAGTGTGACACTGACACTTAAGTGTGTGTGGAATCAATTTCTAAAATTAAACAATTATCATTTTCGAAATTGGATTTGAATTGGATTTTGATGTGTAACATTCAACCCATTAAATTTGTCGTTGTTTTGTCTTTCGAGGCAAGTTGGCTCAGTCAGTAACTCTCTTGATTGAGACCGGAGTTCGATTCCCGTCCTTCGTAACTGACATTCATTTCAGTTGAGAGGCAAATGATGTGAAGGTTCCCTACTCTTAGGCCACGACCGCCTTCTCCCAAGTTCCCTTACCTATTCAACACCCAGTGGTCAATTGGGGGGGGGGGGGGGGGGGTGTCATCTCCCCATGATGAATATATTGATATTGATAGTTCTGGATACATCCATCACCTCATGGTTCATTTGTCTACTTTATTCTCCCCCCACGAAGATAGGCTTTAGCCATGGTAGAAGAATATTACAGTGATAGTTCCACTATGGGCTTTGGCTGCAAACACACGGGCGACTTTTAGTCGCTCAGTCGCGCGATTTTGCGCCCTGAGTAGTTTTACACGCGCGTCTTTTGCGCGTCTCGTGTGTTCGCTCCCATAAGACTCAATGCTACCTAGCTGCAGCGTCTTTTTGTCGCCGCGACTGAGCGACAAAAAATCGACCCATGTGTTTGCAGCCTTAAATTCTGTTAAAATATCGTAAACATTGCGTAAAAACGCACCAAATTAATGCCTGAAATTAAAAAATGTTAAAAAATTATTAAATGATTAAAAATATTAACCAATAAAAATAATATTTTAAATACTTTTCGGAACAGTACCATCCCCCAATGGACCGACTCCCCATCGATCACTGTCAACATCATCATCTCCATCCATCGCCATAAGCCTGGTTGCAGAACAGTGCGACGTTAATCACCACTAAAATAACCGTTTCCTTTCTCTCAGTTTCGTATCATAATCCTGCCTTGAGAGCGAACATTGCCGAAGTGTTACGAGGAGAGCCGAGCCATGCAATTGCGCTGCACTGAAGCGCCTCGAATATCGAGCTGCCCGCGTGCATTCACTTCAGTCCAGTCGGAGTCTTTGCAGAAACAAATCGCAAGTCTGCAGGTGAGCATTTCAAGAAGAAAACAAATTTGACCGTTAGAATCATCGTCACATTGTTCAAATCACGAATTAAGATTAATTTCAGTCACTATTTAACATAAATTAACTAAATTAAACGATTTATTTTAGAATTAGTTCGAAAATTATTCATTTAACTTTTCGGTTTCCAACTTTCACTCACTTCATACTAAGAATAAATCTTTCGACATCTAGCGTCAATTCGCGAAGTATAATTTGTAAGAAAGCAACTAGAAATGTTTCTATAATATTTTCAAAAAATTATTCTGTAGACCTATAATCCGTATTTCTCGGCAGTTGCTATTTTTTCTGCAAAGCCACGTAGGCTGCAGCGAGGTCAAGTAACGGAGGTCAAACTTGTCGATTGCCAACGAGATTGCATAAGTCAAGCACACAGTATACATTCTAGTCAGGCCTCGGAGCAAAATCGCACGGTAGTTTCAACACTGGGCAATATTCAGGGATTATTGCATTTGTAGTTGATGATTTATAATAAAACATTACCTATTTTGTTTGCTGCAGATTATGCATGATGGTTTCTCCGGTCGAGAGGCTGCTGCAGACTTCTACTTCTGAAGCAGAAGAGTTTGAATGGAGAAGCAGGAGAAGATTCTACTAACGAAGCAGATGATTTCGACTACGGAAGCAGATGAAGATTTCTACTTCTGAAGCAGATGAATAAAGATTTCTACTGCGGAAGCAGATAAAGATTTCTACTTCTGAAGCAGATGATGAAGATTTCTACTACGGAAGCAGATGAAGATTTCGACTACTGAAGCAGATGAAGATTTCTACTTCTGAAGCAGATGATGAAGATTTCTACTACGGAAGCATATGAAGATTTCGACTACTGAAGCAGATGAAGATTTCTACTTCTGAAGCAGATGAATGAAGATTTTTACTACGAAAGCAGATGAAGATTTCAATTTCTGAAGCAGATGAATGAAGATTTCTACTACGAAAGCAGATGAAGATTTCTACTACTGAAGCTACTACTTCAACTTCAACAAATCCACTTAACTTCTTCCGCAAGAAAACCAATTCTACTTCAACTTCAACATAACAACTCTACTTCTACTTCAAGAATGTCTGCTTCAACATCTACTTTAATAAAGCAACTCGACTTCTACTTCAAGAAAAGAAATTCTACTACAGCTTCTACTTCAAGAATAGCAATTCAACATAAATTTCTACGTCAAGAACAACAACTCTACTTCTACTTCAAGAAAAACAATTATGCTTCAAATTCAACAAAGTAACTCTTCTTCGTCATCAATCAGTCTTCAATGATTGGTTTGGTCGCGTGGTCAGGTAGAGAAGGACAGAGGTAGCACCTTTCACCTGACTTGTCAGGACACTGGTCCTCGTCCTGCTCTGACCTTGACCACGCGGTGACCAACAATGACTTTCATGTCAAATGTCATCAGATCTTGCAAGTTCATGTCTGCGTTGGATTTATTCCGCAGACAATAATTATTATTTGATGACGTTCAAATTAGTCTCAATATTTTGAAACAAATAATTAGTTGTTGGATTTATTCCGTGGATATGTAATAACATTTAATGTTTTCAAAAGGCATAATGAATTTTACAACAGTATTTTTCTAGCCTAAATATTTGAAACAACAGTTATGTTGATTTCAAATTGTTTATCTGCGTTGGATTTATTCCGTTGATATGTAATAACATCTGAATTAATTCAAAAGGCATAATGAATTTAACAACAGTATTTTTCTAGCCTATATATTTGAAACAACAGTTATGTTGATTTCAAATTGTATATCTGCGTAAGATTTATTCCGTGGATATTTTATACCATTTGAATTTATTCAAAATGAATAATGAATTTTACAACAGTATTTTTCTAGCCTAAATATTTGAAACAACAGTAATGTTGATTTCAAATTGTATATCTGTTGGATTTATTCCGTTGATATGTAATAACATCTGAATTTATTCAAAAGGCATAATGAATTTTACAACAGTATTTTTCTAGCCTAAATATTTGAAACAACAGTAATGTTGATTTCAAATTGTATATCTGCGTTGGATTTATTCCGTGGATATTTTATACCATTTGAATTTATTCAAAAGGCATAATGAATTTTACAACAGTACTTTTCTAGCCTTAATATTTGAAACAACAGTTATGTTGATTTTAAATTGTATATCTGTTGGATTTATTCCGTTGATATGTAATAACATCTGAATTAATTCAAAAGGCATAATGAATTTTACAACAGTATTTTTCTAGCCTAAATATTTGAAACAACAGTAATGTTGATTTCAAATTGTATATCTGCGTTGGATTTATTCCGTGGATATTTTATACCATTTGAATTTATTCAAAAGGCATAATGAATTTTACAACAGTATTTTTCTAGCCTAAATATTTGAAACAACAGTAATGTTGATTTCAAACTGTATATCTGCGTTGGATTTATTCCGTGGATATAATAACATTTGAATTTATTCAAAAGGCACAGAGATTTTTACATCAGTAAATTATCAGGCCATAATATTTGAAACAACAGTAATGTTGATTACATATTGCATATCGAGTTGGATTCAGTACGTGGATATTGAAATAAATAATAATATATTAATGATTCTAAAATTTTGGTTGTGATAAGAGTAATGAAAGTAATGCGATTTCACAAATGTTGTCTAAAAACGGGACACATTTTGATCAATACAAACAGTAAAATATGAACCAAAATATATGATAGCATAGTTATTTCGAAAGAGGGAAGGGGAAGCGTAATGAATGAATGGAAAACAGGGAAAGCCTAAAAAACATTAACAATTGAATTTATTAAATTCAATTGAATCCACATGATTTGGACGGGGAGGTCGAGATGCTCGAGTCGAGATATTCGAATCATGATCTGCGCGTGGTCTGTGTTTCTGTTTTCCACGACCCACGATAGGCGTCTCTTTGTTCGGCTGACACAAATGTCCATTTTTGGAACAATTGTTATACTCGTACGAGTTGTTGTTGGCATAACAATAGCCATCCACGTAAGAGGGGTATTTAAGCACGATTTGGTTTTGTGGCCCCCCTATTTTGAATTTTGGATTTTGGGTTTTGTATTGTTAAATGGTATGTGAATGAGCATCTTTTTTGGCTGTAAAAAATTTTGAATTTAGTGTCCCAAAAATTATCTGTTGTGTCTGTGTTGAGTGTCTTAAAGAGTGTTGTTGTTTTTTATGTTGTGTTTGGTTTGCTTGCAATGTTTAACCCGGAAGCCTCTGCATGACGATCAGCTATCTAGTCCAACCCACCGCAGTATCGCATTTACATAGTGTGTGTGTTGGGATGTCTAGGTGAGAAAAAGTCTGAATGATTTGCTTCACTATTTTTTATTTTTAACATAATTACAATCGAGGCATGGAATCGTGATCTAGGTGGTGGCGGCGGTTGGCTAGGCGCTCCATGCCTGAGTGTTCTTCTTCTTGGGCGACGATGCTGGCGACGCGGAACATCCCTGCCCGGTGGGGTGTTTTCTTGGTTTTGTTGTGTTGTATTCAGTGGGGGTAGTTGAAGTGGGAGGTTGGTGACAATAAATTCTACAAAGTTATCCAACTCCATAAAAATGTATGGGTTGGGCGGGGGTGAGAGTGTGGGTGTGGGTGAGGGGGTGTATCGAATAGGAGGGATATGGACTGTGGAGACCGTTGATATGGACGAGTCCATGTCATCGTCCATGATGGGGATGTCGTTGTAGTCAACGATGGAGTCGCCCCCCCTTAGCGTCGAGAGGGAGCATATGGATCTGTCATCCCTCAGGGCCTGGTTCACCACCGTCGAGAGGTAGCAAAATGATATCTCGTCATCTTCCTGGTGGGCGTGGTTAACCAGCGACGAGATGGAATGCTCCCTCGACTCGTGGGCTGTGGTGTCCATGGCCTCGTCGAGTCCTCCGGGTGTGGTGTCGTCCATGGCCTCGAGGCCGTCGACGGTGGCGTCGCTGTCGACGCGCCAAGAATCGGGCGAGGTTGATGTGTAGGAAAACATCTGCTCGAGTGTTGGCACATCCCCGGCTCGAAGGGCCTTGAGTTCCATCTGTAAAGAACACGTGATGATGATTTGAAGGTCGCAGCTGCAGCTGCTGTGTAAGAATGGTAGGCTACTTACGTAGGTGGGCGGGGCATCGCAGCTGCAAGGCTCAACCCAGTTGGGGGCGCCGAGCCAGCGGGTGACGCGGACTCTAGGGTCGAGTTGGGTCAAACATATTCTCAAAATATCTTGCTCAAACATATTCTGAAAGCTTCTTATCTGCGAGGAATGTAATACGCGGTAATTAAGAAGACTTTTTCACTCAGTAGTTCGTCGAGGTAATTGTTAAAGCCCACTTGCCTATAAGAACACTTTATAAACCCAGATTTGGTCTAACTCTTGTTTATATCTTCGAAAGCCTTGTTCTACGAGGGATGTAATACGTGGTATTCGTACCATTCATTGGTTTGTAATATAAACAAACGTGATTCGCACATGAAGAATATTCTGACTTAGAGAAGAGATCAAGAAATAAGAATAACTCCATAGGTGTAGAGACAGCTGACGGCCGCAGCTTTTGATTGTTCCCACTAAGGACAAAAGTGTACAAACTGGACACGGTCTCCATGGTTATAGCAGAGTATCAATGGTAAAATTTAAATTTAAGCATACGTCAGCATAGCTGTTATAAATATAGATTTCTTTAAAGATTCGGTCGAGAAAAACTCACCATGGAATGATTTGAAAGTCGTGCGCGGGGCGATTCTAAATATTCCTCTACCTCCTCTTCCCCCTCCGATTGATTTCGTATTATTTTTGCGGCGGATGTACGATAGTTCGCCTTAAGGTTCAAACCGGTTCAGCGTCTCCAGATCGGCGTCCGTCCATGATGCAATTTATTTATATTTTATTCGAAAGAGGTATACCTAATGTATCTACGAACCAGACGCTAGGCATATCTGCCAGCGTCATTCCTGGCGGCGGATCTGCCCACAAGTATACGAGAGGGGGTGACGACGCTCGTGGCCTCTCTAGGAAACAGCTTTACTCGTCGCCGTCGTCGTCAGAGTAGAAGCTATCGTGGATCGCCCACGTCCGGGGCATCGGCACTCTCGGCCTTCCGTCCGGCTGCTCGCTGAGCCAGTCCCAATAACTAGACTCGGCCAGCTCGGCAAACTCGATTAAAAATGTTACGTCGACTACCATTGCATTGACGATAAGGATAATAAATTATATTCTGGGCATGGATCAAGCGGGGGATGATCCATCGCGTCTCTTTGGGTGATGGCGAAATCACCCATTTCGGGGGGTGATGATGGTCGAAATGATGGCTTTCCCACCACTCATGCCAATCGCTACGATAAAAAAGAGAGGCATACAATTAATCTAGAACGCTTTTATTATTTATTCGAAAAGGTATAATGAATTTACTTACTGCAAACCAGACGCGGGGCATATCGGCCATCGTCATGCCTAGTGGCGGAGCTGCTCCCAAGTATAAGAGCGGGGGTGACGGCGCTCGTGGCCTCCCGTCGTCGTCTGAATCGTAGCAGAAAGTGCAGCAGCAATATTCGTCGTTGTCGCAGACGTCGTCCAAATCGTATTCATCTACAAAATCTAGGCTGGAAAGGTAGCTGGGGAGGCGAGTTCTAGGTGGCTGTTCACTCAACCATTCTTGGTAGGTCGCCTCTGCCAGCTCGTCAGAGTAGAAGCTATCGTGGATCGCCCACGTCCGGGGCATCGGCACTATCGGCCTTCCGTCCGGCTGCTCGCTGAGCCAGTCCCAATAACTAGACTCGGCCAGCTCGGCAAACTCGATTAAAAATGTTACGTCGACTTCCATTGCATTGACGATAAGGATAATAAATTATATTCTGGGCATGGATCAAGCGGGGGATGATCCATCGCGTCTCTTTGGGTGATGGCGAAATACACTGCATGGGGGAATGTTTTCGTCATATCCACGTATTCTACGCTGTGTAGGAGGTCGACTGACTGATCATCAGCGTCGACGTCGACCTTCTCGGCGATTAAGCCCTGATAATTATCCAAATCCATAAAGGTTTATGGGTTTGTTGGTGGTGGGGTTCGTAAGAAAAGGTAATGAAAATAATGCTATTTCATAAATATTGTCCAAAAACAGGACACATTTTGATCAATACAAACAATAAAATATTAACATAAATATATGATAGCATAGCTATTTCGGAAGATGGAAGGGGAAAAGTAATGAATGAATGGATAACAGGGAAAGCCTAAAAAAACATTAACAATTGAATTTATTAAATTCAGTTGAATCCACATAATTTGGACGGGGAGGTCGAGATGGGCGAGATGTGCGAGATGGATCATGGTCTGCTCATAGCGTTCAGTCAGTGTTTCACTCTTTCCGTCTCTGTTCGGCTGACACAAGTGTCCATGGATGAAACAATTGTTATACTCGTACGAGGTGTTGTTGGCATAACAATAGCCATCCATCTTCAAGCTTGGATACTGGGGTTGTCTTCTCTCGCGTCCATTCGTGGCGTGCTCGATCCTGATGTTTTGCTCTCTCTCTTCGTACAGGAGCCACATGATAGATTCTGTTGAATGTCAATCTAATCCGCGATAGCCATTGGGTGGGATCAACGCGATGCTGTCGGGCGCCATGAACATGTGTCTGTAGACGCGACTACATGCCGACGCCAGAGTTATGCTCTCTCGAAATGGACCTACATTTCCCAGCCGCATGAATGTGTTGCGAAACTTTGTACAGCCCTGTCCGAGTACAGTGACGTCGGTGCATTAGAGTAATAGCTGCTGGCGGGGATTGAATTGTTCGTTGCAATGCTCGTCGTACCAGCCAAGAAACGTAGCTCTTGCAGCGACCTCATTGCGTCGACGTTGTACGCGGCGATGTGGGGGTAGTACTGGAGGATCTTGTCGAGAGGACCGTCATGTAGGCACGGGTAATATCCTTTGGAGGCGGGGAGGTCAAATGCACGCGTCATCGACGCCAGCGAGAGGGGACAAAATAAAATTGAATCGATGAAACGAATTCCCTTGACCTCGAGGAAAATCACTTTGGTACCGTTGACGAGCACCCTCGGCTCCCAGTTCAACTCGACAAATCGCTCAAGCAGAAATTGAAAGTCTAAGCCCGAACTATTGTATGCTATTGCTGTCACTGCGGGATGCTTAGGCCTCTGCTTTGTGAGAAACTTGACAAATCGCCACACGTCGATCAACGGTGTGTTCTGACTAGTCTCGATGTCATAGTAGACGTACAACTTCAACGGAGCGATGTAATATAAATGCCCGACCATGACATACTTACCACATAGCTCACACATTGAGTGATGACATTTATGCCTACTGAGTTCCACCCATTGCAGATAGGTCGTGCAGGTGCGACGTCGCTGGCATACCGTTTTATCGAAACACTCTTGACTTCGAACGAAACGATAGCAATCATCACACAAATGTCCCTTTCTAGGTTGGGGCAAGAGAGGAAGCTGTACACGTGTAGGGGTGCTCTTGGGTGTGCTCGGTTACAATTTGGATTAAAAAAGAAACTTTTACCCAAGTAAAATGTACATCAGCAATAAAATAAAAACCTATCGAACACATGTCTGTTATCAGAAATCCATCAACATGCACTCGGGTAGCTATTCGTCTGTTGACCTATGCCTGCGTTTTCATGCAGAGAAACACGAGGATTGCATGTGTTGCGTAAACAGTGCTTATGACGCACTCGACAATCGTCTTGAGTACGATTGCTTTGCGCATGAGAGGCGAGGCTTTCTTCAAAACATGTAAATAGTGTTTATTCGATTGTATTTGGGAGTTGAGCCCAATAAGTAGTCTCGCATAGTGTCAAAGTTGACTAGTGTCTGATTTAAGTAATTCAAACTTAAACCTTTGACCTTGCATACAGTGTCATACTGTACAGTGTTCAGTGTCTTGACACGGATGTAGTTATCTATGTACTTGTCAAATAGTTCAGATCCGGGATTACCATTAGTAAACATGAGTGACATTTAAACGAATGCACTCGTATATTCTCACCAGACGATATCTAAAAATCCGTTACAAGGATGATGTTGCTAAGAGCGAAGTAGACAAACGTGTGTAAAAGTAATTAAAAGAATGCCTTTTCACAAATGTTGTCCAAAAACGGGACTCATTTTGATCAATACAATCAATAAAATATTTTACAATAACATGTTAATTTCGAAAAATGGAAGGGGAAGTATAATGAATGAATGGAAAATAGGGAAAGCCTAAAATACATTAGGAATCAAATTGATTAAATTTAGTTGAACCCTTCTTCGTTTGTGAAGGCACATCGACATTGTCCGTTGTGCCAGTTGCAATCGTGTAAGATGTGTGCATGCCCGGCTCCGATGTCACTTGATAGTAGGAAGAAGAGTCCTCGGTGGTGTCTGACATTGTCATTAATGATTCGTCGATATTTTTCAAGATCTCCTGGGTGTGAGCATTTGACAACATGTGTGATGAGTCGTCTTTTACCTTTCCAAGCCAATCCATGAACGTCGTGAGCCTACACGTCGTAATACATTACTTACATTATTATTTACCTAAAGTGGTTTGATTGCCAATTGGCCATATCACAAAGGTTGTTGTGTTCACCCTCAAGTTTTCATAACAAACATTGTCCATCTTTCACTTCCACTGTCAGGGTCACCGACTCGCTGTATGGAGAACTCCAGGTGACTCTAGGAGAGAAACTGTTTTGCCGCGACTCGTCTCGATGTTGAAAGTTTTTGTTCTCGCTCGTGCTAGATGCGTTCCCGAGTGCTCGCACTCACTCTCATTTCTCTCTCGCGACGTTTACAGAAATGTCAATATCAATTTCATCTTCGACATGATCCGAATAATAGAATTTAAGAGAAAGAACGTCATCGTTCAGTTCCCAAAATTCGATGAAGCGTGCCTCTTCCAGAATTAAAGTGATATTTTCAGGAGTGATTGGAATTATAATGCTATAAGTCAATCGCGTAAACTTGAAATAAAGTACCAATAAGGAATTTCTATTACTTTGAATGATTTTGTAGTGAGTTATTCTGAGGCGAGAAACATTGTCCACTATATGTCTACAAATATCCGAACTTAAATTAACAGGACGGTGCTCAAATATCACTGGATCCATAATGAAACTATTCCTCTCTAGCTAAATTCACAACAACGTCGTGTTCAAATTCCTCGTGAGGATAAACGTGTCTGTAGAACACAATGTGGACAATATCTTCGTTGTCCTCGACTAATAAAGTAATATAAGTGTGATTATAGTTACTAATTCGCCTACTTGATGAGTAGGAATGACAAAACATATTATCATAAATCTAGATCATCAATAATGTTGGCTAGAAAAGCATTTTGTATCCATTTATGATCGTTAGATTAAAAAATGTGAACATTTGTAATCTTACAAACTGGTCTGTTATCACAGATCCAACGACAAACAACCGAGAATCTGCTTAACTGGAGATTAAACACATGCATCACATACTGCAAAATGTAAAACATAATTGTCAGCCACATAGATGAAAATCGCTCTTGATCAAACTAAGTTATAAAAATATTGAAATTCGTGTTCAATCTATTTACAGGCGCGGTGGCGTCGGCCACGTCCGGTATAAACGTTGTATTTGCAAAATGAGTATTAATTTTTCCACAGCTCACGTCCGACAGAGAGTGATTAAAAGTTAACTGGCATGGCGAAAGGGAAGGATTGGGTAAAAAAATGATTTCGGAGAGAGAACTGTGCACTTACCTAATGAATCCGTGCTTTTCTTTAAGATTCTCCAGAGTGGGCCAATTCTCGCCTATAGGTCTTTTTCGGATGGCCAATGATATTAGGGCAGTATTTCAAGGTCCATGGATATCATGATTATGTCTTTATAGGAAATTGTTTCCTCATAATTGGCTTTGTAGTACATTTTCGCAGCCTATGTTCTCCCACCTTATAAGGCATCTCTTATTTTCAACTCTTCTACACAAACCTGCGGATGTTGTTGCAAACTCAAGCCTAGTATTGGGTCGGCGTCCGTTATCTGTTTGAATTCGCACGCCCACATTGTTACCACCGTGTATCCAGCATCTTTAAATGCTTTCTCTCTACGCAGAGTCTGCTCATAGCGATCCGACAGCGTGTCTGAGCCTCCTGGAAGTGGCCGATCTCTATTTGGCATGCCTGGCCATGAAATAGACAGCCGTGATAGGAATAGATTGTTCTTGTGTCCTCGCAGCATCCGTCTACCTTTAGTTGTGGACATTCTGGAAAACGAATCTCCCGCCCATTAGCCACGTCACGTGACTCTTCTCCTCCTCGTAAATCATCCAGCGAATAGACTCTTTAGAACATTTATCGGCGTATCTATAGCCGCAGGACGGGATCATCAATGGTATTCTCATTCCAAAAATTTCGTCTAAACAGTTTGTGGAAAGCCGAAGCTAAAGTTATTGATTCTCTGAACGGATCGAAATTTCCTATTTCCAAGAAAAGTTGATGTAATTGCTGACAGGCTAATCGTAGTACATTGCAATCGTCGATGAAATACTCGAGCAAAGCTTTTTTTGTTATCGAACACTTTCCCAGTCTGTTCGGCGTGCCATTTCGAAAGTTTCTCTCTCGCTTTTGGATACATGTAGCCTACGCCGTACATTTCGGGTGGGGGAATTCGCTCTTGACATTCATATTCTCCGATTTGTTGAAGAAATGTGGGTAAAATCCCTTCGAAATGGGAAGACCAAACATTGCAGGAAGACCGGAGAGAGCCGAGGGCAAAAAATTGATCGAGTCAATCAATTGAATGTGCTCAGTAGGTAGGGAAAGGATCTGGGTTCCATGCATGATTAGCTCAGGTTTCCAGCCCAACTTTAATACTCTATCGAGAATGAATTGAGTGTCGTAGCTTTTACCGTTGTGAGATAAACAATAATTTTGTTAATATTTGGTCTGGGTTGACGCAGGTATTCTAGAAACGAGAAACAAGGTCGTCCCAAAAGACATGCTGTTGCACTAGACATTTGGGGGCACTCTTTCGCACTGTTCTCCTCATTCTCACATCAATTACTCGCCGACTGACAAACAAGAATATTGGGTACATGCAGAAACGTGTCTGAACTTGTTGAATTTAGTGGTGTGTCCTGTGTACACTCCATGTCGAAATAAACAAGCATGTAGCTTGGATTGAGTTGAGGTTTCTTTTTGAGTGGGAACATGGAACAAAGGTGACGTCTGACGACATTTGTCTTACATAACTTGCAAAAGACTTTCCCACATTCGTGATTCAATCCTATCTTATGATCACACAATGAACATATTCTCCTCAATTCACATACTGTCTTTTGCTTGATTTTATTTCACTTATGGTTTTCAAAACATTTGTCTGATCTTAGGTAGCGTAGACAATCTTTACAATAATAATCAGCCGATCCAGCTGCGTATACACATGGTGAACATGAATGAATAACATGGTGAATAATGAACACGAAGTCTTACATGTATGCCTGGCATACCTCAACAGGGTATTCAACAGTATAATGTCGAAATCCATTTTAGCTATAGAAAATAAGACATTGGCAATAAGACACAGACTTAATAAGACACGGACTATGTAATATCAAATGCAAACAATAACGGCAACACAAATTTTGCTTAAATGTTACTATTAGGATAATGATATTTGTTTAAAATTGTAAAATAATTTAAAATATTTAAACTGTGTGAACATGAATAGTTCTCTTGCTCTTACAAAAAACACACTCGGTGTCTATTTTTACTGTGTAGCGAGCAGCTGCGCCGAAGTGTACGGATTAGATTGTCCAACTCCTCATTAAACTGTGCATTTGATACTGTTGACTCTCCGGGAAAGTAAACTTGGATTGAACATATTGAAGATGGTGAGAAACAGATTTGTTTGGTTTGTGTTCTGAATGGAATGTCGGTTTGTAGAATTTTGAACGTGCAAATCTCGCACTTGTAAGTGATTCTTAATTTTGAATAGTGATCCGTCACAGCAAATGCAGAAATTATCGCCTGTCAAAAAAGCATTCGGTTGGTAATTATGGACTGAAACTGTGGTCAAGTTTTGAAAGTTATTGAACGAATGTTTATAGCACGAAATGCATCTAGTTCCAAGGTGTGTTACGAAGTAATATGCGCGCATACATATGGACTGCTTGGGCATTGGGCCGGCGGGAGGGACAAGTACAAAGGGTGCTCGTAAAACATCCTCAATTTCGGCGGGAAGCAGACAGATTGAATTTGGTCTTTGAGGATGATGTTGTAATTGAAAGTTGCCGGCGGCGGCGGCGGCGGCGGCGGCGGCGGCGGCAAAGATAGCTGGATCGTGTAATGACGACAACAACGACGATGATGATGGTGCCGGAAGAGACGCGGTGGCCTCTAAATCTTCCCCTTTCACGGGATTTCGCTTAACTCTAAGATCGTCATCGATGGTCATGCTTCGTTTGCCTTATGAAATTTAAAAATATCTTCTTGCGTACCTGCCTTCACCGGCTTTTGCGTAGGCCAGTTCGCCCAAAGGGTCCGACAGGTTCAGGACTGCACATATCCTCGTCCCACAAATGTCGGGAAAATCTTTGAGGTGGAAAGATGGAAAACTCTGGGTCGTCCTCGAAGTGTACAAGTATCGTTTTCCCAGGTTTGGTCGATTTCCGTTCCAATCTCGTAATCGTATGTCTTGAACAAGACGATATCCGATTCCTTCAAGTACAGAGGGGAAGACGCGGCAACGCTGTTCAACTTTTCGAATATCTTTCCCGTCTCCACCTGTAAAGGAATAAAATCAGACGTCATTTTACACCAAAGCTATGACTAAACACACACTAAATTCTTATTGACACATTTAACCACAGTACGACAAACCATACGACGCCTAGGGCGAAACTTGTTATGAGCAGAGGCTTACAACATACAATGGAGGAAAAAAACTAAATTCAAATGAAGCATACGAAAACAATATATTTGTTTAAAAACCAATGTGAAAATGTATCAAGTATTTTGTTGAAAAGCATTAAAGCTAGCAAGTAAGACATATTTGCAATAAGACCCAGACAATATCAGATACAGACAATGATAATATCGAATACAAACAATTACGTGTTATTATGAGGATAATGATATTTGTTTAAAATAAAATAATTTTAAATATTTAAACTGTGTACACATGAAATGTTCACTTGCTCTTACATAAAAAACACTCGATGTATATTTTTACCGTGTAGCGAGCAGCTCTGGATGCTGCGCAGAAGTGTACGGTTCAGGTTGTCCAGCTCCTCATTGAACTGTGCACGTTATACGGTTGACTCTCGGGGAAAGTTAATTTACTCTGAACATAACAGGGTACACAAATTGACCCTATCCGTGAGTTATAGAACACCGAGCGGTCACATATTCCTACCCTATCTTGATATAAGATGATCGGTCTGAGCGGCGGTTGTGGAGCCGGGTTTCGGCCTGTTGAGGTCGTGGTGGTGGTGTTGTTGTTTGTAAGTCCAAGGGTTGTGCTTGGGTTTTGGATACAAAGACGACATCGTCATCGTCTTCGCTATACTCCCTCTCTCGTTTCAGATTAATTACATTTTCGCTCACATTATCTTTCAATCGTCAAACGTCAAATAGCGGAATTTCCCGCTAAATTGAAGTATCAGATGACGTTAATGAGATGACATTGTCCCGCTGTCCTTCCTCAAATTTCCTAATACACTCCCTGCAATTATGCATCATCTGAAAGGTGACAATTTGAGCCTGACATTCTACGCAGAAAATATCAGGTGCAATTAACAGATGATTTCGAAAAAAATGAGCAAATTTCATAGTAACCGAAGTGGGCGCAGTGGGTAGAGTTTGAAAACAAATTATGAAAATCCCTCCTCGAGGCGTCTGACAATACAGCGCCTTTATGCACAGATAAGAGTTTTGATTTGGTATGGGGGTGCTGGTGGAGGTGACGGTCGGCAGGTCCGATGAAACGCCAGACGACGTCATTCTCCTCCCCGCCGGTGCACTCGGCGTCGCGCCCCTCGTCGATGACAAGGACGCCCTCGCAGTTAGAGTCCACCTCATCGCCGGCGTCGTCGGTGTCCATAGCCACGGTGCTGATGGAGGACGTGATGCTAAGTTCCGGCGACGGCAGAGGCGGCGTCACATCGTAAAAGATTGCTCCATCGTCCATGTTGGTATTCGATGATGAATAATCATCCATGGGATGATTTTACGGATGGGTGGGTGCGGTTTCAAATATAAGAGTAAAACTCGATAAAATGAACGTGTTTGTGAAGGGGTATTAATGAAATGTATAAATTAGTTTTTGGGACCCCTCAACCTTTCCCTCGAATGAAAGATGAGCACAAGGAGCATCCGGCTGTATATTATTCATCGCCTTTAGAGCGTCATCGCTGATTACGAAAGAATATCTAGACGGTAGATAGAGCTGAAACACGCTTGTGTTCTTCGGACATTCAAAATGGGGAACAGCAAGTGTGGTGTCAATGCATTGAAGATGAGGGTTGGGTGTCCATCAACACCGATCGCATTCAGTTGACCTATAACGGGATCAATTCAGTTCAGTTTATTATTATCTTTGACTTAACAGAATCATCGCTCGAATCGGTTTCAGCATGAGGTTGTGAAGAAGAGTCACTGTCGTCCCAGGTGTCGACGACGTCGTCTGCAGGTTCATCAGTAAAGATCAAGTTCTGATATTTCGGTGAAATAACCTTATTATCCTGAGTTAGATATTCGATGGAATTGTACAATGAGCTAGGCGGGCGTGAGGGTAGATCCGGGTGAGGTTATTATTCGGTGGACAATGAGCAAGGGGAGCAAGACGGCGGCTCCGCGTCTGGGGAGCGTCTCTCTTCAATAAAGAATAAATACGAGTCACGAATGATTATATTTCATTCTTTACCCCTAATATCCATCACCCAATAAGATAATAAAGTAAAATGGTGTCGAAACATATTAGATCGACGTCGATGACATAGTACAAACTATTCAAATAAAATGCATACAATAACAAAAACATATCCCAAACAAATTGTCTAACAGCCAAACTAAAGGACGGTCGTTCTCAACTCATCGTAAATGAGTTCAAAGTCGTAGACGTTGTTGAGACGAGGAAAAAACTGCAGAGTCAAGGTGACGCTGTCGATGTAAATTTTAAGAAATTGTAATCTTTGTCAAACCTACCCTGCGGTGATGACACACAGTTCTGAATAGATATCAGTCTAGCAATCTCATCTTGAGTAAACTGCAGTACTGTATTCATGTATGTGAGTGTGTACAATTGCTTGCGTCTAGTAATTCTCATCATACTGATTCCCACCCCTTGCGATCCCTCCCCCTTGGCCAGGAGATCGAGCAAGTTACCGAAATCCTCGCCGTCAAACAGCATGCGATTTTCCTTCAGCATGCCGAACTCGATCAAACATTGATATTCGTGGGTGGGGTACACTGTTATCGTTAAGTGGGTAAAGGGAATAAAGTAGGGTAGTGGAGGGTCGATGATGGACGTTGCGGGTAGACAGTGGGAGATATTTCATATGGAAATATTATGCTGATTATGGAATCTTCAGTCACCTCGTTACCATTGAGATTGGTTCCTACTAGAGTGACCCCTAGTCCAGAAGTAAGGGGGAAGGTATTGTCTAAACCAGAGGTTTACATCAGAAATATTCGGGAGATTCGATGGCGAATGTGAGAGTAAGAAAGAGTCTAGTGAAGTTATAGGAAATGCATATTTTTTTCAAAGTAAAATTTTCCAGTGCGGGGATTCATAAACTGTAGCTGGTACATTGTGCCATGTGCTGGTGTGGCCCTGCAATAAGCAGAAAAATGGAGTAAGATAGACAATAAGTGTGGGTAAAAAAAGTAGTATAAGAGTGAGTAAATAGAAAATAAGATAGAACATACCGCGTATCCTCCAACCGCCGGTGGGGGTTCATCTTCAGCTATCACAGCGTTGACAGAATCACCGCGCAATGAGAGTACATAGGGGAGAGTGGGGCAGCCAGAGCCCCCTAAGGGACTATAGCTGTAGATATTATATTATTATAATTAAGAACCCCAATTAATTTTTTTCTCATAGGTACATACTTTAGCTAAGTAATTATTATTTTTGCATGTATGTAGTACATTACTCTAATATGTTATAAATTAAAATACAGAAAATGGGAAAAGGCTCATCTTGCCCCACATATGGGGCAAGATGAGCCAGGTGATGGGGCAAGAGGGGCCACTGTATAGAAACTGCATAACGTACACTAGAAATCATTGTAATTAGTTTATTAAGAAATTGTGAGCAATTGAACCAATTGTAATCAGGTACATGTGATACATTAGGTATGAATGAAGTTATTGATAAATTGTTTATCGACGAAACACGCAATATTTTTGAGTGCCATCCGTCTGTAAAGGAACTGCATAACCTACATAAGAAAACGTTGAAATTAGTACTTATATTAAGAAATTGTGAGCAATTGGACCAATTGTAATCAGGTACATGCGATCCATTAGGTATTCATGAATGAAGTTATTGATAATTGATTATCGGCAAAGCTCGCAAACGTTTTGAGTGCCATCCGTGCATTCCTCGTGCATCCACTTTTTGCACCCAGGACATGTTATCCACTCCTCTGCTGACGTCTCGGAGTAAAGTTCTTCGCAAAGGGCACATGCAACATCTTCCGTGTCAGTATTTAGTGCACACGTAGGTTTAGATTGATTCGTTGCCGTGTGTGCCTTATTAGCTGCTGTCTTTGAAACTCCCACGTCCTTTTTTTTCTTAGCCTTTGGGATTTTAGCGTTTTCAGCTTTCTTGGCTTTCTTTTCTTCAATTTTGTCTTGTTTCAGCTTCTTAGCAACCATTTTTTCTTCGAGAACAAGCTTCATTGGCGAGCTGGTCATAATTTCAGCCTTTTCTTGTTTTCTTTTCTTCTGTGGTCTTGCAGCAATCTTACTCTTAGGTATGGGCGAAATTTCCTCCACACTCAATTTCTTAACAACAGCGGCACTCGTACTTGCAACTACTGAATCACCAACTTGATTTTGAGCGGGACCATCTTCTTCAGCACCAATTTCCTCAGCACAGCCTTCGTTTTCATCTGAACCGGCTTCCTCCGGTACTCGATCAGTCAGCAGAATGGGGTTTTCTGCAGGAACAATATCACTGCCAAATTCTAAGGCCTCCAATTCTACGGCCTCCAATTCTGAGGCCTCTAATGCTGTGGCCTCTAATGCTGTGGCCTCCAATGCTGGGGCCTCCAATGCTGGGACCTCCAATGCTGTGGCCTCCAATGCTGTGGCCTCGAATTCTATAGCCTCCAATTCCATTGCTTCTGCTTGCTGATTACCTGCGTCCTCATAATTCACAGATAACATGTCTGCGGCTGCAAAATCAGCATCAGAGAACAGATTGGGATTGAACGGAAAAATCCCTGACCTGTCGAAGCCATTTTGGATGGACAGTGGTTGCGCAGCTTTCAAAAATGCTGTTTTTATTATTGGACTTAGGTCATAGTCAGTAATTCTCATGCCATGGTGGTTCGACATCCACGTGTCCATCTCCTGATTCAAGTATGTCTTGAACGGTCCGTAGACTGTAAGATCCAGTGGCTGCATCTTGTTACTAGTGTGTGGAGGGAGGGTCAATAAATGGATGTTGTTGTCCCTGCATAGCTGGACAACTTCCAAAGACTTGTGACTTGCATGTCCATCCAAAACAATGAGAACTGGTTTCTCTTTGGAGGGTTTCGTGCACGAGATGAAATGGTGAATAAATTTCACGAAAATGTCACAGTCAATCCATCCAGAAGGGTTGGCAATTCCAAGTGTCCCAAAAATGCATCCTGTCAGAAGACGATCATTCATCCGTACCCGAGGAAAAATAATCATCGGTGAAATGAACGAACCGAGAGCATTGATGGCGCCAACAACGGTAATGTTTTTTCCTCTCTCTGCAGATGTAATCCTCCCGACTTGCTTTCTTCCCTTCAATGCGACAATTTTTTTGGGCGTCTGAACAATAGTAACGCCAGTCTCGTCTATATTATAGACCCGGTCAGCATCAAAATGATAGGCGTCGAAAAGTTCCTTCAACAAAGTGTAAAAACGCACCACTTTGTCCCTGCGGAAACCGGCCACACGGGCCATGCTGGTGGCTTCTGGATTACGTAACGAAAGATGGTGACGTTTTATAAATCCGAAAAACCAATCCCTTCCCGCGACCTTCTTTTCGATGTTGAAATTATGAGCGCAATTATTGCCCACGGCGAACACGTATGCTATTTTACGGACGTCATACGAAGTTAGACCGTAGAAGAGAGACTCCATATGTAAAATATGATATTTCAATTCTAGTTCCTGCTCGACACTAAAAACTGTCTTAAATCGACCGATACTCAAGACACTGGTCTTCCCAAATTTAATTCGTTTCTGCAGAGTACCACGAGGAACTCCGTGCTTCTTCGCAGCAGTGCGGACAGGTACTCCATTTTCGACGACATCTGTTATAGCCGCCTGCAGTTTAGTGTCTCCATAACTTGATCTCTCCGTAATCCGAATATAATTCCTCACCATCTTTAATCACTGAAATAATAATAATATAGAACTTAGGAATTTGAATGATTACCTATAGGTGATAAACGATATGATATCATTATCCTAATTTATTAAAATTATTATTAATTATTAAAATGATATTTGAAATTGCTGATGAGAATGATTGAACAATCTTGTCCCAACAGCGAAAGGGACATTTAGCTTATTTTTATAATATTATACAGAAGAAAATTTATGATAATCTCGATAATATCATTGCGAAAAGGTTTAATGCAATTTGATAATCTAAGTATAGTAAACTAATTAGTGAAGTAATTATCTTTTCTGTCCCTAGCAAGGTCATGAGAATTTACCATGGATTTTGCTATATGGGGCAAGAAGAGCCGTGGCTCCTCTTGCCCCCACCGTGGAGGCTCGTCTTGCCCCAAAGTGTCTGGCTGGAATATATTGGCCCTTGTCTCGAGAGTTCAAATGTTTGAGATATAACCATGTGCTAAAATAACAGAGGAAACTTCAAGTTTTCCAATGCTATATCACACAATAACATAAGTATGATATACTAGTCATTAGGTCTTAAGTCCACATGCATGATTATTACATCAGAATTGAAAGAACCAAACATTTACCTGTAAAATTGACGTGTTATAACGGATCACCACCAAACTTCACCTAGAGATGCGCGGCCATCTTACCTTCGTTATGGTAGCCTCACGGAGGGTACACACATAATAATACATGAGATATTTGAGTGGCTCTTCTTGCCCCATAGGCTGCTCTTGCCCCGCTCTCCCCTACCTATACGTAGAGATGTTAATGATATGTACATGCACATGTATATACATGCACATATTTATATGTGCTCAAGATATATTTTGGTGATATTTGGGGAAAGTGGTAATACAGGGGTGAAAATATTTCTGCACTTGATAACGTGGTCGGATAGGATCATCTATATAAGGTGACAATTATTTGTAGTTAGTTTTATATAAAAATGTCAAAAATCTCCGCACGCTACGCACGCATGGTAAGATACTATTTTAAAATAATTGAATTCTTGTCACAACTTGATATTTTTTCTAAATACTTACACAAAAGATCTCTGCAGCTGTTTTTGTCAGTGTGTTTATATTGAAACTCTTAATACGTCCCTTGATCTATTTCTAAATGTTACAGGCACAACATTGTAACTATCTGATCTTCAGCGTTATTTACACCTCCTTACACGAACATGATATTGTCTCCGCTCTTCAGAGCCTCACAAATGAACTCGAACTTGATTCTTCTTGAGAGCTTGCGTGAGAGGATAACCTTCAACCTCCCGCTGATATTACTTGATATATCGTAGATGTCTCTTACAGACACGCCCCACCGATGGCTGCCACCTTAGCGCGGTGGTGGGGTTTGCGTTGGCCAATGATCCATTGCAGCTACGCCGGCGAGCATATGCTCATGTGTAAGGGTTACCCATGCCGGACAGATCAGTGGTGAGGCCCAGACCAAGAGCAGCCAGGGTCGGCCTAACCATGCCCTCCCTTGAATTTGCGGTCCCCTCGGGCCGGCCTCCCCCCTCGAGATGGTGATCCCCCTGAAATCGGGTTCCACCGGCCCGAATCCTCACTCCCCCCGGTCCGTCCCCATTCCGGCCTGGCCTTCCCACCAGTGTTGGACTCCCCCGGATCGGGCCCGTTAGGTCGACCCCCTCCCCTTGCCCTCCAATTATGATCAACAAAGTTAAATATAACAATTAATGTGCGCAATATAACCTCGTCGTTGACGCGCCATTAAACCAAACTAATCTAATCTAATTTCTACACTTGATAACGTTGTCGGATAGGGTCATCTATATGAAATGATACCAAGTTGTTGACGATTAATTTGCACTAAGTTTTATATAAAATTTTCAACACTATTTAAAATAAATGATTTCTAGTCACAACTTGATATTTTTTCTATAGACTTACCTTAAAGATCTCTGCAGATGTTTTCGTAATTTTTTCGCAATTGAAAATTAAATTTTTACATTATCAATTCTGTTGGAATTTGAAGTCAAAACTGTTTGTACTATCCCTACCGATACGCATGACTTCGAAATTTTTTCACTTATAATCTCGTTGAGGGCGCTGTCTGTTAGAATGGTGTTGTATCTCTTCGGTAGGTAAATTTTAAATGTGTTACCGTCTTGGTCCTGGCCGTCCCCCAAATTTGCTAATGTTAGAAGTGTCGTCGGGCCATACTTCGTGTTCACACGCCGAGCATCAATCACACCGTACCACCGCCCGATGGGCAAGTTACCTGCGCTGCGTGTTGGTACAGCTGTAGCGGTGTTAAACGCGTTGATGAACGACTAAAACAAATAAATAACACAATAGGTATCAGAACAAATTGTAATGATCAAGTTTTACATAAACGATCTCTGCTCACAATTCTTATTTGATAAAAAAATATTCGAGTTTGTGATAGAAGTCAGCTTGTAAAGTCAGCTTGTAAACACCACGTATGAAAAATGCACTTCATTATTATTTGATTTATGGGTTTTACTCTATGTATGATGCCACTTTTTACAACACAATTTCTGCACTCTGCGTTAATCCTGATGCGTAATATAGAAATCGATTTTTATAAATCGAAATAACTATCTATATTCTCCTCTATAAGTATTAAAACAACACTAATTAATATTAAAACTTAAAAGTGACAATGTGACCTGACTCGATGTTAAATTTATAAAAAAAATATATCTAACATGATGATAACTTCAACTAAAATGTTTTGCTGTGGATACAGACATTTTACTCTTTAAAAACATATTATGCAAAAGTCAACTCACCATTTTTATTTTCAGAGAAACTTGATGGTAGAGATGTAGATGTTGATGATCGTTGATGATCGGTACGGTTGCAGAGTGACGTTAATCTTCAAATATCGCTCGCGATTAATCGATTTGAAGAGGCGTTTTACGCAAACTCATCATTCACCGCCATTACATGTAGCTTAAAATATTGCCAACACGTCAAATCACACGTTTCCACAGGTGGAATAGTGTTACCGTTGCGAGATTTCCGCTAATGTTCAAGGTCTCGGAGACGTGCACGATGAGAACGGAAACACGAAAAATAAAACCACAGTCGACGCTACTTGAGAATTTCAAGATTCAAATATTTCACCAAAAAATCCATTTCTAATTCAAACACAACTCTCTGATTGATTGTATCACGTTTATTATCCATTTTCACAATAGTTTTAACATACTGGAACAAATCATCCATATTAACCTCAGATTTTTTAATTAATCGTGTTTTTAGATAATTATTTAAAGTTGTTTTCACAAATCTGCAATACGCATTCTTAACACCACTGCTTCTATCTTTGACTTGTGTAAGAGTACAAGTGATGGCTTCTGATTGCCTCAGAATTTCTCTACATGTTGTTTCACTCAAAAGCACACCGAAATTCAAATTACTTATACTTTTTAAACCGATATATTTCCCGTTGACGTTTTCTTCTACAAACATCGTGTGATTATCAAAATCTTTTTGAGGTGAATCTCGAACATCGATGATAAACGCGTACGTGGTCCACATCTTGAGTTCTTCCAAAAATTCTGTCCACTCCAAAAATGATAAAATCACACCAGAACCATTTACCGATGAAATTAATTTAACAAACGGTGTCAACTCATCTTCAACATTCAGCCCAACGATAATAAGTTTAGATCGATATGGATTCACATAGAAAAGTGATTGCAACACCGAGAAATGGTTTTTCATCTCTTGCCGGAGTAATTTCCATTTTTATAAAAAGACACAAACACAGAATTTCGACTGTCTTCTTCAAAGCTGTCGAGGCAACTGACCTCTTTCGATTTGGATTCAACGCGATTGAACACAAAAATTTGTGTAAACGTCAGCATTTTTATTACGAGTTAAAAAACGTGTTCCAACAGGAATCATAGTGGTCGTAAAACTTTCCTATGATATGCGTTTATTTTTTAACTGTGCGTGCGCAACAGCACTGTCCGCCATATCCGGTGTCGTGTTTCATGCAATGACCAAATTTTTTAAAATAGGCTGATCTCACCAATCGATAATTTTTTCGGGGGCCTTTTTTTGAAATGTTTGAGAAACGATTTCAGAGACCCGCCTCGAGCTTTGTGAGCTAAGAAAATAGCGCAATATTCACCGCAAACATTCGATGTAACGCTTTGCAGGGGTATACGATTATAAGTCCAGCTTTTAAAAATACTATTTAGAAATTGACTGTGTTGTCGAATGAGCGGAGGAAATCTAAAACTACAAAAAATTCCCCATTTCCATAAGTATAAATGTGACACGCGACCCAATGTTGACCCTTGCATCTTGCGACATCTGTATTAGCAATCAATTGAATCGGACGACACACATTTTTGGGTAGGGTATCAGCAGCAAAATTGATTTGTAAATCAATTCTTTCTGAATTTAAAATCGAATGATCTTTATCTTGAAATGCAATCTAAAATTTGTTATCTCTTGTTATTTCCAACAGCGCAGTATCCAATAAAATATCGTTAAATCTTTTAGACAGGTAGATTTTAAAAGTGTTTCCTTCAGGATCTTGAGCGTTCTCCGCGTTGGGCCGCCCCGTACTTCGTATTGACTCATCTGCCTTCTTTCACATCGTACCATCGGCCTTTCACCATCTCAGTAGGGGTTAATTGGCATTTCCACCCCAGGTGGATGTGGAGGTGGAGGTGGCAGTGGAACTCACACTAGAGTGTGACGTTGTTTTATTTTAGTGTGTCGTTGTCTAGTAGACGCCTATTTGAGACATTTTCCCGCACGTTTGTTTGTTTGACAGCTATGTGACGGTTATCTTATTTGTAAAAAAGCAGCAGTAGCTGGGATCGAACCTTGGTCGAACCCTGAGCTATCACAGCATTAAGACAATCACCACGTAATGAGAGTATACATATTATATGTTAATGACCTATGTAGCTGCAGCAATGTAGAGCTCGACTTAGTATGCTACCTAGGTGATAATTAGATAATTACTCCGGTAAAAGTCTGAATTTAAATATCCCCGCTTCTTATCTCAAGGTCTCAATATTGCGTTCACCATTAGGCGGGTTTAAAAATGGAATTAAATATTCCGCGCCTTTTCCTGACCAATGTCGTTCTATGTCCTATCTGGCGGGAGAAAATTGGATTGAAATATTCCGCGTCTATTCTTGATCAAGGTCTCGCTATTGCGCTATCTGGCGGGTAAAATTTGAATTTTTATGATCTGTCACACTTTCTTATCGTTAAGATTTAAAATTCTATATTATTATTTCAAGGCGCGAAATATATTTGAATTATACCACAACACTTGATTTTAGAAAAAGATATGTTTTTCAAAGTTTTCACCACTTTTCACAACTTTTTACAACTTTTCATCAATTTCTGTTAATTTCTTCAAGTGTTTTCAACTTTTTGTAAAAAATCAAGATCAATCATATTTTTAACATGTAATTTGAATGGGAATTATTCCATAAAGTTGAAAAAACTAAATCTGATAATTTAATCCAAAACAAAAATTGTGAAGATATATTACCGTGATATTTTTAGCATGTAATTTGAATGAGAATTATTCCATAAAAGTTAAAAAACTAAATTTGATAAGGTAATCACAAAGAAATAATTTAACGTGAATCACCCGGCTGTAGAGTCTACTAAACGACGATAGATGGCACTTGCGACTGCTCGTTGGCCTCCCCTCCAAGTTTTATAGTACGCCCAAGATATTAATTATTGGCTGAAACCAGTTGTGTTTACCTAAATATCTCAACCAATCACAAATCAGTCAGCGATCAGGTCATCAACATTACCGAAGTAAATGACCGCAGAGTTCCTTGCCAAGTTTTATAACAACATCCCCCATCCCCCATCCCCCATGCAGTCAACAATAACATAAGGCAATTACTACACACATTCGGGTTGGGATGATATACGTTTTATCAGAAATTTCAGGTTGGCTTTTCAACAGATTCAGGAAATATTATTCAATCTCTACTCCTCATCATAATTTTTATTTTAATTAGCAAGAGATACGTCCATTAATTGTTTGCCTCCAACATCAATTTAATTACCAACCTAAAGTTGTTTTGAGCATTAGTAAACATATTGAATGAAAATTACCCAAGCATTGGTCCATTATGAAATATCATTTATCATGCGAGTCACAACTGTTATGTATTCACAAAAGAAGAGTTTATAGCTACTGATTATAATGGTTCACAATTTTCATCAGCAACTTATGAGTAAAAAAATACGTAAAAATTCCTCAACTTTGCGTTTTAGAGTCATCAAAAAAAGCAATTGTTTTAAATCAAAACGTTTCTTCTCCACCATCAATTCACAAGCAAAACACGTCTAATCCATGTACGAACAGAACAACCTTTTGGGCACACCTCGCCTTTTACTACAGATCAATATGGGATATTTTCAACACTATCGCCTGAGCCATATATATTTTTTTACGTATTTTAAAGGTATTTTTAACGTATTTTGGAATGCTATTCCATATTATTTCAAAATCTTATTGAAATAAGTATATCTTTACAGAAATAAAAAATTATAATCTGGGAACCATTTTTGTATTAATTTGATAATATTCAACAATCACTCAACAATCACTCTATACGTTTAGCCACAAAAGGGTTATGCAACAATTTTTTTAAAATTTCATTTGCTCTTTGTGTAGAAATTAAAACGCAGGTAAATTGGGTTTAAATTGTAGGTAGGTATACTTTCCTCTAAACCGGTAACGTTTTTAACCCTTTCTGAAAATTAGAAAATATGTATAAGGGCCATTTTTTCAATCCTCTGCTAATTAGTAAACAGCTGTTGATTAGGACTACCTATATTGCCGTGTCAACAACCAATGAATGACATATAGGTACTGGATTTAACAGTGTATTGAAAAACTTGCTCTAATGCGAGTTTTGCTTCACTCAATAGGGAAGTCTCATATGAATTAGTTTTCTAAATAATTGTATTACCTATTATGGAAGTTGAGACGTTTCTGAACACAGATATCTTATTACTTTTGATGTGGGTTTAATAGTTCTCGTAGAATTGATTTGCAAAGTTTGATAGATTTCTTCTAACTTTAAAACATGAAAATTGACATTGACGTCATTCATATGTTGCCATGGCAACAAAGCATGTCACCTTGGTAACACATTGTTGTGGACTTAGGAATGACATCAACTTCCTGATTCTCAAGTGATAAGAGTGTTTGTGATTATTATTTATGTTTTTATTGACGAATTTATCCTAACAAAATTAGAGAAGAATTCCGTATTGTTTCAAATTAATTTTAAATTGTACATTTTACAGATAAAAGAATCATATTATTTATGTCCAGAAAATCATTGTTTTATGAATAAACATATAAGGACAAAATAATATCTCTGAAGCATTTTCGTTCAAAGGTTCATTCATAATAGTTGAAATGAATTTTCCTCTATTGAATTGGGATTAAAATTTAAAGAAAACAATTAAATAGGGATTACGATAAATGTAGGTAATTAAGTAATTGCATTACATTCTACATTACGGCCTCAAAAAAATACGATAACTACATCATACTGGAAATTCCGGACTTTCTCAAAACTAGGTGTCACAAAAGTATTAATAATATATCTATTAGAAGGACGACCCCAAACAGGCGGTGCGATAATGAGTTCAAAAGTTTCTTCATCAATAACTTGCAACTTTACTTATAAAATGAAAACTGTTATCTTATTAGTGACACATGCACAAATATTCAAATGTGACCTTGAAAATGTGTTGACACAGTGCTGTAACTTATTTTCTAATGCAAAAAGTTTTTGTTGACATTTTCAGTCCAATATGTGTGCAGTAGGAACCTAGTTTGAGCTCAGCTATGTTTTGCTACTTCGTTTTTTTGCGCCACCTATATTGTTGAGAATAGCAAGTGAACATTAAACAAATAATTTTTGTTTATGGAATGAGAATCAACCTTTGTTATGATGAGCAAGTGTCGCTTACGTATAGAGTTAGGTGTGTAGTATTACTATGTTATTGTGATGATTCATTGACTGTTTGGCTGGTTTTCGATCGTCAACATTTAACAGACAATTGGGATGCACTCATTCCTCCACTGATTATGATCCATCCAATCACAATCGATTTTATTGGAACCTCCTTGTTTCAGTCATATTCGCATCGATCGATAAACTCTAAGAACCAATCAGATTAGTCCAAGAGTCAATATATTTTAGCAACAGATTTGTGACTATAGTGACATCTACCTACGAAACAGCGAATCTGTTTTTAACAAGGGGTCTTATGTAAAAAGAGTCGAGTTCCTAAATTTTGTCGGTCTCCGGATGACCACAACATAGCACAACATCTTAAAATTTACTAAAATATTAGATCTATGGCCTGATTAAATTTGTATTGCAATAATTTTAAAGGAACTTGAAAATAATATTTTTTTTAAAATGGGATGTGACAAAAATCGAAAAAAAATATTAGGCCAAACAACGTATTAATCTCTACACACCGTAAGTCATATGAGTCGGTTAAAATTTAGGAATTAAAGTCGGAAAATAAATTAATCGAAATTATCGATCTTAAAAAAAAAAAAAAAAAACGACGTCAATTGAACTAAAATTGTAATTTTAATACAAAATATCAAAATTTAGAAGTTTGGATATTGGGCATGAATGGCCTTAATTATATATTTTGGTGATATTTGGGGGGAAAGTGGATAGGAATACAGAGGTGAAAATATTTCTACACTTGATTACGTGGTCGGTTAGGAATTATCTATATGAAATGATACCAAGTTGTTGACGATTAATGTTCTCTTTGAAATAATTGAATCTAGTCACAACTTGATATTCTTTCTATAGACTTACCTAAAATATCTCTGCAACTGTTTTCATCACTTTTTTGGGTTTAATCAATCACAAACAATCACAATCACATTTTTCTTATTTCAAAGTCGTATCTGTTAGATTGATCGCGTCCTTTGTAGCACATTTCGAATTTGCAGTTCGCATTAATTTCACAAAGAGCTTCATCGCTTAACAGGGTGCTGTACCTGTTTGGCATATATACTTTAAATATGTTTCCGTTCGGGTCTTGGCCTGATCCTCTGTTTTCTAATTTAGAAAGAATTTTGGTTCCATAGCGCGTTGTCACCCTCGTACCTTCTTCGGTGATTGTGTAAAATTGGTTCTTTATAATGTCGCCGACGCTCCTCGTCGGTATGCTTCCTCCGGCCGGCATCTCATTGTAGTGTCTGTTTTGCGCGTCATCCGCCACGCTCAGCGTAAGAAGAATTGTTTGGCCGAATCTTGTGTTCACTCGCCGTCCTTCTATAACGTTGTAGAATCTCCCAACCGTCATATCTCCGGCGGATCTTGTTTCCACGTGACCCTCTGCTGAACGACTGTTGAAGGCTTCGACGAACGACTAAAACAAATAAATAACACAATAGGTATCAGAACAAATTAAATCAATCATATTCCAGCTCTGCTCGCATTTCTTTTTCGTTAAAAAATATTAAAGTTTGCTAAAAAATAAAAGTCAGCGCACATAGACTGCATTTAAAAACATTAATCAATATTAAAAACTTAAAAGTGACAATGTGAGCTGACTCGATGTTAAATTTATAAAAAAATATATCTAACATAATGATAACTTCAACTAAAATGTTTTGCTGTGGATACAGACATTAATTTACTATTTAAAAATATTTTATGCAAATGTCAACTAATAGAGATATATTACTGTACTTCGTACACATCTCTATGGTCAACTCACCATGATTTCGAATGTAGCTTTTGAATGTAGATTTCGAGATGAGATAGCAGAGCAGAGTGCAGAGTGATGATGAGATAGCAGAGCAGAGTGCAGAGTGACGGTTATCTTCAAATATCGCTCGCGATTCGGCGATTTGAAGAGGAGTTTTACGCAAATTCATCAGTCACTGCCATTACATGCGGCTTAAAATATTGCCAACACGTCAAATCAAACGTTTCCACACGTGAAATAGTGTTAACGTTGCGAGATTTCCGCTAATGTTCAAGGTCTCGGAGACGTGCGCGATGAGAACGGAAATACGAAAAATGAAACCGCAGTCGACGCTTCTTGAGAATTTCAAGATTCGATAATATATCATCACTTGTTTGATGGCTGTCCCTTATAAAGGTTGACCTCTTGGATCCTGCGGAATTTAAGAAATTAAAATTATCACTAATACAATAAATAACATATCTTTGTTTACCAAGTAAAATAGGAATTATATGAAAAATGAAACCCAAAATCCATTATGAAAATCCATTCCTAATTTACGCGCAACTATCTGAATAATTTTATAACGTTGTTGGTGTCAAATTTCACAATCGTTTTGATTTCACAATATCTGATTTTTAATTAATCTGTTTTCAGGTAATTATTTATAGTTATTTTCGCAAATCTGGAATAAGTGTTCTTGACAGCACAGCTTTAACTTGCACCAGGTAATGTGTGATTGCTTCCGATTCTTTGAGAATTTCTCTACATGTTGTTTCACTCAAAAGCACACCGAAATTCACGTTTGTGATGCATTTTAATCCTATTTATTTCCCGTGGACGTTTTCTTCTACAAACATCGTGTGATCATCAAAATCTTCTTGAGGTGAATCTCGAACTTCGATGATAAACGCATATGTGGACCACATCTTAAGTTCTTCTAAAAATTCTGTCAATTCCAAAAACGAAAAAAATCACACCAGAACCGTTGATCGACGATATTAATTAAACAAATTAATGCTGTTGATTTTTAACGGCGCACTGCACTGCAACTACCCGCTTGGTGCCGAATGAATGATGATGATGATCTTATCGTATACATATTTTTAATAAACTAAATCTACACTGCTAGGGATATTTCAACCTGTTGGTATATAATTATTTCACTCGCTTAAAAATATTATTTTTTCATGAGGACGATTCCTCAAGAACAAAACAAGTAGTATTTACAAATAACTAAAAAATACCAACAAGATGAATCATCGATGTCATCGTGACTTATTTTTTTTGGGATAAATTTCAAATTATACTAACGTTTTTCGTCGCCCAGCCTGAGCGTACGAGACGTTCAGGCGTCATCTTCCTCATCGCCGCTCCATCGTAAATAAGGCAGCAGTTCGTATCGTCCCATGTTCGCCAGTCCCCTGCGCATAAAAATAGAAAAATAATTAACTTATTTAAAAATCATTGTAAAATTTGCCAACATAAATATTTTAAACACGTAGTAATATAATATTCAAATGTAGTGTACTCACGAGGGTAAGGCGGCCACCCAGACGCCTCACTCGCAAAATAAAACGCAATGAACACAACAGACACCATCTTTATCGATCCCATTTTGATTGGCTTCTGAAGACACGGCAGCGCGCTCCCACACAATCGAACACAGATTGTACATGTCAGCAAATCGGATCAGATGCACAATCAATCACAGAGCAGATCGCCGCAGCAGTACATTTCCCTATGTATACATTTCATCACATTGCGTAACGCGCTTTACCTCAGTCAAACAAGACATCGCACGAGACCCGCTTTAAGTCCCTCAGACACATACACCACACACAACACCCATTCACACACACACACACACCCAAAAATACACACAAACACTTAAATCAAAATTTTTAAGCCAAACGCTAGCCAAACACACCCCTTATAAGTATGTACACTCCCCCAAATAATAAACGGTACGCGAAAGAAAATAAATTGACTGATTAAGGTTTGATGGCATCATCCCATAAAGTCAGTGCTAACGCATTATCTAACTCTTTTAGGTGAGCTCTGATTTCATTGATAATAACAAGGATTGATTGTCAAGGAACCGGCCCAGCAGCCAATACGTTTTGTACCAAGTACCGTTTATTATTTGGGGGAGTGTACATATCCAAAAACAAAAACAAACAAAAATTCAAACAGGCACATACAAATCCAAAACGTGCCGAAAGCGGCCCCCTACTATTTTTCTCTACAACGTTTCTGAGGTAACTAACCTCTTTCGAGTTGGATTCAACGCGATTGACATAAACATTTGTGTAATCGTCAGTATTTTTATTTTGAGTCAAAAACGTGTTCCAACCGGAATCATAGTTGAACTTTTCTATGAGATGCGTATTTTTTTTTACTGCGCGTGCGCAACAGCACTGTCCACCTCTGCTGAACCATGACACCTATGCGGTGTCATGGTTCATGCAATGGGCGAATATTTTAAAATAAGTTAATCTGACAAGTCGATTTTTTTTTTTTATGTTTGAGAAACGATTTTAAAGACCCACCTCTAGCTTTATGAGCTAAGAAAATAGTGCAATATTCACCACAAACATTCGATATGATGCTTTGTAGGGCGATACGATTATAATTCCAGCTTTTACAGTGACGATTTAGAAATTGACGGTGTCCACGAATGAGCGGGGGAAATCCAAAACTGCAAAAACATTCCCCATTTCCATGCGTATCAATGTGACACGCGACCCAATGTTGACCCTTGCACTTTGCGACATCGCTATTAGCAATCAATTGTATCGGACGTCACAAATTTTAATTGGACTATTAGGCCTTGCCTAATATATAGGCTCTGGGAAGGACATCAAGGAGGCAGAGAGAAAAGAAGAAGAGAGCATTATTGGTGATAAAAAGCTAAGCTTTGTTCTTGTCAGAAGAAATAATAAAGTATTTTAAACTAATCTTGTTGCATTTCTATCTCCTGGACACAACAAGTGGGGGCTCGTCCGAATTTCACTTTTAAGTCAGGTATTTCATACAATTTCCAAGCCAGTCACGTTTATCTGTTGGCATGGAGCAAAACATGGAATCTTGCTGCCGGTTGGAACAAATTCCAGGGTGGAGCAGGTTGCCCCTCGACCTGCAACGCGACATGTTACGTTTCAAGGCCTGTGACTTTCAAGGTTTCTTGGCTGCGATGCGTCAAATAGTAGCAGAACGAGCAGCGTCTACGACGTCTACTGTACTATCAGTTCAGGACACAACCGCCACGCCTTCTCCACTTCGACGTCAAGGGGACTCCGTCGAAGGTTCCGAGGTGCAGTGCATGGACGCCGTCGAGGCTTCCAAGGTGCAGTGCATGGACTACTTCGAGGCTTCCAAGGTGCAGGGCACGGACGCCGTCGAGGCTTCCAAGGTGCAGTGCATGGACGCCGTCGAGGCTTCCAAGGTGCAGGGCACGGACGCCGTCGAGGCTTCCAAGGTGCGGGGCACGGACGCCGTCGAGGCTTCCAAGGTGCAGTGCATGGACGTCGTCGAGGCTTCCAAGGTGCAGGGCACGGACGCCGTCGAGGCTTCCAAGGTGCGGGGCACGGACGCCGTCGAGGCTTCCAAGGTGCAGTGCATGGACGCCGTCGAGGATTCCAAGGTGCAGTGCATGGACTCCGTCGAGGCTTCCATGGTGCAGTGCATGGACGCCGTCGAGGCTTCCAAGGTGCAGTGCATGGACTCCGTCGAGGCTTCCAAGGTGCAGTGCATGGACGCCGTCGAGGCTTCCAAGGTGCAGTGCATGGACGCCGTCGAGGCTTCCATGGTGCAGTGCATGGACGCCGTCGAGGCTTCCAAGGTGCAGTGCATGGAATCCGTCAAAGATTCGAAGCGACGCGAAGCGACAGCAAAATGTCCATACACCGCGACACAAGTTCGCCAGTACGCAGCTTCACTACGCTGCAGGTACTCAGCGTCGCCAGGCACCACCGCACCGCAAAGGCATTGCAAGCGGTCTGGCATCAAAGAGGAATGGTCCGTTCCGTATTGTCCGGGCCATAGGACGCAACGTCTACGAGCTCGGCGATCCGAAGTCTGGCAAGTCAGCGGGCCGGGCAAATGTAGCTCAATTGTTGCCGGTCATTCCAGTTCTCGCATGGGTGCGTAGCGCCTAAGCACCCATGCCTCAAGGCTCTTTTTGGAGGGGGAATTATTAGGCCTTGCCTAATATATAGGCTCTGGGAAGGACATCAAGGAGGCAGAGAGAAAAGAAGAAGAGAGCATTATTAGTGATAAAAAGCTTAGCTTTGTTCTTGTCAGAAGAAATAATAAAGTATTTTAAACTAATCTTGTTGCATTTCTATCTCCTGGACACAACAGGACAAGATAAGGAGTACAAAGATAAGGAAAGATTTGGAAGTGGAAACACTTATAGTTTTAAACTGGGGAAGGAAAGGTTGAGATGGTATTGGCTATTGCAAGGGATGGAACAAGGAAGAATTCCAAGAAGGGAGGCAGATCGAGCAGTAACTATAGGAAAGAAAAAGGCTGGGCGACCGAGAACAAAGTAGATGAGTGGAGTGGAAAGGGCTGCGGAAGAAAGAGGAGAAAATTGGAATGTGATTAGAGACGAAAAATGGTGGGAGGATGTGGATAGATGGAAGGGGTTGGTTGAAAAAAGGAGGATGAAGAAAAGAAAACAGCAATGGAGCAAGAGGAAGAAGAAGACGAAGAGACGGAGATAGAGGAAGGGCGTCGGACCTGGCAAGTCGGCTTCAGACTTAGAAGTAGATGCCCAAGATAGTTGGTGGTTCGTCCACCCCATGACCTGACATTGTGCTAGAATCTTGGCTTGATAAAATAAATAAATAAATTCATCTTGAGAAAGTGCTTTTTTTAACGCTATTCTTTATCTTATCCATCTTCTGCGTTGTTCAGAGTAAGTAGAAGTGTTTCTCCGTATTTCGTGGTAACCCTCCTGCCTTCAGAGACGTTGTACCATCAGCATCCACGGGTCATCTTGCCCGCGCTACGTGTTGGTATATTACCCTCTGCAGACCTCGTGTTAAATGCGTCGATAAAAGACTAAAACAAATATATAACACAATTGGTTTCAGAACAAATCGTAATGATCATGGTTTACATAGGCTAAACGAGCTCTGTTCGCATTTCTTATTTGATGATAAATTATTCAAGTTTGTTACAAAAGTCAGCTTGCATCACCGCGTATGAAAAATTCACGAAACTGTTTTAGCTATCAATTTTTCAATTATGAATTGAACATAAATTTTTAGTACATGGAACACATTAAACTTTGCCCATAGCTCATATCTCTATACCATCAAAACACAGCTCATAGTTGAGCGAGCGAAGCGAGCGTCTCCATTTGGCTCTTTTGGCACGGACCTCTGTTTTTTTTTTGTTTGTTTTTTTTTTTTCTGTTACTGACGATATACAGGTCAGAGTTTTTCTTCGATCGAGCTGAAATTTTGCACACATGTACGTAACATTTCTGATTGTTGCAGACCCTAATTTTTTTGAAATCCATTGATTGGTTCAAATTTAAAAAAAATTAACTTTCGATTGGTTGTTTTGATCAAATTGAAATTTTGACAAGTCATTACCCCCAACATTGTACCCAATCAAACAAAGTTTCAGCCAAATCCTCCCATTGGTTAAAATTTAAAACCATCTTTCCTGTGTTTTTAGAAATTTAAACTATAACCGATTGAACGATCAACTTATAACTTCGCATGATGGTTGGGTCCAACATTATCTGCATTTTTGACAATTTTCATACTAATCTGTGTTTAAATCCAAACGTTATTGACATTTTACGGACTATTAGCGTGTTGGCTGTCAAATTCACGGCGACTTCGACTCTTCAGTTCAAGGCAAGGTAGTTAGAGCAGAAACTTTCAAACGCAAATGAAACTGATAATGACCGTTCAACAGTCGATCTGATATTGTGTAGACACACTTATATCATATGAGTGGTCTCAGGTATATTTTTTGAAGGAGATCCTGTGATTTTTGAAAATTAACACGGAACAGTTCAATCATAAAGGTTCAATTGATCAACTTAAAGCTTTGCATGGTTATTTGGACCAATATTTTAGGAATGTTTTGAGATTTCTATACAAATCTGTGGCGAAATTTTAGAATTGTTGGCTTTTAATGACATTTTCGATAGACAGAATTTCGGTTCGAGGTGTTGCGCGTATCCGTGCTCGCTCATCAACGCGTTACTCAGATTCATTGGTTAAAATTTAAATAAATATCTCCTGATAGGCTGAAAAATGAAAACGGTCTTCGATAATTCTGATCAAACTCATATTTTGCATGATCATTAAGACCAATATTGTCTCTTATTTTACAAAATTTCATCCCAATCAGTTAAGAACGTATGAAGTTATTTACATTTTTAATATCTGTCAGTAATGAAGTATCGAAATGAATGTTTTCCAGTGCCAATTGAAAATTGATTCTGATTTGCTTTATGAACCAGGTGCTTAGATGCTATTTTAAAGTTTCGATGAAAAGCATACACTTTTAAGTTGATATCATAATCAATTCCATATGGATGTATATGTTTTCTGTGCGTTGTGTACGCATTTCCGGTTCGAGAATTTGCACGTACCCGTGCTCGCTCATCAACGCGTTACACTGAGCGTTTTCCTAGTTTATTTTGTACACTAATCTCGATCAGAGCGTCTTCGTCAAATAAATCGTTAATCGTTTCAACATGTTACGATCTTGGGATCTTTAGAGCAACTTATTAATAGACACAGCAAATAGAAAAGGGTATATATGAGGTAGTGAAGCTACAGGTGAAACTATGGCACTTATCTCAATGTCCAACTGCACATGTTGTCCTCTGTCCCATGGCCGTTCCGCGTCTCGCCCGTGGAGTCCAATCAGTCTGCTCTTTGCTGGATCTTCTGCCCGACTTGATAAAGTCCTGGGCATCGTGTAAGGTGCTGAGTCAACGTTTACCACGCGAGAATCCTGACTATTGTTCGTTCGGCGCGGCCGAGGCTCTTGATGTTCTAGCACGGTCATGCATTGGATGTTTATGCAAGACCAGCCTATGTTCACTGGTGATTTTGGATCTGTACGAACAATATCAGCGTGGAACCCAGGACTTGCCGAGTTGCAGATCTTGTTGAATTGACGTCAGACCCCCGACACACGTCGCCTCTCGAGGCAGGAAAGCACTTTCTTCTGACCATCCTCTAATTCCGGGTTAATGTCTAGCATCACCTCCTATTTCGTGTTCCTTTATTAATTTAGCGTTCACCATGCCAATGTCAACCCCGTGGTCAGTCATTTTACACTTTCTATCGCAAATCTCCACGACATCACTCAAATGCCTAATAAGTGACCCCTTATAGATGACCCGCGGTATGTGAAACAATATGCAATAGGCATTGATTTCAATTCAGAGGCAATGCATAACATGAAATCCGCGCATCATGAGCAAGTGCTTACTCAACTCAAACATGCCTACCTCATAAAAAAAACCGCCAGACACAATTTACCTCACACACCGCCTGTTCATTCGCGGAAATCGTTATCTCGCTTGCAGCAATCACAACACAATCCGTTTTCTTTTAGACTTACCTAAAATATCTCTGCAGATGCTTTCGTAATTTTTTCACTATTTCAAAATAATAATGCGTACAGGTACACTTTGTGATTTGACTCAATTCTGTCTAAACTAAAATTCGAAACTATTCGAACTATCCCTACCGATATAAACGATATCGAATTTTCTTTCACTTGAAATTTCGTTGAGAACACTGTCCGTTAAAATGTTATTGTATCGTTTCGGCAGATAAATTTTAAATGTATTGCCGTCTTGATCCTTCGCGTTCTCCAAATTCACTAGACATGTCAGAAGTGTTGTCGGTCCGTATTTTGTGTTCACTCGCCGACCATCGATTACGCCGTACCATCATCCGATCGTCATTTCCCCCGCACTTCGTGTAGGCACGGCTACAGCTGCATTGAAGGCTTCGATGAATGACTAAAACAAATAAATAACACAATAGGTATCAGAACAAATTAAAGCAATCATATTCCAACTCTGTTCGCATTTCTTGTTCGTTAAAAAATATTAAAGCTTGTTAAAAAATAAAAAGTCAGCGCACATCCACTGCATTTAAAAACACTAATCAATATTAAAAACTTACAAGTGACAATGCGACCTGACTTGATGATAAATGTATAAACAAATATCTAGTGGTGCGGTCGCTCCACCCAGCCAAGTCGTACTGTACGCTCACAATCACTCAACATACTGTAAATGCCTAATAATCTGAGGAGCAGACCAAACACTTTTACTGTAAGCAACAACATAGTATTTTCGGCCTACTGGATCTCAAAAATGGGAAATATAACATTGTTGAGAAATATTTTAATTTGGAGCTATGGACCCCCCCACCAAATATTCCAAGTGAGCCAACAATAGGTTATACCATTTGCGAGCTATTTATTTATTTTTATTTATTTGTAGGCCTTACATTTCACTATTTTTCACTTGGATACATACATGTACAAGAATAGTTTGTAAGCTGTCACTAACATATTAAAAAAACAAAACATTTAGTTAAAATTTAATCAAAAGAGCAGTTAAAGAATTCATTCATATTGTAAAATGAGTATTTGATCAAAACCTGTTTTACATTGCTTTTGTAACATTCACGCTTAAACTTTTCATTGGGTTTAAGTCTATGAGGAAGGTGATTGACAATTTTAATTCCCATATTTACCGGGTCATAGTCTGTGATGCGGGGATTGAAAGGTTGCCGGTGGTATTGATCCCTTTGTCAGGTATTAATATTATGTAAATTGCCATTCAGCGTAAAAGAAGAATAGTTGTCATACACAAACATTAACATATCTAATATATATAGTCCAGTAAGAGTTAAAACGTTGAGCTTTGTAAATAGGTCTCTGCAAGATTCCCTGTTCTTAGAGTCCGTTAAAACTCTTATTATTCGTTTTTGTTTAATAAAAACTTTCTTTACAGAGACAGCAGCGCCCCAGCTAGAGGGCCTTGAAAATCGTGAAATTACATCACTTTCATCTTCTTCTTCTTCTTCAGATGATGATGATATCAGGAAACACCGCTATCACCGCCACAGCCTAAACGGCTTAACCGATCGATCTGAAATTTTTACCACATGTGCACTTTTGGCGTCTGAGATGCCTTTTTATAAAACCAACCGGAAGCCGCCATTTTAAAACCGGAAGTGACGTCATATCTCGAAACCGGCTTGACCGATCGGAATGAAACTAGCGCCAAATGATTCAGACGGTCATCTTTATGAAACATCAATAGTCTAAAAAGAAGTGTACTATTACCGAAACCGGAAATGACGTCATAAAAATTAAGAATCTGACTTTAATCACCTCTTACTACATCAACTATATTCAGAAGGCTTATAATGATACAAAACATTTATATAAGTAAATTCTAGGTGGCAGTGATTTCAGCTGCCATATTGCTAAACCGGAAGTGATGCCATATCTCGAAAACGGCTGGACTGATTGGAACGAATCTTTCGCTTTTCTTTATGTAATATCAGTTTAAGCATATTTTGGTACCAAACGCAACTTTTCTTAGTATACCTAACCAAATTGAAAATGGCTTATTTTTTCAAAGGAATTAGTCATTGTTGCTCCGATGTGTGTTACAAGTTGTGTAAATAAACTAAAAAAATTAGTGATATCCCCATAAAAAACACTCCGTGTAAAAACACCAGCCAAGTCTCATTAACTATAAAAAATAGAAGAAATCTAAAAAATCAGCACTGAAAAGTAGTGATATCAAAAATGGGCCAAGTCAAAACTTAATTTTAAAAACCAAAATATACTTGGCGCATCGTTTTTAAGAGTATTGTAGGTATATAATATATATTCACGTTGATTTGATTTTTGGCATATTCTATACAATTTATATGTACACGATGCGCCAAGCATATTTTGGTTTTTAAAATTAAGTTTTGACTTGGCCCATTTTTTGATATCACTACTTTTCAGTGCTGATTTTTTAGATTTCTTCTATTTTTTTATAGTTGAAGAGACTTGGCTGGTGTTTTTACACGGAGTGTTTTTTATGGTATATCTTACATGACGATAACTTCAACTAAAATGTTTTGCTGTAGATACAGACATTTTACTATTTAAAAATATATTATGCAAAAGTCAACTCACCATGATTTTGAATGTAGATTTCGAGATTTCGACGAGATGAGATGAGTCGTCAATTCGATGAGATCAATTCGTCGATTTGAAGAGGGGTTTTACGCAAACTCATAAGTCACCGCCATTACATGTGGCTTAAAATATTCCCAACACGTCAAATCACACGTTTCCACAGGTGGAAGAGTGTTAACGTTGCGAGATTTCCGCTAATGTTCAAGGTCTCGGAGACGTGCGCGATGAGAACGGAAACATGAAAAATGAAACAGCAGTCGACGCTACTTGAGAATTTCAAGATTCAAATATTTCACCAAAAAATCCATTCCTAATTCAAACACAACTCTCTGATTGCATTGCACAGCATTGAGAGAATCACCGCGTAATGAGAGTATATACATACGAGATGTTAATGACCTATGTAGCTGCAGCAATGTAGAGCTCGACATAGTATGCTACCTAGGTGATAATTAGATAATTACTCTGGTAAAAATCTGAATTTAAATATCCCCGCTTCTTATCTCAAGGTCTCAATATTGCGTTCATCATTAGACGGGTTTAAAAATTGAATTGAAATATTCCACGCCTTTTCCTGACCAAGGTCGTTCTATGTCCTATCTGGCGGGAAAAATTTGAATTTTTATGATCTGTCACACTTTCTAATCGTTAAGATTTAAAATTCTATATTATTATTTCCTGGCGCGAAATATATTTGAATTATACCACAATACTTGATTTTAGAAAAAGATATGTTTTTCAAAGTTTTCTCCACTTTTCACAACTTTTTACAACTTTTCATCAATTCTGTTAATTTCTTCAAGTTTTTCCAATTTTTTGTAAAAAATCAAGATCAATCATATATTTAACATGTAATTTGAATGTTAATTATTCCATAAAATTGAAAAAACTAAATCTGATAATTTAATCCAAAACAAAAATCGTAAAGGTATATTACCGTGATATTTTTAGCATGTATAAAATTTGAGTGATAATTATTTCATAAAAGTGAAAAACTGAATTTGATAATGTAATCACAAAGAAATAATTTAATTATATATTTTGGTGATATTTTGGGAAAGTGGATAGGAATACAGAGGTGAAAATATTTCTACACTTGAATACGTGGTCGGGTAGGATCATCTATATGAAATAATACCAAGTTGTTGACGATTAATTTTCACTAAGTTTTTATATAAATAATTTCAACACTATTTAAAATAATTGAATTTTAGTCACAACTTGATATTTTTTTCTATAGACTTACCTTAAAGATCTCTGCAACTGTTTTCATCACTTTTTTCAGGTTTAATAAAACATTATAACATTTTTTTGATTTCAAAATCAAAACGGTTTAGACTGTCTCTTCCTTTATAACACATCTCGTAGCTTTGTTCAATTATCACACGCATGTTTTCTTCTGTTAACAGGTTATTGAACCTGTGTGATAAATAGACCTTAAAAGTGTTTCCATCGACTTCCTGTCCGTTTCCAGTATTATTTAATATGACTAAAATTGATTGTCCACATCTTGTGTTCACTCTTCTTATCTGCGTAATCTCGTAGAATACGCCCACCGGCATCGTTCCTGCGCTTCGCGTTGGAACTCCTCCTGCGGAAGCTGAATTGAAGAGCTCAACGAAGGACTAAAACAAATAAATAACACAGTAGGTATCAGAACAAATTTCAGCAATTATATTCCAGCTCAGTTCGCATTTCTTGTTCGTTAAAAAATATTAAAGTTTGTTGAAAAATAAATGTCAGCGTAAATCCGCTGCATTTAAAAACACTAATTAATATTAAAAACTGAAAAGTGACAATGTGACCTGGCCGATGTTAAATTTATAAAAAAAATATATCTAACATAATGATAACTTCAACTAAAATGTTTTGCTGTGGATACAGACATTTTACAATTTAAAAATATATTATGCAAAAGTCAACTCACCATTTTTAATTTCTTGCTTGTAGAGATGTAGATGTAGATCTGTACGTACACTCGATGATGATCGGTAGCAGAGTGACGTTAGTCTTCAAATATCGCTCGCGATTCGTCGATTTCTAGAGGGGTTTACGCAAACTCATCATTCACCGCCATTACATGCGGCTTAAAATATTGTCAACACGTCAAATCACACGATCCACAGGTGGAATAGTGTTAACGTTGCGAGATTTCCGCTAATGTTCAAGGTCTCGGAGACGTGCGCGATGAGAACGGAAACACGAAAAATGAAACAGCAGTCGACGCTACTTGAGAATTTCAAGATTCAAATATTTCACCAAAAAACCCATTCCTAATTCAAACACAACTCTCTGATTGATTTTATCACGTTAAGTATCCATTTTCACAATAGTTTTAACAAACTGGGACAAATCATCCATATTTACCTCAGGTTTTTTAATTAATCGTGTTTTTAGATAATTATTTAAAGTTGTTTTCACAAATCTACAATACGCATTCTTAACACCACTGCTTCTATCTTTGACTTGTGTAAGAGTAAAAGATGATGGCTTCTTATTCTTCAGAATTTCTCCACATGTTGTTCACTCAAATAAACACCGAAATTCAAATTACTTATACTTTTTAAACTGATATATTTCCCGTGGACGTTTTCTTCTACAAACATCGTGTGATTATCAAAATCTTTCTGAGGTGAATCTCGAACATCGATGATAAACACATGTCGTCCACATCTTGAGTTCTTCCAAATATTCTGTCCATTCCAAGAACGATAAAATCACACCAGAACCATTTATACTGATGACATTAATTTAACAAATGGTGTAAACTCATCTTCAACATTCAACCCAACGATACTAAGTTTAGATTGATATGGATTCACATAGAAAAGCGATTGCACAACACCGAGAAATGTTTTTCATCTCTTGCCGGAGTAATTTCCATTTATATAAAAAGACACAAACACAGAATTTCGACTGTCAATTTTTTAAAGCTGTCGAGGCAACTGACCTCTTTCGATTTGGATTCAACGTGATTGAACACAAAAATTTGTGTAAACGTCAGCATTTTTATTTTAAGTCAAAAACGTGTTCCAACAGGAATCATAGTGGTCGTTAAACTCTCCTATGATATGCGTATTATTTTTTAACTGCTAGTGCGCAACAGCACTGTCCGTCATATCAGGTGTCGTTTTAATGCAATGACCAAATTTTTTAAAATAGGTTGATCTCAAAAATCAATAATTTTTTTCGGGGGCGTTTAGTAGACGCCTATTTGAAACATTTACCCGCGCGTACGTTTGTCTGACAGCTATGTGACGGTTATCTTATTTGTAAAAAAGCAGCAGTAGCTGGGATCGAACCTGGGCCTCTGATTTACTGTGTCAGCGTGCTATCACCTGAGCCATCACAGCATTAAGACAATCATCACGTAATGAGAGTATACATATTATATGTTAATGACCTATGTAGCTGCAGCAATGTAGAGCTCGACTTAGTATGCTACCTAGGTGATAATCAGATAATTACTCCGGTAAAAATCTGAATTTAAATATCCCCGCTTCTTATCTCAAGGTCTCAATATTGCGTTCACCATTAGGCGGGTTTAAAAATTGAATTGAAATAATCCGCGCCTTTTCCTGACCAATGTCGTTCTATGTCCTATCTGGCGGGAGAAAATTGAATTTAAATATTCCGCGTCTATTCTTGATCAAGGTCTCGCTATTGCGCTATCTGGCGGGTAAAATTTGAATTTTTATGATCTGTCACACTTTCTTATCGTTAAGATTTAAAATTCTATATTATTATTTCAAGGCGCGAAATATATTTGAATTATACCACAACACTTGATTTTAGAAAAAGATATGTTTTTCAAAGTTTTCTCCAATTTTCACAACTTTTTACAACTTTTCATCAATTTCTGTTAATTTCTTCAAGTGTTTCCAACTTTTTTGTAAAAAATCAAGATCAATCATATTTTTAACATGTAATTTGAATGGGAATTATTCCATAAAGTTAAAAAACTAAATCTGATAATTTAATCCAAAACAAAAATTGTGAAGATATATTACCGTGATATTTTTAGCATGTAATTTGAATGAGAATTATTCCATAAAAGTTAAAAAAAAACTAAATTTGATAAGGTAATCACAAAGAAATAATTTAATTATATATTTTGGTGATATTTGGGGGGAAAGTGGATAGGAATACAGAGGTGAAAATATTTCTACACTTGATTACGTGGTCGGTTAGGAATTATCTATATGAAATGATACCAAGTTGTTGACGATTAATGTTCACCACGTTTTATATAAAAATATCAACACTCTTTAACCTCTTCATGCATGAATTAAAATTTGCCGGCAAAAATTGAAAATAAAAATAAAGTTGGGTTTATTGAAAGCTAACATTATAATGTACGCTTTCAATAAATTATGAATTCATAAGAAAAAAAAAATTCTAACTGCCCAAAAAACACCAAAAAATTTGGTGACACAATTGTGACTAGCATGCATGTAGGTACCAAAGAAATATATTTTAAATATTGGAATTCTGCTTTTTTGCATTTTTTGGGGGGAAATTATGACATTATTTGGTTGATATCTCAGTCTTTCACTTTGCTCCATACAATCCGGCCACACCGGCTCTGCGCATTTCTTGCACGAGTAGCGCGTGCGACGCTCGCACAATGAATCGTGGCACAGGAATTGATGTTTCTTGTTCATTTGTTTGGGAAAATGTCCTTGGTTGTCACTGCGAATTTCCTTGACGAATTCCAGTCCCACGTTGTCGGCAGCCAATCCCACATTGATAAGGTCCTATTCCACGTTGTCAAGATCCCAACCCACGTTGACCAGCACGCCCGCGTTGAACGGTCCACGTCCGCGGAGAGTATCCATAGGGCTGGATAACAAGGCTCATCAATTGCTACATTATCCTCTTCATTGGAACTGTTGTCTGAACTGGAACTGTCGTCGTCTTGGAAAACTGTGGCTCTGATCGAAGCTTACGTATCGTCAGTAACGTAACGACGTAACGTCGTCGTCTTCGTCAGATACTCATCGGAATCAAGAGCTTGTAATATTTCTATATTGTCTAATTACCGGGGCTTCATTCAAAACAATAAAACAGCAAATATAAGCTCTCTAACAAGGCTAAGAAGTACAGTAATCTCAATGCATGAAAAGTAGGGTTATGTTTTATGAAAACAAAACTGCATGGTCCTCACATTTGTGAGCTCACACAATTTGTAGTTTATAGCTAATTACTAATATATTTCATAGCTCAGATTATTTATTTATATGCTGATAACATTATTAGAAGTGCACAAAATTTTTATTTATCTTGATTTGGCTCCAAAATTGACAGTAGCAAAAGATTGAAAATCTGGTTGTCTCAGTGCTAAAATCCAGGAGTACCACCTCGAATAAAGTTTTATTTTAGAAGAAGCAGTAATGTGCTGCCCCTAGCGGATCATTTGATAATTACGTACAAGCTACAAACGTGACTTCCATGCATTTCAATATCAAATAAGTATGAGTAAAGGAGAGTGGTGTACTGAAATGCATAGAGCTCACAAACGTGACTGTTATGCATGAAGAGGTTAAAATAATTGAATCTAGTCACAACTTGATATTCTTTCTATAGACTTACCTAAAATATCTCTGCAACTGTTTTCATCACTTTTTTGGGTTTAATCAATCACAAACAATCACAATCACATTTTTCTTATTTCAAAGTCGTATCTGTTTGATTGATCGCGTCCTTTGTAGCACATTTCGAATTTGCAGTCCGCATTAATTTCACAAAGAGCTTCATCGTTTAAGGGGTTTCCTGCGATGAGCAAAATTGGCGAATTTTTGACTTTGACAATTAATTGTGACCTAACCTGGACACTTACAACAATATAAAAGGTGTCATTCCCTCCGGGCATTATCTGGCTATTTTTTGATATTTAAATGAGTTCTACCAACTTGCCCTAATTAGAGGTGATACGCACCGAATGAGCAAACCTGTGACATTTCATTTCTCGCGTATCACAGACCGAACGGCTGGATAGAAATATTACCTTTTTTTGTGCTGTTCAGAAATAGTAATTGGGGAATGACATGTTTTAAAATGTTATAGCGTTATTGTATAACGAGGAAAATAAATAATACTGATATCACATTATTTGTGAAAGCAACTGAAACTTCATCGATATGTTCAGCAGTAGGATGAAACCTTACCTACACCAAGGGGGAAAGCATTGTTAGTCGGGGTGGGTTAGTTTGGGCCAGTAGGTATCTGTTAATATGTCATTATAATATTTAGGCATATCTTGAAGTTATATTGCGTTCTGCATTTTGGGCGTTCTCTGCGTTTAACAATGTTAGCAGCGTTGCAGTCCTGCACTTCGTATTGACTCTTCTGCCTTCTTTCACATCATGTACCATCTCCCAATCGTCATCTCCCCAGCGCTTCTTGTGGGTATGTTGCCCTCTGATGATCTGTTATTAAACGCATCGATGATAGACTAAATCAAAGGAATAACACAATAGGTTACAGAACAAATTGTTATGATCATAGACAGAAAATAAGGGGATTGGCGGAGGTGGAGGTGGAGGTGGCGGTGGAACTCGCACTAGAGTGTGACGTTGTTTTATGACGTCATATCCTGTTTTTAGCTGCATTTTTAAACGTGTTTCCGGTTCCCGCGCTCTAGTACGCGCCTATTTTAAACAACCCCTTCCATTTTGAGCCGCCATTTTGTTTTTCATAATGAATGACGTCACCCCGGGGCTTAGGGCAATTTTTTATTTATTCCACGCTGTAGTGTAAGCCTATTTTAAACAAGCCTCGCCATGTTCTTTTTCATAATGAATGACATCATCCTGCGGCTTAGCGTAATTTTTAAATTATTCCATGCTTTAGTGGGAGCCTATTTTATACATTTCCCGCGCGTACTTTTGTTTGAAAGCTGTCACATGCGTTGGCATGTGACGTTTATCTTATTTGTAAAAAAGCATATGTGACCAGTTTCGAACCCTCTACCTTTCGATCACGATTTCACCACCTTACCAACTGGGCTATCACACCAATTAGAGAATCAGCTCGTAATTAGAATATACATATGAGATGTTAATGACCTCTGGTAGCTTCAGCAATGTGCTCGTCTTAGTGTGCCACCTAGGTGTCAATTAGATAATTACTCGCGGGAATAATTGAATTAAAATATTGCGCGCCTTTTCTTAACCAAGGTCTCATTCTATGTCCTATCTGGCGGGTAAAATTTGAATTTTTATGATCTGTCACACTTTATAATCGTAATGGTCACACTTTTTAGCCCCATTTACACGGTGCAATTTCTTGAACAACTTCTGTGTCACATTCCCATTATATATAAAGTTTTGTATTTACACGACGCAACTTTCTGTCACAGACCACATGTGCTATTTTCCATTCAAGAAGTGTGACACAGAAGTGTGGTACAAAAGTCGTACAAGAAATTGCACCGTGTAAATGGGGCTTTAAGATTTAAAATTCTATATTATTTCAAGGCGCGAAATATATTTGAATTATACACCATCACAACACTTAATTTTAGATTAAGATATGTTTTTAAAAGTTTTCATTGCAGATTTACCACTTTTTACAACTTTTCATCAATTTCTGTTACTTTCTTCAAGTTTTTCTTACTTTTTGTAAAAAATCAAGATAAATTATATTTTTAGCACGTAATTTGAATGGGAATAATTTCATAAAAGTGAAAAAACTTAACATGATAATTTAATCCAAAACAAAAATTGTAACTTTATATTCGCGTGATATTTTTAGCATGTAATTTGAATGAGAATTGTTCCATAAAAGTGAAAAACTAATTTTGATAATTTAATCACAAAGAAAAAATGGAATTATATATTTTGGTGATATTTGGGGGAAAGGGGCAATGACCTATTATTACTTTCAGTAGACGGCGCATAATAATACCAGTTATTTAGTCTAAGATAATCCAACACACGGGAGGGAGTGAAGCCGGCCGGCTGGCGAGTGAGTGAGACAGATGCCGTGAGTCAGACAGAGACAGAGATATGCGCTGTACCACGTGATGACCGGCCAACAGAAAACGCACACTTTGTAATAGTGTAATACTTTGACACCTTTATTTTGCTCCAATAAATTTGAGAAAAATATGTTAAACATCCTGATACTATCATTATTAAAATCATGGTTTTGGGATATTTCATCAGGCGTTTTTACTTTTTTATTATTTTGTATACAGTTTCGGCGCCTATTTTAGCATCTTCTTCAGGACAAAAAAAATCAGCATATTTAGATGATTAGATACTGTACCAAACGAGAAACCAGAAAGGAAAAACGAAAACTAGATAAATAGTTTAAAGCATTATTGAACTAAGTTTACAGATTATTACCTGTAAACTTTTAAGAATTGTTAACTAAAAAAATACTATAGTTGACAGCACCGATACATCTATTTTTACCAACATGAAATAGAATTATTGTTTTAATTGAAATATTAATAAAACTAATTCTAGGAGTTCTATTTAACCTAGGTACCTATGAAAGGTTATTCCTCTACCTTTTCTTTGTTTTTCAAGGCAACCAAATGCAGCACAAGAAGAAACCATACTGTGTTAGTCGCAATGATAAAACCACACATCTAAAATCTTTGCTGTTCCAAGCTAAACTGAACTGGAATCGAAGTCACTGTGACATTCTATTAATAGATTATGATTAGTATTGCTTATGGGCATGTTGCAATGTTGTAAATAAACTGCGTCTCTGGATATTCTCGGAAACACACAAAAGCATTGTCCGACACGCACGCTGAGGAGCAAATTCTCAGCTTGCGCGCTTTTTGAAAATTCAGTTTGACACCTTTATTTTGCTCCAATAAACTTGAAAAAAATATGTTAAGCATCCTCGTACTGTATTCTTGATAGTAAGTGAATAAAAATTGGGGGTTGTCGCTTTAAAATTTTCGGAAGGGGCTCCGAAACCTTATTGGACTTTTCTGTTAATTGTTTACTTTATATGACTACAAAATTAAAATTGAAAAGTTTTGAGACTTCACTATTGTATAAACCTTTTTATTCATCTACTACCTTTAACCTGTATTTATTTCATAATTTTATGATGCGTACTTTCAGAGTAAATCAATTGTATATCGTAAATTTTATTGTTTTAATAAAAGACCATTATTTTTTTTTTTTTTTATTAACTTCCGGAAAAAGTTTCTTGTTGAAAAAACTTTGGTGTAGTGGTAACATGGTTTAGAATAAGTGTGTAAATTTTCAGCTGATTATAAGATCGCTGTGACAAATGCCGATTTTAATTCTGTTTTTGCTGGGCTATTCCGCTGTGCAGTAGTACAGTCATCACGTGACTTACGCGAGGCTTCACTTCCCGCGCAACTGAATTTGTCTATAGTATAATAGGTCATTGGAAAGGGGATAGGAATACAGAGGTGAAAATATTTCTACGCTTGATAACATGGTCGGATAGGGTCATTTAAATGAAATGATACCAAGTTGGTGACGATTAATTTTCACTGAGTCTCATATACAAATTTCAGCACTTCTATCGACTTACCTAAAAGATCTCTGCAACTGGTTTCATCACTTTTTTCGGGTTTAATATGGTTCATAACACATAATTACACTTTCCTTATCTCAAAATCGAAATGATTACACTCATCTCTCCCTTTGTAGCACAAGTTTTCGCGTTGATTTCACTTAACGCCTCGTCCTGTAGTATGTCGTTAAATCTATTAGGCAGATACTTGTTCCCAGCCGCGTCTTGTTCATGTGAATTATTCTGTAACTTCACTAAAACGGTTCTCCCGTATCCGGTATTTACTCTTCTAGCCTCCGTTATTACGTAGAACTTATTTATCACCATTTCCCCCGCACTTCTTATTGGAACTCCTCCTTCTGCTGACGCGAAATTGAATGCTTCGATGAAAGACTAAAACAAAGAAACTAGAAATATCTCAATATCCATCTCTTCGTGGCTTCAAGGTGGCCATGGGTTAGTCAAAATCCATCAGCTGGGATTGTGGTTACAGCAAGAGGCGTTCTGAATGGATTTGTGGGATTGTCCTCAATAGGTCCTTTCTTCATCTTGATCGCCAATGTCAGGAGAGCATTGGACTTGTCTGTGCCTTGAACTGATTCTATCTTCACTGCATGAAGCTCCACGAATGCACGTCCTATGAACTTAATTTCCTCAATTTCTGCCCTACGTGTCAACGCCCAGTTTGACTGCCATATCCCCTCATCATTTTGGAGATGAGCAAGGACTGCCGCTAGTATTGCGGCCAGTTGGAAGTTGTTAACAGGGCGAAGGTCACTAAAATACCCATCGTCAATCACTCTCGCCCACGGCTGGGTGTATTGGGTGTCCTTGATGGTATTGTAGACTTTCATGAAACTTAACACTTTGCCATGGCGACTATCAACTCACCTTCAGTGAACTCTTCCGGTTCCAGGGTCGTAGTCACTCGATCCCACGCCTGCACTTCTACCGTCGGAAACAGTGTGAATATCTGCTTCCTTGCTTCCTCCGGCGTCAGTGGGGTGGGTGAGGGGGATATCTTCTTCGCCACTATCTGATATCCCCTCCCCCACATGTCGTTTTCGAGCTCTTCGACGAGTGACTCCCAGGCTTTCGCTTTGGCCTTAGTGATGGCCTTCCTGAGTATCCTCCTATGGTCTTTGTAGGACTGTTCCTCTTCTTCCGCTTCGTCGGGGTTTTGCCTTCTCTTCCTCGTGAGTACTCGCCTGGCGGTGACGCATGCCTTTCGCTTTTCGCTTATGTCGTCATTCCACCAGTAGACGGGAGGTTTCGTTCCCGCCTTTTTCCTCTTCAAGTACTTGTTGCAGGCTTTGGTCAGCGTCCGCGTCGCATCGGACTGTTTGTCTTTCCTCTTCTTGCCCGTAAGGTATTCTCCGATATCCTTCATCCCATCCGTGGAGAGTCTCCAGCCCTTTGGGGGCTGAAAAACAGAGTTTCGGTCGCAAGTTGAACCCAGCTCATGTTGTAGTGCGATGTCACCTGGAGAATTAAGTCTATCATGCCCATGCCGTTATATTGTCACGAGATTGCCTTTCTCGTTGGGATCAATATACAATTTGGGGGTTTGTGTAACTAGATATAGAATAGAAATACATTAGCATAGAGAGCGATTTATTGTTAAGGTATAAAATACGTTAAAAAGGGTTACAACAGTGTAGTGAAGCTACAAGGGTGAAACTGTTCTGGCACTTATCTCGCAATGTCCCACCAGACACGTGGTCCTCGGCCCCATGTCCGTCCCGCACGTCCCGCGTATGTCCCGCGCCCCTGGAGTCCAAGCGATGTTGTCGTGGCTGGATCTTCTGGCCGACTCCCCGATTCTCACCTTTTGGTTCGGCGGCTATCAATACCGCTGACCAGGCATGAACAAAGTGCACTGGCAGATACACAGTCCTCCCTGATGGTTATGCAACAAATCATGCAGGGATGAATCGCGGGTTGCGAAACCACGATGTATCGTGACACTCCCCCTTTAATACAGAAATCGTCCCGATTTCCAGAGCCAAGTCCCGATGTTGTAGGACTTGCCCTGTCTTGAATCGGAAGAAGGAAGTGCCCGATTCTGCGTCATCGTACGCGGTCCGGACGATTTCAAATGTCAAAAATTATCGCGGCAATAAGACGTATGGGTAAGGATCGAAGCGGCAAGAATGGCTGCACTAGATTGATCCTGAGCCTTGGTTCTGTTGCTCCAATGAGTGACAATCATGGCGATCAGATTAGGAGTTTTTGCATTACTCTTCACAAACGTGATTTCACACGCTGTCATGCAAGCCTCACATGGAGGAGCATAGATTGCTCCGTCGTCGATCAAAGATGCGATATTCGAGCGGTAGACCTTCTTGGCCATTGCAACAGCCATTTGTTTTGAGTCTTTGACCACGAATCTCACCAAGGTTAAGGCGGTATAAGCCAAACAGCGACGGAGTCTGATCATAGCCTCCCCTGTGCATTGATTGGGATCTGCCGCATCAAGAATTTTCTTGACGGCGTCCAAGAATGACCCTATTTCCACTGTCCCGTAACTGTGAATCAGATCAGCCAATTGAGTTGGAGTCGCGGCAGCAGCAGGATCACCTGGTACTCGACTGGCGACCTGAGATGCAACTATTGCATTGTCAATCGGAATCAGCTCCTTGTATGATCCCAGTACCGCGATTCTGGACCCTGTCACTGGGGGAGTTTGTGTGGTGTCTCCGGTGGCTTGACGTGGGGACACAGTAAAGAGGAGGGTTTTGCAATTCTGATCGTTGTTCAACCATGCTTCTGGCCAAAACAAATCAGAACAAGTCTTGGCTTTAGAGGAAGGCATAATAAAGATCATACCGCAGACAAGATCAAAAGCGGTGAAGCCAGTCGCTTCTTCTCCATTAGTGTAAAAGTTTATATATATCGTTGTTATTGCCACCTGAGTCGCCATGTCTTTGCAGAGATGTGAAATTTGATTCCTTTCAGAAATCTCCTGACACAAAGCACCAGACCATCCACTGCGGGCTTGGAAGGTTGCTCTTCCCAAATTGCTATGGATGGTGGTAGTTGAGGCCTTCAGGTCATCCCTTAGCCTGTCTAGTTTTGCTCCTAGAGATGTCATGATCAAACACGGAGGTCTTTCTGAGCTAGTTAAAACAGTATACTCTAATGTATTCTAGTTATACGGGTTCTCATCCGATGAAATAGAATTCTACGTCTATATGGAACTTAAAGGACCTGAAGAGATCTTCTGATATAAAACTCTCGTAGAGAATAGAGACACCGTCGACTTCAAAATTGATGAAAATTGGGAACCTATAGGTCTGTATTTCCTGTAATGCTTCGATGAAAGACTAAAACAAAGAAATAACACAATAAGTATCAGAACAAATTACAGCAATCATATTCCACACAAGAGAACAGCTCTGTTCGCATTTCTTGTTCGTAAAAAAAAATTAAAGTTTGCTAAAAAATAAATGTCAGCGCACTTCCACTGCATTTAAAAACACTAATCAATATTAAAAACTGACAAGTGACAATTTGACCTGACTCAATGTTAAATGTATAAAAAAATATATCTAACATGATGATAACTTCAACTAAAATGTTTTGCTGTGGGTGCAGACATTTTACTATTTAAAAATATATTATGCAAATGTCAACTCACCATTGTTATTTGCTGGAAGATTGATGAAGATTTCGACGAGATGAGATGAGACTGATGTTCAGGAACAGAGTGACGTTAATCTTCAAATATTGCTCGCGATTCGTCGATTTGAAGAGGGTTTTTACGCAAACTCATCATTCACCGCCATTACATGCGGCTTAAAATATTGCCAACACGTCAAATCACACGATCCACGGGTGGAATAGTGTTAACGTTGCGAGATTTCCGCCAATGTTCAAGGTCCCGGGGACGTGCGCGATGAGAACGGAAACACGAAAAATGAAACCGTAGTCGACATTACTTGAGAATTTCAAGATTCAAATATTTCACCAAGAAATCCATTCCTAATCCAAACACAACTCTCTGATTGATTTTATCGCGTTGATTGATGTCAAATTTCACATTCGTTTTAACAAACTGGGACAAATCATCCGTATTAACATCTGATTTTCTTATTAATCGTGTTTTTAGATAATTATTTAAAGTTGTTTTCACAAATCTGCAATAAGTGTTCTTAACACCACTGCTTTTATCTTTGATTTGTGTAAGAGTAAATGTGATTGCCTCCGATTGCCTCAGAATTTCTCCACATGTTGTTCCACTCAAAATCACACCGAAATTCAAATTACTTATACTTTTTAAACCGATATATTTCCCGTAGACGTTTTCTTCTACAAACATAGTGTGATTATAAAATCTTTTTGAGGTGAATCTCGAACATCGATGATAAACACATATGTGGTCCACATCTTAGGTTCTTCCAAAAATTCTGTTCATTCCAAAAACGATAAAATCACACCAGAACCATTTAATTTTTTTAATTTCGATTTTAAATTTATTTTTTAAGTCGTTTTTAATTTTTATAATTTTATTAAAGTTTACAATGATGGTGCACTTAGATTTTATTCTTCAAATTTTGACACAACGTTAGGTTTATAGTGTTGTGCTTGGCGGCAGTAACTGGGCGAAATGATTTCACGAATTATAAGTGCGAAAATGTGTAAACAATATATTGTTGCTTGGCCCTTCTTTTAGATCTCAATTGTTTTAAGTGGGAAGGTGCTTGGCAGTTTTTTTTTACAAGTTTTTGTTTTTGTACAGTATCCACTACAAACATTCGATGTAAAGCTTTGCAGGGATATACGATTATAAGTCCAGCTTTTACAATGTTGATTTAGAAATTGACTGTGTTGTCGAATGATCGGAAGAAATCCAAAACTACAAAAAAAATCCCCATTTCCATAAGTATAAATGTGACACGCGACCCAAATTTGTTGACCCTTGCATCTTGCGACATCTGTATTAGCAATCAATTGAATCGGACGACTCACATTTTTGGGTAGGGTATCAGCAGCAAAATTGATTTGTAAATCAATTCTTTCTGAATTTAAAATCGAATGATCTCTATCTTGAAATGCAATCTGAAATTTGTTATCTCTTGTTATTTCCAACAGCGCAGTAACCAATAAAATATCGTTAAATCTTTAAGGCAGGTAGATTTTAAAAGTATTTCCTTCAGGATCTTGAGCGTTCTCCGCGTTGGGCCGCCCCGTACTTCGTATTGACTCATCTGCCTTCTTTCACATCGTACCATCGGCCTTTCACCATCTCAGTAGGGGTTAATTGGCATTTCCACCCCAGGTGGCTGTGGAGGTGGAGGTGGCAGTGGAACTCACACTAGAGTGTGACGTTGTTTTATGACGTCATATCTTGTTTTGGCGGCATTTTTAAACGTGTTTCCGGTTCCCGCGCTCTAGCCGGAGCCTATTTTAAACAACCCCCGCCATTTCCGGCCGCCATTTTGTTTTTCATAATGAATAACGTCACCCCGGGGCTTGGCGCATTTTTTAAATTAGTTCACGCTGTAGTGTACACCTATTTTAAATAAACCCCGCCAATTCCGACCGCAATTTTCTTATTCATAATGAATGACGTCACACCGGGGCTTGGCGTAATTTTTAAATTTTTTTCACACTCTAGTAGACGCCTGATTGAAACATTTTCCCGCGCGTACGTTTGTTTGACAGCTATGTGACGGTTATCTTATTTGTAAAAAAGCAGCAGTAGCTGGGATCGAACCTGGGCCTCTGATTTACTGTGTCAGCGTGCTATCACCTGAGCCATCACAGCATTGAGAGAATCACCGCGTAATGAGAGTATATACATACGAGATGTTAATGACCTATGTAGCTGCAGCAATGTAGAGCTCGACTTAGTATGCTACCTAGGTGATAATTAGATAATTACTCTGGTAAAAATCTGAATTTTAATATCCCCGCTTCTTATCTCAAGGTCTCAATATTGCGTTCATCATTAGACGGGTTTAAAAATTTAATTGAAATATTCCACGCCTTTTCCTGACCAAGGTCGTTCTATGTCCTATCTGGCGGGAAAAAATTGAATTTAAATATTCCGCGTCTATTCTTGATCAAGGTCTCGCTATTGCGCTATCTGGCGGGTAAAATTTGAATTTTTATGATCTGTCACACTTTCTAATCATTTTAAATTCTATACTATTTCAAGGCGCGAAATATATTTGCATTATCATCCCAACACTTGATTTTAGAAAGAGATATGTTTTTTAAAGTTTTCTCCACTTTTCACAACTTTTACAACTTTTCATCAGTTTCTGTTAATTTCTTCAAGTTTTTCCAACTTATTGTAAAAAATCAAGATCAATCATATTTTTAACATGTAATTTAAATGTGAATTATTCCATAAAATTGAAAAAACTAAATCTGATAATTTAATCCAAAACAAAAATCGTAAAGATATATTACCGTGATATTTTTAGCATATAATTTGAATGAGAATTATTTCATAAAAGTTAAAAAACTAAATTTGATAATTTAATCACAAAGCAAAAATTTGATTATATATTTTGGTGATATTTGGGGAAAGTGGATAGGAATACAGAGGTGAAAATATTTCTACACTTGATAACGTGGTCGGTAAGGGTCATCTATATGAAATGATACCAAGTTGTTGACAATTAATTTTCACTAAGTTTTATATAAAAATATCAACACTATTTAAATTAATTGAATCGAGTCACAACTTGATATTTTTTCTATAGACTTACCTAAAAGATCTCTGCAGATGTTTTTCGTAATGTTTTCGCTATTGGAAATTAAATTCACATCTGTCATCACATCATCACATCACATATTCTGTCGGAACTCGAAATTAAAACTGTTTGATTCATCCCTACCGGTGTACCTTATTTCAAAATTTCTTTCACTTATTATCTCATTTAGAGCACTATCCGTCAGAATTGTGTTATATCTTTTCGGTAGATATATTTTGAACACGTTACTGTCTTGATCTTGTCCATCTTCTAAATTTGATAATGTTAAGAGCGTAGCCGGGCGTCCAGTACACCAAACCAACGTCCAATGGGCAAGTTTCCTGCGCTGCGTGTTGGTACAGCTGTAGCGGTGTTAAGCGCGTTGATGAACGACTAAAACAAATAAATAACACAATAGGTATCAGAACAAATTGTAATGATCATGTTTTACATAAACAATCTCTGCTCACAATTATTCTTATTTGATGAAAAAATATTCGAGTTTGTTATAAAAGTCAGCTTGTAAACCTCACGTACGAAAAATGCACTTAATTATTATTTGAATTATGTGTTTTACTCTATGTATGATGTCACTTTTTACAACACAATTTCTGATGCGTAATAAATTCACTCTTCGTTAATTCTAATGTGTAATATAGAAATCGATTTTTATAAATCGGAATAACTATCTATATTCCCCTCTATAATTTTTTAAACAACGCTAATTAATATTAAAAATTTAAAAGTGACAATGTGACCTGACTCGATGTTAAATTTATAAAAAATATATCTAACATGATGATAACTTCAACTAAAATGTTTTGCTGTGGATACAGACATTTTACTATTTAAATATATATTATGTAAATGTCAACTCACCATTGTTAATTCCCGCAATGCGTAGTGTTTCGACGAGCTGGAGATGAGAATGCTCAGGAACAGAGTGACGTTAATCTTCAAATATTGCTCGCGATTCGTCGATTTGAAGAGGGTTTTTACGCAAACTCATCATTCACCGCCATTACATGCGGCTTAAAATATTGCCAACACGTCAAATCACACGTTTCCGCAGGTGGAATAGTGTTAACGTTGCGAGATTTCCGCCAATGTTCAAGGTCCCGAGGACGTGCGCGATGAGAACGGAAACACGAAAAATGAAACCACAGTCGACGCTACTTGAGAATTTCAAGATTCAAATATTTCACCAAAAAACCCATTCCTAATTCAAACACAACTCTCTGAATAATTTTATCACGTTGATTATCCATTTTCACAATAGTTTTAACAAACTGAGTCAGATCATCCATATCAACATCTGATTTTTTTATTAATCGTGTTTTTAGATAATTATTTAAAGTTGTTTTCACAAATCTGCAATACGCATTCTTAACACCACTGCTTCTATCTTTGACTTGTGTAAGAGTAAAAGTGATGGCTTCTGATTGCTTCAGAATTTCTCCACATGTTGTTTCACTCAAAAGCACACCGAAATTCAAATTACTTATACTTTTTAAACCGATATATTTCCCGTGGACGTTTTCTTCAACAAACATCGTGTGATTATCAAAATCTTTTTGAGGTGAATCTCGAACATCGATGATAAACGCGTATGTGGTCCACATTTTGAGTTCTTCCAAAAATTCTGTCCATTCCAAAAACGATAAAATCACACCAGAACCATTTACTGATGACATTAATTTAACAAACCGTGTAAACTCATCTTCAGCATTCAGCCCAACGATAATAAGTTTAGATCGATATGGATTCACATAGAAAAGTGATTGCACAACACCGAGAAATGGTTTTCCATCTCTTCCCGGAGTAATTTCCATTTTTATAAAAAGACACACACAGAATTTCGACTGTCAATTTTTTAAAGGACGTGTCGAGGCAACTGACCTCTTTCGATTTGGATTCAACGTGATTGAACATACAAATTTGTGTAATTCAGCATTTTTATTTTAAGTCAAAAACGTGTTCCAACAGGAATCATATGGGTCGTTGAACTCTCCTATGAGATGCGTATTATTTTTTAACTGCTCGTGCGCAACAGCACTGTCCGCGATATCCGGTGTCATGTTTCATGCAGTGACCAAATATTTTAAAATAGGTTGATCTCACCGGTCGATCATTTTTTTCGGGGGCCTTTTTTTGAAATGTTTGAGAAACGATTTCAGAGACCCGCCTCACGCTTTGTGAGCTAAGAAAATAGCGCAATATTCACCGCAAACATTCTATGTAACGCTTTGTAGGGGTATACGATTATAAGTCCAGCTTTTAAAAAGACTATTTAGAAATTGAATGTGTCCACGAATGAGCGGGGGAAACCCAAAACTACAAAAAAAAATCCCTATTTCCATGAGTATAAATGTGACACGCGACCCAATGTTGACCCTTGCACCTTGCGACATCTGTATTAACAATCAATTGAATCGGTCGACACACATTTTTGGGTAGGGTATCAGCAGCAAAATTGATTTGTAAATCAATTCTTTCTGAATTTAAAATCGAATGATCTTGAAATGCAATCTGAAATTTTCTCACGTATGCGAGGCCGTGCAGCGCAATGCCGTTATATACTACGTGGATTGTTGTTCAGATGTCAGTATTCTTCGAGAGGCTCTCTTTCTCTGTACGTACATATTATTTCCGACGCCGCCGACGCCAACAACGACTACGAAAATGGACCCAAAAGTATGTGAGTACTGTTTTCTACTTTATACTTCTAGCTCGTGATAGATAACTTCAACTAGATCGGTGTATATTTTAAAGTTTTTTATAATTGTTGTATTATAATAACGAATTATATATTCCATCACAATTAATTTAATTATTATTAAATTATTTTTATTGAACGGTGCGGGAGTACCATCTAGCGCGATCTACCTATAGTATATGTAAATGATCTAACTCAAGTCATCGCTGCTACCGCTAGATGGCGGATATGAGCCATTTTGTCGCAATATAGGTCAGTAGGCTAACGAACTTGTCTGTGATTTTTTTAAAGGTCAACTTCTGAATGATGTCGGTGTTGACGGCCACCCCACCCTCGGGTACTACGCTCTAATTCCACATTTACTTTATCTTATCGTAAATGTTCGCCGTACGCAGACTCGTTTTGGCGTCACTCTCGTAGTAATCCTGAGAAATCCGGAAAATTCAAACGTTTTTCAGCTGTATCTGCCGTCCCGTTACAGTTATGTAATTACTGACCCCGCCCTCCAAGCAATGAACAATCTTCAGCCCGGTGACCCCTCTGCTCATCTTTCCTTCGAGGGAAAGGCCGAGGGTACCCAAAAACTAATTTATAGATTACACTTATTGCCTCCGTCCCGCCCGCCCACCCACCCACCGCAACACATTCATTTATCGACTTGACTTATATTTCACAAATCACCCCCCCCCCCCCCCCCCCCCAATGGATCGTTATTCATCTTCTTACACGAACATGGATGATGGAGCAATCTTTTACGTTGTGAGGACGCCGCCAATGTCGACGCCGGAGGTTGTCATCACCACCTCCATCGCTCCTACTACTACTACCACCGGACCTATGGACGCCGTCGACGACGTCGATGAGGTGGACTCTGACCGCGAGGGCGTCCTTGTCATTGACGAGGATCGCTACATCACGGGGATACATGAGCCGAGGAACAGAATGATGACGTCGACATGCATTTCATCAGAACTACCGGTCGTCAGCACAACCACTACCATCCATCCGACACGCATACCCAATCAAAGCTCTTTCCTGTGAATAAAAGCTCTGTATTGTCAGACACCTCGAGGAGGAATTTGTATAATATGTTATCAAACGCTACTCACTGCGCCCACTTCGGTTACTAAATTTGCTCATTTTTTTCGAAATCATCTGTTTATTGCACCTTATATTTTCTGCGTAGAATGTCAGGCTCAAATTGTCACCTTTCAGATGATGCATAATTGTAGGGAATGTATAAGAAAATTTGAGGAGGGACGAGGGCTCATTAACTTAATCTGATTATTTGAATTGCATTTGTATTATATTATTATACTACATCCCAGGGGGCTTGTCTAATCTACATATTGTTTCTAACACCCGCAACTACTGAAGCCCCTTTTTTTTAAACATTATTATTGTTTTTTTTAAACATAAAGTATGGCACCAATAATCAGGATCGGCATAATATTATAACTTTTTACGCTGCTGGCACCAGCTTTTACAAAAATAAGATTTATATTTTCGTTCGTTGTTTTTATTGTACGCAGGCGTCCGGTCACAATTGTCGACGGTGGGCGTACTAGAACATAAGAGAAAAACATCGATTAGTCGACGGCCATCTTTAATTATGTCGGCCATCACTGTTAGCTACAGGTTGATGCCCGCAGGCGCATTTTTATATACCGTAATCAACATGGCCTCGCACGCTCGGTTTGTTAGTGTTTTAATCAGGGCATCGAACCCGATCGTTTACGGGTTCAGGTTCGGGTTCGGGATCAGGCAAAAAATTAATAGGGGTTCAGGTTCGATTTCGGGTTCAGGCAAAAAAATAATACGGGTTCGGGTTCGGGTTCGGGTTCAGGCAAAGCAATAATACGGGTTCGGGATCGGGTTCGGGTTCGGGTTCGGGTTCGGGTTCGGGTTCAGGTTCGGGTTCGGGTTCGGGTTCAAGTCCGGCTCCACACTTCTAGATTAATCAGTACCTATACTTAGGTATTTGTGTTTCAAACCAATACATTTTCTGGTGTACAGTTTAGTAAATTTGAATTATATCAACAAACTTCATTTAATTTGACTTTCAATTTTATTTTCTGTACAATGCTTTATCATTGAACGCATGTCATTCAATGATAATGATGTGTGTGGGTGGGGGGGATAGAATGATCAGTCTGAGTTTACGCGATTTTTGGCATATAATTTGTAAAGACGTTTTGATATTCTAAAAAAATTTGGAAGACACAAAGAAATATGCTGGTTTTTGTATATATCTTATATCCACTATCAGAAAAATCATCAGAAATTTCCCGTTTTGGGGGGGCGAAACCCCCGGAGGTATTTTTCATTGTCATTAATTTGTGTACAATTTTGAGGCATTTTGAACCAAGGTGTTAGGAAATTGAAACACACATTCATTATAAAAATCATATTTTTTAAAGAAATTCTAGGCATTTAATGTTATTTTTTTAAATGCTTTCTTTTCTATAAAATTAGTACTTAATCCCGTAGAAGGGATTGAATGTGTGATTACGTGATGATTAATGCGAAATGATGGCAGAATTGGGATATCAGACATCCAGTTTGCCCCGCAGAGAGATTTTTCATTTTACTCCCTACCACGGTCCTATTAAAACGAATTCGGTACACTACAGACCACGAGTTACATTAAGACTTAATAAAATTATTAAATATAAAATGTATTTTATTTAATTTGAAAACCCATAAAAAAACCTTAAAAATAAGGGTTCGGGTTCAGGTTCGGGTTCACAAATATTATTTATAAGGGTTCAGGTTCGCGTTCGGGTTCAGACAAAAATGTAATACGGGTTCGGGTTCGGGTTCAGGTTCACAAAAAATACGGGTTTTTTCGGGTTACGGGTTCGGGTTCAGGTTCGGGTTCGATCCCCTGGTTTTAATACGGACACCCACACAGCCACCCACACCTATGCTCGCATACTCTAGTATTGGGAATTTGCTTACTTCTATAAAATCTGATTGAATTGTATGAGGCATATATACGCGGGTCCTCCACCTCCCCCTCCTCCCCCTCCTCCTCCTCCTCCTCCTCCTCCTCCTCCTCGGTGTCCCCGTCTTTGTTGACATCTGAAAATTAAAAAAAACATCCATATTGTTTTATACCACGCGAAATTCCTTTTACTATTATAATTTGTTTTTTTAGTAGATTGTATATTCCAGGATTCTTTCTACGATTTTAATTGGTTGCTCGCATAATTTCGTGTTATACTAGTTGATATTTTGTTTTATTTTTTGTTGTTTCGAACACCAAAACTATTGGAAAGTGATTGTTATTTTTAATGGTTTTTTGGGTTATTTGTTCTCGAATATAACGAATTTGATTATTGATATAATATAATTGATTACTTACGTCGATGGGGCGGAAGGGCGTTCACGAAGCACATGATTGAGACAATTAACACGACCAGTACCTTTATCTTGTTTCTTTGATATGATTGCCGCATTGTCATACACATCTTGATGCTGCATCTGATGTGTACCGCCAGCAATTTCTATCATCTGTCGCACGTAATTGATCGCGGTATGTCATTCATACCTACATCCTACTGTATTGTCAGCAATTGCTTATACTAATATTAAAAAATGTAATACATCTACTATGTAATTATATTGCCTGCTCTGTGATTTCCTAGAAGTATCCTTTCCTCCATCGTGATGATTGTTTCCCTTCAACCCAACAAGATCAAAGGTGTTCATTGTTTTTGCTGCGGTCATTGGCTCCTGACTTTCGGTATTTCATAAAACCAGATGCATCAACCTGAAACAAGCAACCGGCAGGTCGTGTGCCGGGGGACTAGGGTGACCTCGGATTGTTTCCCTTCAACAGGGGGTGAAGATCAACGGTGGTCATTGTGCCTTGACGTCTGCTGACCTTGACCGTGGCGATCTACATAATATGCGCGGCGCAGGTGATTGGTGAAGGACGCGCACTTGGAGGGAATTACCTCGACAGTGGCTGGCCATGTTAAAATGGTCAATAAAGGTCCCCTCTCTGTCGTCGATTGTTATGATATATTGTATTTAAAATTGCTGTATACTATATTATTGATATCATTTGAGGTTTGTGAGTGTCGCACAGGGTGTGATGCGCTTGAAGCCTACTCTCTGTAGTGAATCTATGCAAGCATCGATGACAATAAAATTTTCTACTAAATTATATTTGGTTAATTAAAACAACAACTTATTTAAAACTTTGATGAGGAAGTAGTGTCTTTTGTTCTCATTAGCCATGTAAAGCAAATTGACATGATGTTCTCTATCAAGCTTGGTGATTCTTAAAGGGTACACTACTTCCTCATCATAACCATAGACATTAACAGAAATTGATGGATTTTGTTTTTCAAATTTATTTAAACTACTAATGTTAGCAGGATATTCTATAGGTATTACTCATATTTACATGAGATTCCTTATCACTATATTTATTGACACGCTCAACATGATCAAACGAAGGATATAAGTGAGCTAGTATGCACCATAAGAAGCACTTCTGAACAAAATTTTGAATATTTACAATATTCAGTGTTTTTCAATTTTGGGGGGAGGGGCATGTAACTACTAGCAGCTAATGGGGCATATTTAACTGTCTTCAATTCCATGTATTAAATTTTATCAACACACCAACTACTTCCTCTCTTTGAAAATGTTGACATGCTATTGATATTTCTGAAAATGCTACCTAAACTGAGATTTAAATTCATCCATGTTATTCAATTGAATAGTGTTTCTACTTCTTAAACATGCTCTTGTTAAAACTTCATCTTCACCTGAAGTGCGACTAAATTGAACAAATATACACAGATACCATTTAAGGCGGATTTTACCTATATGATGCCAAGTTCTACCGCCATCAGCGCAGTGCTCTCAGAGAGCTCGTTGAGCACGGATGTATTGCTTTTATAAGCAAACCTATTTCTCCGGTTGTAACATTCATTGTGTGAGTGCGAGAGAGAGAGAGAGATGTATCTATCTCTGTCTCTCTGTCTCACAAACTCATAAACAGTCACGGCTGGTCTGGCAGGTCGTAAACAGGCAGGTAGTTGATAGTAAACCCAAACATGCAGCTGTGATCTCACATTTCAAGAATCTCGGAAGAAAGAGCCCGGACAATGATTCAACTCTGGATGCAGAGGCACATTATAATACATATTTGTTCATATTTCTGTAACTCAGAGGTAGAAGGCCGGAAGTCAATTTTCTCAATTATCTCGTCCTTGCACACTTCTGGAATGATGTAATCAAGATCTAACCATTGCCTTTTGTTTGACTGATGTTAACAAATTTAGTTTTATTGAGGTACATACGTATTCAACACCATTACAAATATTGTTCAATGAATGAGGGATGAAGTGCTTTTGAGCTGAAAAATTATTTAGCCCTAATTGACTACCGGCATTCTGCTTCTCATTACCGAATTCTACATTCAGTTGAATGCTTCATCTTGCAATAATTACACCAAAGGTGCTAAATTAATTGCAATTCATATAATTCTTGTCTTACAACAATCATCGGATCTTCCGAACAAAATTTACATAGAAACCTTTGTATCAATTATTGACACAATTAGTTCAGTTACCCAAACTAATTGATTCTACCGAGTTTTATCGAGGAGAGAAAGTACCTAAGTAATCTGGCCACATGAAAGAAGAAATGAACACAATGTTTCCAATAAAAGAAATACGCTTTTTATTCGAAAATGTATTATCAACACGGCAAAATATTAAATTTTCAGCTATGCGCTGACTCAATAATTCGATGTTTTTATTTGCAATCGTCCCTTTATAGGGCAATGAAAATTACATAACGGTACAAACATTGTTACGACTGGCTTATCAATAATCATTGTAAATTACAAACGACTACAGCTCGTTCACAATTACAAATAACAATATAATTATACATAAAATATATTACGTAGTATAAGCCTATAATAGTGATAATATCATTGCAATATAACTGTCCCAATGCCGAAATGTTTTATACTGTTTTCCACGATTCCAAAGAATATGAAATGTCAGACAAAATACTGATTTGGTAAAACGAATCCCTAGCCCAAAAAGTGTACTCGCGAAACAGTGATCACTCTTTTAGATGCCTACCTCCAAGTTTCTTATTTTTCAAAAGTAATTTGTCTTCAACATAAATTGAAAGTAGAAAAATCGTCACATGAATCATAAATATAACGTAATAAATAACAAAATATCACAAACAAATCAGCTAATAGGTAAAATGCCCAGTAATCTATTGCCCAATGCATCCGACTTCCTGACAGGGTTTTTTCGTGGTATTCCCTCAGTCGACAGGCAAATGCTGGGAAGGTACCCTACTAATAGGCCACGACCGCCTCCTTCCCACCTTCCATCCTTACCTAATCTTCACCATCATCTCCCAATCATCATCATAATTATTAATCCGTCGCCATTAGCCTCGCTTCAGAACAGTGCGACGTTAAACCCCAGACAAAAAAACATCCGACTTTACGCTCCGTTGTTCCCGCCTAGTGCAAGTTGATAATATTTCGATGGTGTATAAGAACGTGCATAATTTTACATTCAAATGCCCAGTTCTCTCAAATGCCCCTGACAAGTAGTTTTTGACTATGAGTTTCAAAGCAATCGAAAGTTATAACAGGAAATTTTCATTTGATTTTCAATTGATGGCATCATCCAATGAAGTAAGTGTGCTAACTCGCCAACCATAGAGGTAAGAATCTAACACTAGTAGTATAGGTTAGCTCTGATTTCATTGATAATAACAAGGACTGATTGTCAAAGAAAATGACCAGCAGCCAATCCGCTTCGTTCAGATGCCGTTTTTACTTTTGGCTGATAGGTATTTCTTTACTAAGTGTACCTTTGAACTCAGCGATGGTATTAGCTATACTGCCGTGGCAACAATGTCTTCGCCATGGTAACAGATTGAAATTGTATTATTGGTACATGGGTACAAATCTGTACTTCAGAGGTAGAAGGCCGTAAGTCAATTTTCTCGTCATTGCGTTGCACATTTTTGGAATTATGTAATCAAACTCAATCAATTTCAATTTGACTGATGATACCAAATCAATCCCACTTTATTCCCTGGCAGGGGGCGCGGGGGGGGGGGGGGGGGGGGGGGAGGGGGAGACCGCGTATTAGATGCCTACACTTTTAGATGCCTACCTCCAAGTTTCATATTTTTCAAAAGTAATTTCTCTTCAACATAAATTGAAACTAAAAAAATTGTCATATGAATCATAAATAAATCGTAATAAATAACAAAATATCACAAACATATAAGCTAATAGGTAAAATGCCCAGTTATCTAATTTGTTCCCGCCTAGTGCAAGTTGATAATATTTCGATGGTGTACATAAGAACGTGCATAATTTTACATTCAAATGCCCAGTTCTCTCAAATGCCCCTAACAAGTAGTTTTTGACTATGAGTGTCAAAGCAATCGAAAGTTATGACAGGAAATTTTCATTTGATTTTCAATTGATGGCATCATCCAATGAAGTCTGTGCTAACTCGTCATAACTCTATAGTAGGATAGGTGAGCTCTGATTTCATTGATACTAACAAGGACTGATTGTCAAAGAAACTGCCAGCCAATCCGTTTCCTTCAGATGCCGTTTTTACTTTTGGCTAAAAGGTATTTCTTTACTAAGTGTACCTTTGAACTCAGCGATGGTATTAGCTATACTGCCGTGGCAACAATGTCTTCGCCATGGTAACAGATTGAAATGATATTTATTGGTACATGGGTACAAATCTGTACTTCAGAGGTCGAAGGCCGTAAGTCAATTTTCTCGTCATTGCGTTGAACATTTTTGGAATTATGTAATCAAACTCTATCAATTGCAATTTGACTGATGATACCAAATCAATCCCACTTTATTCCCTGGCAGGGGGCGCGGGAGGCGTGGGGTGGGGGACGTAACATCGAATCCGCGTGAACATCAAATCAAACCCAATGAACAATGATCAAACCGTGCCGCGTGTTCACTCTCTCATACATTATGTCTTACTCTTGTACAGTATAAAACGGTAATCTTGATTTCTTTCAAAAGAAGAATAAAAATAATTATGTCCACAAAAGTTTGTAGACTCACAAAACATGTGTCCTTATACTTTAATTCTTATATTATTATTATTATTATTATTATTATTATTATTATTATTATTATTATTATTATTATTTTTTTTTTTTTTTTTTTTTTTTTATTTTTTTTCCCAACAGCGTTAGTGCGCTTTTACACACTCTCAACCTTAGCCCCGGCCAACATCCGCACCCAATCCCCGTCACCGAAGATCAGGGGGCACAGGAGGGCATGCCGGCCGAAGATCTGGTCTTGAGCATGCGCCCACCACACTACACGATGACATGTGACGCGTTGCTCGGCACTTACTCAGCCGCTCCCCACTTCCGTAGCGGTAAGCGACTAAGCTGCCCAATAACCCTAGGCCTTCTCGACCTGCCCATGGGCACGAAGAAGATGCAACGAACCCAGAATCACCGCCTTCTGCATTGAGTCCGCCAACCAAACAGCATTTCCCTTACAGACTGGGACACTCTTCAATGCTTTCACAACTGAATCAGGAACTCCTCCCATGCAGCCAATAATGAGGACAACCAGTCGAACATCATAGCCTGGGTACATTTGCCTCAACTCGACAAGAAGATCTCGGTACTTTTCTTTCTTCTCAAGCTCTTTAGCTTGGACATTCGTCTCGGCAGGAGAAGAAAACTCGATGACATACATCTTCTTGGGACTCTTCTCGAGGAGGATGATGTCCGGCTTGTTTGCCCCCAACTTCCGAGAAGTGGGAACCGCATAATTCCAATAAATGCGGCACTTAGAATTCTCCACCACAACCTCCATTTCTTCTGGTGCATACGGAACAACAGCTGTCACGTCAATGCCAAACTGATGTCGAAGATAAAAGTACAATACTCTTAGGGCACTATCATGCCTCCTTATGTACAGCGTACTGGCATAGACCGGACAAGCAGACAGCAGGTGCATAACTGTCTCTGGATGTGACTGACAGGCCCTACACCTGGTATCCAGAGTTTCATGCCCAAATATTACACGTCTGTATACCAAAGTGTTAAAAACACCGTCCTGCACCGCCGTGATGAATCCCTCGGTCTCAGACTTCAACCCGGCAGATTTCAAGAATGCATACGACCTCTCCGTGGACAGCTTGCTCTTCTCAATATGCTTGAAATAGACACCATGGAGACTCTTCTGACTATGCTTTTCCAGGAGCATGTCAGTCTCTGCCTGCTTCACAGCAATCTTCCGAGCCGACCTTGTCATGGACACAAGGTCTCCATCCACATCTTGCCGGTCGTCACTCTCGAGCTCCAGCCGAAGACCGAGGATCGTCGCCGCCCGTCTCGCAGCTCCGTACAAGAATGCCGCAACTCCATGCTCTTCATGCACCCGAACTATCTGAAGAAGTGGATCCGGACTGACTGCAACTCGACACGCCATACCAATCACCATTCTGGAATGGAGACACTCCACTGAAAGAAGCTCCCTTCCACCCATAGTGCGAGGAAGGTATATCCGTTGCACTGACGCATTCGGATGCAGACTCCGATTTGCTGTCATGACTTTTCTAGTGTCTCGGTCAACCTGCTTTAGTTCGTCGACATTCCATTTAAGGCATCCAAAGGAATACAGTAGCACTGGCACAGCTAAACTATTAGTGGCCTGAACCTTGTTCTTAGCAGAAAGACTGGAAGACCATATCCTCTTGAGCCGATCTCGATAGACACCGCGCAAAGTACTCTTTACGAGACTCGCGTCATGGTGTTGATGTTCTGACACACCCAAATACTTGTATCTCTCATTCGGCTCCAGATGGTGGATTGAACTCCCATCAGCTAGCACGACGTCTTCACCCATCCCATCTACACTCCCCCTGTGCACATGTAAAACTGCACACTTGTCCATTCCGAATTCCATCCCAATATCTGTAGAAAACTCCATCACCACATTGAGAACTTCCTCCAACCTTTTTCTACCAGCAGAGTATAACTTAAGGTCATCCATAAACAATAGATGAGTTACCTTAGCATCTCTCTTTGATGGCGGCCCCACTCGATAACCAGCGGTCCGACGTAACAAGCAAGATAATGGCAAAAGGGACAAGCAAAAAAGCTTTGGGCTCAGCGAGTCTCCTTGGAAGACACCCCTCCTGTAGTGAATGAAGTCCGTTGATATGGTCTCTCCACCCACTTTCAAACGAAATCGGGTTCTCCACCGTGCCATGAGGTCAATTAAACACCTTGTCAAATCGGGAGGAAGTTTCAAACAATGAAACAAACACTGGAGCAAGGCATGAGAAGTCATGTCAAATGCCTTGCGATAATCAATCCATGCTGTTGAAAGATTCCTCTTATATCGAGAAGCATCCTGCGAAACAACCCGATCAACCAGCAAATGCTCCTTACACCCCTCATGGCCTCGCTTTGCACCCTTTTGCTCGCAAATCTCTTCCCACACAGGCTGAATTAAAACCTCCATCCGCTCACTTAAAATACTGGTAAAACCCTTATAGCTTGTGTTGAGACATGTAATTGGTCTTAAGTTCTTCGGCTGGGATAAGTCACCACTCTTTGGAATAAGCACAGTTCGTCCCTCAACAAACCAATCCGGAATAACAAGATGCCCTCGCAACATTGCATTGAAGTGCTTTGCCATGCGATTATGTACAGCCGTGAACTTCTTCCACCAAAATGTGTGGATCTTCTCCACTCCTGGCGCAGCCCAATTCCTCTTGTCCTTCAATACCTTCGCAATGTCCTCTGGAACGAAGTCATCACAGTCTCTGGGATTCGGAATGAGACGATCACACATTTGCCTAAACATACCAATTGCTGGCGTTCCTTCCCTGAATGGCATATCTTCCTCATAAATGCCCGACCAGAACTCCTTAACTGCCTCTGGTGACGGGTGCACCTCAAGATCAACAACCTGGCGCTCTCTGTTGAGAAATCTCCTTGGATTATTGTTGAAGATATCATTATCTTCAACCCACCTCAGGCGATTCATCACTTTCCCACGCGCTTTCTTCAATGCACGAATGCCATCCGCCTCCTTCTGTCTCGCTTTCACAAGGACAGAAGCCCGCAGAGTCTTGTGCTTCTGCCTCAGGCTATGCATGAGACACTTGACCTTCCTCCCGGGTGCTCTTCCGCTCCTCAAGGCATCAATGACGCACTGAACCCGAGATGCCGCCCGTCTTCTCTCGGCAATTAGACTGTCTAAATGTTTAATCTGTCTCCTTGTCTTTTCTACTACTGACGAAACACCACCTCTTTGATGACGCCTTGTTAAATACTCAGCAGCAGCAAAGACAGCAACATTGATCTCCTCCAAGGAAGACTGATCCGTCAAAACTTCCGCTAAGACTTCATTGGCAAGAACAATATCTCCCTTGCGGAACTTCCTCTTTGGCTTCCATAGGTTACGCCTGCCGACAAAGTTGCTTCTCCATCCAACGCTTTTCTTACGCACTCCTCGAAGACATTCCTTGTCTACTAATTAGAAAATTAGTTTTGTACAACACAGTCCAATCACACTTTGCCGCGTAAGCAAAGTCAGTCATTCATCAGATTCAGCTACCGCGAAATGTAAACCAATACATCCCCCCAGCCATAAACAGTTTATGCTCGCTACCTGACCAGACAAAGGCCGACGAAGACCGACCAAGACCCTCGCCAAGACCTAACAGACTTCCCCCCTCCCCCGCGCAGGCATGCGGGTGTCAGAACTTGAGATTCACACCGCTAGTGGCGCGACTAGCCGGCCCAAGACATCGCACAACTTTTCCAGAGAAACAAGAAAATAAGTAGCATCACATAAACACACAGAGTGACGTTAATATAAGTCCAATCAATGTCAAACTTTCGGCATTGGATTCAAGATGGTTTGACGCGTGTAATGAACTAGTTTGCAATATATTTGAAATACCCTTATTTAATATGTAGGCAACAGAAAATGACATTCATGTATGTGTGATTTAGGGGGACAAAAAACATTTATTTTTTATTTTTTGGGAACATAAAAGGGTGTTACAAACCAACCCTCAACAAAGTAGACAGTATAAAGATACTTACAACAAAATCGTAGCGAATTCTATAATATAGTTACAAAGTTGCATGTGTATTACTATCTGTATTTTAAAAATCGATTTTCCAAAGATTTCCCGGAAAATTATCAAACTAGGTTTTTTTCATTTATTTTATTTTTCAGTCTAAGTGCATATAAACTGATATCAATACTAATTTCAACTCATATTGAACGGTAAGATCCACCTTAACACCATTAAAACTATCTAAGTCATTGGCTAACTTTACAGTAACTATATCCATTATATCTTAAATAAATCTTAAAAAGTCCAAAGAATCTCTTCTCTTCTTCTGTTAGCTAGGAGATTCCTCCTGTTGCTCGGCCTCTTCTTCTTTTCTCCTCTAGGACTAGGATTGCCAGCTATCTGCCCATCTCTTGAGCGGTCGTCCTGGTAGTCTTCTCCCCGAAGGTCGTCCCTGTTTACAAATGCGGGCAAGTCGCTCATCTCCCATCCTCTCCACATGGCTGTTCCATTCCTTCTTCCTGATCTTATTCCATTCCACCACGTCTTGAACGCCACATTGCTCCCTAATATCATCACTTCTTTGACAGTCCAGAAGCGTGACTCCTGCTATGGATCTTAGAACTCTCATCTCGACAGTCCTAGCCTTTTGCTTTGTTTTTGCTGTCTCCGCTCTGGTTTCGGCTGCGTATGTCAAGACCGGACGCACCATCACTTTATAAATTCTGCTCTTGCATTCTCTACGCATGTACTTATTCCTCCAAATAGTGCTTCTCAGATATCCCGCTACCTGCGCCGCTTTCATTGATTGCTGCTGAACTTCACGAAGTAAGTCTCTGCTGCTTGTTATATCTACACCTAGATATTTGAAAGACATAACTTGCTCGACTATACTCCCATCAATTTCCAATTTACACCTAACTGGCGTCTTGCTTATTACCATTGTTTTGGTCTTTTCAACAGATATTTCCATGTTATATGTTTTTCCAGTTATATTAAATTGATGAAGTAATCGCTGCAGATTGTCTTCACTATTAGCCAGCAAAACTGCATCGTCAGCAAAACATATAATGTTTACATTGCTATTGCCCAACTTGTAGCCATCTTTGCATTTAACCGCCTCTATTAGTTTGTTCATCACCAAATTAAAGAGAAAGGGGCTGAGGGAGTCACCCTGCCTAATGCCTTTTCTTATTAATATAGGCTCAGTTCTGCCATTGGATGTTATCACCCTGGTGGTGCTACCCGTATTAATATCATCGATTACATCAATAATAGCGCGCGGTATGCCGTGTTCTTTTAATATATTTAGGACATCATATTTCTGCACCCTATCAAAGGCTTTTTTAAAATCTACAAAGCAGAGAAACAATGGGTGATCATACTCTATGGCCTTTTCTACTAATTGCCAAAGAATCTAGATCACGATTATTATTTTCACTGGCTCTAATTTTATAAGTCTTGACATTGCCGTTCAATGCAGTACTCACTTCACAAGAAGGTTCCGATGTAGCACTTGATTCTCCTTCAGCTGGCGATGAGGATGGTGAAGCCGTTGAAGGTTCAGGAGCTGGTTCTGATTGGACAGTAGCTGGATCATCGACTGGAGCAATGCCCGCATTGGAATCGCTGTGGGGTTTATGGTTCTTGATGTGCCGTTGAAGTTTGTCTATGCGCGTGTATGTTCATTGCAAATAATACACCGATGAAGTGACGTTGATCGGTCTGTTGTGTTGTTATCAGCCGGTGCAGGGGGATGAACTACCAATTTGTGGCTTTTCAAATTGGAGTAGATGGTAAAGGTGACACCGCAAATTGTGCAGGGGAAGTTTTTATTCTCCTGCTTGCCATGCACCAACCTACTGTGTCGCTTCAAGTTGTCTTTTGTTTAAAACTGGCCTGGCACACCTCACACTGAAAGCTGTCCATCTTCCTGAGAACATAAATAAATAAATAGAAGACAGGAAATTAAAATTTGAATTATAATGGAATCGCATAGAAAAATTGGTGGTATTTTATGATTTATTATACATTTTAGTGTTTATATTATTGGTACTAGATGAAAACAGTTATTTAATCACAAACATACCTCGATTATAGTGATGGTTTTTCAATGAAGTGGAAGTACCAAACACTGATGTACACAATGCAGGAAAAGTAGAAGCTGTAATTAAATGAATAAATAAAACAATACTTTTAAATTTAAATCATTAAATATCTTATTAGAAAATGTTTAAATATTCTTAAAAAGAAAAAAAAATATTATGAACAAGTACCTACTCACCAGAATGTGTAAAACACCTCTGAATTTTTCTTCAGTCTTAAAACCACAATGGTATAATATTAATACACTTTTCAAAAGTAATAATAAAACAGGATTGAACACTTGTCAATTCACACTCGTAAATAATTTCAATTTCACTAAACACTATATGTCTCCTAGTCAGATTTTGGTCGGCTGTTACTTCAAATGAGACTGCCACGTCAAAATTGCTCTTTATTGGATGACCCAAAATTGTAAATGATAATGTAGGATCAAATATATTATTTATATTCAATAAAATTAAGTTTTAGATATTATAATCAATCACTCACAAATTCTTATTTTACATTAAAATCACACACAAAGACTGTTATCGCTCTCCTCGCCCTCTGCCTTTCTCTCCATCCTCCTCCTCCTCCTCCTCCAAAGTGTCGCCCGTCTTCTCTTCCTCTCCGTTGTCCTCCAGAAGCGCCGCTGGTTTGTGACGCAGAACCACGCAGAGCAACCATAGCAAGTCCACGGCCATCAGGATGCTGAACAACACGTACACCCAGAACTGCGGGAAGATATTCTTATTAACATTAATTAATTAAGCCAAAAGTGTTTAGTTTTTCAGACGTAAGTTGAGTAATCAAGGCCACCTAGTCGCGATAGTAGGGTTTGTGTTGGTCAATTATACACTTTGGCTATGCCGGCGAGAATTTGTGCTCAAGGGTAAGGGTTACCCATTCCGAAGAGGTCAGTGGTGAAGCCCAGCCAAAGTGCAGCCAGCGTCGACCTACCCTCGAATTCGTGGTCCTCTCGGGCCGGCCTCCCCCCTCGAGACAGACTTCCCCCCGAAACGGGTCCTACCTGCCCGACCCTCCAACCCCCCAGTCCATTCACATTCAGTCCTGGCCTTCCCACAAGTGCTGGATTCCCCCGGGCCGATGGCCTCTTCGGTTGATCCCAACCATGACATCCAAATATAATCAACGAGGTGATGCGCGAGGTGTTGTAATATTGTTTCAATATTACCTACAAACCAAGAGAATATTCTAAAAGATCATACAAATCACTACAAGATGGCCTCGATTTGTATGGAAGATAGATACAAGTTTCAACATAAAACTTCGCTTATCTCAGTTTCATTCGAATGTGACTCATAAGTTCATTCCCTGTACCTTTCACTTGTTTCGTTCTTGCACTGTACCTACTCTGAATAATGAAGCTACCTGCGAGTGACTTGACATGTTTTGCTCCTGAGTGATCCACATAGTGTTGTAATGTCGGTGTGACTCACATCTCTACCGATGAGAATGACGGCCGGCCAGGCGATGATCGCAGCCAGAAGGTTGCCAAGAGCCGCCGTCCAATACCACAAGATCAGCGCCACCGGTTTCATTCGCGGGGATATCTGAATCAAGAAGGTACTCATGAAATGAGCTTAATAGCAACAATACAATAAATATATGATATAAAAAAATCACCCGCATTTTTCATTTCAGTTTTACAAAATAAAATATGTCAATACTAGGTAAATCTATTTTGTGAACAAAAGAATTACATTTCTGGTAAAACCTTTGTTACCAACGAAAAACGATATTGTCGTTAATCTTATTTCAAAATCCAATTTCAAATTACAAAATCATAAAAAATATGTTAATATTTTGGAATTCGACAGCTCGATCAAGTGACAGAAATTATTTTAATTCACGTATCAGACTTATTAAACACTGAGAACCACAGTTCGTTTTCCTACGATTGAACTCTCACCAGACGGAGCCCCAGTCAGTTGTTCTGTTAGGCCGAGAATGACCACATTGCAAGGTGAGCGCCCAAATAAGTATTTCTCAACCTAGCAGAAAAACTGACGATGAGCGCATTCTGTTAAGAGTTCAAACATAGGAAAAACGAACTGTATAGCAGACTAAAGGCTCTCAAAATAATATTTTTTGACCTAGACTTAGACCACTTATAGACCACATAAGTAGTCGTTTTTAAATCGGGTAGTCGACGACTCACTTGCATAAAAGAGTACTCGAGCATGCAGAGAGGCAACAGGTAGTGGGCGAGGGACAGCAACAGGTACTGCGGTACTTGGCGAGACATGTGCAGGTAGTTGGGAGGAAACACGACAGACAGGTTCCTTCTCTGTAATCAGAAACAACAGGTGGTTAGTCCAGGTCAACATGTCCAGGTAGGTAGGTCCATATCAACAGGTGGGGAGACTTGAGCAGGTTGTTGTGCCAACAATTTGCAGCCTGCCGTTGAAGCTATGATATTTCATGGTGACGTTTCACTTTAAGCATTTCAAAATACTCCTGCTTGCCTTCACAAATCTGACACTCCAATCATGCCTCTTCAAAATGACGTTGAGCAGGTAGACAATTAATCAACTGGTTGCAGCAGATGCAGGAGAGAACAGACTCGACTTACGTATCCACCCGAGTAGCCTGGCGCGCCCATCATGTAGCAGCCGTCGTCTCTCCATATGTTGAAGAGCAGATAGACGCCACCTCGTCGTAACTTCAACAGGTTGCGGTAGCGACAGTAGTAGTCGTCCTCGTCCAACAACTCAGACTTCACGATGTGACTGAAATGTTGAAGCCCAAATTATTACTATTCGCAATGCGAGAGAAAAAGATGATGAACAATATGAATGGTCATTATCTTGGAGTTATTATACGTTTTATCTAGGGTTTTATGAGCATAATTTATCAGAGATACATTTTAAAGTCCGGTTAACCTGCATAATTTACCCATTTGGTTCTAGGAGGACTATTAACAACATAAAACGTGTAAATCCCAATATGTATTGATCTATTCATTGTCCTTAAGACTTAATTTATACTATGAGAATGAAATATAGAGAAGGGAGGAGAGGAAACCCGGTACCAGCATGTAGCGTACTCCTGAAGAAAGATATCAAGGTGACCAACATCTTAACGTCCATTCCGAAGGACGAAACATTTGTGACACGGGGGGTCAAACCACGCCGACGAAAGACTGATGACAGGTAGAGGTATGTCGTCACACTAACCCCCGAACACCCCCATCACTCTGCCCAACGGCAGCAACTATCAGGCCATACTGAACGGAATGGTATCGAATTCACCAGTAGTCAGTTTGGAAGGCATGACGGTGTTCGCTCACTTGTTTGGTCTGAAGTGCCTGGGGTACTGGCCCACGTGGTTGGGGTCCAGGAATATCCGACGGTCTGGGCCAACCCCGTCCACCTCCTTGACCGTGATGACGCTGTTCGGGGCAGCCGGGTGAAGTGACTCCGTGAGGGTCTGGTTCACGGTCAGGTGGGTGAAGGTTCTGTACACGATACTGAAAACAAACAGATCCATTTAGCCGGTTATTTTGTACTTTCATGCACGTCATTTCCTTCAAATAAATACGTAAACAAAAATCTTCAGAATGATTGGAAATTACATTTTCGTGAATTTCTAGGAAGGTCAAATTAAATAATAATTACTTTTAAAGCATTAAATGAATAATTGCTGACATGATTTACGCAAATCAGATACAAATCCACACATGACTCACGTTATCGAACGAGAGTACTTGATCATGAAGGTGAAATTTGCATTATCTAACTAAAATACTTAATTTTGGTGCGTTCCATGTTTTCCCGTACTCGTACCGTGTTACCATGAGTAACATCACTCATTCCATTCACCGGGTGCTTCTTCCCTTACAGTTATTTAGTTGTTTACTTTTCAAAGCAATCTGTTTACTTGCTAATGTAGCACATAACTCACGCGACTCTGGGCAGTTGAAGGTCACAGCGCCAGAGAGTCTGTACCGGCAGGTCGTCCAGCAGATCCTCCACTCCACCTCCGTAGGAAGCCATCACCCCCACGATCTTGCCTTCCACGAGACGCACTGACTGGTTGACGTACACGTCACCACCTGCAATCGACATTCAACTTAGAGTACACATCCTTCCCAAAGTACCGTTTCATTTTGTTCACACACAATTATGCAAGGATCTGTTTCGACGACTAAACACAACTTATTTACAGAATTTTAAAATGACATTCAATATCATATTTGCTGACTCTCTTCTGACACAATATGAAACTATTCCGTCGATTTATCATATTATTTTTGTTATTATGTTTAAGTGCGCAATTTCAAATTGAAATTTTTTGTGATTTCTTATGATGCGATACGATACTATTTTCTTTGCAACTATTTAGGTTATGGACGAGCTCTGTTCAATAATTGTACATGATACCGCTTAGATAACCTAAGTGTGTGTGCAAAATCTAAGATATTTAAGTTGAACCAGGTTGTACGGTTTGACCTGGGCACTGCTGGCAAATACAAAAGAAAACAGAGAAAGTGTCAGTATGGAGTACCGTAGTGACGCTCAATTATATACGGATTTGCTCAACGAGTCTCACTGTAGTTGCTGACGATATGTACGCGAGCATCTCTTGTCCCGTCGACTCTGATGTTCTTCAATCTGATGGCGTCATACCCGCCGACATGCTGGAACTCATATCCCTCGATGTCCGTCGTGACGTTGACGAACTCTTTGAACAGAGTACTGCAGATCATGAGGTCGCCCCGCTTCGAGCGCGGCGTAGGCAGATCTTCCCACGTCGCCTGTACAGCAACAAGTGTTTCAGAGTTTACGTTTATAACTATTTTTAAAGGGCCGCGTGGGTCTTCAAAACTTTGAACTTCAAAGAAAGTTTTGCATTTGATTAACAATAATAACCCGAACTTTATTACAGAATTAAACTAAACAATATAAAGTATTATAGAGTATTTTGGAGGTAACCTGCGAAATAAAAACGCGCACCCCGACTGGGAATCGAACCCAGATCCTTCGGGTTACCGGCCCTATGCTTTAACCATTAAGCTATCGGGACGCATTCTTAATCAGCAGGTTGGGTTGCCATACAACTCTTGCGAGTCCGAGTATCTGACCTATACACGAAGACTGAAGCACTTCGACTTCATTTGACAACGTGAATACATCCCTCTCGAATGGCTATGCTCAAACTTCTGAGCTACGAGTGGATTGTTTGATAATGATGGAAAATTTAGTGAATCTCTCACTTATAGAGTAATTAAGACCTCACTTACAACTCATCAAGGAGTTGTAAAGTTGTGGAAAACGTACCAGAGGTGGCCAATACTCCCGTATTTAGCAATGTTTAGATCTGTGAACATTATGTGTGCTTAAAAACTCGATAATTTTATGACTTTTAGGCTCTTAAAGCAAATAACAAACACAACTTGATGAATTACTCTTGACCATTTAGGGCCGGTTTTTGTACCTCTTGCTAAAGTTAGCTACCTGATAAATTTCTCGATTGCGTTAGCAAACGTTTTTCAACTTCTTGATATTGTTAGCTAGAGGATGAAATCAATGTAAAATTAGGTGCTTGCTAACTTTATCCGTTAGCTTGCCATCAAGACTTTAGCAAGAGGTACAAAAACCGGCCCTCAACTTCTAATGGCTCTTTAGTTCATTTACTGACCAACAAAACCATCCAGGATAACCCGAATCTATATAGTAAAGTGAACTTTGGACAGCTTATGGTTGTTGTAAAATCACTTACATATCACAAGAATTGATTCTATTCCCCTTCTATCGTTGTACTCAATAATAAGTATCTCCGTAATATGGAGAGTGACTTCTAAGGGTGTATTTCTAGCTACTTTCTGACGAATCGCATAAGGTATTCTGAAATATTCTTGACTGTACCAACCTCCACCAGTAACTGCAGTCGTGCCGCCAGTACAAACGCGATGATCGCCAAGATGGCGCCCAACACCGCCCTCTTGGGCACAGTGTTGAGACACAGCCACCTGCAGCGTCTGAGCAGTGGATACAAGATCCATTCGACCAGCGGCACGCAGAGGCACAGCGTCACCAGTGACACCCACGTCATCTGGTCGGGCTCCACGGCCCAGACTCCGTCGTCGTTCACCTTCCAGACCATGCGCGTGGCTTGGTACACGAACCACGTAACCTGGAGCAACAAGTAGCAGTGTGACGTCATGATTGGTCCTAAAACACGGAGATTTACTTTATGGGGATAATCTCTAAGTTCTTCAGAGTATGAGGATGCAAACAACACAATTGTCTCTTCGTAAAATTATCTAAAAGACAATGGAGCGCCTATAATGACTTTCAAAAATCATTCCGTAAATCCAAGAATGTATCACGACACCAAGGTCAATCGTACATATAGAGATCGACGGGACCTAGAAAGCTCAGCCCAGCGGAGACCTAAGAACGGGAGACCTTGTCAAACTTTGCTTGTTTTATTTTGAAACGGGCGTTATTTTGCAAGAAGAGTCCAGTTCAAATGTTACTTTATATTTGAAAATCACATATTATGTAACCTTTGTTCATCTTAAAGAAGAATCAGAAAGAATTTTCACGTAAGTCAGTTAATCATAAGGTACCTAGGTATATTCGTTTATTCTGCCAAAACTATCACCAACTGCCAACATCTGCCACTTTCTACACATCATCCTTATGATAAGTCCCTACCTTTGTTGTTCGTTTATGCGACCATAACCTGTCACATTGCAAAACGGCGTTCGTTTGGCCTTAATGTAATTTACAAAAGTACAGTTTTCAAAAGTTTGATAACTGTTCGATTTGACGTTTGTGGCAGGTTTGTGTAGCCAAAATCTGCCACTTTCTACCCAAGATTCTGATATTGATTAGTACCTACAATTTATTAAGCTTACAGGTCAATGAGAACCAGTAACAGATGCGTCTATTTGGTTTGAGTATTCGTTACTATTTTGTGGTAACTCCTCCCACTTTTGGCTCTACCATAGTCTACTAAAAGCTGTCAGTTGACACGTTGCGACAGCATAAACGAACAAACCTATAAGTGTGTACATTTACAGAACACAACATGACAGTATACCGTCTACTATTTCTGTAGGCCCAAGAACTGCTTCTACCATGCCACCTCACAAACAGCCTCTAAGCTTGTTTTCACTGTCCATGAAGAAAGTCGTCCAGGTCATCCACTCGGCCGCTGCCAACATTACTGACATATCTGAAGAACATGAAGCTAAAGAAGCCATCGACACAGTGCAGGGATTGTTGACTGATCATATAGGACCTGCCTTGTGGGACTCTCTGTTTGACAGAAGCCAAGTGATCTTAAGCTCTGATGTCCCCGCCTCATTCTCCAACAAAACACATCAGATTATCTGTTCAATCCTAATACATGAATATTCTAGGATATGTATCATCAGGAATCTGTTGGATGTTGATTTTAACTACTTTCCTCAGCTTCAACTAAAAAATATTGTGAAATTGCAAATATCCCCGCTCTCCTATGAAGTAGATTTTAACATTTTGCAAGTAATTGGCAATAAATGCCATAATCTTGAACATTTTACATTTAAAACGTCTGATATTGTCAGAGATGTCCAACTGTTGGCCTCCTGCACTAAGCTACGTTCTCTCTTCATAATGTCGAATCAAATCGGAGAAAACGCTGCATTGGACCGACAAACTGCAGTGAGTATATTGTAGGACATATTCTACATGTGATATAATTTTTCTTCTTGGCCGTAATGACAGTTATTTTGGCTCTTGTTGAAGCTTTATTTTGTTTTTGTAGTTCAAAAGAGATTTTTCCGAGCGATTTTACAGCTTGTTGCAGGCACTATTTATTTTGTTACGACCGGAGACAAAATGGGTTGACGATTCGATTTGAAATTTTAACAGGATTATAGATAAAAGACAAACTAAACTTGTTATCATTTGGTACAATTATATATATTTGCTTTGTTAATTAGTAATAATTATTTGATTTTTGGTGAAAATTGTATATTTTTTTGTCTCGCAGTGTGCCGTATAATTTCTTTTTTAATGTGGCAAGTGATCACCCTAAGTTTGTCTTTTATATAATCATGATTACAGTTTGAGATCAATTGGTAACCGGGTTTGGTCTCCAATCGTATCGGAAATTTCATTGTTATGCGTTTTTTTAATAACCTGCGCCTAATTAACAATTGGCACGAAGCAATCAACTGATCATGTGAACATCCTATCAAAGTTACACGTAGGTGTACTTGTAACTATATTTATGAAACTATTTTTTCTCTCTCAATTTGCTAAAACGGCCAAGCGCTTGTACCACCTTAAGTTTGGCTGCAGTTATTTCTAACATGCAATTAGGTAATTAAAATACCTGGGTAAAGATGGATTTCCATGCATTGTCACCGTCCGTCACCGTCCGACGAAAACGACAGAATGCGATCACATGACCCGTCTCGACCAATCCGTCGCCGTCCGAGATTATTGGGGATGGCTCTGATTGGTCGAGACGGGTCACGTGATCGCATTCTGTCGTTTTCGTCAGACGGTGACAGACGGTGACGGAGCATGGAAATCCACCTTAAGGGTACGGGAATCATACGGTTCTTCAAAACGCCTTTAAGCTTTGTCTTTAGACCAAAAGAATTTAAAAAATAGATATTGGCGACTTTCACGTTTACTGGTCTAAATAATGCCACACACTGCAGGAGTTCATTGTGACCTCAGGAACGACCTCACAGTTGAATAAGATCATTATCATAAAATAATCGTACCTCTTTGAGGTCTTACCAGAGGTCAGAAAGTACTCCATGTGTGTGGCATTAGTTATGTAGTCTAGTAGTACACTTGAAAGGGTCGCTAATATCGTAACGTTGAACAATACTGGTTTGTGAAGAAAAAACGAATCGGTAGCGGATCGCTGGCTTGCGGTGTTGGTATAATTGAGACAAATCTAATAGGGTCATTATGTTGACAGTGCCTCAATTTACAGTGAACATATTTTTTTTTGGAATCAATCAAAATCCGTACTTAAAAAAAATAATAAAATAAAATAATCTCGAACCTTTCTGTCATATTCCATGTCAATACCCGTGTCATGATTGTATTGATTACCTGTCATTATTTTAAAATAATTTACACTTTCTGAATGATGGTTATATTTCCACAGGCTCAGCTGATGTTGGACCTTTTTCCGAATTTTGAGTACCACCAGGACTCTCAAAGTATGGGTAATGCTGTTTCGTCGTTGACCAAGAACCGCCCGCTCAAACTACGAACCATTGGAAAATACAATTGTTCAGTTACAGATGTAAAGAAAATCATCTCAATGTGTCCCAATCTCCAACACCTGGACATAATGTTTGCTTTCAATACCGATTTGATCCAGATATTTGAAGCATTGTTAGAGAGCAGTTTAAATCTACGAGAACTAGCAGTGTACAGTGACATTTTTGGTACAGATGAATTGAGAAGTTTTGAACAATTCATCAAGGGCAAAGGAGAGCACCTGAAGGAATTTATTTTCTTTCTTGCCGGAAATGTCATGCCTCCATTTGTTGTAGTACACGCTATTGCCAAATCCTGCAAGAACCTAACTCACTTACATTTGGATTCACGCCGAATGGGCCCAAATCCTGACTACCTTCAGATGCCCGTCAATGATGAAGATCTGATTGTGGATAGAGGAGGATATGTGTTAAGAGAACTTAAATCACTTCGGTGTAACTGTATGAATGTGCATCAAATCAAGATAATATCTCCGATTCTAGAATACTCCCCAATTTCAACATTAAGTATTACGGTATCTGGCAGTGCTGCTGTTGATGAGCTTTTGAGAGCGATGAATTGCATTCAAATGGAAACTCTCTCTAAAGTGGAACTCATGACGAACAGTGTGGTTCGTGTAAATGTTCTGCTGAGTTTCTACAAGAACTTTCCAAAATTGACACAAGTGGACATTTATCAAGTTCCAGATATTGACCCGGAAACCTTAGAATATTTGAACAAGATTAAGAAAGAAGCGGAAGAAAACAATCTTGAATTTAAAATTGATATTTTCAAAGCCGCATTGATTTAAAACTATTATCGGCGGTTTCTGCTCGGTGTGAAGATTCTGAACAGACCCTAACCTTCTCTTTCTCCCTCTTTCTCAGCCACACTCTTCCGATGAGATGAATATTGTAATCCATTTATTATTAAACAATTGTAATGGTCGTATTTAGAGTTGGCTCTTTAATTCAAATACCGGGTGGCGCAAATAAAATTGTCGAGCTGTTTAAGAGGTCACTATAATATTGATATTATCGAAGATAGGGTTTTAAAATTTGTACATATTTCAGAAAACAACCAAATTAAATATGTTCACGTCACAAAAAAATTATAAAATATAGAAAGTTAAAAATTCTTGAAGTTACAGTTAAAAAAATATATTAAACCAGAAATTAACTTATTTGAAGAATTGATTTGGAGTTACTTCGTGGGCATTATAACTGTGTCACCCCTCATCAGGCTCATTTATCTAATATTATGTGTTCTGAAACATTACGAAGCTATATTAGGTGAATTGTTGTTCGGTCCACAATTTACCTTGTGACAATGTTTCCATTGGAATATAGATTTCTGAATCTATACTGATAACTGACGTTAGTGGTCACGAATATTTAATTTATGTATTCAATCATGGGTATTAAAGCTCTGTTAAAGTTTTATAACGCTGGTGTTAACTATTGTTCAACATCAATTCAACTGTAAATAACTTTTTTCTCATAAATTAACATTTCTGAAAATTGTACACATCAAATTTTTATATGTTTTCTACAATGTTTGAAAGTTTCAGATCGTTATCTTTCATAGTTCTGTCGGAAAGACCTCTCAAAAGGGCCCAAACTATTTTTTGCGCCACCGGGCATTGTTGTTTTAAATAATGCGCTGTCGATCTTGCAACATTTTTTCGACATTTTGAAAGTTTTTGCAACGCTGCAATACGAAAAGGTGCAGCAAAATGAATTTAAACTTTAATTAGTAGTAGATACAGACAAAATAAAGCATTTAATTTAATTCAGATTAACATTTTACTAGAAATAATAGGTATGTATTTCTTCCAGAGTCTCCATTTCGCTCTATATCAGGGACCTCTAATTTTCGTACAGTTTCTCCGATCGATCGAGCTGAAAATTTGCTCACTTGTATGGGCCATCCATATGGTATCATGTTCCGTGAAAGAAACCATGAAAGGATTTTTAGATTTTAGATTAGTTTGGTTTAACGGCGCGTCAACGACGAGGTTATATTGTACACATTATTTTTATATTTAACTTTGTTGAACATAATTGCAGGACATGGGGAGGGCGGGCCCGATCCGTAGGAGTCCAGCACTATTGGGAAGGCCAGAGGTGGGATTCCTTAACTCCATTGCGACCGCTTAGCAATTTCTTCCATAAGGATTAACATTGAAATAATTGCTAAGCGGTCACAATGGAGTTATAGAATCAGGGCTCAGGCCGGAATGGGGACGGACCGGAGGGTGTGGGGATTCGGGCCGGCGGAACCCGATTTCAGGGGGATCACCATCTCGAGGGGGAAAGCCGGCCCGAGGGGATAAATTCAAGGGAGGACATGGATAGGTCGACCCTGGCTGCTCTTTGTCTGGGCCTCACCACTGACCTGTCCGGCATGGGTAGCCCTTACACATGAGCATATGCTCGCCGGCGTAGCTGCAATGGATAATAGGTTTGAATTGATATTCAATGAAAACTTTTAGTTAAATTTGAATTGTTTTTGATGCATACAAATTAAATAATTACTTAAAAATGATCACAAGAAATTCTTGGAAAGAAATCAAGCAGGGAACCAAAGTGAATCTGATGAATTTTCATAACGAAAAGAAATGTGTATGAACTAAGCGACAGTAAAACCAGTAGGTACTTGAACTAAACGGACTGGCCGCTGTTCAAGTTCACAACCAAACCTTGCTTTCATCAATTAAATCAGAGCGCAAAATTAGGTACTAAGTAAGTTAGATGACAAATCTGATGAAGTTATTACATCTATAACATCAACTCCGTTTCACTATAATGCCGTTTTTACTTTGGCCCAGTGTAAGGTCTTATACTGTATCGACCTGGATGCGTGGTGCTAACGCCTCACTAGATAAATGTTTGTCAATGAGGCGTCAATATCAAGATAAAGATGAACGATCAAAGTTTAGCTTCATATTACTAATCCTAAAAATTCTCTCTTATTACTCTGATACGATGCAAATACTCTCTTATAGTTCTTATCTCTGTCATGACCAGGGAACCCCCTAGGTGAAGGGCTGCAGCAAGGGAAACAACTAAAAGAGTATTGTAAAAGTTAAGACATGGGGTTTAATTCACAGACACCGTCAAGCCAACAACCTGTCGTTATAAAATACATTAGAATGTTCCTACATCTCCCTCCGGCTACTTACATGACCATGCTCCTTCCCACCGCTCTCGGTCGAACTTCCTCAGTCGCTCCGCACACTCACTGTCGCACCCCCCAGACATAAGAGAACGCGAAATGCGCTAATTTTCCCTTATACACTGGGGACCGTTCTACGCCCTCTTCCCTGCCAACACCCAGGTTGCCCCGTCGCCACGAGGTCCACGTTAAACAAAGTGACCAATAAAATCTACATAGAATGCACGTGTCACGGGAAACACGGGAAACGAATTGACGGAAAACGAAGTGTCATTTGTAAGAGCCAGAGCTGGGTAGTAACTTAACGAAAGTAACGCGTTACCGGTAACGCGTTACTTTTTTGTAACTTTTACAGTAACGCGTTCCTGCTATGATAGAAGTAACTTAGTAACGTGGAAAGTTCCTTTTTGTTGTGGAACTTTCACATTTATAAAAGTTCCTTTTGCAGTTACTCTTAGAGCAGAATGTACCTTCCCTCAACATTCAAAACTACACCATTTCCGCCCTCAAATATGTACCTGATTTTCTCTGATAAGGAATTTTAGGCCACCTGCAGAAAACCGCATTCCAATCACGCCGTTCATGCGTAGTGCGTTACCAGTTCGCCCTCTCACTTGCACTTGACCAACCCTGCCGTGGCATGGGGGAGGGGGTAGAATTAGATGCAAGACTTCTTACTGGGAGGAATTTCGTTGAAAATTTTGTTTTCCACAGAGAAAAATTACAGCCTGAATTTGTGTTTTAGCAAATTGGCTGCTTTCCGGAAATAAAATGGTCAAGTAACTTTCAAAGTAACTTTTCATTGAAAAGGAACTTCCAGTTCCTCTGATTAGTTGAGGAACTTTAACTTTAACTAGTTCCTTTTTTTCGGAAAGTAACGTAACTTTAACGCGTTCCTATTTTTTTGGTAACTTACCCAGCTCTGGTAAGAGCGATAGTCGAACCTAAAGCAACATATGGAGCTGAATCGCAGATGACGCAGAGAAGTAAGGAGCGGTTGGAAGCCCTAGAAATGGACCATCTTCGAAGATCATGCAGGGTGTCGAGACTGGAGCATATACCTAATAGGCAAACGAGAAGAAATGGGATCGGTAAAAACGATTGTGGATAGACTCGAGACGAGGCAGCTAGTTTGGAATGGACATGTCAGGAGAATGCAGGAAGAGAGGTGGCCAAGAAGGATGTTGGAATACAAGCCTCCGTACAGAAGGAAGCGGGGACCCCCGAGGAGCTCCTGGATGGATGGTGTTTAGAGGGCAATGGTGAAAAGGGGTTTGGGAGAGGGTGATTGGGAAGATGGAGATAGCTGGAGGTTGAGATGCGAGAAACGGCAGCAGCTGTAAATCCTCGTAAAAATATCATTGAATCCAATTGAAATATTTGACTGAACCTTTGAATAAATTTGGTAAAATGATGGTCTTAAATATTAAAGGTGAATATTGACCTTTTGAATATTGACCTTGCGGTGGACAAATGCTGGTATGGGTACTAGGGGGGTGTACCTATGTCGAAAAGGTACATCCTGGTAAAACCTAGTTAACGCCCTCTGGTTTTGCCATGCGGCAAGCTCGATGTCTCGAGTCAGTACTACCAGTAAATCCTACTTCCACGTCCTCGACGTGTCCACCGGGCAATGCGTGGCGGCCAATGGATGGTCGTTACGTAGCTAACGGAAGAGGGTGAATGGCGGCCCTCCGGCGCTATATAACCGGAACAACTCGACTAAGGGAAGGAAACCCTAACAGAAAAACCAGAAAGGAGACAACCTTTATCTTTAAAAAACAATACCAATTTCCTCTGCCATTGCCGGTCCCAAGCCCGGATGAGAAAGGAGGAGGGCCATCCTCTGGCGAGGCTAGCAACCTACCAGGGGATGTAAAACTATACATGCTCACAGAACCAATAATTGGCCTCGGATGAACGGATTGTCGAACCCTACGATGAACCCTGCGAGAAAAAGGAAATTGAGTATTTGGAAAAAATCAAACATAATGAGAATAGGTACCTGGAATATACGCTCTTGGAATAACAGGGACCAGGAAATTATTAATGAACTTGAGAATTTTAACATCGATATATGTGCCATTTCTGAGACAAAGAAGAAAGGGAAGGGTATTATGCAATATGGAAAATACTCTCTGATTTACAGCGGAGTGGATAAAGGTTGTAGAGCGAAAGAGGGAGTGGGAATATTGTTGCACAACAAATATGCACGCTGCATAAATGAGTGCAAGTACATTTCAGAACGCATACTTATGGTGAATTTACAGACCGATCAAGGAAACATCAATATTATATCAGTGTATGCCCCAGAGAATAACAAGCCTGCGCATGAAAAGGACAAGTTCTTTGACGATCTTCAAGACACTGTAGACAGTGTTATTGGAGGCGAAAGGATAATTTTGCTGGGGGACTTCAATGCTCGAGTGGGAAATGACATAATACCAGGGGTAAAACACCGGTTCAATGAAGATGTCTTAAACGACAACGGAGAACAATTAGTTATGTTTTGTGCAAGCAATGAACTTCGTTTAAATAACACTTTCTTTGATCACAAACTCCAGCATAAGTACACGTGGGAGAATACTAGGGGTCACAAATGCACCCTTGATTATATACTAACGAATAGAGGGATACATCCAACCCAGATACTGGATGTTCGTAGTTTAATTTCAGCTGACATTGGAAGTGATCATAGACTAGTATTAAGTAAAATGAGACTCAAATTTAGAAAGACCGTTAAATTAGAAAAGGTGTATGAAACGAAATATAACATTGAATCTCTACACGATATTTCCACTACAATCTTATATATGAACAGACTTAAGAGTAAAATTGATCTCACAAGTGTTACTGAGGAAGACGATGTAAATCAGAGTTGGAACAAGATTAAGCATAATATCATGGGAGCGGCAGAAGAAGCACTTGGACAAAGAAGAGTGTTAGCTAATAAAGATGATTGTAGCACAAGGAAAACACCCTGGTTCTGCGAAGAAGTCAAAGCACTCTCTCAACAGAAGAGAGAGGCATATTTGGCTCATCGCAATCAGAATACACAGCAGTCATACTTGGAGTATAAGGTGGTTAGAAATGCAGTGAATGCAGATATTAGAAGAATAAAACAAGGATATTGGGAGAAGTTCTCAAAGGAAATGGAACACGACTTTTTTGGGCTGCAGAAGCAAGTATGGAAAATAATACAAAATCAAAAAAAAGAAATAAAAGAATTCGTGGAAACCAAAAAAATAGAAATAGATAAGTGGACGCAGTACTTCACCAACTTATTTCAGGGAGCAGAGATGAGTGAATTGGAAGATGTCGGACAGAATGTAGAAGAAGTGAGTGTGTCGGAGACTGAAGTGAGAATTACATTAAAGAAGCTAAGAAATAGAAAATCGCCCGGGGAAGATGGTATTACTAATGAACTTCTAAAATATGGAGGATCAGCACTTGCGGGAGAGATAACAAAACTCTTAAACAAGATCATGGAGAATTCTAAAATCCCTGATGAGTGGAGGACAAATATTTTAATACCCATTTTCAAGAAGGGCGATAAAATGGAGCCGGGAAATTATCGGGGAATAAACCTTTTATACACCATGCTCAAATTCACAACCAAGATCATTACAAGTAAGCTCGACAATTTAATAGAGCTACAAGATGCACAGCAAGGATTTCGGAGGGGCAGATCATGCATTGATGCAATATTTGCAGTAAGACAGATTGTAGAGAAATCTTTGGAATACAACAACCCTGCATACATGTGTTTTATTGACTTGACAAAGGCATTTGATCGAATCCGGCTGATAGACATAATCAATATCCTCATTCAAAGGAACATTCCACAGTCTATCATTAGAGTTATACAAGATATCTACAGCAATAGTAAAATTAAGGTCAAATGTAACGGACAGTTCTCTGAACCAATTGATATGAACATGGGTGTAAGGCAAGGAGATTCTTTAAGCCCGCTTCTTTTTAACTTGATTATGGATGAAATTATAAAGTCTGTTCGAGGAATTAAAGGATACAGTTTGGGTAGAAGTACGATAAATATTATTTGTTATGCAGACGACGCTATATTAATAGCTGATAACGAGGACGACTTACAGAGATTGGTTTTTAGGTTTAATAATGCTTGTAGTTTGTATAATATGGAGATTTCTACAAATAAGACGCAGACAATGACGATTGCTAAAGAGCCCATTCGATGCAAAATAGTGGTTAATGGTGACATTATTGAGCAAGTTTTAGAATACAAGTACTTGGGAACGACTATCACCAGTTATGGACACATAGAGAAGGAGGTGAATGGACAAATCATGAAGGCCAACAGAGTAGCGGGATGTTTGGGAGATGTTATATGGAGGAACAAGTTCTTGCGCCAGGATGCGAAGTCGCAGATATATAAGAGCGTAATAAGACCCATTATATCCTATGCTTCTGAAACAAGACCCGACACATCTAAGACAAGACATCAGTCGCAGGTAACCGAAATGAAAGTCTTAAGAAGAATATTAGGTAAAACGAGACTGGATCGGATACGGAATGAAAGTATAAGGGACACCTGCAGAGTTACAGATGTGGCTGATTGGATTAAGGAAAGAAGACTTCTTTGGGATGAACACATTTCAAGGATGGATCAAGGGCGATTAGTTAGGGTTGCACGGGACAATCGGCCCAGAGGAAAGAGAAGAATAGGACGTCCAAACAAGAGATGGAAGGATTCATTAGAATGAAGAGCTCAGTACAAAACGTTTTAAATTGGTTTTGAACAGGATTGTATCCTATATATAAGTTAAAGAAGAAGAAGAAGATTGACCTTGCAAAATAAAAGAGTGATTGGATGAACCAATCAGATTTTTTTTAATTTGAACCAATCAACGGATCTCGAAATAATTTATGTCTGCACACTCCACAGGTGGTCTTAATGAACAATTGTGTGCAACATTTCAGCTCTATTGAAGAATCAGTGTGACCTGTATTGCGGTATCAAGGAGGTTTTAATACACACAAAAACAGACAAACAAAAATAATAAAAAATGAAAACGAGACAAGAACTTCTCTCATTCGATGACAGTGAATAATAATTTTATGGTTAACCATAAAAGCGTTCGCTTCGCGAATATTTTTCGACAATTTGTTGAAACAACAAGTTGTCTAAAATGCCCAACAATAACAGTAAATAAAATACATTAATAAATACAAATAATGTACTATAATATACAAATATATTTTTGGCTTTACCATAGAGACAACCAAATGCTGCCATTTCGCACGTTTTGAGAGCACACGAACAAATCTATAACTATTTTCGTAGAAGAACTGCTTCTACCATGCCACCTCACAAACAGCCACTGAGCTTGTTTTCACTGTCCATGAAGAAAGTCGTTCAGGTCATCCACTCGTCAGCACTCAACATAGCTCAAATATCTGAAGAACATGAAGCCAAAGAAGCCATCGACACAGTGCAGGGATTGTTGACTGATCATATAGGACCTGGCTTGTGGGACTCTCTGTTTGATAGAAGCCAAGTGATCTTAAGCTCTCAAGTCCCAGCCTCATTCTCCAACAAAACTCATCAGATTATTTGTTCAATCCTAATACACGATGATTCCAGGATCTGTGTCATCAGGAATCCTTTGGATTTTGATTTAAACTACTTTTCTCAGCTTCAACTAAGAAATATTGTGAAATTGGATATCGAAAAACTTTTAGATTCAAACATTTTGCAAGTAATAGGCAATAATTGTCATAAACTTATGTATATTAAATTGTTTACGTCAGATATTGTCCGGGATGTCCAACTGTTGGCACCCTGCAAGCAAATTCGTTCTATCTACATAGGACCGAGCCATAACGTTGTAGACATCTTGGGCCGAGAAATCGCAGTGAGTAGAAGAGAGCCACTAGGACCCAGTATATAAAACATAAATTAAAAAAAATATTAATACATTTATAATTGCTATTAAAAATATTATTTTTATTACAAAGATGATTACGTAAAGTGGAAATGCTCATTTGTTATAAATGCGATTTACTAAATTTAAATACTTTTGCAAAAATCATTAAAAAAATAATTGTTATGGCTCTTATGTGCAGACCGATCACATTCAATGAGTGTAATGCAATTGGGCGTCATTTTATAACCTACCTGTGTTTTTTGAAATTTAAACTTGAACCGTTTGACCGATCAACTTAAAACTTTGCATGGTCATTGGAACCAACATTATCTGTATTTTTGAAATTTTTGAGTCTAATCTGTGTTTAAATCCAAAAATTATTTACATTTTACGGACATTTTGCTTGTTGTCTGTCAAATTTCTCGAAAATGTTTCATCACGGCAACTTCGACTCTTCAGTTCCAAGGTTGAGCAGAGACTTTCATATGCATATGAATTACTAATAATGACCGTACAACAGATCGATCTGTTATTGCGTACACACACTAATATCATATAAGTTGTCTCATGTTTATTTTTAGAACGAGATCCTGTGATTTTTTAAAATTAACAAGGAACCGTTAGATTGATCAACTTAAAACAACTTCAATTTAAAACATGGTTATTGGGATATATATTTTTTATTTAAAACTCTGCCAACAACAATTGTTGGTTGCCAACAAGGACACAGAATAATACACAACATAAATGAAAAGATAACTAAATTAACAAAATCATGAGAAGTGACTAAAATAAGGTAATAAACATTTGAACTATGAAATTAATGATATAAATGGTTTTTCAAAATAATAACTGATCTCCTAATTACATCTATAACTATACTATTTAACAAAGTCTTATGCAACTTGTGCTTCACTACAAATGCTTTCAAAAATCCAGGAATTGTTCCTCGTGACCCAACCATTAGTCCTACGATGTCGACATGAAGCAAACCATACATTCTTGAGTATTCCCCTATAGTTGGTTCATAATACTTCCGTTTTTCTTCATCAACTTCAACATCAACATATTTTAGGAATTTTTTTGTGATTTTCATACAAGTCTGAGACGAAATTCAAGAATTATTGGCCTTTAAGGAAATTTTCAATAGACATAATTTCGGTTCGAATTGTTGCGCGTATTCGTGCTCGCTCATCAACGCGTTACACAGAGCGTTTTTCTATATAATATAGGTAATATCGGCATTGACGTCATGGGGCTCAGCATTGCCATGTCAAAAAAGAATTTACCATGGTCACACATTGTTGTGGCTTTAAAATGACATCACCGGGCTCACATGCGTCACACAAAGATTTCTCAACAATATGTTAAATACAATCTCATTTTGATGTTTTAATAATGAAAATTTAATTTTTTCGGATGTAAAGTATATTGGTCATAATTGTAATATTTACAAATTTACACAATAACAAAAATTAATGGACTTCCCTGTATTATAAATCCAACAAATACAAGCCCTAGAACCGTCTGTGACGGTACCATATGAGATAGTTTCTGCTCCTTACTCGAACGTATTAGGTACTAGAATTTCGTCACAGACTTGTATAAAAATCTCAAAAAATTCCTAAAATATTGGTCCAAATAACCATGCAAAGTTTTATGATGATAAATTGAACCTTTATGATTAAACGGTTTCGTGTGAATTTTCAAAAATCGCAGGATGTCCTTCAAAAAATATACCTGGGGTCACTCATATGATATAAGTGTGTCTACACAATATCAGATCGACTGTTGAACGTTCATTATCAGTTTCGTATGCGTTTGAAAGTTTCTGCTCTATCTTCCTTGCCTTGACCTGAAGAGTCGAAGTCGCCGTGAATTTGACAGCCAACACGCAAAATGTCCGTAAAATGTCAATAACTTTTGGATTTAAACACAGATTAGTATGAAAAATGAAAAAATTCAGATAATGTTGGTCCCAACCATCATGCGAAGTTATAAGTTGATCGTTCAATCGGTTCTAGTTTAAATTTCAAAAAACACAGGAATTATGGTTTTAAATTTTAACCAATGGGAAGATTTGGCTGAAACTTTTTATGATTGGGTACAATGTTGGTTGAAATGACTAAATTTCAAAGTGATTGGATGTACCAATCTAAAGATAATTTTTTTAAATTTTAACCAATCCGGGGATTTCAAAAAAATTAGGGTCTGCAAATCTCATATTTGGTCTGGACATGTGTGCAAAATTCAGTTCGATCGAATAAACGGTGCGATCTGTATACAAGCAGACGACAGACAAAAAAAAAGAGGTCCGTGCCAAAAGAGCCAAAAGGAGACGCTCGCTTCGCTCGCTCAACAATCTTATTTTGATGTTTTAATAAAGAAAATTTAATTTTTTCGGGTGTAAAGTATATTGGTCATAATTGGGATATTTACACATTTACACAATAACAAAAATTAATGGACTTCCCTGTATTATAAATCCAACAAATACAAGCCCTAGAACCGTCTGTGACGGTACCATATGAGATAGGTTCTGCTCCTTACTCGAACGTATTAGGTACTTATAATAAGTGACCGTGTAAAATGGTGAAAATTGGTATAATTAAAATATTTTTTATTTTCCACAGTCGATATTATTGGATCTCTTTCCAAACCTGCAATACTATCGGGCCACTTACATAATGGGAGATGTTGTTTCATCGAGGAAGAAGAGAAAACCACTCCAACTAAGATCCATTGGAAAAGTCAATTGTTCAGTCGGAGATTTAAACAAATTCATCTCGCTCTGTCCCAATCTCCAACGCCTTGACTTATTGTTTATTAAGCATACCGATATAATCCAGATATTCGAAACATTATTAGCCAGCAGTTTGGACATACAAGAACTGAAAGTTGTCGGTGATAATTTCCGTATAGAAGAACACATCAGTTTTGAAAGATTGATCAGGGTAAAAGGAGAACACCTGAAGAATTTGTATTTCGCTTTTGACGGAAATGTTATTCCACCATTGCTTGTCAACGCAATATTATCCTGCAAGAACCTAAATCGATTACATTTAGGCTCATCCAGTGAAGGCATACATTTTGACGTGCATCAGATGCCTAATTATAAGCAATTGAATGCTAATAGAATGTTGCCAAACCTTGAATCATTTGAGCATTCCTGTTGGAGTGTGTATGACATCAAGATACTTTCTACAATTCTAGGATACTCCAAAATCTCAAAGTTAAGGATTCAAGCATACGGCAGTGATACTTTTGATGCACTTGTTGAATCGTTACGCAACGTTCAATTGGAAAGTCTTTCTGAACTGGTACTCCAAGCGAACTTCATTTTGCGTGTAAATCATCTGCGGATTTTCTGCGAGAACTTTCCAAATTTGTCACAAATGAACATTATTCAAAATCTCGATTATGACCCAGAAACCGTGGAGTATATGCACAGGATCAAGAAAGAAGCCGAAGAAAATAATCTTGATTTCAAAATGTTTATTTCCAACCGTTTGATGTAAAAATATTATCGACTGTTTCTGTACTGTTTGTGGACGTTATGCCGACTGAATGTTTGGCAGATATTTCATTACCATCCCTCCCACCCTCCCACCCACCCTCATACCCTTATACCCAGTTCACGTGAGGATTCGATCACGACCCAGTTCAAATAAAATCGAAATTAATATGCTGCAAGTATAATGTTGGACTTAATACTTGATACACGTAAATTCCAGCATTATTTTGTAAGTTCTTTGTTTTAAGAATTCGTTCATGATTCAGATTTCGATCGCGATCTTTACACCTCAATCGAGATTTGGATCATGATCGAGTTCGATTGAGTTGCTTTTACACATATTTTCGATTGAGATTTTAGATCATGATCGTATCCTCAGTGAGAACAAGTTATTAAGACGAGTTTACTATTATGCTATATTTTTTATCGTGGGCGTCTCTTCATGATCAGGTTCGAATCCGTTTCCATTATTTTATGTTTCGCTATACGTAGGTCAAAATGAATTAACGGATCAGGCCAAGTTTTTCAAAAAAAAACAATCAATACTATACTGATTGCTGACATAATGAATTTCAGCATATTTATCCATTGGTTTCCCGGGAAAACTGATGTTTTCCCGCATGTAAGCATGTAAGGTTGCATGGAAAATACCCTAGCAAACGAATTTTCTCGAAATATTTATATAATACCTACAGGCTATATGAACACTGAAACCAATTAAAAACGGAATCTGAACAAAACAGATTGGCTGCTGGTCAGGTTCCTTTACAATCAATCCTTGTTATTATCAATGAAATCAGAGCTCACCTACTAGAGTTAGATGATGCGTTAACACAGCCTTCATGGGATGATGCCTTCTTTCAAATACCGTTTATTATTTGTTCGCATGTACCTTGAGCCTTGACCATTGCAAATGATCAGTTCTGTTTGACTTCAGTGTGCATAGCAAGAGCGTATTCAGATAGGGGGGAGGGGGCATGCCCCCTCCCCCGAATTCACGTTTTCATCTGAGAAAATAAGCACATTTAAAATAATATGTGGAAAAAAACACTTCAAAATAGACAGTTCTTGTCAAAAACGTTCCAAAATGGTTATATTTGAGTTAAATTCAAAAACTTTTCTGGGGCTATACGCCTAGGACTTGCATATCCTAATGAGTTCAATAAATGTGCGTATTCTTCAACCTCTAGACCAATTTTTTGATATTTTGTAATTTATAATTCCCCAAAATAGCTATATGTACACTGCGATTCAAAATTGCACCCAAATAAATGACCTTGATCCAAAATTTTCCATGGGGCTGCGCCCCTAAACCCCCTGTTTTACACTGTAATTTTTCAAAATATTAGTTATGTCCGGCCCCTCCCCACCGAAATTTCATTCTGGATTCGCCCTTGGTATAGATGGCTTACAAAGTTGCAAGCAGAATAATTTTACTATTGATTCATGGTTTGTGTTAAATGTTTATGGCTTGTGTTTTTTAAAGGGGAATTTCGCTGCCCGTTTCGGTTATCGCTTCACGCGTTAAGCTGGGTTCCCATAATTCGCTTTCGTGTCGCATTCGGTTCGCTTTCGCGTCGCGAAGTTTGTAGTCGTTTCCATAATTTCTGTTTCGCGCGTTTCGCGTATCCATGGATACGCGAAACATAAATAGTATTCTGCCAAAAGTTAAAAACAAAATGACGAATAATAATCAGATAATAAGCAAGAAAGGCAAGAAAATGCGGAAAAAGTGAAACTTGAAAGTTGAAACGTCAAAACCTTAAAACATATGTGCATTAATTGAATATCGAATATAAGCTCGAGGTCGACCGGAAATGGAGATTCGATATATCGCATCACTTCCGGATTTCGCGCGTTTCGGTCTCGTCGAAGTTGAAGTTGGTCCAACATTTTTGCATTTCGGAGACGAAATTAAACATGGACGATTTTCTGTGTTAAAAGGTAGCCATTTTGCGAAAGCGAACCGAATGCGAAACGAAAGCGAAGTATGGGAACCCAGCTTTACACGGAGCATTTTCCTAGTTATGATTTTGTTTTAATGATTCTACTAACCTCTTTTCAATTCAATGATTGATGGTTTTAAATAAAGCGTGGTCGATTTTGTTTGCATTTTGAAGAAAGATTTTGAGATCGTTTGGAGCAGAAATGGTGGAACGAAATGAATGAAACTTTAACAAGGAGAAGATAAAGACTATAACTAAAGTTTGTTTGTTACCTTGAACTTTTTCATATATGTTTTAATTTAAATTATTGTTGAGCTAGTGGTCTTCTAATTTTCGTGCACTTTTGGCATGGACCTCTCAACTACCAAAGCCATTCCTTGAATATGTACCTATACTTACCGAGCCTCATAGTTATAAAACCACATAATTTAATAAATATCTAGGATTATAACCAATACTAATTAGTTGAATCCAACTTGACAGTATTTGTATTTGAAACATGATATTAAAATATAATTAAACAAGATCCCAAGAAATTCTTTGGAAAAGTGCAGAAGCAGCCAAAGCATGCCAGGTAAACTTTAAAATTCACCAAACCAATGACATTGAGGAAATATTTCTTGTGTGATTTCTATGCGTGTACGTTTTAGCGTACTTTACCCCAAAATTTGCTTAGGACTACACCCTGACGTGATGTGTGTAAATACTTCAAATGTCGACCAGGCTGCGTGATGCTAACGCGTCACTAGATAGATGTTTGTCAATGAGGCTTCAATATCAAGATCAAGATGAACGGTCAAAGCTTAGCTTCATATAACAAATCAAAAAAGAACGTATCGATCTCTGATAACAACTGATACGATACAAATAATCTCGGATAGTTCTTATCTCCATTTCTCTGAAGGTTTAGTCTCTCAAGTCTATTCTGTCAAGTAACGTCTGTCAAACACACTCCTTTCAGTAAGCTACGTGCTTGTCAAAATACAGAATCGCTTCAGAAGAACATTCATCAACAGCGATTCATTGGTTGACACGTTGCCATGACGTTTCTTTATCATTACACGGACCCGGATGGAATGAAGGGAATCTACAGGCAAGGAATGATCGAGGCGAGTGGGCAAGACGATTTCGACGGTACAGGAGTCTATTTCACAGAGATGAAGCCGCCTCCTGTGAACTCCGCAGAAGACATCTCGTTGAACAACTACGGACATTCCTGGAGAGTAAACAGGATTATGAGGTGGTTCAAGTTTGAGCTGAGGGAGTTGCCAATTGGAACCGTTAAACTTACAATCGCCGGGGACAGGAATATTTGGAAGTGTCCAGTTAATGTTCCACTTCAAGGTAAGTACAATGTTTTCTTAGAATAATCTATTTACCTACTGTGTACCAAATTAATTGTTTTGGTATTACAAAAAAGTTAGCAAATCTCCCGGATAAATTGAGTGTTTGCGTGCATTGCAGTTAGCTGGTTCTTGCCCGTCCGTGTCGCCAACGTTTCTCAACGATTAAACGATATTGTCATTTCACTCAGTTCTTATATTTCACGGTAAATGTCAGAGCAGTTCATTTATTGACTTTCTGGTACTTCACGTGCCAATCATAAGGGATATAAAAGACAGGCGAAATTCAACCATCAATATCTCAAAACCAGCTCTCGTCAGTGGACTGGTTTATAACCGAGGAAGCCTTTCCAATTGATATAACTTCATGAGATACGATTTAACACTATTATTTTCTTCACGTTCGCAGGTCGCCGACGCCGAGTTCTGTACCACTACACAAACGAGAAGTGTAAAAACGGAATCCTTGATTCTGGCGTCATCAAAGCTGTCCGACCGCACGGTGGTCAAGGACTCGGTGCAACAATGCCTGTAGCTGTGTATTTCACAGGATTACCTCCAAGTGCGGTCAAAGAAGACCTTCTGTTCAACATGTACGGCACAAGAGACACATCTAAACAAGACCTCATGGAGAAGACGAAGTTCTGGTTCAAGTTCTATGAAGAAGACATTCCTAATGTTGAGAAGAGATCCACTCTTCAGAACAGGAACGAGTGGATCTGCAGAGAAGATGTGCAAATACATCTGTCGACTTGTCCTGGAAACTTGCCGATGCGTGGGCGACGTGGACCCTCAATACTTCAATACAATACTTCAAGCTTGGACTCCCATCGTCACGTGACATCAGGTCCTGGACACAGTTCAAGAGTTGGTGGACAAAGAAGTGGCACCCTAACGCCCAATGTGCTCCCGTCAAAGGCTTCAACTTCAACCTCCCAGCGTATCTTGATAACCGGCCCTGGACATGGATCAGGAGTACGAGGACAAAGAAGTAGCACCCCCGCGACCAATGTGCTCCCGTCAAGGCCTACAAACACCGAGCTCCTCGTGGACATTGCCAACCGGCTCTTGGCATGGATCAGGAGTTAGTGGACAAAGAAGTAGCACCCCCTCGACCAATGTGCTCCCGTCAAGGCCTCGCTCGAGCCGCTCGAGTTCGCAACCTGTCCCTGGTGCCAACTTCTCAACCCCACACGGTAACACACGATTCGGAAAGCAGCCTTCAAACAGCGTGCGAAAACCATGTTGCATCAAAAGTACTTTCACAATTTTTTCCGCATGCTTGCATACCATGCAAGCTTTAAGCCCCATTAACACGGTGCAATTTCTTGAACAACTTATGTGACACAGAGGTTCTGCTCGTGCGCTGTATCACTTTTGAGATGATAAAGGGAATCTGCACATGTGCAGAACTTTTGTGACACAGAAGTTGTTCAAGAAATTGCACCGTGTAAATGGGGCTTGAGCAAAATGTGTTTTAGTGATTCGGATGGGAATGGCGATGGGAATAGGGATGGGGATGGGGATGGAGGTTGAGCACTTGGGGATGTTTTAGTTGGGGCTACATTCTGTATGTGGTTTGTATGTGGTTGAGTGTTACTGTGATCCATGTGCCGGGAGAAGAATCGCATCACACGTACTCTAGCAGATGATCGTTTCTACTTTAGTCGGAGGTGCGCTCTGAACTTCAGATCTACTAATAATGATTAATCAATTGGGAAATGCGCAGAATAAGCTTCTGAAGAAGGAATGTGCGCTTGGTATTTAGACTTTTCTTGGCTACTTTAAAAACCCAGAGGTGCATTTTGGCGGCCTTCAGGGAATTGCATCTGTCAGTTCTCAACCAATTCGCTCTGTTCATACGAATGGTCAATTCTATACCGTAGCCAGGCTCCCAGAAGGCGGTGTCGTATGCAAACTGTCCAAGTCCAGCATAGGCGGAGTAGTGACGTACTCATGGTATTGATGACGTCGACAACACAGAATATGTAGCTGAATGGACTTATTGTGGATAATGTCACCAAGAACACCGAACCCCAAGCAAACGCTTCCTACTCAGTCAATTTGTGATGGAATGACTGTGTGTTCAGGGCATTGGTAGTACAGTCGAGGGTATACTCGGGTATACGTCGTGAAGTACACTATTTTTTACCTGAGCGTAGTTATAAATATTGGGTTAAACGCTGAATTCGGGTCACCTTCGTGTATCTGTAATAAGGGCATACTTGTTCCAAAAAATGTATGTATAAATGTGTCATAATATTGTCAAATAGACATTAGGATACCGCCTTGTAAGGCTTTAATAGAAACTTTATAGTTTAAAAAAGTTTTAATGTCTTTGAACAAACAATAATAATATGTTTTTAAAAATCACAATAAATTCTTGGAAGAAAAAAGCAGGATTTAGTAAAGTATTCAACTGACGTAATGCTTATGTCAAGTCAAACCGTAATGTAAAGTAATGTAAAGTATTTCTTATTTCATTCATAAAGTAAAATGGAAATTCAGCGAAACGAAATTGTCTGCTGGTTATGTTCCTTGACAACCGATCTGTTATTATTAAACAAATCAGATGTCACACACTAGAGTTAGATGACGAGTAAGCGTAGCCTCATCGGATGGTGCCATCAAACCTTTAGCAATCGTTCCGTTTCCATCGAATACCGATTTTACTCTGGCCAAGTGTACGTACAGTACCAACATGGCTGCGTGGTGCTAACGCGCCACTAGAAAGATCTTTGTCAATGAGGCGGCGGTATTAAGATTAAAATGGACGGTCAAAGCAATAAGCTTCATGCAATTATTCCAAAAGAAGGTATCGATCACTGATAACGACTGATACAATACAAATAATCTCGGATAATTCTTATCTTCGTTCTCTCTATGGTTCAGTCTCTCAAGTCCTGTGGGTCTTGGCGTCTTTCAAACAAACAGCAGCTTCTAGTCTAAATACAGCATCACTTCAGAAGAACATTCTTTATTCATTGGTTGACACGTTGCCATGACGTTTCTTTATCATTACACGGACCCGGATGGAATGAAGGGAATCTACAGGCAAGGAATGATCGAGGCGAGTGGGCCAGACGGTTTCGACGGTCCAGGAGTGTATTTCACAGAGATGAAGCCGCCTCCTGTGAACTCCGCAGAAGACATCTCGTTGAACAACTACGGACATTCCTGGAGAGTAGACAGGATTATGAGGTGGTTCAAGTTTGAGCTGAGGGAGTTACCAAGTGGAACAGTGAAACTTACAAACGCCGGAGACAGGAATATTTGGAACTGTCCAGTCAATGTACCACTTCAAGGTAAGAACAACGTTTTCTTAGAAGAATCTATTTACCTACCTACTGTGTAATTATTTGTTTTGGTTTTACGAAGGCTATACAATGTCTATGGTTTTACACAAAATTTACCAAATCTCCCGGATAAATTGAGTGTTTGCGTGCATTGCAGTTAGCTGGTTCTTGCCCGTCCGTGTCGCCAACGTTTCTCAACGATTAAAAGATATTTACATTTCACTCAGTTCTAATATTTCACGGTAAATGTCAGAGCAGTTCATTTATTGACTTTCAGGTACTTGACGTGCCAATCAAATGGGATATTGAAGAAATGTGAAATTCAACCATCAATATTTTAGAACCAGTTCCCGTTAGTGGGCTGGTTTTTAAACTTGGCGGCCATTCAATTGACTACTTCATAAGACACGATTTGATAAAAATTGTAAGATTAACATGACGTGAGATAAAGAATGCCTTCTGATAACATCGCTTGGAGTTATGACGTGATTACTGATATGACTCATTACTCATTAGTAATCAAGCTCAAGCAATTGTCATATCTCAATATCTATCAATTGCCAGCTTATTATCAAACAAAATGACTGGTGTCACATTAAATAAAAATGTGATTAGATGAACGCATACAATCGTTCTTACTATCTCTGAGGTACAGTTGCAAGGGTGTCTTCAGGATAAAATTTATGGTGGAACCGGACATAATTAAAAAATTATAAAAATTACAATGGAAATTATGGGTGGTTGTGGGCTCAGACCACGAAAAAATGTTCAGTCAAGGTCATTCGTTTTGGTTGAATATTGAATTGCAGCAAAACTACAATTATCTATTTAAGAGACTTTTTGAAATTTTAACTTAATTCCAAGCATTTTCGTACGATTTTGACAAGATCTGTCATTTTTATGATTTTTTTTTAGTGTGTTTGTATTTTTTTATGCGAAGCCCTGATTTCGGGGGGGGGATAGCCGCGGCCCCCATGCTCCCCCCCACCCTTTTGAATACGCTCTTGCACAATTGTCTTAGAAAGATGTTCTGTCAGTTAGTGAAATGTCTAAGACTTTAGAATTCACTTTGACCGACATTTTATCGAGAGCGAATGTGTTTCTTTATTTTCAATTGATTCTCTTCACTCTGTCACGTTCGCTTTGTCAAAATAGCTCATAGGTTCGTCCCTCCCTTGTCATACCGCTAATTAACATAATAATACCATTATTTTCTTTACGTTCGCAGGTCGTCGACGCATAGTTCTGTACCACTACACCAACGAGAAGGGTAAAAACGGAATCCTCGATTCTGGCGTCAACAAAGCTGTCCGACCGCACGGTGGTCAAGGACTCGGTGCAACAATGCCAGTAGCTGTGTATTTCACAGGATTGCCACCGAGTGCGGTCAAGGAAGACCTTCTGTTCAACATGTACGGCACAAGAGACACATCTAAACAAGACCTCATGGAGAAGACGAAGTTCTGGTTCAAGTTCTATGAAGAAGACATTCCGAATGTTGAGAAGAGATCCACTCTCCAGAACAGGAACGAGTGGATCTGCAGAGAAGATGTGCCAATACATCTGTCGACATGTCCTGGAAACTTGCCGATGCGTGGGCGACGTGGACTCTCTCACAACACTTCAAGTTCGAACTCCCATCGTTACTTGACATTCGTTCCTGGACACAGTTCAAGAGTTGTTGTACAAAGAAGTGGCGCCCTCGCGCCCAATGTGCAGCCATCAAAGGCTTTAACTTCAACCTCCCAGCGTCATCTAATAAAAGTCACTGGGCACAGTTTAAGAGTTGGTGTACAAAGAAGTAGCACCCCCGCAAAAAATGTGCTCTCATCAAGGTCTACAAACACGAGCTCCCCGTCCACATTGACAACCGGCACTGGACATGGTACAGGAGTTGGTGGTCACATAGGAAGCTACCCCGCGAAGAATGTGCTCCCGCCAAGCTCGAGCCGCTCAATCTCACGATCTGTCCCTGGTGCCAAAAACTCAACCCCACACGGTTACACACGATTCGGAAAGCAGCCTTCAAACAGGGTGCAAAAACCGGGTTGCATTGAACGCACTTTCACTAATTTTGCTTCATGCTTGCATGCTGTGCAAGCTTATGCAATATGTGTTGCAGTGATTCGAATGTTGCCGGAGATGGGGAGGGTTGTGGACTTGGGGCATGTTTTAGTTTTGGCTACATTCTGTATCTGAGTTGAAGCTATGATCCATTTGCCGGGAGAGGGATCGCATCACACGTACTCAAAGTTCGGTGACAGGCAAAGATAAACCCTGTTTAGCATTGCCAGGTATAGGGCGGCCCTTGCTAGCGCGGGTTCAACTTAGCCTGTCACCGACCATAGCAGATGATCGTTTCTGCTTTAGTCGGAGAAACGCTCCGAATTTCAGACATCTGCTAATAATGAATTATCAATTGGGAAACGCGCAGAAGAAGCTTATGAAGAAGGAATGTTCGTTTGGTATTGCGTTTTTTCGTGGCTAAATTACATCTGTTCAGTTCTCAGCCAATTCGCTCTGTTTATACGAATGGCTAATTCCCAGAAGGCGGTGTCGTTTGCAAACTGTCCAAGTCCAGCATAGGAGGAGTAGTGACGTTCTCGTGGATTGGTGACGTCGACAACACAGAATATGTAGCGGAATGGACGAAAGCGGATACACCTAGAACACCGAGCTCCAAGCACACCCTTCCTAGTCAGTCAATTTGTAATGAATGTGTGACAGAGTGTTCAGTGCAGTTGTAGTGCAGTCGAGGGTATACTCGGGTATACGCCGTGAAGTACACTATTTTTTACCTGAGCGTAGTTTTTGAGCGAGCGGAGCGAGCGTCACCACGGTACTCTTATGGCACTTTCTCTGTGTGTTTTTTTTTTTTTTTTTTTTTTTTTTGTCGGCACTGCCGAGATCAAACCGCTCAAGCAATCGATCTGAAATTTTGTACACATACTAACGTACTCTATGCGGTCCCTGGAATCGTTTTTGAACGGGCTCCCGTGATTGGTTAAAATTTAAAAAAAAAATTCTTTCGATTGGTTGCATCAATCAATTTGAAATTTGGCAAAAACATTGCAACCAACATTGTACCCAATCATAAAAAGTTTCAGCCAAATCCTCCTATTGGTTCAAATTTAAAACCATTTTTCATGTGATTTTTGACATTTAAACTAGAACAGATTGACCAATCAACTTAAAACTTCGCGTGGTCATTGGTACCAACATTTTATGTATTTTTGCCAATTTGCAGTCTAATCTGTCGTTATTTTCAAAAGTTTTGTCATTTTAAGGTCATTTTATTCCATAATCTTGAAAAATGTATACTAAATTGTCATTCCTGCCTTCTTTAAGCTTCTGTTCCAAAGCAAGGCCTGTAGAGCAGCCAAGCTATCCACAATGTACAGTAAAATGAAAGCATTTTTGAGCTGGCGCATAAAATCGGATGCAGTACGAAGGCCAAATCCTCTAATTGGTTTAAGTTTAAATTATGTCTTCTGATTGGTCGACAATCAAAATGTTCACATTAAGTTCAAATTTTGCATGGTGATCAAGACCAACTTAATATTAAATTTTTCACATTGTAAGCCCAATCAGTCAAGTATTAATTGTAATTTTACGAGTTTAGTATGGGATGTCACAAGAGATTTCTGGAGAAGGTATGTAGGTAAGACTTCACGACACAATGGATCTGTTATTCATCCAGAGTATTCAGTGGTCGAATTGGGGGGGGGGGGGATGCGGGGGGATGGCATCCCCCCATGGGGAATATATTGATGGTTCCATCCCCCCATGGCTAATTTTTCTACTTCACCATCCCCCCATGAGAGATTAAAAATGCACTTCAGAACGTCTCAAAATTGATTTTAAAGTGTCAAAAAACCAAAAAACGCCCTGCGGGGCAAGGTTTTAGAGCATTCCGCTTACATCTTATTGGAGTGAAAACTGTGAAAAATTAAAAGAAAGTTGAAATCAAAATAACTACAACTCAGAAAGTCTCAAAATTGATTTCAAAGTATCAAAAAAATCAAATAACGCCATGTGGGGCAAGGGTTTTGGGGCATGCCCCCCACACCTTATTGGAATGAAAACAGAAAAGTGAAAAAAAATATAAAAATCAAAATAACTATAACTCATAACGTCTCAAAATTGATTTCAAAGTATCAAAAAGCCAGATAACGAACGCATGGCAAGTTTTGTTCCTCACTGCCCCCCCCCCCCCCACCCCCCGGGCAGAAATCCTGCCAGTACACCATCCCCCCATGGACTGACTTCCAATTCGACCACTGAGAGTATTATGGAGATTTAAAAATTGCAGAGAAAATCGTCTTGTGCCGTGTCGTGCATCGTTACTATGGGGATGTTGCATGTTCTGTGCTCGCTCATCAACGCGTTACACTGAGCGTTTTCCTAGTAAGTATTGGGATAAACGCTGAATACGGTTCACCTTCGTGTATCTGTAATAAGGGCATACTTGTTCCAAAAAATGTGTGTATAAATATGTCATGAAGTTGTCAAAAAGAGATAAGGATACCGCTTTTTAAGGCTTTAATAAAACTTTTTAGTTTAAGAAAGTTTAAATGTTTTTGAACAAACAATTATGATATGTTTCAAAAAATCACAATAAATTCTTGGAAGAAAAGAAGCATAATTTCTTATAACAAAATGCATTTTTCCTTGCGTTTTTGCGTTTGCTGATAATTTGTTTAGTATATATGACACAATTGACGTAATGTGTATGTCACGTCAAACCGTAAAGTAAAGTAATGTCATAGTATATTCATCTGCCTAGTAGCGTCACTTATAGCCAATTTAACATTGACGCGCTAGTTTCAAATGTCGACGGTGGCGTCCCAAGTAACCACAGCAGTAAACAGCACTTTACCATTCACATTTGCATGTAAACAAAGCCTAGATTGACGTCTTTTTGCATAATTTCACTATTTACCATTAAATAATGCTGCTTGTGACATGTGACACTTAGTACACAATATAAAATGGTATAGTTAGCTTCACGTTAATCAGTTTTTGTTGCAAAATACTGTGAAATTCGAAAGATAGAAGACATCACGGCGCGGCGCAGAGACTGGATGAAGGTTAGGTAGTAAGTTCATTCATTTTCTCTCCCATAAATTAACTGAGTAAGATGCATACTTTTCGTTTAAGTAAATTAATTATACCTATACTTTATCTTTGAACATAGATTTGGAGAAACAGTCCGGATTCTGATCTCGCCCGACAACTGACAGTTCGTGACGAAAGAAGAATGATACGACAGTCTTGGCAGAGGCGGCCTAGACTCCTGTCAACTCGATGCTACGAAACAGTTTGAATGCAGTTCAGTCAAACCTACGATCACCACACGTCAAACTGGAAGACTTAACACTCCTTCATACCTAGGTATATTGAACAATAAGTTTGACTTTCGCCAATACAAGCTGACAAATTGCAAGAAGAAGATTTCGATGTGAAGTGTTGTTGTTTAGTGTGTTGGATGTCTGTGGTAGGAAAAGTGTCTTCTCTTTGTTTGGCTTGTATCTGTATATTCTGCGATCTGTAAGGTAGGCTAACTGAATAAACATTTATCTAAATCACGGCTTGCACTATTCAATAAGAAAGTGACTTACCTACCTACCTATTTCTAAGTAGCATAGTTTTACCTCAAAACAATTTGATTCTAGTGAAATACTTTTTGATCACAATGTTGACAGTGAGTATCCAGATGTATATTATGTCTATATCTAGGTAACACATAGGTAGTGTAGTATGATATAATATCTAGGCATAATACCTCATAGCTTTGGCACCTCAAATTGAGTTGTAATAGCATCCAAAGGTAACACTATTCTTATTGGGTGTGCATTTGCACATTAGTCTACCTCAAAGTGTTTTGTGCAAAGAGAGCTGTGTTTTATTTGGAATCTGAAATTAACTGTTCAATCATTTCTACTTGTGTTAATAAAGCCATGGAAGACACATAGGCATTGGGAATAATAAAATAATGTATGTATTTTTTGTAATAGACTGACCAATCTAGGACCAACTGACTAAACCTGCTACAGTAACACTTGCCAATTATAATTGCATTTATAGCGTGTAATATCATTGAATGTAATAAATATTAAATAGTTATATCATGAGTTTTCTTTGAATTACAAAAATGATTTAATATCATAAATATTTATCAAACATATTGCGAATTCACTGAGCCATTTGAATTTCTGGCGGCAATTTTTCATCCCATGAAAATGAGTTGCACTAAGATGGCTACTTGGGGCGCCACCATCGGCGCTGAAACCAGTTTCATCTCGGAGTGACGCTACTACGTGAAGAAGTGAACGGGCTGATCTTTATACTATGGTAATGTAAAGTAATTTTTATTTCATTCATAAAGTAAAAATGACATTTCAGCGAAACGAAATTGGCTGCTGGTTATGCACCCTATCCTTGTTATTACAAATCATATGTCGCCTGCTAGGGTTAGATGATGAGTAAGCGTAGACTTCATCGGATGGTTCTGTAATACTGGGGATGGTAGTTGATAGGACGAGCGGTCGATGGTTCCCATTGTTACAAATTGATTAGATATAGATGATACTACATTATAATGATTTACCACGTGCTACAAAATATGTTACTAGGAAAACGCTCGGTGTAACGCGTTGATGAGCGAGCACCGACACGCACGACATCGCCAATCATAGCACGATCCATTCAATCAAAGATAACTAACTATACATTATTTATTACCAATTTTCCTTGCAACTTTTCATAAACACTCTGGATCAATTAAATAACAGATTATTGTACTGATATTTTTCCATATATCTCTTTGGACAGATATTCAACCACTTAAAACAGCAATAAGTCTGTAATTCTTGACCGATTGGGCTGGAAATGTGTAAAATATGATGTTATCTAGTCAAAACGTCGTTTTCATAACTGTGCAACACAATCCATATCGTAAAATAAATTATTTTAGATACGGTATACCTGTATATGAAATACCTACATTACATTTTGACTACATTATGTATTGCAATATGATCTACTAAGAAAAGAATCTGTCTTACTTGATATTGAGAATAGCCATCTATAAACTTTGCTTTGCTACATAGAGCAACCCAGAATGCAGTGGAATTTCTGTTTTGAAATGTCATTTCTGACAGTTATTAAAACTGTCAATAAGTGCATCTATGTTCTTGACTGGTAGGGCTGAAAATTTGTAAAATAAGAGACAATGTTGGTCTGAACGACCATGCAAAATATGAGTTTGATTGATCAGATTAATCGAAGACCATTTGATAGGTCAAATGGTGGTGTGGCTATAGGCCGTTTTAAATTAAGTATACAAATGAAAAATATTGGTGCCAATCCTTGCTAAGTTTTAAGTTGATCGATTAAACCTTTATGATTGAACGGTTCCTTGTTAATTTTAAAAAATCACAGGATTTCGTTCAAAAAATATACCTGGGACCACCAATATGATATGATATGTAGTGTGTGTACACAATATCAGATCAATCTGTTGAACGGTCATTATTAGTTTTATATCGTTTAAAACTTTCTGCTCTAACTACCTTGCCTTGTAGATTCGAAGTCGCCGTGAATTTGACAGCCAACACGCAAAATGTCCCTAAAATGACAAAAACTTTTGAAAATAACGACAGATTAGAGTGAAAATTGGCAAAAATACCTTAAATGTTGGTACCAATGACCATGCGAAGTTTTTAGTTGGTCGGTCAATCGGTTCCAGTTTAAATGTCAAAAATCACAGGAATAATGGTTTCAAATTTGAACCAATTGGAGGATTTGGCTGAAATTTTTTTTGATTGGGTACAATGTTGGTTGCAATGACTTTGCTAAATTTCAAATTGATCGAACCAACCAATCGAAAGATAATTTTTATAAAATTTGAACCAATGACAGGATCTCGTTCAGAAAAGATCCCAGGGATCGCATAGATTACGTTAGTATGTGTACAAAATTTCAGATCGATTGGTTGTGCGGTTTGACCTGGGCAGTGCAGGCAAAAAAAACACAAAAAACACACAGAGAAAGTGCCATAAGAGTACCGTGGTGACGCTCGCTACGCTCGCTCAATAAAAACCTACATGATGTGAGGAGTGAACTAACAAGAAGCCTGGGCTCAGGCGCGTAGGAACTTCATTTTGAGTGGGGGGGGGGGGGGGGGGGGGGTCAAAATTATCGGGATCAATGAATGTGAGGAAAAGTAGACGCCGTTACAAGGGGGTCTGGAGGGCCCGCAACCCAAATTGCCCCGCAGGGCCTTTTTTGAATTTTTGATACAAAAGAATCGAATTTGAAGCTATTTTCGCATACTTTTCAAAGAAATGTACAATGTGTGAAATGCAATATTCTGTGGAAACTTTAGACAAATGTAATATATTTTGTAGCTATTTGTTTTTAGAGAATACCCATTGGCCCCGCAGGGAATTTTTTGAGTTTTTGATACAAAAGAATCGAATTTGAAGCTATTTTGGCATCCTTTTCAAAGAAATTAAAAATGTGTGATATGCAATATTCTTGGGAAACTTAGACAAAATGCATTATAATCTGTAAATTTTGTTATTCGATAAATCCCTAAAGAGAATCGATTATGAATCGATTTTGGAATTCCTTTGTATTGTATTTTATTTTATTTTATTATCATCCCGTGGACAAGTACATAATACATGTATGGGTATCGTCAAGTGTTGAGTAAAATGTAAGAATGTATGTACAAGTTATGAGAAAACGGTTGCAATAACCAATAAGCAATAAGGAAAATCTGTAAGTACCTATATGTTTTGGTATCATAGTGTAACGTGTAATTATTAAATTGTATTCATGAGGATGATCATGTTGGACAAACGAGTTATTGTCTCATTGGATAATACCTCTGTTCAATTAGTTTTGCAAAACTTGGGAAAATTTTGAGAATTCAACCTCATAATGGAGCAAATCTGTGAATTTTTGGATCTCTTCATCAACATTTTTGTATATCTGGGGGTTATATCTGGGGGTGTCAAGATGAAAAGTGGGGGGGTCATTGACCCCCACTCCCCCCCTTCCTACGCGCCTGTTTGGGCTCTACTCGACTGCCTATTGCATGCTCCCGATGGTCGCATCAATAGATCTAGATGACACAGCTAATCACACGGTCTGATCGTGAGATCGGCTGAGCTAGCTTGCACGTAAAGCCTTGCAGTATAGATATTAGTGACACATGACATTCTAACTAATGTCGAATTACCGCTTGGTCAGTTCAGACTTCCAGTGGGAATATGTACAAAAAATGTACTTGTTACAGTTCCATCAAATCTTTAGCAATCATTCCGTTTCAATCGAATACCGATTTGACTTTGGCCAAGTGAACGTACTGTACCAACATGGCTGCGTGGTGTTAACGCGCCTTTTGAAAGATCTTAGTCAATAAGGCGGCGGTATTAAGATAAAAATGAACGGTCAAAGCATTTATCTTCATGCAATTAATCCCAAAGAAGATCTCATTTTCTGATAACGACTGATAGGTACAACGCAAATAATCAAGGACAATCAGATTCAGTCACACAAGTCTTTTGAGACTTGACGTCTATCAAACAGCAAGTTAGCTTCTTGTCAAAATACAGAATCACATCAGAAGAACAATCATCAACAGCGATTCATTGGTTAACACGTTGCCATGACGTTTCTTTATCATTACACGGACCCGGATGGAATGAAGGGAATCTACAGGCAAGGAATGATTGAGGCGAGTGGACCAGATGGTTTCGACGGTCCAGGAGTGTATTTCACAGAGATGAAGCCGCCTCCTGTGAACTCCGCAGAAGACATCTCGTTGAACAACTACGGACATTCCTGGAGAGTGGACAGGATTATGAGGTGGTTCAAGTTTGAGCTAAGGGAGTTGCCAAGTGGAACAGTAAAACTTACAAACGCCGGAGACAGGAATATTTGGAAGTGTCCAGTCAATGTACCACTTCAAGGTTAGTACAATGTTTTCTTAGAATTAACCTACCTACTGTGTAATTATTTGTTTTGGTTTTACAAAAAAATTACCAAATCTTCCGGATAAATTGAGGGTTCGCGCGCATTGTAGTTAGCTGGTTCTTGCTCGTCCGTGTGACCAACGTTTCTCAACGATTAAACGATATCTAGTCAGGCGTTAGCTCGACGCTGCCAAGCACCGTGTCAATACGAGGTCTACTTTTAAATACGACGAGCTTACTACCAGCGACTGTTTACTACAAGCGCTTCACGCTCGTTTTCGGGGGGTCAGCTCGCATTCACGCAGCTTAAAATGGAAGTTGAAAACCATGGTTATCGGGTATATTTAGCCACGTTACAACACATACCAAATTTCAAAGAGCTGCGATCATCCCTTCAGGGTGAAAATTTGGTCTGAATCATGCGTGATTTCTTTTCACATACTACTGGCTTCTATGGCTGGCTACTGGCTGGCTACTGGCTACTGCCCACGGTATGATTGCCCCTCTCTGCAGATCGCATCGTTCGCTCTAGAGAGTTGAAATTTAGCAGAATCATAGAACCTATTTCTGGATGTTCATTTTTGCAAAAATCGATCAAATATTTTAACAGGAAGTGAAGTTATCACAATTTTAAGTTTTAAAGTTTTAAAAGTCAAACGGGTCCACCGAGAGTTTTGAAATTTGACAACATTAAAGACAAGGTACTGCTAGACACTCACTTCAGGAAAAAATAAAAATTTCAAACCGGAAGTGGAGAAATTATCAATATTAACTTTCCGCCCTTCTTCTTTGATACTAAACATCGGCTCCAATTTCCATCGGACTTATAGCTCAGTTAGGAAGGCAGCTGACTTCTACCCAATGCTTAGCGGGTTCGATTCCCGATCCATCCCGGAAAAACTTTTTTTTCACATTATTATTTTTTAATTTGTAAAAGCAATGATTCCTAGAAAAATGTTCACAAGAGAGGTACAGGGATGCTGTGTAGATCATCAAAATACCGAAACATCGCCATCGCGGCACATCGGTTGCCTACCGCGCGCTGCGATATTATCAGGGTCACATAAGCTGTTGCAAGCAGCAACAAGCGGCATACCGTTTCATAATCACGCTCATAGATTCATATCTACACAGCGGCTCCGAAATAGAACAATTCGTGATCGAGCTCATCAACAGAATCGTGGCGGTTCAATTACTTTTCAAGAAACCACATTGTTCGGTGTATTATCTACAGCTTTTCATTTGTCAGAATTATTTAATTTAATATAAAATTGTATATAAAATTCAGATACATTACTTTAAATACAAATTTAAAAAAAAAAAAGCTTGGCGCATTGAATTTGCACCGCCATGTTGACTTCTTCCTTCTTCTGCTTCATCATCATTCTTCCTTCTTTCTTTCTTTCTTTCTTTCTTTCTTTCTTTCTTTCTTTCTTTCTTTCTTCCTTTCTTCCTTTGGTTCCTTTATCGTCATCTTCTTTCCTTCGTCGTCTCCTTGGTCGACATCTTCTCCTTGACACAATGCGCCAAGCTTTTTTTTTTTTTTTACTTTTATTTTTATTAAATTTAATTTTAAATAATTTTTTTAATTTGTATTTAAAGTTATGTAAAAATTTGTTTTATATTGATTTTGTTTATACTTTTATAAAATATTAATAGTTTTTATTTTTCGTTTTAAATTATTATAATTGTTTTAAAGTTTACTAATTGTTCACATAGAGATTTTTTCAATCTCATATTTGGGCACAATATTTGGTTTATAATGTTGTGCTTGGCGGCAGTTACTGGGCGAAATGATTTCACGACTTTTAAATGCGAAAAAGTTCCGACAAAAAATTATTGCTTGACCCTTCTTTTAGATCTCAATCCTTTTAATAGCGAAGGTGCTTGGCAGTTTTTTTACAATTTTTGTTTTTGGTCATTGACATTTCACTCAGTTCTTATATTTCACGGTAAATGTCAGAGCAGTTCATTTATTGACTTTCGGGTACTTCACGTGCCAATCAAATGGGATATGACAGACAGGCGAAATTCAACCATCAATATCTCAGAACCTAAACGTGGAGGCCATTAAATTGCTACTACGTCATAAGATACGATTTGATAAACATTATAAGATTAACATGACGTGGATATAGAATGCCTTCTGATACCATCACTTGGAGCTATGACGTGATAACTGATAGGAGAATATTTTGTTCAAGTCAGCATCCAGTGCTTTTTCTAGTCATAAAAAAACAATACTCGTTTGTAAACAAGCTCAAGCAATAGGGAAGTCTCGTGAAGATTAGAATTCAGAATAATATTTATTTTATGAAAGTTGAGATGTTGCTGAACACAGATGTGGTATTATTTTTGTTGTTGGACGAATAGTTCTCATGTAATTAATTTATAAAGTTTGATAGATCTCCTCTCATTTAAAAACAGGAAAATTGGCAATGACATCACAGTTTGCTATATTGCCATGGCAACAAGGGAATCCCCATGTTAACACAATGTTCAAGACTTGGAAATGACATCACAGTTCTGATTCTTGTTAAAGGCCGTTTTTCCCGCCAAAAATCATATGATATTTGAACTCGATTTTTATCAATGAAAATTTAAGATTTCACAGGTAATAAGTGTATTAGTCATTATAATTTGTGTTTATTTATAGAAATTTACTAGAATAAAATTTCATGAGACTTCCCTATTGTCATATTATCTCAATATCCTATCAATTGCCTATCAATATTATCCAACAAAATGACTGGTGTCACAATAAATAAAAATATGATTGGATGAAAGCATAACATTATTGTTCTTACTACCTCGCGAGGTACAGTTGCAAGGGTGAAATCACCCTATTCAGGATGAAATTTCGGGAGGAACCGGACACAATTAATATTTAGAAAAATGACAATGGCAAGTATGGGGTTTGGGGGCTCAGAACGTAGACACTTTCGGTCTAGGTCATTCGTTTTGGTTGAATTTTGTATTGCAGTGAAGCTACAATTATCTTTATAAGGGTCTTTTTGAAATTTTAATTCAATTCTAAGCATTTTCGTACGATTTCGACAAGATCTGTCATTTTTATGATTTTTTTTGCGTATGTGCGTATTTTTTTAGAAGAAGCTCTGATTTTTGTGTGGAGGGGGGTAGATACGGCCCCCCCCGCCCCCTCCCCCAGCCCTTTGAATACGCCCTTGCACAATTGTATTGAAAAGATGTTCTGTCAGTTAGTGAAATGTCTAAGCAAATTACTTACAAATTCACAATGACCGACATCATATCGAGAGCGTATGTGTTTCTTTATTTTCAATTGATTCTCTTCACTCTGTCACGTTCGATTTGTCGAAATAGCTCATAGGTTCGTCCCTCCATTGTCATACCGTTGATTAACATTATAACAATATTATTTTCTTCACGTTCGCAGGGCGCCGAAGAAGAGTTCTGTACCACTACACAAACGAGAAGGGTAAAAACGGAATCCTTGATTCTGGCGTCATCAAAGCTGTCAGACCGCACGGTGGTCAAGGACTCGGTGCAACAATGCCAGTAGCTGTGTATTTCACAGGATTGCCACCGAGTGCGGTCAAGGAAGACCTTCTGTTCAACATGTACGGCACAAGAGACACATCTAAACAAGACCTCATGGAGAAGACACAGTTCTGGTTCAAGTTCTATGAAGAAGACATTCCGAATGTTGAGAAGAGATCCACTCTTCAGAAAAGGAACGAATGGGTCTGCAGAGAAGATGTGCCAATACATCTGTCGACATGTCCTTATTTCTTGCCGATGCGTGGGCGACGTGGACCCTCTGACAATACTTCAAGCTTGAACTCCCATCGTCTCTTGATATCCGGTCCTGGGCACAGGTCAAGAGTTGGTGGACAAAGAAGTGGCACCTTCGCGCCCAATGTACATCCATCAAAGGCTTCAACTTCCACTTCCCAGCGTCTCTTGATATCGGGCCCTAGACATGGATCAAGAGTAAGTGGACAAAGAAGTAGCACCTTCGCGCCCAATGTGCTCCCGTCAAAGGCTTCAACCTCCACTTCCCAGCGTCTCTTGATATCGGGCCCTGGACATGGATCAGGGGTTGGTCGACAAACACGTAGCACCTTCGCGCCCAATGTGCTCCCGTCAAGGGCTTCAACTTCCACTTCCCAGCGTCTCTTGATATCGGGCCCTGGACATGGATCAGGGGTTGGTCGACAAACACGTAGCACCTTCGCGCCCAATGTGCTCCCCTCCAGGCATACACGCTCGAGCCGCTCGAGTTCGCACCCTGTCCCTGGTACCTGCTTCTCAACCCCACACGGTTACACACGATTAGGACAACAGCCTTTAAACAGCGCGCAAGAACCGGGTTGCTTTGAAAGTATGTTGCTGTGTATTTCTGCATGCTGGAGCAATATGTGCTTAGGTAATTCGGATGATGAGGATTGCGATGGGTGTGAAACTGGATGTTTTTGTTAAGGCTAGATTCTGTATCTGAGTTGAAGGTTTGGATGGTTGAGTACTGCTGTACTGCAGTGCCGGGAGTAGATCGCATCACTAGACACTGGTAGATGTTCCATTTATCTTGAATCGGAGGTGTACTATGAACTTCAGCCATCTGCCAATAACCATTTATCTGGTGTGAACCGCGCAAAAAGTGATTCTTAATGAGGAATGTTCGTGCTTGCATGCTGTGCCAGCTTCAGCAATATGTGTTTTAGTGATTCGGATTGGGACGGGGAGGGGAAAGGTTGAGGACCTGGGGGATGTTTTAGTTGTGGCTACATTATGTATCTGAGTTGAAGGTTTGTATGTGATGAGAGTTACTGTGATCCATGTACCGGAAGAAGAATCGCATCACACGTACATTAGCTGATGATCGTTTCTTCTGTAGTCGGAGGTGCGCTCTGAACTTCAGACATTTGCCAATAATGATTAATCAATTGGGAAACACGCAGAATAAGCAGAATAAGAATAAGCAGAATAAGCTTCTGGAATGTTCGCAATGCCAATTAAAGGCAATGCGTGGCCTGAAATACTAGATATTCTCCGACAATTCTCATCCCCTGTAGTGTCCACAGCATTTCCCTCAAGAACTGAATGCTTGTCAATAGAAATCATAGACCCTAAATCAATTAAAAACTCCCTAAATTAGTTGAAGACATGTACATTTATGGTTTTTAAGTTGCCTGAATCGCTGCTTGCACTCAACACTTTTAGCTGACGGTAGATGTGACTGGTTTCGAACCCTTTACATTTCGATCAAGAGTTCACCACCTTACCAACAAACAGCTCGTAATTATAAAATACATAATTTGAGATGTTAATGACCCCTGGCAGCTACACTATCTAGGTGTCAATTAGGTAATTAGTCGCGGTAAAAATATGAATTTAAATATTCCCGCGTCATATCTCAAGGATGATCTGCGACGATGTGCTCGACTTAGTCTGCCACCTAGGTGTCAATTAGATAATTATTGAGTTGAAATATTGCGCGTCTTTTCTTAACCAAGGTCTCGATATTGTCCTATCTGGCGGGTAAAATTTGAATTTCACACCTATTCTTGACCAAGGTTTCGCTAATGCGCTATCTGGCGGGTAAAATTTGAATTTTTATGATCTGTCACACTTTCTAATCGTTAAGATTTAAAATTCACTATTATTTCAAGGCGCGAAATATATTTGAATTATACCACAACACTTGCTTTTAGAAAAAGATATGTTTTTTAAAGTTTTCTCCAACTACTTTCACTTACTTACTTCAAGTTTTTCCAAGTTTTTGTAAAAAAATCATTAAAAATCATATTGTAAGAATTCAAACAGAATTTGATTATGAGATATTCCATAAAAGTGAAAAACTAAATCTGATAATTTCATTCCAAAAAAAAATTGTAAAGATATATTCCCATGATATTTTCAGCATGTAATTTGAATGAGATTTATTCCATAAAAGTGAAAAAACTTAATTTGATAATGTAATCACAAAGAAAAAATGTAATTATATATTTTGGTGATATTTGGGGAAAGAGGGATAGGAATACAGAGGTGAAAATTATTCTACACTTGAATACGTGGTCGGATAGGGTCATCTATATGAAATGATACCAAGTTGTTGACAATAATTTACGCTAAGTTTTATATAAAAAATTTCAACACTATTTAAAATAATTGAATTCTAGTCACAACTTGATATTTTTTCTATAGACTTACCTAAAAGATCTCTGCAACTGTTATCGTCACTTTTTCACTATTGAAAGCTGATACACATGGTACAAATTATGAGTCACTTTTCTCTGAATTGGAAATCATAGCGGTTTAGGCTATCTCTCCCCAAATACGCAATCTGTATTTTTTTTCTTATATTTCCAATAATGCGGCGTCGGTAAGAATGTCATTGAACCGTTTTGATAAAAAAAAAAAAGTTTGAATTTGTTCCCTTGCACATCTTGGGCATCATCTGGAATGCTGAGTGTTAGTAATATGGTACTGCCGAACCGGGTGTTCACTCGTCTTCCGTTAACAACGTCATAGTATCTTCCAATTTCCATGTCCCAGCGGATCTTGTCGGGACACCTCCACCTGCCGACGCAGAATTAAATGCGTTGATGAACGACTTAAACAAATAAATAACACATTAGGTATCAGAACAAATTGTAATTATCATGTTTTACATAAACGATCTCTGCTCACATTTCTTATTTGATGAAAAAATTCGAGTTTGTTATAAAAGTCAGCTTGTAAACACCACGTATGAAAAATGCGCTTCATTATTATTTGAATTATGTGTTTTACTCTATGTATGATGTCACTCTTTTAAACACAATTTCTAAAGCGTAATAAATTCACTCTTCGTTAATTCTGATGCGTAATATAGAAATCGATTTTTATAAATCGGAATAACTATCTATATTCCACTCTATAATTATTTAAGCAACACTAATTTATATTAAAAACTTAAAAGTGACAATGTGACCTGACTCGATGTTACATTTATAAAAAAATATATCTTACATGATGATAACTTCAACTAAAATATTTTGCTGTAGATACAGACATTTTACTATTTAAAAATATATTATGTAAATGTCAACTCACCATTGTTAATTGCTGGAAACGTATTGTAGATTTCAACGAGATGAGAGGCAGACAGAGTTCAGGAGCAGAGTGACGTTAATCTTCAAATATTGCTCGCGATTCGACGATTTGAAGAGGGGTCAGGGGCGGATCTAGCCTCTCGTCATGGGAGGGACGATTTTGGAAAATATGAAGGGGTCTAGGGGTCTATCCCCAGCCACGGGCGTCCGCAGATTTTTTGCCAGGGGGTGGGGGTAATGCAAGGAAAACAATTGCCCCACGGGTTAAGGGGGTTGTGGGGGGCGAGCCCCCCACCCTGCCCCGCAGGGCGTTTTTTGGTTTTTGGACACTTTGAAATCAAATTTTGAGACGTTAGGAGTGCCCCCACCTTGCCCCGCAGGGTATTTTTTGGTTTGACCACCAAAAACACCACCAAATTTGTATGCTATCCTGACATCCTTGCCCCCGAGTCACCCCTGTGGACGCCCATGCTCTCAGCCGCCAAAGACCCATCTTTTCTGGCAATTTTTTTTTCAAAATATTGAAGAAAACATTTAGTTTTAAAGCACTTTTAGAGCAAAGATTAATCCTTGCCAATAAACAAGCCATGATTACGATATTTTTCTAAATTTGACGAAATGAAAAATCAATCTGCTGATCTTAATAGAAGGTGGAGGAAGAATCATGGGGGGGGGGGCGATCGCCCCTTCCGCCCCTCCTTGGATCCGCCCCTGAGAGGGGTTTTACGCAAACTCATCATTCACCGCCATTACATGCGGCTTAAAATATTGCCAACACGTCAAATCACACGTTTCCACAGGTGGAAGAGTGTTAACGTTGCGAGATTTCCGCTAATGTTCAAGGTCTCGGAGACGTGCGCGATGAGAACGGAAACACGAAAAATGAAACCGTAGTCGACGCTACTTGAGAATTTCAAGATTCAAATATTTCACCAAAAAATCCATTCCTAATTCAAACACAACTCTCTGATTGATTTTATCGCGTTGATTATCCATTTTCACAAGTTTTAACAAACTGGGACAAATCATCCATATTAACCTCGGATTTTTTAATTAATCGTGTTTTTAGATAATTATTTAAAGTTGTTTTCACAAATCTGCAATACGCATTCTTAACACCACTGCTTCTATCTTTGATTTGTGTAAGAGTAAAAGTGATGGCTTCTGATTGCCTCAGAATTTCTCCACATGTTGTTTCACTCAAAAGCACGCCGAAATTCAAATTACTTATACTTTTTAAACCGATATATTTCCCGTGGACGTTTTCTTCTACAAACATCGTGTGATTATCAAAATCTTTTTAAGGTGAATCTCGAACATCGATGATAAACGCATACGTAGTCCACATCTTGAGTTCTTCCAAAAATTCTGTCCATTCCAAAAACGATAAAATCACACTAGAACCATTTACCGATGAAATTAATTTAACAAACGGTGTAAACTCATCTTCAGCATTCAGCCCAACGATAATAAGTTTAGATCGATATGGATTCACATAGAGAAGTGATTGCACAACACCGAGAAATGGTTTTTCATCTCTTCCCGGAGTAATTTTCATTTTTATAAAAAGACACAAACACAGAATTTCGACTGTCTTCTTCAAAGGTGTCGAGGCAACTGACCTCTTTCGATTTGGATTCAACGTGCTTGAACACAACAATTTGTGTAAACGTCACCAGCACCCCTAAATTTGCCAGTTATGTGATCATGGTCACGAACACGATCAACATCGTCCAGAGGCTTTTCACAAATGCTACACATGGTGGCTTGTGCAAAGGAAATCTCGTCTTCATCTGTCATCTTAAGAGGGATAATTTTGAACATTATTTTCAATAATTTCTCCTGCATAACCAGAAGTGAATTAAAAAAATTATCCACAACATTATCACCGCTGTACACACGAGGTGGCTCGAACGCTTCTCCCTCCGCATCAATCACAACGAAGGCATATCCCGAAGGATCATGCAAGGCGGTCTTATGCGTATGTGACCGTGCATCATCAGGTTCACAACCATTCAACTTCCTCACAAATACCCAAAATCTGCATATATAGTGAAAGGTGCTTTAAATGAAAAGCCTCTTTCTCTCAACTTCATGGAATTGTCACCCTCTGGAGGCATAACAATTCTTTGAGGGTCGTGTGAGTCGCAGAGGGTGTGATGCGCTTCAAGCCTTTCCTCTGTGGAAAATCTATGCAGGCAACGATGGCAATAAAATGCTCTACCGTGATGTTTGGTCAGTGAACTAAGAAGGCGACTGAGGTCCTTGATGAGAAAGTAATGATTATTTTCCTCTTCGGACATGAATAACAAATTAATATGACTATCTATATTTTCTTTCGTAATTCTAAAGGGGTCACTATTTTATAATTACCAAATTTATCGGGCATTACCCCATATACATTTACGGAAATGGACTCGTTTTGTTTCTCAAATCTATGGATATTACTAATTTTTATAGGGTATTCTATTCCACTCATATTTACACTAGATTCTAAATTAATATAATTATTTACATGTTCTGCATTAAATGCCGGAGGGTGAAGATGGGCTGAAATACTCCACAGGAAACACTTTTGGTCGTCGTTTTTTACATTTATGATTGATTTCGTATAATATAATTTAGGTGGTAGAAGCATATAACTACTGGCAGCTAATGGAGAATATTTTACTGATTTTAATTATAATTGTAAAACTCTATCTACGATCCAACCGCTCCCTTCACGTTGAAAATTCTGACATGCTTTAGCCATCGATGAGAAAGCTACGTTGAATTGTTCGTCAAACTCATCCATATTATTAATTAAAACACTATTCTTACTTCTAAAGCATGCTTTTGTGAAGACCTCATCTTCACCCACATTTTTTTTTTTAAATTGAACAACTAAACTTAAGTACCATTTTACACCTTTAAACACTTCTAAATCTTTTGCTAATTTCACTCTCACCGTGTCCATTCTGTCTGAAACAAATTTTAAAACGTCTAAAGAATCCTGTTCAACTTCGTCACTGTCTTCACCTCCTTTATACGTATATGATTTTACGTTTCCTCTAAGAGCACTACTCACTTCACACGTGTACTGGTCAGGTTCTTCTGCAGGCAGCGATGTTGATGACGGCCCAGAAGTTGATGGCGGTAGATCAGCAGCTGGGTCGTCGACATGTCCAACCTCCGCGTTTGAAGCTCTCAGGGTTCAGGGGATTATGATATTTGACATGGGCCTGCAGATTATCCCTGCGGTTGAACGATGCGTTGCAGAGAGTACACGTGTGAAGAGCTGTTGATTTAACAGATGGAGGAGTAGGATGCATAGCCAATTTGTGACGTTTTAAATTTGAATTTAAAGTATACGTAACGCCACAAATTGTACAGGGGAACGTTGACTTCTCCCCCTTACTATGCACCCTGCCATGTCGCTTGAGACTATCCTTGCGCTTGAAGCTGGCATTGCACTCCTCACACTTGAAGTTCTCCATCTTTCTACAAAGATAAAATAAAAATTATTTGTAAAAATGTATTTTCCAATATAGAAATGTATTACCTTATTGTTATTCAACTTTATCTTTAAAATTATTAAGCGAGCGGAGCGAGCGTCTCCACTTGACTCTTGCGGCACTTTCTCTGTGTGTGTGTTTGTTTGTTTGTTTGTTTGTTTGTTTTTTTGCTGGTTCAACCCAGGCCGCACCGTTCAACGTATCGATCTGAAATTTTGCACACACATTCATCTCATACTAACTTAGACCATATATAAGACCATATATTAGACCCATATAAATACCATTGTAGGTTCGAGGAGTCCGTTGCGGCCGCCCGATGCGCTCCATTCAAAACAACTCGGAAGCAAGCAGCTGTCTATCTATTATTGTTTGAATACGTAACAATTATTTCTTTTCGATTTCTTTGCGGTTAGATAATAGTTAAAGCAATACATGCGAGGTTATACTTAGGGTTTATTTTATTATTTTTGAAGATGTAGTTAATAGGTATAGGTATTTATTGTTTACGAGAGTTTTAACATGCAGTCTTACTTCCAATCTTTTCAAAGGCTGAGCAAATTATTTGCAGACCGATGAAATGTCTGCTTGATTGTAGAAATAGATTGGTTGGTTGATAATTGAAATTATGTTGATGAAATATTTATTTCATTTGTATCAGATACAATGTGTTAGATTTGTGTTAGGTAAGCAATGTGCTAGAAGAAATAAGCTCTTTTATACGGAACGGCAAGTAACTGTTTGGATAATGTTTCTTAAATTATGTTTGCTCATATTAGCACTTAGATAATGGCCTATTTTGTGGTTTGAATCTCTGTATTATTTATTTATAATAATTCCATAATACCTACGTACCTAAATACTGAAATAAATACACATGAGTGTGTATCATGTTGCAATGACTTGCAATAACTGTTGCAATAACTTGCAATGAGAAGCAAATTCAGCTATTTTTTATATAATTTAGTGGATCGTGCTTCTAGATTTCAGTTGTTTTAGGTATATTATTGCCGGCTTTTAAGGAATTATGGTTCGAGGTTTTGCACGTATCCGTGCTCGCTTATCAACGCGTTACACAGAGCGTTTTCCTAGTTATTTAAACGTACACTCAGCCAAACATAAAGTGATCGTGATGAAAAGTTAGAGTATCATCTCTTGTCTATTAATTTTCCGATTGCCTGTACAAACCGGTCAGACCTCTCACTCTAGCTGCTATCTCTCTCTGTCCTCGAGTAATAACAAGGGATGGGGGAGATATTGACGTCAAATAGAAACAGGTAATTTCTCAATCGCATCAGCCTAAGCATGTCGAATCTTCATTCGAATATTGCTCCTGGCTAACCCGATCGTGGTCTACCTAGATTTCGGCTCACATTTTCTCAATAAGTGCAATCTATATTATGTTTCAGATTCATAATTTTAAAAATATTTATTATGAAGTTATGCTTTTGCTAATTTATAATTTCATTTGCAAACAATCCGGTTTATGTGCAGTTAATCAATTCATAGCTCAAAGAATACGTCTGTCTATATCAGTGGCAATCAACCTGCGGCCCGCGGGCCGCATGCGGCCCGTGGAACTAATTTTTGTGGCCCCCCAGGTGATGTTTCCAATACCTATTCGTACTTATTCACAAAATCAAAATCAACTGTGCAAATAATATAAAAAATAACAAATAACAAAATGTTTCATTGAAAAAATTATTTGAAAAATGTGAAATGTTTTATTATTTTATATGATTTGGTTTTTTAAAGTTAAGTTTTGTCCTGAAGAAGGTCCAAACATATTGATCGAAACTGTTAACATTACATAGAAATAAACTAACAGGATGAAATATCCATATGAAGAAGATTTTAACAATTTCTTGTTTGCACTTGAGAGGAATTTTGAGAGTTGTCATGTTAGGATCCACGCAACAGGCTGTAAATGCGACGAAAACTTCTTAAATGTAACTTCATACTTGTTAAAACGAAAATTAAGCCATTTACCAATTTCGAAAATTGTGAAATAGTGTATTGTTTTGGCGTGTGATACTTTGTTCAATTCGTTCCCTAATAAACAAAATACACTGAATTAACCAGACACATAAGAAGGGGTTGGGGGTTGGGGGATTATCCCCCCAACCCGAGCAGACTGACCCCCCATTGACCATACAAAAATAAGTGCATCCCAGAACCACTTATAAATAGCTTAAATTCTAAAAAAAACGACTTGCGAGGCAACAATTGGAGGGTAGTTTGATTCAGTTCGGGCATTTTAGAGCACCAGAAATTGAATCACTTTTAAATTGTAAAATTTTTAAATGACGCCCTGCGGGGCTAAAATTTACATGCTTCGCTCCTTAGACCCCCCTTCCGGGTGTCGAAATACCCCCCTCCCCCCCTCTCAAGATAAAAGTAGTTCCTACGCGCATGGATGAACCAACCTGAACACGTGAGCATTATTGTACTTTTTTTAAAAAAATGCGGGCCGCCAACAAAAGCAAATTCGTATTATTAGCCCGCAAGTCAAAAAGGTTGAGTACCACTGGTCTATATAAATGATTGGGTTTACATCCTACATTGACTTTAAATTAATTTGACGAGAAAAACTAAATTTCAAAATAACACTCACATTATAGTTTTTCTTTTGTCTATACAAAAAAAAATTACCTATTGCCAATATTATGACAGTTACGTCTTTTCATTGGAATTTATTTCAAAACCGACTTTAATATTACTTTACTCATAACTCAAAATATAACAATTTTCATTATTAAATATCAATTTGAATTTACGTAAATATCTTTGAGGGACTTTAACACTATGTTGAAAATCAGTGTGATGTAATATTTATCAAACAACAATGATGTTGCCATAGCAACAATAAAATTATGACAGAACATGACATTAATGTCTTTGTCCCGCCATAATGTTCACTGACATTAAATTTCATATTTATGAAGGACATTATTTTCTATTGAAGATCCTGACAAAATTCATCTTGTTGTTTTGAATAATTATAATCCAACTTATTTTAAAATTGATGGATATTCCCTAACAATTTTTTGTATGGATACCTACTGTAGGGGATGCAGTTAAATAAATGGCAGCATTTAGCTTGCATTTTAAGCGCCAAGCCTAATTTATGCATCAAGTTTAATTTTACTGGAGCAAGTTGGCTCAGGCAGTTGCCCTTAAGCTTGTTTCCCGGAAGTCCTGACTTCGATTCCCGCGACCGACCTACTTGACTGAGGTGCGTCGTGGTGTTCCTCAGTCGAGAGTAAATGCTATGATTTTCACTAATAACTAGGAAAACGCCCAGCGTAACGCGTTGATGATCGAGCACCGAAACGGGCAACACCTCGAAGTCGAACTGAAATTCCCTTTACAGAAAATATAAGACAGATTATGAAAAGCATTAACACGAACGACAAATTAACGTTATCCATTATTCAGATTGTTATGAAGGGATGTGCGTTGTTAAAATATCCTATCGAACCGGGGCTCGAGCCCGGGACCTCTCACTTGCCGGGCGAGAGCTCTATCAATTGAGCTACCCGGTCGGACGGACGGACATTAGACACAACACACTGATGAGGGTTAGAGATCTCCGAGGAGAATGGAATGAAGGTAGAGAATGCTCACTACGAACTGTCATATCACCGGTGACGATGCTGTCACCATGTCTCTTTGCACTTGCGTGCGCAACCCTCTTACACTCGACCTTACGAGTTGCTTGAGTCTGAATGACTCCATGGAAATACATTTCCACTTTAAACGATAAACACTCTGGAGTCTGGAGGTATTTAAGATGAAACTAATACAAATCTTTTAGAAATCATCAAGTCCTCAATCAGGATAGTAATTAATGTGTTGTGAATAAATTGGCCTAATCCGTTATTCCGTTTGACCTGAAATAGATCAAGAACAACAAACAGACAAAAAATCAGAGATTCGAGCTATAAGTTTCAGATAAAGACGCTTGCTTTATTCGCTTGATAAGCCACGAGCGCCTCCTTCCCACCTTCCACCGGCAACCTTTTTATCATCCATCAAGTGGACTCTAACTGCAACACCCCCGGTGTAAAGAAACTACCGCTCTCCAAGAACAATTAGTTGAGATGCATTAGAACGGTAATAATATCAGAAAATGTTACCGCATTCAATTACTCACAATATTTCTTCACTAAAAAAGGTAATTAATAAACGAGCTAAATCTTATGTCCAAAACTTAATTTTCTGCTCTCACTAAATAAATACACATAATGTATCATGCTTTGACTGAATATTAATGACGCACACACGGCAACAAGGCTGGTGAGTTTATTAAACGACGCACACTTAACAAAGATAAGATAATTGCTACATACATTGTTTTATAAAATGCAATGCATGCAGTTTATGGTAACAACGTCACTTTTATATTAAGGGCGCAGACTTTTCAACTAAAATTTTCCTTTGATTCATACTTACGAATACCCTAAATAGTGGGCGTAGATTAATTTTGTCAGGATACTCAATAGCCCAAATTTCCCTCCGTCAATATGAATATTATTTCAGTGCACATTATTGCGGGACAAAGAATTAACGTCATGTGCTGTCCTAGTTTTATTGTTGCCATGGCAACATCATTGTTGGTTGATAAATATAACATCACACTGATTTTCAACATACTGAATAATATTTACGGAATTTCAAATTCATATTTATTAATGAAAATTTACATATTTTTTGTTATGAATAAAGGAATATTAAAGTCAGGTTTGAAATAAATTCAAAAATAAATCGTAACTGTCCTATTGGCAATTTGTAATTTTTTTTGTATAGACTAATATAGTATGAATCAATGATTGGGTAACTTTGAAATTTACGTTTTCTCATAAAATTAATTTAAAGAGCCTATGTAATTTTAGCCCAATCCATTATATAGACGTAGGTATACTTTGTTCTATTGATTAACTGCACTTAGATCGGATTGTTTGCAAATGAAATTATACATTAGCAAAAGCATAAGATCATATTATACACTTTTAAAATTATGAATCTGTAACATAATATAGATTGAACATATTGAGAAGATTTGAGTCAAAATCTCGGTAGACCACGATCGGGTTAGCCTGATGAGCAAGATTCGAATGAAGCTTCGACCTTCTAGGCTGATGTGATAGATAAATTACCTGTTTCTATTTGACGTCAATATCTCCCCCATCCCTTGTTTTACTCGAGCACCGAGAGAGATAACAACTAGAGTGAGAGGTCTGACCGGTTTGTACAGGCAATCGGAAAATTAAACGACAAGAGATGCTTCCCTACCTTTTCATCACGATCATTTTATGTTTGGTTGAGTGTACCTTGATTAAACTGTTGGTTTTCTCCTATGAAGACGGAAGACGAAAATATTTCGCAGCAAATCCAGAAACTGCAAATAAAAAAATGATAATTAGTTTAGCTATATTGTAGAAATAATTTAAAGTCATCCATTTAAATACTTTTAAAATTTAAGAATAACTTACCGGAATGTGTGAGTGACACTGTTCTCTCTCGCTCCACAAAATGAAACCGATTGTTAGGAAATCACACAAGTGTAACCTGCAAAATAATAAATACAACATTAATTTCTATTCATAAAATAATATTTGATATAAATATCGATTTTACTTGAAAGTGAAAAAACTTACCTCAAATCTGTGTAATATTAACACGCACTTGAAGAAATAAAAAAACTGAGTAATAATAATTATAAAAACCAAGATTGAATGAACACTCGGATAAAACACACCGCTTGAAAAATTCACTTTAGACACACACTTCTGACGGAATATGAAGATGAACCGCACTGGTCAAATTATTGATTTGTAACAAGAGGTCATACACCTGATATGAGTCTCGTACTAGTTACTCGTTTACTGATGAACTAGCCTCAAACCAGGTGTTAAAATTGATGATGCAGCGATTTCATTTCCGTTCAACTATGAGATGCAGGGTCCAAAGTCTAATATACGTCGCAATTGTCTCACGGATGTGATGATGCAGGTGTTTAATTGCGTCTTTAGAGTATCTTGTTACCTCAGCAGTTAATTGTATTTGATCAATACAAGTGACATGAGATGCATTCATTGCAATGCTTTATTTAATATTTTGTTTAATAGTTGGAATATATGAACACAATTCAAAATTTTATAATAATAATTAAAAAGATGCTAACATCCACATCCTCATCCACATCCACATCCCTATCCTTTATAAGATGTAGGGTTCAATGTCCAAATATCAGTTGGATTATGTGAAAACAATATAAAAATTTTAATTCACTTTACAAAATTTTGCGCCACTTTTCGTTAATACAATTATTATTACCTAGAGAGTGCTACAGTCGAGTATGAAATATAAATTAAAATTTTTGCACCACTTTTCGTAAATACAATTATTGTCACCTAGATAGCGTTGTAGTCGAGAGCGAAATATAAATTCAAATTTTTGTACCGCTTTTCGTAAATACAATTATTGTCACCTAGATGGCGTTGCAGTCGAGTCAAGTTTAAACCTTGACAACTGGATGACGTTGCTGCACAGGTCATTAACCACCTATGTATATGCTAATTGCGCCGTCTTTCTCTCATCGCCTAGTTAGCCGAGAGGTTAAGGGGTTTGATTCGTATTCCAATGGTAGCAGGTTCAAATCCACCTCGATATACATTTTTAATTTAAAAAGGTGACGTCAGAAGAACACACGTGACATGAAGGAAGAAAAAGGCGGAAATGTTTAAAATAAGCTCGGACTAGAGTATAGGAACCGGAAATACGTTTGAAAATACCGCCCTGTCAAACACACGTGGCAAGAAGCACATGGCGGAAGAAAAAGGCGGATAAAATGGCGGAAATGTTTAAAATAGCCTCACACTAGAGTGCAGGAACCGGAAACACGTGACAAAATGGCGCCAAAACAAGGTGTGACGACATAAAATAGGCTCACACTCTAAGCTGAGATTTCCACATCTCCACATCCTGCACCAGTACTGTCAAATGCTGTCTACTTCCACTTGTTACATTACAGTTCCATCAAATCTTTAGCAATCGTTCCGTTTCAATCGAATACCGATTTTACTTTGGCCAAGTATACGTACAGTACCAACATGGCTGCGTGGTGCTAACGCGCCACTTAAAAGAAAAATGAACGGTCAAAGCAATGAGCTTCATGCAATTATTCCAAAAGAAGGTCTCGATCTCTGATAACGACTGATACAATACAAATAATCTCAGATAGTTATTATCTTCGTTGTCTCTCATGTTCAGTCTCTCAAGTCCTGTGGGTCTTGACGTCATTCAAACAGCAAGTCAGCTTCTTGTCAAAATACAGTATCACCTCAGAAGAACATTCTTCATTCATCAACAGCGATTAATTGGTTAACACGTTGCCATGACGTTTCTTTATCATTACACGGACCCGGATGGAATGAAGGGAATCTACAGGCAAGGAATGATAGAGGCGAGTGGACTAGATAGTTTCGACGGTCCAGGAGTGTATTTCACAGAGATGAAGCCACCTCCTGTGAACTCCGCAGAAGACATCTCGTTGAACAACTACGGACATTCCTGGAGAGTAGACAGGATTATGAGGTGGTTCAAGTTTGAGCTGAGGGAGTTGCCAAGTGGAACAGTAAAACTTACAAACGCCGGAGACAGGAATATTTGGAAGTGTCCAGTCAATGTACCACTTCAAGGTAAGTGCAACTTATCTTTGAATAATCTATTAACCTATCTACTGAATAAATATTTGTTTGGGTTTTCGTAAAATACACGAAATGTACCAACTCTCCCGGATAAAAGATTCTTGATTATCTGACGTGCGAACGATTCTATTATGTTTACATATTATTGGCATAGTTCTCTCAGTTCCAATATTTCATGGTATAGATAAATGTCAGAGCAGTTCATTATTGACTTTCAGTTACTTCCCTTGTTAGTCTAATGGTTTTTAAAGGTTAGGCAAACTTCAACTATTAATATCTGGAGGCCAAGTCTTGAAACTTACGCTTTCAGGACGCAAACGCTCTAGGACGTCATAAAGTCCCATTTACTGTAAGAATGACGACCTTGAAATCTACCTTTGACTGTTTAGCTTAATTTTGAATAAGGTTTAATGGCTGTATAATATCTGTAATAATAATTATAATGTTTATAAATTGTTTGCAATAGATTGCTGGATGACAATCAAATAAGTGGCCTGACTTTATGTTTCAATGTCGATCACTCTTACAGTAAATGGGACTTTATGACGTCCGAGAGCGTTTGCGTCCTGAAGGCGTAAGTTTCAAGACTTGGCCTCCAGAAAACTGTTTCCGTCAGTTGGCTGCTTGATAGACGTGCTCATAATGATTGATTTTAGACATAATATCAACGGGGAATGTAATATTATAGATTGTTTTCTGATATCATCACTTAGAGTTATCACGTGATAACTGATATGGAAATATGGGTCGAGATAGCTGTTCTTTTCCAAAAATTGAATCAATCAGTGTTAGATAAGCTATTTATATCTAGAGAAAGATAAAGATAACGAAAAAAAATATCTAGATCAGACAATAGGAAAAATATTAAAAACTTATATTGAAAAAGAAAAAGAAACATTTTTGAGTTAATAAGTGTAATTAAGATAAATAAATAAAATAAATAACTACATAAATAAATACATAAAATAAATAAATAAAAGACAAAATATATTCCGTTTTAGAAAGGAAATTAAAGAAAATTGGGAATTCTACTTATATTCACACATATTTTAAAGGGTCGATACTTATAAATTCAACAAACTATTTTAAATACATTCTCGTCAAGTTTCTTGAGAACACGGACAAATCAAAGCTTTTCCAATTTTTGTTTCCTATAATTAAAATCTTTTATTATAGTTAAACAATTTAATAATCTAGATAAGATAATAGATAACAAAATATTATTAAGATAAATAAGAAATCATCATAATCAAGCGTAATCAATTTCCATTCCACTCAAGCCAACACTAACATACAAAATGAGTTGTGTCACTATAATATACAAATATAGGCGAACTCAGAATTACTGTTTTTAAACGCACAGCAAGAATTATAGGAAGAAAATTATGCCTTCTAGCTCCGAGATGCAGTTGCAATTAATTGGTTGTAATAAGTTTCTGTCAATTAATGTCATAATAAATAACTTGTTCACAGTGACCTATTATCGAGTACAATCATATTTCTGTGTTTACACTTGATTCTTCACACATGCCACATTTGATTGGCAATGTTTCTCGTAGCCCCAGCACTTGCCATCATTTATCATAAAACATTTTTTTTCTCGCATTCACAGGGCGCCGACGAAGAGTTCTGTACCACTACACCAACGAAAAGGGTAAAAACGGAATCCTTGATTCTGGCGTCATCAAAGCTGTCAGACCGCACGGTGGTCAAGGACTCGGTGCAACAATGCCTGTAGCAGTGTATTTCACAGGATTACCACCGAGTGCGATCAAGGAAGACCTTCTATTCAACATGTACGGCACAAGAGACACATCTAAACAAGACCTCATGGAGAAGACGAAGTTCTGGTTCAAGTTCTATGAAGAAGACATTCCGAATGTTGAGAAGAGATCCACTCTTCAGAACAGGAACGAGTGGATCTGCAGAGAAGATGTGCAAATACATCTGTCGACTTGTCCTGGAAACTTACCGATGCGTGGGCGACGTGGACCCTCGCACAATACTTCAAGCTTGAACTCCCAGCGTCTCTTGATATCGGGTTCTGGACATGGATCAGGAGTTGGTGGACAAAGAGGTGGTATCCCCGCGACCAATGTGCAGCCATCAAAGGCTTTAACTTCAACCTCCCAACGTCTCATAATAAAAGCTACTGGACACAGTTCAAGAGTTGGTGGACAAAGAGGTGGTATCCCCGTGACCAATGTGCAGCCATCAAAGGCTTTAACTTCAACCTCCCAACGTCTCATAATAAAAGCTACTGGACACAGTTCAAGAGTTGGTGGACAAAGAGGTGGCACCCCCGCGACCAATGTGCAGCCATCAAAGGCTTCAACTTCAACCTCCCAGCGTCTCTTGATATCGGGCCCTGGTCATGGATCAGGAGTTGGTGGACAAAGAAGTGGCACGCCCGCGCACAATGTGCTCCCATCCAGGCCTGCAAGCTCAAACGGCTCGAGTTCGCACCCTGTCCCTGGTGCCTGCTTCTCAACCCCACACGGCTATACACGATTAGGACAGCAGCCTTCAAACAGCGTGCAAAAACCGGGTTGCATCGAAAGTACATTCAAATTTTTCTGCATGCTTGTATGCTGTGCAAGCTTTAACAATATGTGTTTTAGTGAATCGAATTGGGACAGTGATGGGGAGGGGGAGGGTTGAGGACTTGGGGGATGTTTTAGTTGGGGCTACATTCTGTATGTGGTTTGTATGTGGTTGAGTGTTACTGTGATCCATGTGCCGGGAGAAGAATCGCATCACACGTACTCTAGCAGATGATCGTTTCTACTTTAGTCGGAGTAACGCTCTGAACTTCAGACGTCTGCCAATAATGATTAATCATTGGGAAACGCGCAGAATAAGCTTTTGAAGAAGGAATGTGCGTTTGGTATTGCGTCTTTTCGTGGCCTAGTTTAAAAACGCAGAGCTGCATGTTGGCGGCCTAAGGGAATTGCATATGTTCAGTTCTCGGCCAATTCGCTATATTCATACGAAAGGTCCATTGCATGCCGTAGCCAGGCTCCAAGAAGGCAGCGTCATCTATAAACTGTCCAAGTCCAGCATAGGCGGAGTAGTGACGTACTCATGGATTGATGACGTCGACAACACAGATATGTAGTGGCGTGGACTTGTAGTGGATAATTACAGACTACACCCAGAACACCGAGCTCCAAGCAAACCCTTCCTACTGAGTCAATTTGTGATGGAATGTTTGTTCAGGGCATTGGTAGTACAGTCGAGGGTATACTCGGGTATACGTCGTGAAGTACACAATTTTTTACCTGAGCGTAGTATAAATATTGGGATAAACGCTGAATTCGGGTCCCGTCGTGTATCTGAAATAAGGGCATACTTGTTCCAAAAAATGTATGCATAAATGTGTCATAAAGTTGTCAAATAGACATAAGGATACCGCTTTGTTAGGCTTTAATAGAAACTTAATATAAAAAAAGTTTCAATGTTTTTGAACAAACAATTATAATTTGTTTTAAAAAATCACAATAAATTCTTGGATGAAAAGAAGCAGGATTTTCTTAAAACAAAATACATTTTCCTTGCGTGTTTGCGTTTACTGGTAATTTGTTTAGCGTATACGACACAACTGACGTAATGTGTATGTCAAGTCAAACCGTAAAGTAAAGTATTGTAAAGTAGTTCTTATTTCATTCATAGAGTAAAAATGGCATTTCAGCGAAACGAAATTTCGCTTTCGACAAAAATGTGTGCTTTGTTTTAGGGTTATGTGCTTTGACAATTCCTATCCTTGTTATTACAAATCAGATGTCACACACTAGAGTTAGATTACGAGTAAGCGTAGATCCCAGAAAAAAACACTCCGTGTAAAAAAGGCAGCCAAGTCTCTTTACTTAAAAAAAATCAACACCGAAAAGGAGTGATATCAAAAAAGGAGCCAAGTCAATGACATTTCCAAATATTTAATCGTATCTTTGAAATAAAAGTATAAACACCGAGAAATACTTTACAAAAGGACTTGGCGCATCGTTTTTTTAAAGACATCATTCTATCCTAAAAGTGGAAAGATTATTAACAAGTAGGTTCATATTCCTCTTTTTATTTGAGCCAGTATCTATGAATCAAGCTACTTTTGGTAATGGCTATTTTATAATTTTATAATGGCGATAGAAGAAAGATGCCATGCTGTAATAGAAGTAATAATAAGGGCGGAAAAATTAAATAACAAGGAAGTGGGCTCATATATATTCTTATAGCACTGTTAATATGGTGATTAATATGATGATTAATATTATTAATATGGTGATTAATATGGTGAAAAAACAACCAACTGGCAGTGATACGGAATACTACCTTGAATTTCAAGCAGATTAATAGTTTTACGAAATAATTGATCTTCGAAGTTCTGCGGCCTGATTCCATACAAGAGTTCTTTGCGAAGAAATTGTGAGCCTTTACAGACAATAATTTTGAAATTTGGTTCACAAATTCAATAGATATTAGCGAAATAAGGTGGTCTTGCCTAGAGGTGCACTTCTAATAGGAAAAACAACTGAAAACCAGCACAAAATGACAGCAATTGGCAAGATTTATGAGACAACTGTCTTGTTTAGTCAGAAATGCAGGAAGCATTGTCTAAATTGTAAGAAGAGGAAAGGTTTGGGGTATCTCTGCACTAAATGCAGTCTACATTGGACGCATTTCGCATGTCGCAGTGCTCATCAAGAGTCGGGCAAGAGATCACTATGCAAATTGTGTGCAGCTGGCAGCAAGACTACCCAACAAGATCACCCGCTACCATCAGCATCAGCCTCTGATTCTAATCATGCTTTAACCAATGAACTGCAAGAGTTCTTCAATTCACAGATTCAACCAATTTTGGATCAACAGAAAGACTTGCAAGAGAAAATAAAATCACTGGAACTACAGCTATTGGAGCAGGACATTTACAGTGATAGGACTCCATGCCTAGTTCCATGTATTTTAGGTCATGTAAGTAGTATTCATCAAGAATCAAGAGATGAGCGAGACAAAAGGAAAGGTGGGCCAGGCTCTGTAGCCGAGAAGAAACCTAATAACGTTACGAATGGTTGTGAGAGAGACAAAAGGAAAGGTGGGCCAGGCTCTCTAGCCGAGAAGAAACCTAATAACGTTACAAATGGTTGTTTTCGACTTGATGAGGAAAGTTATTACGGCAATGGAAGAGTTGAGGTAGGTTTTACACTAGATATTTCAGGTAAGAAGAATCTATTGAGCAAGAATGCCAATGTGGAAAACAGTTCAGTAGACTTAGAAACTGAGGTGAGCCTTCTTCCCGTGAATTCGTGTGAGGTAAGTCCTAATCGAGAAGATAATAATGAGAAAAGGCTGGTTTGTGAGAGCCTATGTTGTCTGGTCTCGTCTGGGATTTCAGTGGAGTCTGCTGCAGTGAGAGATAGCCCAGCTGAGAAAAGTCTTCCAGAGGTCATTACAGACGAGATGAGTTGCATATCTACAAGCCCAGCAGCACCAGTTTAGGACTACATGGTTGAGAAGGATCATTTCCACGAGAGCCCAGCTGCCGATTGTCTCTACGAGTGCCCAGCTGCCATGAAAGAGAAGGATCTGCATGATGAGAGCCCAGCTGTTAATGAGAAGGATCAGCACGACCAGAGCCCAGCTGATAATGAGACAGATCATCACGACGAGAGCCCAGCTGCAGATTGTCTCTACGAAAGCCCAGCTGCCAGGAACGAGAAGGATCTGCATGACGAGAGCCCAGCTGTTAATGAGAAGGATCAGCACGACCAGAGCCCAGCTGTTAATGAGACAGATCATCACGACGAGAGCCGAGCTGAGACGAGTCTTCTACAACATAACTCATTTGAACAGAGTCTACCTACAGTCCGTCTTCCAGTCACTTCACAGAAGCAGAGAGAGATGAGACCGCGACGTTCTGCCCGGAAAAACAAATCCAAGCCAAAGCGGTATCGTTGACAATTACAGTCCCCTGTACCTGATGCTTGTAGCAGTAGCAAGAGCAAGAACACCCCACCTACTGATCAGGGAACAGGGCGAAAAATTCACATTGCAGGGCTAAATGTCAGAGTGCTTAACAACGGTTTCGATCAAATCAAGGAAATTGTAATAGAAGAAGACGTAGATATATTTTGTATGACAGAAACGTGGCTTAAGCCGAACCACCCGTCGGAAGATTATGCCATTCCAGGATATTTGTTGCTAAGATAATAATAATAATAGCGGGTTGTCTACAGCTCTAAGCCGGCCGTTTCCCGCACTCCAGACGCCACCTCTCTCTGTCCGTCCAGTCAGCATCACCAATTCCTCTTCTTGACATGTCCAGCAGCACCTGTTTCTTCCAATCCTCTTCTGGTCGCCCTCGTCTTCTTCTACCAGGAGGTAACCAAGACTCTAATCTTTTTGGCCACCTCTGAGGTTCCATGCGCTGAACATGCCCATACCAAACAAGTCTATTTGTTTCTATACAATTAACCACCGTCTTTTCTACTCCCATCCGTCTTCTTATCTCCTCATTCCTCACGTGCTCTAATCTTGAGACTCCACAACTCCTTCTTAAGAAATCCATTTCCACTGCAAGCAGCCTTTCTCTATCCCTCTGCGTCATCTCCCACGTTTCTGCACCATACAGAAGTATGCTTTGAACTATCGTCTGGTATATTCTTTTTTTTGTGGTTTTACCTACACTCCCGGACCAGATTAACGAATTGAGCTTCTGTATTGCCTGTCTCGCCTGACCAATACGACAGGATATCTCTCTCCTACTGTTTCCTTCTTTATCAATTACAGTTCCCAAGTACTTATATTGCTCACACACCTCGATACACTGTCCATTCAAATCCAAGCCCTCTCCAAACTCCTTGCCAACCACCAGATATTTCGTCTTTGTAACGCTGATTCTTAATCCAGCCTCCTCATATGCATCATTAAGCTTCCTCAGCATAAAATCAATGTCATACTCATCTGAGGCCATTAATATCTGATCATCAGCAAAGAGGAGAGTATGAAGAAGTTCACCACCAACGTCAATTCCCATGCCCCTGCATTTCCTCTGCCACTGTTGCTAAGATCTGATCGCAATAATTCTAGAGGAGGTGGTGTGGGGATATATATCAAGCAAACAATAAGACACGCGATCAAAACAGATATTGAAGTTGAAGAAGAAGAAGAAGAAGAAGAAGAAGAAGAAGAAGAAGAAGAAGAAGAAGAAGAAGAAGAAGAAGAAGAGGAAGAAAACGATACAGGCAGAAAACTAGAATATTTATGGATTAAGATTAGCCTAAAACAGAAAAAGATTGCCGTGTGTGTAGTCTATCGGCCACCTGAAAATTGCTACACTAATGTCAGTATTTTAGAGAAACAGCTTTCGACACTTCAAGGATTGGTTGATAATATAATTCTAATTGGGGATATGAACATTGATCTCTTGAATTCTGCAGAACCAAATAGCAAGTATCTCATTAAATTCATGAAAAAGTTTAAATTAAATCAAATCATTCAAGTTCCCACAAGAATAACAGAAGAAGAAGTTCAACAACAGGATGGAAGTATTGTTAGTCGAGTCCAAACCTCCACTCTTATTGACCATATCTATGTTCAGGATGAGGACTCAGTAGTCAGCACCAAAGTATTAGACATATCAAAAATCATAGATTCGCGTGGAAAGCCAGTTACTGATCACTGTCTAGTATCTTGTACATTAGTTTACAGGAAACCAAAAAGGGAGGTTCGAAAGATTACTTTTAGAAACTACAAGAAAATTAATCCCCAGGAATTGAAAAATGTTTTGAACAGCATTGACTGGAATATTGCAGATGGTGAAGATGATATTAATATAAAGCTAAAAATACTTAACGACAATTTACAATATACTGAGAATAAGCTAGCCCCGATCAAGGAATTTACAACCAATAAACCGAAATGTCCATGGATTACCGATAACATTCAGAATATGTGCAAGCTCAAGTCAAAAGCACTTTTGAAGTTCAAAAGAAGGCCATCTGCAGCTAATTGGCAATATTATTGCCATGTTAGAAATTACATAACAATAGCAGTGAAGAGAGAGAAAAGATCATTCATGAGGAAAGAAATACAAGCAAATGTAGGCAATTCTGCATTCTTATGGAAGAAACTTCAAGAGTGGGATATCCACAGTTCGAAAAAGCCAAGACAAATAATTCCTGAAACTAGCTTAGCCGGATTTGATAAATGACTATTATGTTGATTCAATACCAAATTCTTTAATTGCTTCAAATATAATTGATCAATACAAGAACAACACTCACACTGTTACGTCAAAAAATGCCTTTGAGCTCAGAGCAGTTAGTACAGAAGAAATAGTTGATCAATTGAGGAAAATTAAGACCAAAGCAACAGGCATTGATAATATAAATATCAATACATTACTTCTATGCATGCCAAACTGTTTAAATGCTATACACAGTATTGTGAATCTGTCTCTTGTTTCTGGAATATTTCCTGATCTATGGAAAGAAGGAGTAATAACACCTTTGCCAAAATGCTCGCATCCAAAACAATTCAAAGACCTTAGACCCATAAGTATTCTCACTACAATGTCCAAAATACTTGAAAGAATTGTTGTGAAACAACTGACTGCATACCTAGAAGAACTGAAATTATTATCCAATAGTCAGTCAGGATTCAGAAAAAATCGAGGGACAACATCAATACTCCTAGATGTAACTGATGAAGCGATCAAGGGAATGGAGAAGAAAATGGTTACAAGTCTTATGCTATTAGATTTTACAAAAGCTTTTGACTCAATCAACCATGAACTCTTACTGGCTAAACTCACATATCTTGGAGTGGGAGAGATGACAATTAAATGGTTTGCAAGTTACCTCACCGGACGTCAACAACGGGTAAAATTATCAGCTAATAACGTATCAATGCCGAGGAAAAATAGAACAGGAGTACCACAGGGTTCAAGTATAGCTCCACTCCTGTTCATAGTTTACACAACTGATATCGATGAGAGTGTGAAACACTGCAAAATACACAAATTTGCAGATGATACCCAGCTTCTATATACCTTTCGCCCTCAAGATCTAGCTGCAGCGCAAGAGAAAATAAACGAAGATCTTCAGTCTATTGCTGCATGGAGTGAAAGTCAAGGACTTTTCTTTAAACACTTCGAAGACAGTATCAATGATTATAGGGAGCAAATGTAAACGAATCAAAATACTTAATAGCGAGTTTAAACTAAATATAAATGGTTGTACAATTCCCATTTCAGAAACTTCAAGGAATTTAGGTTTAATCATGGATAGCCAAATGACATACACAGATCATATTCAGAAAGCAAACAGCAAAGCTTACGGCAAACTACGAACATTGCAAAAATTTAAACAAATCCTGACCAGGTCAACAAAAACAAAGCTCGTTGAGGCACTTATAATATCAAATTTAAATGACTGCGACATCGTTTACGAATCATGCATTTCAAAGAAAGATATAGGACGTGTTCAGAAAGTCCAGAATTCTTGTGCCAGGTTTATATTCAATATTAAGAGAAGACACCATATAAGTCCCTACATTCAGAAACTTCATTGGTTGAAGATGGAAGCAAGAAGGAATCTTCACTTGACATGCGCAACGCACAAGATACTGTTAACAGGAGAACCTAAATATTTGAATGATAAGTTAAGAAGAAGACAAGATATTCACGGAAGAGATACGCGGTCCAAAGAAAAGCTCGACTTTGGCACTCATCGAGGTACAAAATTTAAGAATTGTTTTTCATATTCAGCCTCGGTAGCGTATAATGCAACAACTAGGGAAGAGCAGACATTAAGTTTAATACCATTCAAGACACTAGTCAAGAACAAACTCACGCTAATTCAAGAACAAGAATTCAAGAACAAGAAGTAATGTGCATTGGAAGACAACAATAAAGATCACACACATCCTGCTGAGAATGTTTTTTCAGTGGTTTTCCCTCAGCTAAAAAAAGCATATGCTTATATGTTCTTCCAATATTACCACTGACATTGAAGCACAACTATATGTATAATGACTTTTATGAATAACTTAAGAAGAAATGGGTAAACGGTGAAGAGGTGAAGCAGCTGAAGAGAAGAGATGGATGTATGGAAGATCAACGACTCGATTGTTGAATACAGACCAATTGTGTACCTATTTTATGTGCTCAATAAATAACATTATTATTATTATTATATTAGAAGGATATCTTTTCATAATTTGATCATGACTGAGGGAAATCATGAAAAGTTGTCAAATAATTACTAACTATTTATAGAACACTATTATATTATGGAAGTATATCATTATGGTATATATTATCCCAGAAAAAACACTCCGTGTAAAAATACCAGCCAAGTCTCTTTAACTATAAAAAAAAATAGAAGAAATCTAAAAATTCAGCACTGAAAAGGAGTGATATCAAAAAAGGAGCCAAGTCAACGAATTTTCCAAATTTTAATCGTACCATTGAAATAAAAATATCAACCCCCGAGAAATACTTAAAAAAAGGACTTGGCGCATCGTTTTTTTAAAGACACTTTTCTATCCTAAAAGTATAGGAAGAACTCTACAAGTATATTTTCCTGAGTATATCACATTCATTATCGACGAATCATACTACGTTTTAATATAACTAGTACTCTTACCTACTGGCAGTTTTGGTATTTTGTCAATATTCAGAGGAAATAAACGGATAAACGAATAACGAATAAACGGAAGCGGCCTAGTCTATTCGTTATTGCCACTATTTCTAGGGTCATATTAATCAATCATACTTCTCAATATCGTGACTGAGGGAAATAGCGAAAGCGCTCATTACAAGAAGGCCGTCAATGAGATTTGTATAAGTGACTAGTGCACTGAGCCATGCTGCTCAAATAATTACTGACTAGATTTTTATCTAAAGTAATACGTTATGTAATTTATGAATTTTTTTAGTATAAAATGTTAATTAATAGCAATTAATTACACGGCGAGAAGGTTCAAAGTATAATGCTGTAGTAGGTATGTTGATGTACCTACAAAACTATAGGTACCTACCAATCACAAACACAACTGTTCTGTATTTATTGCTTGTAAGACAATGCTATGTTTCTTTGCGTACTTATATTTAAATTTAAAATATTTTACAGAATGTTCAATATTTAATTTGAAAGTTTTGTCCCAATTTTTCTAGGCATTTCTGAACTACGTAGTATGTGAGTGGCATAAGCTTAAGAATAGAAAAATGTCTTTAAAAAAACGATGCGCCAAGTCCTTTTTTTAAGTATTTCTCGGGGGTTGATATTTTTATTTCAATGGTACGATTAAAATTTGGAAAATTCGTTGACTTGGCTCCTTTTTTGATATCACTCCTTTTCAGTGCTGAATTTTTAGATTTCTTCTATTTTTTTTTATAGTTAAAGAGACTTGGCTGGTATTTTTACACGGAGTGTTTTTTCTGGGATATCACTTCTTTTGTTAGTTTATTCATACAGCTTGTAGCACATGTCCGAGCAGGGACTAATTTCTTTAAAAAAATACGCCTCAACCGATTTGGTTACTATGAAAAGTTGCGTTTGGTATAAGATGAAAATGATTATCCAAGAAGAATAGCTTAAGTTTCGTTATAATCGATCCAGCCGTTTTCGATACATGACGTCACTTCCGGTTTTGAAATAGCGGCCGAATTCCGGTATAGGTAATAAGAAAACAATCTAGTTTTATCTAGTTGATACCTTCATGAACGACCATCTGAATTCCTAATCCCTATATTTCCGTAAAATCGGTCATGCCGTTTGTAATATATGACGTCACTTCTGGTTTCATTTAGTGGTTCCTGCCGCCATTTCCGGTACCATTAATTTATTTATTCATTTTTCACAATTGATTTTTCAAATAAATAGCAGAATGAATACGCAGGAGCTAGTTCAGTTGCAATCGGTACAGGCGTTTTAGATATATGACGTCACTTCCGGTTTCAGGAATGGCGGCCGAGAACACTGCTACCTTGAATATATAAATTGTATTGTCTATGTTACAATGTAAGTTAATTATGTATGTATTTTAAGTATAATTTGTTGAAATAAGTTAAATATTGCGTATTTATGACGTCACTTCCGGTTTAGAAAATAAGAAAATAATTTTTTTTTTATTGATACTTCATATAAATGACCATCTAAATCGAATGGCGCTAATTTCGTTCTAATCGGTCCAGACGTTTTTGAGTTATGACGTCACTTCCGGTTTCAAAATGGCGGCTTCCGGTTGGTTTTATAAAAAGGCACCTCAGACGCCAAAAGTGCACATGTGGTAAAAATTTCAGGTCGATCGGTTCAGCCGTTTAGGCTGTGGCGGTGATAGCGACGTTTCGTGATATCATCAGAATCATCATCATCTTCAGAATCAGAAAGTGGTGTAATTTCACTGTTTTCTCGGTCCTCTAGCGCGCAAATGGCATAACCTATTGTTCCCAAATTTGGTATATGTAGTGAAGTGGGCCGTAGCTCGAAATTAAGATATTTCGCAACAATGTGAGATTTACCAATTTTGAGATCCAGTAGGCCGAAAATGCCATGTTGTTGCTTACAGTAAAAGTGTTTGGTCTGCTCCTCAGTTTATTAGGCATTTACGGTATGTTGAGTGACTGTGAGTGTATAGTACGACTTGGCTGGGTGGAGCGACCGCTCCACTAGATACCATTATATGGTATATATAATTATGGTTTTAATAGTTGTTCAATGTGAATTCACTGTGTACTTTGTGAAATGTATTGTTATAAAATGAGGATTAATAGAAATGTATTTCATTGTGAGAAGGTATAACGCATGAGACTTAATTATGTTGACCACGAAACAATAATATGAAGATAACTATTGTATATTTATTACAAATATAGGCAACAAGTTTCATCGCGTACATATTCAAATAGAAAATATTTTACATTAGGTATGTAGGTTTAATATGTAATTAAAAGTTGTGTCCCTATTATTCTAAAAATTCTAAATGACGGTTGTATATAAATGGCATATGCTTATGAATAGAAAAATGTCTTTAAAAAAACGATGCGCCAAGTCCTTTTGTAAAGTATTTCTCGGTGTTTATACTTTTATTTCAAAGATACGATTAAATATTTGGAAATGTCATTGACTTGGCTCCTTTTTTGATATCACTCCTTTTCGGTGTTGATTTTTTTTTAAGTAAAGAGACTTGGCTGCCTTTTTTACACGGAGTGTTTTTTTCTGGGATATCACTTCTTTTGTTAATTTATTCATACAGCTTGTAGCACATGTCCGAGCAATGACTAATTTCTTTAAAAAAATACGCCTCAACCGATTAGGATAGGTACTTAGAAAAGTTGCGTTTGGTAAAAGATTAAAATGATTATCCAAGAAGAATAGCTTAAGTTTCGTTTCAATCGGTCCAGCCGTTTTCGTTATATGACGTCACTTCCGGTTTTGAAATAGCGGCCAAAAATAATGTCGTCTTGAATTCATAATTATTAGTCCTACACATTTCCAAAATTTGGTTGCAATTGGTACAGCCATTTTCGATATATGACGTCATTTTCGGTTTTGACAATGGCGGCCGAAAGTAATGTCGTCTTTATTTCATAATTATATTAGTCCGACATAATTATAAATTTTGGTTGCAATCGGTACATCCGTTTTCGATATATGACGTCACTTCCGGTTTTAACAATGGCGGCCGAAATTAATGTCGTATTGAATTCATAATTATAAGTCCTACACAATTCCAAAATTTAGTTGCAATCGGTACAGCCGTTTTCGATATATGACGTCACTTCCGGTTTTAGAAAATGGCGGCCGAGAGCACTGCAACCTTGAATTTATAATTATTTACAATGTATGTTTACTAAATATCTATTTAAAAGTATAGTGGTGAATTTAGTGTCATTTAGAATATTAATGACGTCATTTAGCATTTTTATGACGTCATTTCCGGTATAGGTAATAAGAAAACAATCTAGTTTTATCTAGTTGATACTTCATGAATGACCTTCTAAATTCAATAGCGCTCATTTCCGTAAAATCGCTCATGCCGTTTTCAATATATGACGTCACTTCCGGTTTCATTTAGTGGTTCCTGCCGCCATTTTCGGTACCGTTAATTTGTATATTCATTTATCTCAATTGATTTTTCAAATAGATTTCAGAATGAATAGACAGAAGCTAGTTCAGTAGCAATCGGTACAGGCGTTTTCGATGTATGATGTCACTTCCGGTTTCAGGAATGGCGGCCGAGAACACTGTGTATTGAAATTATAATTTTGTATTGTCTATGTAACAATGTAAGATAATGATATGTGTATTTAAAGTATAATTTGATGAAATAATCTAAATATTGCAAATTTATGACGCCACTTCCGGTTTAGAATATAAGAAAATTATATTTTTAAGTAACATTCTTCATATAGATGACCATCTAAATCAAATGGCGCTAATTTCATTCTAATCGGTCCAGCCGTTTTTCATATATGACGTCACTTCCGGTTAAAAAATGGCGGCACAATAAATCACAAGAGGCAAGGTATCATCAGACGCCAAAAGTGCATATGTGGTAAAAATTTCAGGTTGATCGGTTCAGCCGTTTAGGCTGTGGCGGTGACAGCAACTTTTTCGGGAATCAGAATCATCATCATCATCATCATCATCATCATCTGAAGAAGAAGAAGAAAGCGGTGCAATTTCACGATTTTTATTGCCCTCTAGTTCGAAAACGGCATGACTAATTGTTGTCGCGTGATGTATGTGTTGTCAGGTGGGCCATAGCTCAAAATTAAAACATTTCACAACAATGTGAGACTTTCCATTGTTGAGATCCAGTAGGCCGAAAATGCAGTGTTGTTGTTTACAGTAAAAGTAGTTGGTCTGCTCCTCATTTATATTTATATTGATATTTACGGTATGTAGAGTGATTGTGAGTGTACGGTACGACTTGGCTGAGTGGAGCGACCGCTCCACTAGATTTTATCGGATGGTGCCATCAAATCTTGAGCAATCGTTCCGTTTCAATCGAATACCGATTTTACATTGGCCAAGTGTACGTACTGTACCAACATGGCTGCGTGGTGCTAACGCGCCATTAGATTTTGTCAATGAGGTGGCAGTATTAATATAAAAATGAATGTCAAAGCTAAGCTTCATGCAATTATAAAGAAGGTCTCGATCTCTGATAACGACTGATACGATGCAAATTATCTCGGATAGGTTCTTATCTTCGTTGTCTCTCATGTTCAGTCTCTCAAGTCCTGTGGGTCTTGACGTCTTTCAAACAGCAAGTCAGCTTCTTGTCAAAATACAAAATCACCTCAGAAGAACATTCTTCATTCATCAACAGCGATTAATTGGTTAACACGTTGCCATGACGTTTCTTTATCATTACACGGACCCGGATGGAATGAAGGGAATCTACAGGCAAGGAATGATCGAGGCGAGTGGACCAGACGGTTTCGACGGTCCAGGAGTGTATTTCACAGAGATGAAGCCGCCTCCTGAGAACTCCGCAGAAGACATCTCGTTGAACAACTACGGACATTCCTGGAGAGTAGACAGGATTATGAGGTGGTTCAAGTTTGAGCTGAGGGAGTTGCCAAGTGGAACCGTAAAACTTACAAACGCCGGAGACAGGAATATTTGGAAGTGTCCAGTCAATGTACCACTTCAAGGTAAGTGTAACTTATCTTAGAATAATGTATATACCTACTGTGTAAATATTTGTTTGGGTTTTCGTAAAATACAAGAAATGTACCAACTCTCCCGGATAAAAGATTCTTGAATGTCCGACGTGCAAACTATTCTATTATGTTAACATATTATTGGCATAGTTCTCTCAGTTCCAATATTTCATGGTAAATATCTGAGCAGTTCTTTATTAACTTTCAGTTACTTCCCTTGTTAGTCTAATGGGTTTTAAAAGTCAGGCAAACTTCAACTATTAATATCTGAAAACTGTTTCCATACGTTGGCTACTTGATGGACGTGACAACTTCATAATGTTTAATTTTATAGTAATAATCAACGTGGAATGTAATATTATAGATTGTCTTCTGATATTATCACTTAGAGTTATCACGTGATAACTGATATGGAAATATGGGTCGAGATAGCTGTTCTTTTCTAGAAATTGAATCAATCAATGTTGTAACAGATAAGCTATTTATATCGAGAGAAAGGTAAAGATAACGACAAAAAGTATCTAGATAAGACAATAGAAAAAATATTTAAAACTTATATAGAAAAAGAAAAAGAAAAATTTTCGAGTTAATAAGTTTAATTAAGATAAATAAAAGATGATTTTTTATAAGAGCTTGAACATAATATATTCCGTTTTAGAAAGGAAATCAATTAGTAAGTGGAAATTATAATTATATTCACGCATATTTTAAAGGGTCGATACTTATAAATGCTGGTAATTCAACAAAATAGTTGAAAGATATTCTCTTCAATTTTCTTGAGAACACGGAAAAATCAAAGCTTTTTCCAATTTTCGTTACCTATAATTAAAATCAGATATTATAGATAAACGATTTAATTATCTAGATAAGATAATAGATAACAAAATATAATCTAGATAAATAAGAAATCATCATTATCAAGCTCAAACAAGCCAACACTTACATTAAAATATCTTACAAAATGGGTTGTGTCACTATATAAATACAAATATGGACGAACTCAGAATTACTGGTCTTTTCACAGCAAAAATCATAGAAATCACATTGGGCCTTCTACCTCTACCTCTTAGTTGCATATGTAATAAATTGGTTAGTTGGAAATATTTTCTGTCAAATAATTTAATGTCTAAATAAATAACTTGTTCACAGTGACCTAATTTTATCGAGTGCAATCATATTCCTGTATTTACACTTGATTCTCTTCACATGTCACATTTCATTTGGCAATGTTTCACGTAGCCAAGCACTTGCCATTATTTATCATCTAACATTCGTTTTCTCGCATTCACAGGTCGCCGACGCAGAGTTCTGTACCACTACACCAACGAGAAGGGTAAAAACGGAATCCTTGATTCTGGCGTCATCAAAGCTGTCAGACCGCACGGTGGTCAAGGCCTCGGTGCAACAATGCCAATAGCGGTGTATTTCACAGGATTACCACCGAGTGCGGTCAAAGAAGACCTTCTGTTCAACATGTACGGCACAAGAGACACATCTAAACAAGACCTCATGGAGAAGACGAAGTTCTGGTTCAAGTTCTATGAAGAAGACATTCCGAATGTCGAGAAGAGATCCACTCTCCAGAACAGGAACGAGTGGATCTGCAGAGAAGATGTGTCAATACATCTGTCGACATGTCCCGGAAACTTGCCGAGGCGTGGACGACGTGATGTACACAGTTCAATAGCTAGCAGCTCAACTGCGCCCAATGTGCATCGGTCAAGGGCTACAAATTACACCTCCCAGTGGATATGGCCAACCGGCTATGGACAGGGATCAGGAGTTGGTGGACAAACAGGAAGCACCCCCGCGACCATTGTCCCCGCATCAAGGTCTACAATATCGAGCTCCCCGTGGAAATTGCCAACCGGCACTGGACAGGGTACAGGGACTGGTGGACAAAGAAGTGGCACCCCCGCGACCAATGACCTCCCTTCAAGATCTACAAGCTCGAACTCCCCGTGGGCATTGCCAACCGGCGCTGGACAGGGTACTGCCGTTGGTGGACAAAGAAGTAGCACTCCCGCGACCAATGTACTCTCTTCAAGACCTACAATATCGAGCTCCCTGTGGAAATTGCCAACCGTCACTGGACAGGTATCAGGAGTTGGTGGACAGATAGGAAGCACTCCCACGACCAATGTGCTCCCTTCAAGACCTACAAGCTCGAACTCCCCGTGGACATTGCCAAGCGCCACTGGACAGGGTACTGGAGTTGGTGGACAGACAGGAAGCACCCCCGCGACCAATGTACTCCCATCAAGGACTACAAGCTCGAGCTCCCCGTGGACATTGCCAACCGGCGCTGGACAGTTATCAGGGGTTGGTGGACAAAGAGGTGGCACCCCCTCGACCAATGTACTCCCGTCAAGGACTACAAGCTCGAGCTCGATCTCACAACCTGACCCAGGTACCAGCTCCTCAACACAACAAGGTTTCACTCGATTCGGACAACAGCCTTTAAACAGCGCGCAAGAACCGGGTTGCTTTGAAAGTATGTTGCTGTGTATTTCTGCATGCTGGAGCAATATGTGCTTAGGTAATTCGGATGGGGAGGATTGCGAGGGGTGTGAAACTGGTTGTTTTGGTTAAGGCTAGATTCTGTATCTGCGTTGAAGGTTTGTGTGGTTGAGTACTGCAGTGCCGGGAGAAAAATCGCATCACTGGACACTGGTAGACGCTCGATTTATATTGAATCGGAGGTGTACTCTGAACTCAGACATTTGCCAAAAATCATTAATCAGGTGCGAACCGCGCGTAAAGGGATTCTTAAGGAGGAATGTTCGTTGGTGATACAAAAAATCGGTAAATTCAACAAAAAATTAAGCGATGCGTCAAATGTAATTTTTTAATTTTAAATTTAATTAAGTCCTACCTTCATCTCCGAGAGCGCCCAGAAGATGATGAGCGGCCCGTAGAGCGGGATCACGTGACAGAGATGCTTGACGTCATCGATGAAGTCCTGGCGGAAGACGCAGGCAGCTCTGTCCATGCAGTGCGCGCGCTTCTCGCTGCAGTGTCTCATGGCGTGCTGCAACATAACATTTTATTGTACTGTATGTACCTTGAGAGAAGGGGATCTACAACCAATGGAAGTAGATGGAAATACAAATTCTAACTGTGTTTCTCTTATTTCTAATTCCCCACCATAGTATTTCTAATGAGCATCTCCTTGAAGTAATGTAATTGCGCTCACACAAACGCAGACGAGAGTCTCGGTGCACGCGCAGCCTCTCGGTGCTCCAGGCTCGTTGACTAACATCGTGCCGCCCATGAGCAGAACCACTGCGCAAACAAACCAGACATCAATCGACATTAATACTACTACCATGTGAAGCAGGGACACACAAAATACTCAACGAAACCCGTACTATATGTATCTCGGACGTAGAAAGCCGGAAGTCTGTTTCAATTTGTGTTGAGGTGAGCTCAAAAACCAGTAATTCTTCCTTCATCTGATCATATTTTGTAATTGTAACATGAGTCATTGTACATGAGAATACTTAATAACTTTATTTGTTGACATCAGTTTAATGGCAATTGATAGAAATAATGTTTACAAAATTCCAAAAATGTGCAACGCAAAATCGAGAAAATGATCTTCCGGTATTCTACAGATGGGTTTTAGCTTTAATGAGGATAACCTAGTTTCTATACTTTAAGGGCAATTCACATAGATATGTTTTACGTTTAGCTTTATATTTTACCTAAAACGATCTGTGATCGTATCTGTAAGACGCATAACCCTGAAGTTTAACCGTTTTAATTAATTAGTCCTCCCAGATCATGTCTAACCTATGGCAATGAGAAGGAGCAACGCCGCCACGCCGAATGCGCACGGGTAGCAGTACACGTCATGGTTACAGAACACGTGCATGCGCAATAGCGGTCCCAGCACCACCCCGAGCAGCGCCCCGATGAAGGTGACGTAGTGCTCCAGCTGCTGGTAGCGGCGGAAGTCGTACTCGTAGCGGGGCAGGTCGAACTGGTCGCCCGAGTAGGCCCAAGACACCACGCGACGTAGTCCGGTGGTCAGCCAGAAGAAGGTCAAGCCGATGATGGACAGGTAGCTGGAGTGGACAAGAGTTATATTGTAATAACTTTATTTGTATGCTCTACATACTGATAATTACCCCTACAACTTTTCGCCAACGGGGCTGCTGCATCTGCAGACAACTTTAGGATTTTATTTGGTGTGAAGGGTAAGTACATAATTTACGTATAATTACTGACCATTGATCGCAGTCATTATATATCAACAAATTGGCTGCTCTTTTCAGCCTGTACACATCGGAGATTTTAAACACAATTGGTGTGAGCTGGTCATGGGAGGTATTTCAGACTTTTCAATAATGATGAAGGATGCGACTTTATTTTTTACGAGCGTAACCCTCTCATTTATACATTTACAAGTCTCTCTTTACCCTCTTGAAAAGATTTGCTAAATTGCTCTCTAATGTTGAACTTTTGACTCTCTAGAGATTTCCTTCTCGATTGGATGATAAAAGAATAACTTCCACTTTCTGATTACATTTGAGTGAATGAGCGCTATGAAAATCAAATATTATTCAAAACATTCTTGTACAACTTAAATGATTGAGAATTTGACCTGATTCAATCACGGTGAAATGAAAGCATTGCATCAAATAGATAAATAGACGAATCCAGAATCTGCCCAACATGAAATCTACGAAACGCCAGTAATCACGTAACATAGAAAACCAAATGTTTCGGAATGTACTACGTACATTTCTGCGCTCTTCAAGAACGTGAAAGTCGGCGCCAGGGAAGAAAAAGTCACCAGACACAGACTCAGTAGCGAGAATATCGAGTATACGACGAGAGCCATGAATCTTCCACAACAAGCATCGGCGAAGTAGGATCCCATCCATGGTGTGATCAAGCCGAGACTCAGTAGCAAGTGAGTGAGGCTGATAGCGGGTCCCAGAGAGAACCGTAGCTCGTGTTTCAAGTACAGGAACGTCGTCACTGCAGAGGAGAAGAAGATCATGAGAACATCTTGAAGTAGGATCCTATCCATGGGGTGATCCAGCCGAGACTCAGTAGCAAGTGAGTGAGGCTGATAGCGGGTCCCAGAGAGAACCGTAGCTCGTGTTTCAAGTACAGGAACGTCGTCACTGCAAAGGAGAAGAAGATCATGAGAACATCTTGAAGTAGGATCCTATCCATGGGGTGATCAAGCCGAGACTCAGTAGCAAGTGAGTGAGGCTGATAGCGGGTCCCAGAGAGAACCGTAGCTCGTATTTCAAGTACAGGAACGTCGTCACTGCAAAGGAGAAGAAGATCATGAGAACATCTTGAAGTAGGATCCTATCCATGGGGTGATCAAGCCGAGACTCAGTAGCAAGTGAGTGAGGCTGATAGCGGGTCCCAGAGAGAACCGTAGCTCGTGTTTCAAGTACAGGAACGTCGTCACTGCAAAGGAGAAGATGATCATGAAACATCTTGAAGTAGGATCCTATCCATGAGGTGATCAAGCCGAGACTCAGTAGCAAGTGAGTGAGGCTGATAGCGGGTCCCAGAGAGAACCGTAGCTCGTGTTTCAAGTACAGGAACGTCGTCACTGCAAAGGAGAAGAAGATCATGAGAACATCTTGAAGTAGGATCCCATCCATGGCGTGATCAAGCCGAGACTCAGTAGCAAGTGAGTGAGGCTGATAGCGCGTCCCAGAGAGAACCGTAGCTCGTGTTTCAAGTACAGGAACGTCGTCACTGCAAAGGAGAAGATGATCATGAAACATCTTGAAGTAGGATCCTATCCATGAGGTGATCAAGCCGAGACTCAGTAGCAAGTGAGTGAGGCTGATAGCGGGTCCCAGAGAGAACCGTAGCTCGTGTTTCAAGTACAGGAACGTCGTCACTGCGGAGGAAGCAAATTACAAATCGGACACTCGTGAATGAATACAATATTCAGTGTGCAGTTAGGAAAAATATCGAAAAATTTCAAGTAATAAAAAAATTAATTCATGAAGTGTTGAATAGACGATTCCATCAAATATCAGAGTGGCTCTGGTTTCTGAAATAATTCACATGCTGTTCGATTTAGGAACATATTGTAGTGTGTGAACTCATTGTTGACACACTACAATAGGTAGGTGTATAAATCAAACAGCAAGTGAATTTTTCTTAGAAACCAGAGCCCACTCAGATACTTTATGTAATCGTCTTTTCATGCGTTCAATTTAATCTGTGAAGAAGGTAACGATATTACATTTAGGTCCAATATGACCTTGAATTTTACTATTACTTGCTATTCATTCTGTAAATCAAGACATGTTGTAAATTCACTTGACAATACATTCTCCGTACAACTCACCGTATATCATGAAAGTGACGCATCGCTCCAGCAGCAAGAATATCAGCAGCAAGATGGTCTGAGGATGACGCCGCTGCAACATGTACAGTGACGTCATCAGTAGATACAACCAGACTCATTCCATTCTTACTAGCTTATGCAGAGGGCCAAATTTATATTTTTAAATTCAAATTCAAATATTATGTCGGGTTGAATAGACCAATGTAGGTGGGCGTTGCCTTTTGAAAGACAAAAGTATTACCATGGCAACTCCAGAATTCTTAGAAAATAACAATTTTTCATTCAAACAAATGAAATTCAGAAAAATCAAAGAAATAGCTAACAGGTGTTAATCTAGTTTAATTTATCACTTGAAATAGTACAATCAATATATTTAAACTCATATAAATCATGTTTGATGATATGCTGGACAATTTTTACGGATGCTACAACGAAACAAATTATATTTTGCCAGGTATGTTGCCAAAGCGTTTTACTTTTTAATGGCGTCTGTCACTGGATAGTTTCGTCAACTTAAGAAAGTCCTTCCTCTCTTATGAGAAGTTAATTAAGACTAAACAATATTTAAGTAGATAGCTTAAAGCAATACTATTATTAACGGCAATTTGTTGATTGTAAAACTGTTAAATTCTGTACGAATTCAACATTATTCTAATAATATCATGTGTACAATTTGTTGTGTATATAAGCTCTTTGGTTGTGACCAAACATTGACTTTTGTTTTATGACGTCGTAGTTTGGTCAGATCTACATTGGTCAATTCGAATTTTGCAATATTAAAATTTAATTTCTGAAATTTATATAGTTTAGATTTAAACTTTGACACATAAAATTGACACATAACATAAAAAACTGACATAAAACTGACGTATTTCAATTTGTAGAATGTTGGTGTAGAAAAGGAAATCAATTCTTACTTTATTTTAAAATTGTGCATTTGCAACATTATACAAATACCCAATTTAATAACACTGGTAAAAATACCAGCCAACAAAGTATCTTCTAAGAAGAAAAGATACTACTAAGTTGATAATTAAAACCGTCAGCGCTGAAAGAAAAGTGGTAAATTTTATTGATATCACCACTTTTTACTTGATATTGCTGAATTTTTAGGTGTCATATATTATTAAATAAGATTTTTTTTAAATGTAATTTTTAGATAATACTATATTTCGTCACGTTTCGTTCTGCTCTGTTTTCTTTCTTGAAATTTTTCAAACGACCGTCCTGAATCAGTGTCCAAGAATCACTTATCGATTTTAAAATTTTTATGTTGGAAAAAATTCCATGTGGGGCAACAATTGGAGTTTTTTTGCTTAAGTTTGTGCTTTTTAAGCTCCAGAATCACTTTTAACTGGTTTAAACTCTAAAAAAACACCCGGGGGGCTAAAACTGAGGGGCTTCGGCCCCCAGACCACTTTTCCGAATGTTACATTCCCCCCAAATATGAAAATAGTTAAATAGAGGCCTGTGAAATAGGACGAAATATTCTACTAATAATAAATAAGTAGGTATACCTATATATAGAAGTTCAAAGAATTGACTTATTTAATAATTTATCTTGACCTAATATCTGAATAATTACAAGTGTCATAAATTGTTTTTAGCTGTAGAGACTAGGCTGAAACATTTACATTTTTTAAAATTGTGATAAGCATTTTCTGTTAAAATCCATTGCCCGCAGATATGACAATGACAATTTATCTCATATTTTGTCTAATGTCGAAAATTATAATTCAGGACATAGTAATTGAACCATAATAAATCTGCTCATGTTGTACAGGTATAACATAAGCAGATTTATGTAAGCTGCGTAATTCGTATGTAAATCTACTCACTAAACAAGCGTAGATACTCTTACAACATTCGAACATCTCCAATTCCTAAACTAAACGTGCAAAATGTAAGTAATTGTCCATAATGACAGCAGTTTAAGATGCCATTGTCATTGAACGATTGTTTTCTGTGTTGAGCAAGAAGACAGCTTCACGGCTGCCTTGAAACTTTCTAAGAGAGTCAAGGTGCTTAGACAATAGACTCGCAACAGAAGCAGATACCAAAACAGGAGCATAGGAACCGGGAATGGGAGTGAAAGGGAAAGGGGAATGGAAAAGAAAGGAAAGGGGAAGTGAAAGGGGAATGGGAAGGAAGGGGGGAATGCGGGTACTAATTCTCCCCCCCCCCCCCCCCATTCACCATACAAAATTAAGTTTAATTTCCAAGAATCACTTATCGATTTTAAAATGTTTATATTGGAAAAAATTTTGCTCCAGTTTGTGCTTGAATCGCTCTTAACTGGTTTAAACTCTAAAAAAAATCACCCGGTGGGGGGGGGGGGGGGGGGGGGAGGTAAAACTGATGGGCTTCGTCAGCCCCCGCAGACTACTTTTCCGAATGTTACATGCCCCCCAAATATGAAAATAGTTATTACGCACCTGGGTGTCTCACCATCTAATCCAATTTATCTCCCAATGTTTCTATCAATTTTTTTTTGTAAAGATACAAATATGTAAAATTGTGTTTAAATCGCGTACATTTAGTGGGCTGTACCTAAAGTACGTCACGCCAGGACGGGGGGGGGGGGGGGGGGAAGAGGATCTCACTGTTTCATTAGAAATTTTTAAACATTTTAAATTTATATGTGTCGCGACCTGAAATTTCGCTAAAAACGATAAATTCTGATGCATTTCAGTCAGTAAACTCACAGTATTGTTGGGGGGGGGGGGGGGGGGGGGGGTCAAGAAGACTAATTTTTACTAAACGTACTTTATGCACACAGCCTTATAATTCAAAAATTTTCCCACAGAATCTTCATGTTGTCAACGAGAATTGATGCTGTTCGAGATCAAGTCATTCAAAATCATACCTCAACTTCACATTTCTGCCTCCAATATTTATTGAGCGAGCGTAGCGAGCGTCACCACGGTACTCTTATGGCACTTTCTCTGTGTGTTTTTTTGTTTTTTTTTTGTCCGCACAGCACAGGTTAAACCGCAAATTCAATCGATCTGAAACTTTGCACATATGCTAACGTAATCTATGCGGTCCCTGGGATCGTTTTTGAACGGGCTCCTGTGATTGGTTCAAGTTTAAAAAAAAATATCTTTCGATTGGTTGCTCTGCTCAATTTGAAATTTAGCAAAGTCATTGCAACCAACATTTTACCCAATCATAAAAAGTTTCAGCAAAATTCTCCCATTGGTTTAAATTTGAAACCATTTTTCCTGTGATTTTTGAAATTTAAACTAGAACCGATTGACCGACCAACTAAAAACTTTGCATGGTCATTGGTACCAACATTTAAGATATTTTTGCCAATTTCCAGTCTAATCTGTCGTTATTTTCAAAAGTTTTTGTAATTCTAGGGACATTTTGCGTGTTGGCTGTCAAATTCACGGCGACTTCGAATCTTCAGTTCAAGGCAAGGTAGTTAGAGCAGAAAGTTTCAAACGAAATGAAACTAATAATGACCGTTCAACAGATTGATCTGATATTGTGTACACACTAATATCATATCATATGAGTGGTATCCCAGGTTTATTTTTTGAACGAGATCCTGTGATTTTTGAAAATTAACAAGGAACCGTTCAATCATAAAGGTTTAATCGATCAACTTAAAACTTAGCAAGGTTATTGGGACCAATATTTTTGGAGATTTTGGAGATATTTATATAAGTCTGTGACGAAATTTAAGAATTATTGGCTTTTAATGCCATTTTCGATTGACATAATTTCGGTTCGAGGTGTTGCGTGTATCCGTGCTCGCTCATCAACGCGTCACACAGAGCGTTTTCCTAGTATATTTTATGTCAAAATAGAGTGAAGGAAATATGATGGTACTGGTTAATCTAAGAATGGTATATAGTCTTAGAAATGTGTTTTGAACAGGGCACCATTTTGAATATCACCTGAAGATGAAGTGAAGTATTTCTATTGTATACAAAAGTAAATATTTCCTAGATAATACAATCGGAGCAAGGTCTCTAACTTCCAGTTATAAATCGCAATGACTGCAAACAATGTATTTCAGTTCTCTTACATATTGAAAAATATATCATTATTGTTATTATAATAAACTGAGAGGTCAATTTCGAAATAGCTGATTGTGTACTGTTCTTGAATTCACTTACTTTGTATAGTCTAGCCAGAATATAGTGACTTTGTCTTTAGACATTCTGGCTAAAGCTATGAAACTCATTGAAATCTGGTACAAAGGAGTACGTTAGAATGTAGATCACTGATATATAGGACGAGGTGTGAGATGTAGAACCAAGAAGACAGCTCCAGAGCTCTCAGCATCAGTTCTAGTCCATCATGAAGATGCAGGGAGTCGTTTTGCTTCTTGTTTTAGTGCGCTCTGCGTTCACATCCTCGATAGGTAAGAAGATCTAGGTTCAATATCGTAAGGAGAATTAAGAGTCGGCTGTATTGAAGGTTAACATTTGGAGATAGTATTTCCTAATTATTAACATAACTTTTAAACCATTCAATTAGGTATATGAAATAATGTATAAAAATTATTATCAATGCTAATTTTTGAGTTGATCTAAGATCTAAGGAATATGAACACTAAGATATAACAAAAATGTTGCCCAAAGTCGTGGAGAATCTGAAGAAACAGAGAAATATCTGATTTTTCACGAGTTTGAGCACAAATATTGGACTTGCCTATCAAGGAGTTTTCAAACGCAGTAATTACACCTCCATGCCTATATGATGGTGTTTATATTGCTCAGGTCGATTTAAAAATTAGCTAAGCTTATTATTTCACAATTTTCGTAATTTGAATGGTAGGTACAATTTTATTAGGTATTTCATTTCCTATTTGTCACTTTTATCGAAATTGAAGGGAAATTAACGAGGGAATTTCAACTGTTCATGTGTATTTTTCCTTTCAACCTATCAACTAGGAAAACGCTCAGTGTAACGCGTTGATTAGCGAGCACGGGTACGTACAAATTCTCGAACCGGAAATGCGTACAGAACGCACAGAAAACATATAGTACATCCATATTGAACTGAAAAATTATCCAGTCAGTCAACAAAAAATGTATCTGATTTTCATTGAAACGTAAAAATAGCATCTAAACACTGTGGTTCCTAAAGCAAAATAAGATCTATGGGGTAGTGGAAAAACAGTTATTTCGATACTTCATCTCTGACAGCTATTGAAAATGTCAATAAGTGCATAAGTCATATATTTTTTCCCGCCAAAGTCGTTTTGGAGCGGTTTTAGAGGGATATACGAAATATAAATTGCCATATTTGGCAAGCGGCTATGAATATCGAAAAAGCAAGAAAGGCATGACATGTATTGAACCTTTATCTACATTTTCATCGCTTACTGTCATAACTTTGCTCCTACTATGTGGTCAGCATTTGTCGGGAACAAAAACGCTCCGTTTCTCGTCCGTCGCTCGTCCGTCTCTCACACGGAGCGTTTTGTTCCCGACAAATGCTGACCACATAGTAGGAGCAAAGTTATGACAGTAAGAGTTGAAAATGTAGATAAAGGTTTAATACATGTCATGTGTTTCTTGCTTTTTCGATATTCATAACCGTTTGTTAAATATGGCAATTTATATTTCGAATGTCTCTCTAAAACCGCTCCAAAATCACTTTTGGCGGGAAAATATTGATGACCGCCCTTAACTGATAGGGCTGAAAATTTGTAAAATAAGAGACATTGTTGGTCTTAAAGACAATGCAAAATATGAGTTTGATCACATTTATTGAAGACCGTTTTCATTTTTGAACCTATCAGGATTTGTTTATTTAAATTTTAACCAATCAATGGATTTCATAAAAATTAGGGTCTGCAAACAGAAAAGGTTGTCTCTACATGTGTGCAAAATTTCAGATCGATCGGTGAAACGGTGCAACTTCCATTGCTCCTAATAGCAGCAAAACAAAAAAAGAAAAAAAACAGAGGTCCGTGTCAAAAGAGTCAAAAGAAGTCGCTTGCTAAATTAATTTTTTCTGAGGAAAATTCAATTTCATTGGGCGTCAGAAATGCTTAAGTTTCTTTAACAAGTCAAGAAATTTATATAATAGAAATGCCTAATTATATGTAGGTTGGGCGTGGAAATGACGAAATGTTTTCTTATATTATATTTTCAGATTATAAAATATCTAGGTATAATGTTTATTTTAAATATAACTGTTTTGCATATTATGATTGTATTATTTTCTTATTATTGCTTTTTCGTATTTAAAAAAAATAGGATGATATACTGGGTTTTATGGAAAACTTCCAGTGGAGTCAGGATGATAGGAAAGGAAGTGCGAAGTGAAAAATGTCCGACCGAACCGGGGCTCGAACCCGGGACCTCTCACTTGCCGGGTGAGAGTTCATAATTCATTAAAATAGCTTGTGAACTAACTGTAATTGTTTAACCACTTGACATTTGATGTTTAATTTATTTAATTCCGGATGATACATAATAGACCGATTTAAAAATTATCTAGGTGGTTCTGCTTTTCAAAAAATTTCACAAGCAGTTTGGTTTTCCATATATCTATTGGTGTTTTACAACAATGGATAAAAACACCAACAGATATATGGAAAACCAGACTGTATGTGAAATTTTTTAAAAGCAGAGCCACCTAGATAATTTTTAAAAGGGTCTATTGGTAATGAAATAAATTATGCTTAGTTAAAGTATTTACCGTCTTTCAATAGGTATATTACTGATTGGCAGTTCAACTGAGGGTGCATTCCAATATTGGGCGAGTTGGGCGTTGACGTCACCATAGGATATACGGGTTTAATCAAAGTTGCCGCGTCAACAAACGAGCTTAAACCAGTACCCATAATGCCCAAACTCAAGAGGTCAGGATTTCTGATCCAACATGGATGCCTGTATTTCCATTCATTCGACTAAATTCGACTCAAGGTCACGCCCAGGTGATAACGTCACAATGTTAAAAGGATAGGGAATCCGGGCGACCTGATCCAAATACGGTATGCACCCTGAATGGTATTAGAATGCGTGTTACCGTACGACTTGGCGAGAATGGGAGCGACACCCCCACTAGTTCGTATAGCTTCAGTATACGTCATCCTTGACGCTGTTTCAATATTATCATCAATCAATATCACCATCATTTATATCAATAAATTATGCTTATAAACTAAAGTATTTTGTTCCTAACAGGACAGAGTAAGACCTTCTGGTATGGGGACTACGAAGATGACTGCGACAATGAAGCCCTCAATGCTAAGGTAATTACTAAGAAAACACTCAGTGTAACGCGTTGATAAGCGAGCACCCAAACGGGAAACTCCTTGTTACTGAAATTAACTTCACAGACTCACAAAATCAGAAATAATCTGGATGGCTCTGGATTCTAATGAATTTTACATGCTGTTTGATTTTCCTGGATGGCTATATAGGCAGCGTGTTTAGACTACAGATAGCGCTGCGAAAAGTACAGACAGAGCCGCCTAAGCTGTGGGAAGGAAGCTTACCTTTGGCAAGGCGTCCAAGTCGCTGCAGTTATACGTTATGTTGCTGCACATATTACGCATTATCACTCATTAAAATTTACACTAGGAAAACGCTCTGTGAAACGCGTTGATGAGCGAGCACGGATACGCGCAACACCTCGAACCGAAATTCTGCGTCAATCAAAAATATCATTAAAAGCCAATTTCTTGAATTTTTCACAGACTTGTTTAAAAATCTCCAAATATCACTCAAATATTAGTCCCAATAACCATGTAAAGTTTTAAGTTGATCGATTGAACCTTTATAATTGCACTACGTTCCCAGTAAATATTCAAAAATCACAGAATCTCTTTCAAAAAATATACCTGGGACCACTCATACGATATTAGTGTGTGTACACAATATCAGATCGATCTGTTGAACGGTCATTATTAGTTTCATATGCGTTTAAAAGTTTTTGCTCAACTACCTTGGATTAGAACTGAAGAGTCAAAGTAGCCGTGATCAAAATTTTCGAGAAATTTGACAGCCAACACGCAAAATGTCCGTAAAATGTGAATTACTTTTGGATTTAAACACAGAATAGTCTGAAAGTAGTCAAAAAGACAGATTATGTTGGTCCCAATGACCATGCAACGTTTTAAGTTGATCGGTGATACAATTCTAGTTTAAATTTCAAAAAACACATTATAATTTTTTTAATTTTAACCAATGGGGGTGATTTGGATGAAATTTTGTTTGATTGGGCAAAATGTTGGTCGTAATGACTTATCAAAATTTCAAATTTAACGGGCCAACCAATCGAAAGAGAATTTTTTTAAAATTTGAACCAATCACAGGATCCCTTTCAAAAACGATCCCAGAGACCGCATGGATCACGTTAGTACGTGTGCAAAATTTCAGATCGATTGGTTGTGCGGTTTGACCTCGGCAGTGCAGACAAAAAAAAAAAAAAAAAAAACACACACACAGAGAAAGTGCCATAAGAGTACCGTGGTGACGCTCGCTACGCTCGCTCAACAAGTTTATCTAATGTTTATTCGCCTACAAAATATTAATAATAAAGTGTTCACAATTTCACTGAATCTGATCACAATATAGTAATTTGCGCCACTTGGTTCTGATTCCGAAATATTTTGAGTACATTTGTTGAGCTTTGATCGGTTGCTAGGTCACGGGCAATGAAAAATGAAACAGTTGAAGATCATTCCCACAAATGTTGCTTATTTCTTTCACTAGTGGCGCTGGGGGTTTGAACTCTCGGTGCCCATTCTAAATTTCCTTTTCGTCTCATTTCACGTGATACGGGCTCACTGCACACTGGAGTGCTATCTATTTAACTTTGTGGTGACACCGTATCTAGTGGAGCGGTCGCTCCACCCAGCCATGTCCAGCCACCCACACTGCACAACAATGCGATGAGCCCCAGACTATTTTCAAGTTAAATATTCATCTGAGAAATATTATTTATCTATCAGTTATAGCTTTGACACATTTCCCCGACCCTCTCAGCCTCCATAAACTGAGGAGCAGACCAACTACTTTTCCTGTAAGCAACAACATGGCATTTTCGGCCTACTGGATCTTAAAATTCGAAAATCTCAAATTAATGCGAAATATCTTAACTTCGAGCTATACCCAACAAATATACCAAATATGGGAACAATCGGGTTTGCCGTTTGCGTGCTAGAAGGCCGTGAAAACAGTGAAATTACACCCCTTTAAAAAGCATCTGATGATGATTATGATTCTGAAATAAGGAAACATCGCTATCACCGCAACAGCATAAACGCCTGAACCGATCGATCTGAAATTTTTACCACATGTGCACTTTTGGCGTCTGATGATACCTTGCCCTTACGAATTTTTTGTACCGCCATTTTAAAACCGGGAGTGACGTCATATCTAAAAAATGGACGGACCTATTGGGACGAAACTAGCGCCAAACGATTCGGACGGACTTCTTTATAAAATGTTAACAGTCAAAATAGAAATGTACTTTGGCTGGCTCATGGTCTATTGAGATACACGTTAATCTGATCATATGCAGTGATCATGGTACCAATAGAAGGGGCTGAAAGCACATAAAAACTAGCAAATGAGTGCAAAATGTGATACGAATTTTTCCATTGACAGTCTTATAGAAAATGGTTTTATCATTATTTCCAAGGAATTATTTTTCTCTGGCAACAATGGATTATTGTACTGATATTAGATCAGTAGGGATGAATCAGGGATGAAAATGCTATTTTGGATGAAGGTTGATTCATTTCTGAAATACGATAACAAATAAACGAAAGTTGATTAATTTCACTAATATTAAGCTCTTTTTCGTACTTTGGGGCCCATATTGCAGTCCTGTTTTTGAATTCCTCGGAATTTGAAGTGCGGAAAATTTCCTATAATATGACTCACTATTCACCATTTTTGTACTAACCCCTCACTGAAGGTATTTTATAAACATTTCGTAGAAGAATTCGTTTCTGCGCAACCTCTGCATAATAAATCAATTTCAATGAAACCAATATACAGACCTCGCTAGAAATAGCCAGGTAAAAAGGAACGATAATAATGATTTTTTTTATGGGAAAACCTGGCCACATCTGCAGCTACGTGGTATGAGCTGTAAATGCAAAAGGAGCAGGGGGCCTATTCTCGAAAAAGTTATCACGTCATAAGTTATGAATCATAAAAAAGTCATAATATTAACATGGTGAGAGATAGGACAAACCTCCTTATGAATCATAACTCGGGAGTTATGACGTTATAACTTTTTCGAGAATAAGCACCCAGGCATACGAAACAGCCATAAGTTTCAAGTATAGAAACGCTCGCTCAGATCGATTGATTAAAAGTAACCGACTGTATTGTTCCTCTGCAGAATCGTCTGTGTTGCAAGGAGTACGAGGACACAATCTTGGAAGGAATGTGCGACGAGTGTCCCGACCCATGTCCGCTGCCGCCACAACCGATCACAACTCCAACACTCAAGCCAGTGGATCCAGTATCACAGATGACAACACATGGTCAGTCTGTACGACCACCAACACATGTAGATCACAACAAAAACATCAACAACACCATTAATAGCCACAACAAATATACCAATACCAACATCAACATCAGCATCAACGGTAACAGTCCCACACCAACATCAAAATCGACAACACCAATACCAATGTCAACATCTTCATCAACAACGCCAAGGCGAAGAGGGTAAGAGCGCATTAGTGGGAAATAAGCCCAGTAGATCCTGCAACACACGCCATTCTTTGCATCGGCAGATGGCATAATTAATCACAAATGTAATAGTATTGACATCCATGAGTCGCATTTATACTCATTGAGTCAAAATGTCCGTAAAATGGCAATAACTTTTGGATATAAACACAGATTAGTCTGATAATTGCCAAAAATACGGAAAATGTTGGTCCCAATGACCATGTCAAAGTTTTAAGTTGATCGGTCAAACGGTTCTAGTTTAAATTTTAAACAACCAAAGGAATGATGGGTTTTAATTTGAACCAATGGGAGGATTTGGCTGAATCTTTGTACGATTGGGGACAATGTTAGTCGTAATGACTTGTCAAAATTTGAAATTGATCGGACCAACCAATCGAAAGATATTTTTTTTTAAATTTGAATCAATCAAAGGATTTCAAAAAAAACTTGGGTCTGAAACGCCCATAAATACGTGTGCAATATTTCAGGTCGATCTAAGAAAAACTGTGACCTGTATATATCGTCATTAACAGAAGAACACACACAAAAAACAGAAGTGCGTGTCAAATGAGCCTAATGGAGACGCTCGCTTCGCTCGCTCAATAACTCAAGTTTATTTTTATAAATTGTATTGACGTATTGAATGGGACAGATATTTTGCCGACACTTTTAGCAATGAAGAACTTGTAAATTAGTTTCCTTAACCGTTTAGCACATAATTGGTGAGATTGATGAAAATTCTTTGCTTGGATATTAACTGTCAAATAATAAAATAAAAAATGTATTAAATATATTTACCTCAACGTATTTACGAAATAAATATTAGTTAATAATATTAACAAAATTCTTAAAAGTTATTTTATTCTATTCTTATTTTGCCTTATGCCCCACTATCAAATTTCCTATCAAATCCTTTGATAAAATCTTTTCTTCAATGAAATTTTACCCTGTAAGCAAGACGATTTGATGGTATCATGATGTTTTGTCAAAGGGTTGAGACAAATCTTTCATGAAGTAGAAAATGTGTATCAATTCTTCTTGTATTAATTTGTTCATCACATAAATTTTGTATACATTTATTATTTGTGTCCGGCATGTGTAGTTAATCAGTTCATTCCCTTTCAATATTTTGTAAAAAGAACACAATGCTATTGCATTATGCGGGCTTCACACTGTTCATCTTTCTTTATTTGCAATATTGTTTTGTTTTTCCTTATACCAGCACTTATGATTTGGTTATTATGTGTACAAATTTGTGTTCTTGTTATTGTGTGAATAAAATATTTCCAAATTAAATTTTTATTGATACTCAATTACTGTAAACGATTTGAAGGAAAAAGACAATCAGAGAACAAAACTTCAAAATACTATGCATAATGGCAGTAATGAAATCTAGTGGAGCGGTCGCTCCACGCCAGCCAAGTCGTACGGCGCGCACACTCTCACACAACACACCGTTTAAACTTGAAGGCTGGAGCAACCCACTTTTACTGTAAGCATCAAAGTGGCATTTTCGGCCTACTGGATCCCAAAATTGGGAAATCTTCTCACATTGTTGCGAAATCACTTAATTTCGAGCTATGGCCCACCCCACCATATATACCAAATTTGGGAACAATAGGATATGATGTTTGCGAGCTAGAGGGCCGTGAAAACAGTGAAATTGTACGGCTTTCAGATGATTATTATTATTCATCTTCCAATAAATTCCGCGGTCATATACCAAATTTGGGAACAATAGGTTATGCCTTTTGCGAGCTGGAGGACCGTGAAAACCGTGAAATTGTACGGCTTTCTTCAGATAATGATTATTCATCTTCCAATAAATTCCGCGGTCTCCGCCACAGCCTAAACGGATAAGTCGATTGACCCAAAATTTTCACCATATATACAGCTCGTCTGCCTGATGATACCGTGTCCTTATGAATTTTTTGTGCTGCCATTTTGACGTCATATCTCAAAAACGGCTTGATCGATCGGAACGAGATTTGCGCCAATCGATACAGACTGTCCTCTATATGAAATATTAATAGTCGAAATATACATTTACTATTACCGAAACCGGAAATGACGTCATAAAAATGAAGAATCAGACTTTCATCACCTCTTTCTATAATAACTACAAATCCTGAAGGCTTCTAATGATACAAAACATTTATTTACATTAATTCTTGGTGGCAGTGATTTCAGTCGCCATTTTGTTAACCGGAAGTGATGCCATATCTCGAAAATGTCTGGACCGATTGGAAGGAAGCTTTCCTTATTCCTCATTGAATATCATTTTAAGCATTATTTAGTACCAAACGCATGTTTTCTAAGTAACCAAATCGGAAATGGATTATTTTTTTAAAGGAATTAGTCATTGTTGCTCCGATTTGTGTTACAAGTGTGAAAATCATATAAAAAAGAAGTGATATCCCCATAAAAAACACTCCGTGTAAAAATGCCAGCCAAGTCTCTTCAACTATAAAAAATATAGGAAATCTAAAAAATTCAGCACTGAAAAGTAGTGATATCAAAATCTGGGCCAAGTCAAAACATGATTTTAAAAACCGAAATATACTTGGCGCATCGTTTTTTAGGACATTACATTATTATTTATATTTACATTTGACTCTTGGCATACACGTCTATATTATTTATACACGATGCGCCAAGTATATTTCGGTTTTTAAAATCATGTTTTGACTTGGCCCATTTTTTGATATCACTACTTTTCAGTGCTGAGTTTTTTAGATTTCCTATATTTTTTTATAGTTGAAGAGACTTGGCTGGTATTTTTACACGGAGTGTTTTTTTATGGGGATATGAAATACCTTAATAAATAATGAATTTTAAGTAAACCTAGGATAATACTAGAAGAGTAAGACAAATAAGCCTTCTGAAAGCATTGTTATTGAAAAAACAAATGTTACGTGACTGGTTGACTTTTAACAAATGACATTTTATCGTGTAAAAGGTCTTCAAATTTGCTTCAAAAGATTAATTCAAAATTAATTTGACAAAAGATTTGAGCAAAGATTTTAAAGAAGGATTTGATAGAAACTTGACCATGTAATTGGGCTCAAACGATCATTATTACAAATCATGGTAAGGTTATGGTAAAACAAACTTCTCAGGGTCTATATATAGTCAACGAGAAGTGTTTCTTTGTATGGAGCTATTTAAAATTGTAACATGGTTTCGTCTTATGTCCCACTCTCTCATCTGACAGAAAGTCGTCACGTCCTGCGTATTGCAACAAAATTGATGACACTCGATTCTGCGTATACAGCAGTTCAACCTATAGTCCGTCCGAGACCAAGAAACACATCACAAAAATAATTCATATTTACACTCCCATGTCATAATGTCATAGACTTATTTGTATTTGATTCACTTGTCAACTATCCACACTATCTTACTTGATCTGTGGTTGAAGTAAGTCGTGTTTTCAATTAGAATATGAGTTTGATTCTTAGTCGTGCCGGAACTATAGGTTGAAGATTCAGCTGACTACGTATCCTCGTTCGTCGACATGAGTTGGGCGTCAGTTGTCACTCACTTGTTGAATGGTGCGGAGGTAACCAGATACAAGCGGCGATGTGAGTGAATAATAGACACATTGAACCTACCCATCGCATTTCTGCAATAGAAACCAAATTAGTTCGAAGTCGCCACATGATACTAGCTTCGAAGCAAAGTTCAACAGAGTTCAACACGTTCAACAGAAGACCTAACGAATTAATTCAATGTCAACTCTTCAATTGAAGCAAACAGTTTAACGGAATACCTGAATTTATTCAACGGCAACTTCTGAATAGAAGCAAAAAGTTTATTGTTCAACAGTACACCCCCCTGAACTGTGTGTCAACACCTGAATTGAAGCAAGAAATTCAACGGAATTCCTCATAAACTTATTCAACGTACACTCCTGAATTGAAGCCAGAAGTTCAACGGAATACCTCCTGAACTAAGTCAACGTCAACTTCTGAATTGAAGCACGAGGTTCAACAGTACACCCCCTGAACTAATTCAACGACAACTCTTCAATTGAAACAAGAAATTCAACGGAATAACTCCTCCTGAACTAATGCAACGTCAACTCTTGAATTGAAGCAAGAAGCGCAACAGAATACCGCCTGAACTAATTCAACGTCAACTCTGTAATTGAAACAAGAAGTTCAACAGTACACCCCCTGAACTAATTCAACGTCAACTCTTCAATTGAAACAAGAAATTCAACGGAATACCTCCTTCTGAACTACTTCAACGCCAACTCTTGAATTGAAGCAAGAAGCTCAACAGAATACTTCCTGAACTAATGAACTGAACTCTTCTGAATTAAATTAAACTACACAGCAATACGAATTTATAAGAAATCAATTAATGAGAAACTGAGTGAATCCTAAATCGTCACCTATAAACACTCACATGCAAATCACCTGAATCAGTCATAAGAGAGCTGTGATTGGTTGGTCACGTGGTCAGGTAGAGAAGGTCAGAGGTAGCACCTTTCACCTGACTTGTCAGGACACTGGTCCTCGTCCTGCTCTGACCTTGACCCTGCGGTGACCAACAGCGACTTTCATGTCAAATGTCATCAAATTATTTGCAAGCTCATGTTTGTGTGGGATTTATTCCGCAGACATCAAAATAGCATGCGATGGCAAAGCATTTCCTTGCCAAAATATTTTTGAAAATGTAGTTTCGTCAATGATTCCAATAATGTAACCTTCGGATTTTCTTGTATTCAAAGTGTATTATCTGCTTTGGATTTATGCCGTAGATATTTTATTAACATTTCAAATGTCTTGATATTTATTGCAGTAAATGTCTTGAATATAATTTTGGATACAACAATAATATTGTGTTCAAAATGTGATTTTGATCGTTTGATGAACACCGAAAGGAACAAAAAATTATTTTGCCTACGTTAATTTTGTTCTGTCAAACAATTTTTTCTTAGTTCGATTTATTCATGAATATTTAATGGCCTCTGATAACACGTTAATGGGTAGGTATATGAAATGTTTACAGCTGTAAAATTCTGGCCTAAAGAATTTTTTGAAACAAAGTTAAATTGGATTCAAATTTTGATATTTTTTGATCTACTGGGATTTAGTCCGTAGATTTCAAGTACTCAATTATTGATATCTGGATTTTTACAGCCATCATTGGCCTAAATATTTTGAAACGACATTTTTGTTCAAAACATCTTTTAGCAATTTGGTCTCAATGGGTCAAAAATGCAAAATACATTACAGTAGGAAGTGAGTTGTTTCTTGGTATTTATTTCGAAATAAGAGGAATGTTGATTATCAAATTTCAATCCATCTAATATCTCCGATTCTAACAACTACTGTGTCGCTTAGTAAAATACAAATATTTGAACAGAAACACTGGTATTGTCAAGAAATAAAAATAAAAAGAGTCCGCAATATTTCGCCGATGCTTTCGACCGGCTTTGTCAAGCGATACTGTGTCGCTATAGCTCATGCCTACATAATGTTTAACCTTTATAACTTATCTAACAACATTTATACCTAAAGACACTATCAACAAACAAACACATACACCTTGCGAAGAGAATAGTTTACAAGGCAATGCCATCAAAGGCAATCATACAAATAAATTCATCTAATTATTAGGTATTGTGCCTTTCCCCACAAACATAAATCGCAGCAGGCCACGTCAGCCGCGTATAAATTGCTTTACTTGAGTTCGGGGTTTATTTTAGGAAAGATGAAAACCATTCCACATTTCAATTAATCATTTTTCAATATTATAATCAAATACTTAAATCACTACTTACTATTCAGAACTCGAGCTCCCATCTTTCCTCCGTCCATCCTTGCTATCCAACACAATATCTGTTCACACTCAATTAGCTTGGGCTACAAACCAACTCAATCTCTCTTCCCAACCACTGAACCAATAAACTAATATATTTCTAATCACTTATCAACTCCCGTCGTTTCTGTGTTTCCTTTTTATATATACCTGACCACTGCCACATCTCTCAAACATTACCGAACCACCTAAACCTGTGACGAGACACCTACAAATTGCAAGGCAATCAAAAGACTATCATAATGTATATCATTGTGCAAGCCCTAAATTCCAAGCAAAAAAGCAAACCATTCTCTGTACAAAACACTACACATAAATTCCATATTAATTATCCTCTGTTGTGAGACAACCATCTAGTACCCGGCGCTATCACAATCCAAGTGATAACAAACCCTCGTTTGTTATTACTTCGACCATAAAGGAATCAAATGCAACTGGGCCACGAATGTCTCTTCGTGAACTAAATTCCTTCAATTCCGCCACCCTACTCAACGGCGTGTGAACAGAAATTCCGTCACCCAATCCACGCAAATCCAGACTCGGTACCAAGCTCGACACGACCTCCATCACAAACTTCCCTTGCAAACCACACCACACCACCACACCACAGCGCACCACACCACACTGGACGCAACCCTTGTGGATATACCACCCTCGTGCATAACTCAGGCACCTCCTTCTGTTGTCCAAAATACAATAGCGATACTCACAGCTAAGGCTAGAACTGAGGAAAATTGGAAACTCACCGTACAAACCCGCTTCGAAATGCCTCTGCACTTCCCCCAAACTCATTTCAGCCCAAAACTGACCATCCCTTGATATAGCCAGATAATCTACCCTCGAATCAATACCATCCCCATACCAACTCTTCCATCCCAGTAAGGGAGCGAACCCACCTGGCACAATTCAAACGTTCTTTCCGTAGCCTTGAGAGGAATCCTGATAAACACTCGATTCCTGAATGTGCTTGCTAGTATCTATATTTTTTATTTTTATTATTTTGGGTTGATATGTTTACAAAATGCATGCAAAATGTGGGAAAATTGGAATGGGGGAATTCATTGGGGAAAATGAATTCATCAAAAGGAAAATAAACATAAGTATGCTGACGAGATCAAATCATAATCTGGAGTAGTACACAGTGGAACGCAAAATCGTAAAGAATAAACAAAACGTTTTACAATCGAAACTGACTGAATTTAAAATGAATGTAACGTAATACTCCAATATTATGAAATAATCCAAATTTGACTTTAAATAGACCTGTAGCGACAAACCACACTCTGAAAGTTCATGCCTCCCTGGTAGAGATCAGGTGTTACATGTTGACGTCGGCAAGGGCGAATCCAGTGAGAGTGAGTAGGTCAGATCAGATCTTGGATCAGAGTTACGTGTCAGCAAAATGAACAGTGTGAAGCGTTGGGTCTGAGTAGGCAGATCCGTTGCTTACAGACGCACGTCAAAGATGATCCCTCGCATCATAACAACTATAAAATAGAACCAGTGTTAGTGTCATGAACAAAACCTAAAAAGTAACGTATAAGTAAAATAAAACAAAGTGAAAGCACATTATATAGGTACCACGTGAGGTTGAGATTGATAATACAAATTATCAACTAATTGTAATAAAAATAATCCAATCACAAAGATCAAATAAATTCAAATATATCAAACATCCGAACCAAAATCACAATAAGTGTGAAATGTAATTACATTTCTAAAGTTAATTGAAACAAATCAAATAAAGATTTTGACTCAATACATTAGATTCCGCAACACTGCAAGTCTTTTGAAAAAATAGATAACTTGAATAAGCAAAGTCAACGGACAAAAAATTAACAAAACAAATCACAGATTAGACAAAAAAATTGACGATCACAGTAACATTCAACAGGAAAACTCTAAGAAATGAAACTGAAATCCAAACAATTAATCGAGGGCTAATCTGGAAGAAACAAAAACGAATCTTTTAAAATTAAAATGAGAATAGAGTGGAATGTTGCGTCATGTAATGAGTGAATAAGATGGACGAGAATGAAATACAGCAGAGACATAACTTATGTCGAATTTAATACAATATCAACGCGGGAACCATCCGTATTCCGAACGTAACCGCTCCACTGTTTCGCCGGAGGCGAGAACGGAAACGACAAAGAGTTGCTTATGGGAGAAGCAGCTGATTGAGCTGATTTGCTTTGCTGTGCAGTCGGATGCGCATACGTTTTACTGGGCAGCCTAAAGAATAAAACTCTATGGGTAGACAAATTCTAACTTGAGAAAATTAAAGCTGGGCAACTTTAAATAAAAAATAAGTTGTGTAAAATTCAATATAAAAGTGAGTCCGCGGCAGGATTCGAACCGACGTTCTTTTGCACCACAGGCCAATGCTTTACCAACTGAGCTATTGGGTCTGCGATGTCTGAATGCTTCATAATATACACAGATTACGCGCATTCAACATCGCAGCGGAGCATCTCAGTTCTCCCATAAGCAACTCTTTGTCGTTTCCGTTCTCGCGTCCCGGAGCAAAGTCCTCAGCCCCCGCAGATATCACCGTGTCCAGTGTGACATCGCCCATGGGAGATGGCGCAGCAACGTTCGCGTGCTGTGCATGAGAGGCAATTCGAGATGTACGCCTAGCGTGCAATAACAGAACACATCTAAAAAGCAAATAACAGATGATAACAGACACTGCGCCAAGAAACACCGATTGAGAAACGTCAAACAAAGTCAAGGCAGCCGAAACGTCCCATGCCTCAACAGGGTAGGAGCAAACAACGGCAACAATAAATACGGCCGCCGGAACACAATTATTGCCAAAACTAACATAAAAATAGCATCCATAAGAGTCCCCCACGACATATGGAAGACTAAAGTAGCAGAATCATACAAACTAGAAGACACAGGAGTTGAAGGTAAAGACAGAAAAGGCAACGGCGCAGCGACCCCCATCCTCAGATATATGGCACCGTCGCGGTCCAATAGGGAAGTCTCATGAAATTTTATTCTAGTAAATTTCTATAAATAAACCCAAATAATAATGACAAATACACTATTTACCTGTGAAATCTTAAATTTTCATTCATAAAAATCGAGTTCAAATATCATATGATTTTTGGCGGGAAAAACGGCCTTTAACAAGAATCAGAACTGTGATGTCATTTCCAAGTCTTGAACATTGTGTTGACATGGGGATTCCCTTGTTGCCATGGCAATATAGCAAACTGTGATGTCATTGCCAATTTTCCTGTTTTTAAATGAGAGGAGATCTATCAAACTTTGTAAATTAATTACATGAGAACTATTCGTCCAACAACAAAAATAATACCACATCTGTGTTCAGCAACATCTCAACTTTCATAAAATAAATATTATTCTGAATTCTAATCTTCACGAGACTTCCCTATTAGTATCCAAACAATCGTCTATGGTATCGTATGCCGTCTTCGATTGTCGGACAAAACCGAGCTGAATGGACCGAATCTTGTACAACGAACAGGGAAAAATGTGAGTGATGGAAGCCCGAGCAACGGAATAAGAAACACAGCTCTACGTGTTGCCTATTCCGTTGCTCAAATCTCCGGTTAAGCTCTTAACCGGAGATTTATATCAGAAATATTCAGGAAATTAGAAAACGGAGGTTTGGCGATAGAAAAGGTTTTGTGTTGATTAGAGAACTGTTTTTTTTATTCAGGTAAACTAGATGCTACTATATACTTTCGTGAATTTTTTTGTTCTTGGTTTAAAAAATTGGAGCTGGTAGTTCGGCCCTGCAAAGAGCAGAAAAATAGAGTAAGTTATATAGTTTGGGCGAAAGTTGTGTGTGATAGTGTTGTGCCTTTTCGTGCAACATAAATCGCAGCTGGCCGCAGTCAGCCGCGCATTACTTGCTTTACTTGAGGTCAGCGTTTATTGTATGAAAGAAGGAAACCATTCCACTTTTAATATCTTTTTTATAATCAATATTACTAGGAAAACGCTCTGTGTAACGCGTTGATGAGCGAGCACGGATACACCTCGAACTGAAATTATGTCTATCAAAAATGTCATTAAAAGCCAATTCTTGAATTTCGTCACAGACTTGTATAAAAATCTCCAAAACCTTCAAAAATACATGAAATACAATCATGAAATACAGACAACTGTGTGTCTGTGTGAGTGTACGGTACGACTTGGCTGGGTGGAGCGACCACTCCACTAGATAATCCGATTTCATTAGCAGATCCAAAAACACCGATCACTTTTCCCAGTTAGGTACTGCTGTTACTTTTGGTTTGTTGTTATACGTAGGTTCACCTAGAACATTTACTAAAATATCAATACCTTTTCCTAATGTGGATGTTAGGGATTTAAATAATTTTATATTATGCTAGATTATTCTTTAGGAAATATATTCGTGCTGTATTTTCTCTTGGACAATCTTTATAGGTATATATTATATATATAAATTTTATTTAAGTACTATGTATTTCTAGATTCATTTACATGAATTATACAGAAATGTGAGTAACATGTAGTCTACAATAACAATACAAGAAAATAAAATCTAGCTGAACGCAGTGGCGAAGCGTACCTCAAAAAAATTGGGGAGACACAAGACAACAAATAAATAGAAAATAGCGTATTTTGGCTTACCTAAATTTTTTGTATATTAACTCAATTCGACGCACTTACGAGTTACGACTTATTTTACCATCTCTCTGGCTAATATCGAGATGAGGCGTAAGCCGCTTTGATCTTATTGAACACTTTTATTCGTATGAATGCAAAATATGAAATGCGGCAAAACTGTTTGTTAATAAATAAATAATCGATAACGTCATTGTCAACGTCAGTTTCCATTTAAGTGATAAATAAATTATTAAATAATACACCGTACACAAACACAATACAAACGATTAACGAAAACGAACTAAAATATCTGGAGGAAATAATACGTCTAATCAATGCAATTTCAATGTGTGAACTGACTTGTTTTCAAGTCTGACTCATTTTTCTAGATATTTTTAGTTTTACTGCTGACATTTGTGCGTTTATGCGAATGTTGTGTGTGTTGCACAACGGCGTAGGCGAGGCGGCTGGCATGGCACTGCGGTGTGTACATTCCAGTCAATATGTTCTTGTTGCTGTCAAGGGACATTATAATAACCAAGGAGACACGTCTACCTCGGAGTCTATTTTGCAAGACTGTTATCGCATGGAATGTCCATACGAGGGATAGGCTGGCAGATGTTAGTGCGAGTGCGAGTGGGAGAAAACATATGAATGCGTGAACAACGAGTGGAAGAAGGATGCAGATACTTCTGCGTTCGCCTGCGAGGACACAAGTAGCTTATGTCTCCCGGGTTATAAGATAGGAGATGCGCGCGCAGCGGCAACACTCGCTCGCTCGTAAAGACACCAAATTGAGCATGGTTTTCAACTGACAATCAATGTGTTTCATTACAACACCAATTAATACATCGAATAAAAGTACGATACATAAAAATAAAATACAATTACAGACAATTTTAAGGTATGAAAGATATGAACAGCACTGTCCGCTTTTTCCAGGGGAGACACTGTCTCCCCTGTCTCCCCTGACGCTTCGCCCCTGGAACGGTCGTTGAAGAGTATTCAGTGGCCGTGAGTGAGTGTAACACACGACAGTAAGACGATGTCACTCGAGATGAAAGTGAAGTATAGTTACATAATACTAATCCTGACGACGCTGAGCCACATCTTGCTTCTTCAGCGTCGTCTTGAGAGTCATGTAATACGTGTAGGTGAGGTTAGTTACCTGAAATATAAATGATACCTGCAGATTAAACTTCAAATAATTACCCCCCCCCCCCCCCCCCCACCCCAATGGACTGACACCTTGACGCGGTGGTGGGGCTGAGGGGCCAACTCATATCTCGAGTAGGTCCCAACTAGAGCAGTCCAGGGTCGACCTAGTCCCATGCCCTCCCCAAATTTGCGGGCCCCTCGGGCCGGTCCCCCCCCCCCCTCGAGATGGTGATCCCCCTGAAATCGAGTCCACCGGCCCGAAACCTCTCTCCCCCGGTCCGTCCCCATTCCTGCCTGGCCTTCCCACCAGTGCTGGACTCCCCCGGATCGGGCCCGTTAGGTCGACTCCTCCCTATGTCCTCCTTTTTTGATCAACAAAGTTTAAAGTAAACATTAATATGCGCAATATAACCTCGTCGTTGACGCGCCGTTAAACTATTATAATCTAATATAAATCAAATAATTACTTGCAGAGCTCTGATATCCTGCCCTAATAACCATGAATCACACAACCGACTTGAAACCTGTTTCGAGAAAATCGTCAAAACAGTTTCAATATCTGCTAATATTGCATCACATGTTTGTTAACATTTGTGTATAACTTGTTAACTATAATTCCTTGAAGTAATTGTCAATTGCTAGACGGATTTACGGATTGAGTGCATACTAAATGTAATATATCCTAGTACGCTTACACTGTAAAATGTCTCCACGGAGAGAGGTACATATCCAGCTACTTTAAAGATGATAGGTTGATTTGCCATCGACATCATGATCCGCATTGATCGCTTGAAGCTATCCGACGCTTCGAACCAATCACAACCGTAGACAGCCTCCCTCACTGCTTCACTCTGTAACACGGGACAACAGGTTGATTAGCCATCGACATCATGATCCGCATTGATCGCTTGAAGCTATCCGACGCTTCGAACCAATCACAACCGTAAAGAGCCTCCCTCACTGCTCCACTCTGTAACACGGGACAACAGGTTGATTAGCCATCGACATCATGATCCGCATTGATCGCTTGAAGCTATCCGACGCTTCGAACCAATCACAACCGTAGACAGCCTTTCTCACTGCTCCACTCTGTAACACGGGACAACAGGTTGATTAGCCATCGACGTCATGATCCGCATTGATCGCTTGAAGCTATACGACGCTTCGAACAAATCACAACCGTAGACAGCCTCCCTCACTAGCGAGCTCTGTAACACGGGACAACAGGTTGATTTGCCATCGAACTCATGATCCGCATTGATCGCTTGAAGCTATCCGACGCTTCGAACCAATCACAACCGTAGACAGCCTTTCTCACTGCTTCACTCTGTAACACGGGACAACAGGTTGATTAGCATTTCAACATCATCCAATTAATATTACATAAATTGTATTGAAAATAAGCTGATGTACTAGTTTAGAGGAAGAAAATGTGTAGTAGATTTGTTAATTTTATTAATATCTAAATCAATTATAATGTTCATGAAATTAATAACCACTGCAAACATTTGCAATAGTAAACTCCCAATTATTTGATTTGCCTTTTAACATTGCATGCGCTTCTTTACTCTTTTGAATAGGTTTAAGGAAGATAGTAACTGACACTAAGTAAACACTACACATAATAATTCTAACAGTAAAGTAGCATCGTATTTTGGCTCGTCATGTCGTATTTCATCCTCACTTCTTCCGTGACCCAGTTCGCCAGCCAGCAGATTGTGAGAAGTTCTCCCAACAAGATTACAGCGAAACTCAAGAACGACCACGCTTTCATGTCGAGGCATGGAACCTGAAATTAATTGACATCAGACATATTGTAACTATTCGTGTTCACAAAATGTGATAGATGAATGTAATAAATTGCTCCAAATTACATGCAAAACTTACTAAAGAGGCGTACAGAATTGCGATCCCAAGGCCACCCATGTTGCAAGCGAACTGGTTCATTAATATGGGATTGAAAGCTGTTTCAAACTCTTTTGTCAAACTGTAAGTAAAATAAATTGAATACAGATTCTAATAATATAAGGAAGTACGAGCAGCACATACTTTTACAAATTTAAAAAGTATTACCTTACAATATCCTGGTGATGTGCCACACAGATCTTCAGTCGTTTCTCCATATCCATCTTCACCATCTCTTCTTTCTCAACTGCTTTCTTCTTGTCTTGGAAGTTTCGAAATTTGGTTTGACCTCTCAGTGAACCAGTCCTTACGTTGAATCGTCTCTCGTCAAACCTATAAAAAGAGAAACAATTGCTGAATGAATCTAGTATTAAATTTCGTATGGCCTGAATCAACGCTTTTCATGATACATGATACACATGATATTTCAAAAGAGAGGTGTCACATTTTTTACTGCTATACTCTCAAAACACAGACTGGTTGCGTTGCAGGTGGAAGAAAAGCATAGTGTGACGTAGGCCCAGTTGTACAATATCCCGATAAAGTTTGCAGCAGGATTTATGAAACACAGCCAACTAGACCGCTAAAGTTCACTTAAGGCTAAGGTGAACTTTACCTTACTTACCGGGACATTGTACAACCGGGTCTAAGGCTTAGTTCACTAGGCCAACGAGATTTAACAAATTATTTTGAAGTGAGATTGCTTCATCCCACCTCGTCGCTGCAGACAGGGAGATCCTCATCTGATTTTCCTCGACCGCTGCGACGGAGTGACGACGAATGTTCTCGATGTTGTGTCTCAGGATCCGCAGCTGGACGGCGAGGTGGATGAGGAAGGAGGTCAGTAACAAGTCAACACCGGCCATGCACATCGAGCAAGGCGTGATGGCGTAGAACCAGAGAAACAGTTGAATCTCGTAGTAGGGGCTCGCCTTACTCGGACTCCAACCACTACAAGGAAGATAGTTCTGGTTGCACCCACTCTCGACATTTCTAAGTAACCTATGTTTTACCTGTATCAAACCAAATATTTTCACGTAGATTTAGTTTTAAATTATTGATAAAGTTCATTCACGATTAGAATTGCAAGCCGTAATGGCGGCCGTGTAGATACTACTGTAGTCAAATGAACAATTGTATACCTACATATGAAAATATCAATAGAATAATCCAAAACTATGTATAATACGACTGTAGATGGAAATAAATCAATTTGATTGAATTTTTCTAATATTTTCTAATAATAAAAATAGTGTATTTGACATAATTTATACAATTTCAATAATACAAAGAAGAAAGTCTTGCCATTGACAGGGCAGTGTTCAAGTGACTGACCAATGAACGACGTGATCGACTAAAACGTCAGTGAAATTCTTATCGTGAACGAACTTTAGTCATATCTCCATTTGTTTGGGCTGACATCCAGCGTGGTGGTGACGAAGGGGACAAACCATATTACGTGTTTGTCTAAACAAAGAGCACGTGGTCTCATGGCCTTGCGCACACTCCTCTGTCTGGCTTCTCCTAAATATGGACATCTTACAGAAATTTGCCCGATCCCTCTCCCCCCTCCGTGCGCCCCTGAACTACCCCCTATAGGCTGCTCCCTCCCTATGAACTCCCTTTAAAAAATCAACCCTCAGTGTCGATTTTCCTTAAAACCATTCTGATCTAATCTAAATTGTTATGGGAGGAGTCAAACTTGGGTGGCGCAGGTTTATGGATAAGTGGTATATTGGGGAAGGTTGAAAATAAGAAATATAAATAACAAACGATATTCCAACGTACCTTGTAATAAACTCCCGGTTGCTGATTAATGTTGGTAACCGGATATAGGAAATAACAACAGTCATTACGAAGAAAAAGATGAAGATGTAAGTCAGAGCTCGGGACTTTATTCTGCCCTTCGCCAGAAGTTCCTCCATTTGTACCGAACCCCCGGAACTGTATCTTAACATCATCATGTCCAAATGTTCGCAGATATGCTGGAACGACGGCCCTAAAACAATCAAGAACAGGAACCCAAGCATGAGAGGTCATAATAATCCGAGACTCAAGGATTCCATGTTTGTGCACATTACTGCCTCAAAGCACAATCAAAAATAAATATTCTCTATGGTAACTTCCCTTTCTTTTACTATTCAATTACATTCATTAAATTTCAGACAAGTTATTATAATGAAGTTATCGCAGTTGGCACAAGAAGAAGAATATAATTCAGGTGTCACCATCAAGTTATATTTAGTAATCCAATGTCTGATTATAAGTGGTTATAATATGTTTTATTTAGTCGATCATTTGGGATTAGTTTGTTAAAGTTTTTATATCTTTGTAGGTCTCAATTTATTTACGATCTCAGCTTATGTTGTCAAACTTGAAGAAATGTTTCCAAGATACGAGGGGGTCTGATGCAAAACCTAGTCATCTCCATAAATAATATCATTTTTGATTTAGATGCATGATAATATACTGTTTTCAATTATCTTCTTCCATATACCGTGTAAAGTGCAAGAAAAAATTACCTCCCCCATAAAAACCCTTGGATTGAAAACTGATTTCGCCTGCTATTTTTGAGCGAGCGTAGCGAGCGTCACCACGGTACTCTTATGGCACTTTCTCTGTGTGTTTTTTTGTTGTTTTTTTTGCCTGCACTGCCCAGGTCAAACCGCAAAACCAATCGATCTGAAATTTTGTACACATACTAACGTATTCTATACGATCCCTGGGATCTTTTCTGAACGATATCCTGTGATTGGTTCAAATTTTATAAAAATTATCTTTCGATTGGTTGGTTCGATCAATTTGAAATTTAGCAAAGTCATTGCAACCAACATTGTACCCAATCAAAAAAAATTTCAGCCAAATCCTCCAATTGGTTCAAATTTGAAACCATTTTTCCTGTGATTTTTGAAATTTAAACTGAAACCGATTGACCGACTAACTAAAAACTTCGCATGGTCATTGGTACCAACATTTAAGGTATTTTTGCCAATTTTCACTCTAATCTGTCGTTATTTTCAAAAGTTTTTGTCATTTTAGGGACTTTTTGCGTGTTGGCTGTCAAATTCACGGCGACTTCGAATCTACAAGGCAAGGTAGTTAGAGCAGAAAGTTTTAAACGATATGAAACTAAAAATGACCGTTCAACAGATTGATCTGATATTGTGTACACACACTACATATCATATCATATGGGTGGTCCCAGGTATATTTTTTGAACGAAATCCTGTGATTTTTGAAAATTAACAAGGAACCGTTCAATCATAAAACTTAAAACTTAGCAAGGATTGGCAACTTAAAACTTAGCAAGGATTGGCACCAATATTTTTCATTTGTATACTTAATTTAAAACGGCCTATAGCCACACCACCATTTGACCTATCAAATGGTCTTCGATTAATCTGATCAATCAAACTCATATTTTGCATGGTCGTTCAGACCAACATTGTCTCTTATTTTACAAATTTTCAGCCCTACCAGTCAAGAACATAGATGCACTTATTGACAGTTTTAATAACTGTCAGAAATGACATTTCAAAACAGAAATTCCACTGCATTCTGGGTTGCTCTATGTAGCAAAGCAAAGTTTATAGATGGCTATTCTCAATATCAAGTAAGACAGATTCTTTTCTTAGTTGATCATATTGCAATACATAATGTAGTCAAAATGTAATGTATGTATTTCATATACATAGGTATAGGTATACCTTATCTAAAATAATTTATTTTACGATATGGATTGTGTTTCACAGTTATGAAAACGACGTTTTGACTAGATAACATCATATTTTACACATTTCCAGCCCAATCGGTCAAGAATTTACAGACTTATTGCTGTTTTAAGTGTTTGAATATCTGTCCAAAGAGATTGATGGAAAAATATCAGTACAATAATATGTTATTTAATTGATCCAGAGTGTTTATGAAAAGTTGCAGGGAAAATTGGTAATAAATAATGTATAGTTAGTTATCTTTGATTGAATGGATCGTGCTATGATTGGCGATGTCGTGCGTGTCGGTGCTCGCTCATCAACGCGTTACACCGAGCGTTTTCCTAGTTATAGGAAGTGCAAGTGAATGGTACAGGGAAAGAACGCTATTAGTCACATTCGGATGAAATTGAGATAACCGAGTTTTATGTTGAAACTTGTATCTCTCTTCCATACAAATCTTTATTTCAATTGCGATTGTCATGACAATGTGGCAATATTTTTTTTAAAAAACGAGGGTATCTTCTGACAGCTCATAAAAATCACTGCAAGATTATACCTTATAAACTCATTTTTAAAAATTAATTACTTACATCGTTTTTTCCCTGTACCCTTTCAAGTGGTTTACCGGTTTTTCTCTGAAATAATCAAAGTGGAGAACGTCTGACACCCCTCGTACATCACCTCGGAACAAGAAGATGCTGACTTTGGTGAATACCATGGAGGTGAAGAAGAAGACGACGAAAGCTTCTCCGAGAAGAGCCATGTTGCCTGAGTCATGGTAGATTCCTATTGGTGTCGTCACGAGACGTGTACGGAATTGTTCTCGTGTATGTGAATCCGAAACCATTCGAAGGCCAGAGACCTGATGGAACAACAGTTCTGCCGTAGGAGATTCAAAGAGGGAGACACAAGAAAGTTCAGGTCGAACTCGAACTTTCTCCTTATTGTAAAATAGTTTCTGGTTATAACCGTGCACATTTATACCTCGTCAGGATCGCTTGGCCAAACAAGTGATTCAAAGTTCTTTAAATTTACATACCGCGCATACCAATACCAATAAAGAATGTATTTTTTTTTTGTATTGTAACTTCTAGCGTTGTATCAAAACATATCATATTAGCAGGGAAGTAATATAAGCTTGTGATTTTCTAAAAAGGTATTACGTTTGTCAGAAAATTGAAAGTTGACAGATTTCTCGATAATATTAAAACTATGCAATGACCATACCGAATTTGGACAAGACCTGTATATTAATTTACAATGCTCTGTGCGTTTTCCTTGCCTCCTGTGTTTCCATGATTGTAGATATTAACTCCTTCCTTACCACGCTCTTCCACGACTATTCCAGTTCAGTTGAACTCATTTCAACTTTCAAACGTGTTGTTTTTAGTTGTTACAAAAAGTTTTTGATAAAGAAGCCATGCCGATCAAGGAAATGGTTCTTCTTGTTTTGTTTGAAGACAAAGGACTCAAATTAATCTATAATTATTTTATTTTATACATTATTAAGAAAAGTACTGTATAGAAGTTGGTATTTATTAGTTTCTAATTACCAATAGCAATCAACAAATGTTACCAATAAGTAGTTGTTGTCAGTAGTTGCTAATCTATGCCTCATTGTAATTCGTTCGAGATATCAGAATATTAAACTTCCACTGATTGTTTGCTCTCGCTTGTACAATCTTCTCAGCAATTGTATCACTATTCTCTCAATATTATATATAGATCATAGTTGGTGTTTTGTTTTCAAAGACACACACGAATAAGATACTTAAGTATTCAAACTCAAATTATGTGTAAAGTTTATATGTTTCTCCATTGTCGGTATAGCGAACAATTTTAAGTAACTATGAAGAGAGTGAATACTATTCAACGATTTAAAGGTGATACTGATTGGATACACATATCACTGTAATTCGCTTAATTTACTTAGAATGTATACTATTATACTTAGAATAAATTAAAGATATTTTGAGTAGTATTTAATAAACTGTTTGCATATTCCCTTTTGTCCGCTGCTCACTGCGCACCCTTATCAAAAATTCATTTTTTTTGTCTGAGGCTTAACGGCGCCCTCCCTGACAGATACCTATATCTGAAAATTTGCATCTTAAATTTTCATGTTCTATATATTGTGTGAAAGTTTCAACACATTATCATTCATAGTTCTGCCGGAAGGGCAAGCAGGGAGATTTTGTGCGCCACCCGGTATGATATCAGTAAGACGTGTTATCAGAATCATAATTATTAATTCGTTGTGCTAATTGGAGTGGCGAGATCTCTTAACGTGGGAGCAGAATTGCGAGTGTGGCCCTGCAGTTCACTCAACGTCGTCCAAGAGTAAAGTTGTGTACGTCTTTTCCTTTACAAATCACAACTAATAACGTTCTACATTGAGGTATGTAATTGGCAAGGTATGGCTTCATTCAAATGTAAACATTGAAGATAATATTTCCTAAATATCGCGATAACTTTTGAACCAAATTCAAACTATGAGAAATGTGAAAGCTGATTAGATTATAAATAATTATTTGTGATGCGATCTGTGAAAAGGGACCTGTGGGTGAAGGATAGTGATTTCCAGCTTTTGGAAAGAGGAAAGAGCTTTTGGAAAGAGCTTTTGGATTTCCAGCATTTGGAATCTCTTTGGAAAGAGGATAAAATTAGGAATACATAAATAAAAATTTTAAATTCTGATAAAAAATAAAAAGTTATATATTTTTAAATTTCATTATTTTAAAACCTACAAAAGCAGGAAATTTTTTTTAAAAATAAAACAAAAATTTTTTTTTTTTTTTTTTTTAAGATTTTTTTTAGATCTTGTTGAGTATTTGTATTTACAGAGATTGAAGAAAACACGACTAGGTAGCAGATAAAGCCATAATCCAAAAATCGATAAAATAGCAATTTTAACACATAATTGCATTTTGCAGGAAACTAGAGTGCCTACTACCTCTTTCACCCACAGGTCCCTTCTCACAGATCGCATCACATTTAGATCTGTGGAAAATATGGAATTTCTATATTTTTTTTTGATTTTTCACGAGTTTGGGCACAAATATTTTTGTTAAAAGATGGTGTTTAACAACTAAAGTCAGCTAAACAGTTAGCTACACCATTAAGTTTTCACAATTTTCATACTTCAATTGGTTAAAAAGTCATAGCGATACTTATAAAATATTATTTCCGATTTTACCTTTTAGTACACTGGCTGCAATAAGTGCCTTTTACCCTCCTTAATCATTTCCATGCATCAAGTGGAGTGGTCGCTCCACTCAGCCAATCATACAGTGCGCAAACTCCCACTCATACCGCTAAAATGCCTAATTGAGTAACATAAAACGGCTGGGGAGCTGGCTAAAACTTTTACTGAAAGCATCAACAACATAGCATTGTCACGCTAAGGCTGAGTTTCACCAAGATTCTAAACCCGGGTTAGAGGCGGTAAACCTGGTTTAGGGGCCTCTAAACCAGGTGTACCGCCTCTAAACTTGGTTTAGAATCTTGGTGCAGCCTAAATAGCCTACTGGATCTTAAAATTGGAAAATCTCACTTTATTTCGAAATATCTTAATTTTAAGTTATGGCCCACCCCACCTCATGTGCCAAATCTGCTGGTAACAATAGGTAATGCCAGTGAGCTATAGAGGCCGCCGTGAAAACAGTTTTTTTGTCTGGGGTTTGACGTCGCACTGTTCTGCAGCGAGGCTAATGGCGACGGATGAATGATTATGATGATGAAGAGTAGGTAAGGATGAAAGGTGGGAAGGAGGCGGTGTGGCATATTTGTAAAGTACCTTCCCAGCATGTGCCTGTCCACTAAAGGAATACCACGAAAAAACACCGATTGTAGGAAAGATAGGCGAGGGAAGATGGGCGACGGAAATTTAGGCGACAAGATTTCAACTAGGGCGGAAATATAGGCGAAAAACTTTTCATGAAAAATACCTATTCTTTGTCCCAAAAGAATTGTAACAAATTTTATCCCGCATTTTCTGCAGCTACATTTCCCCCACACAATTTACACATTTTTTCCCTGTAATTGTGATCCCCATATAAAAAACACTCGGTGTAAAAATACCAGCCAAGTCTCTTCAACTATACAAAAATAGAAGAAATCTAAAATTTTAGCACTGAAAAGTAGTGATATCAAAAAATGGGTCAAGTCAAAACTTAATTTTAAATACCAAAATTTGGCGCATCGTGCATAATAGATAGTTTAGAAGTATAGGCCAGATGTGTACGATGGGGACGAAACTAGCGTCAAACGATTCAGACGGTGAAGATAAGCAGTACTGATAGATTATCAGTAGCAAACGACTAAATATTATAAACGAAACTGGAAATGACGTCATGAAATTGGAACTACAGTGATTGGAATTTCGGCATCAATGGTTGATCTGATAATTTTGATATTTGTAACATATTCACTCATGAGATCTGATTTGACTCGATACAAAACTAACCGGAAACCTCAATTTTGAAACCGGAAGTTACGTCATATCTCTTAAATTGCTTGACCGATTTGAACGAAACTAGCAAAAAACGATTTAGACGGTCAACTCTATGGATAATCATCAGTAACATTTGCCGTTTCCCTTACCCTTATTTGTTACCCTTATTTGTTTTTGTTTTTGTGTTTAGTGACCTAATCAAACCGTTCAACCGATGTATCTGAAATTTTTTACATACACTATAATTGACATACTATTGTCTCTTGTACAGGTTTTAAACGAGATTCTCTTTTTTGGTATAGATAGAACCGTTGCAAATTGCACAATATTGTTACGCGGATAAGTTAAAGCCACGTATGGTACCGAGTTTACTAGGGATCTGGGAGTTTATCCTGGTGTATAAATTATTCAGTAACCCTTAGAATGAATTTAAGAATTAGTTTATTTAAATAAAATTACGCAAAGAGTTTAGTTGTGACTGCGTGGGTTTACACTTTAAGTTATTGACTTATCTGAATGTCGGCATGGGCGCAGAGTGCCTCTCCCCTGATGATCTTGGGTCTGCGTCGTCCAGCCTTCCTTCCGTCCCGTGGTCTCGAGCTCTTGTCCTGTTGTCGTCTCGTTCGCTTCTCTCGTCGTTCAATCGGTCAAGTCCTGGGTAGCGTGTGATTTGCATAGTCAACGCTTACCACGCTAGAGTCCTGCCTATTGTTCGTCCAGCGCGGCCGAGGCTCTTGATGCTCTAGCATGGTCTTGCAGTAGATGTTTATGCAAGACCGGCTTATGTCCACTGGTGATGATGGACCTGGACGCACAATAGCCGCGTAGAAGACAGGACTTGCCGAGTTGCAAATCTTGTTGCCAGTGGCGTGCCGTGACATTTGAAGTGAGGGAAGCAAATTGCCAGGAAATAAATTTGCCCAGACCCGGAGGGGGGTCTGGGGGGCTTGCCCCCCAGCTTAGCCCCGCAGGGAATTTTTTAAAATTTGACTAATTTTAGATGGTTAAAAACGATTTTGAAAGTACCTTTTTGGAAGATTACTTGAATTTAAGAAATGGTCAAAGGAGGATTTTCAGACTAATTTTTTATATTTTAATCATTAGTTTTTTGAAGGCAAATACGAGGGCAAATACAGATATAAAAAAACTTTGTAGAAATGCGTAAACTGAACTGAGAATCCGAAACTGCAATATTTTGTAGATATTACAAGTTTAGACATTCAACCGCTCTTGAGCACTGTCACCGACCGATCACATGTTCGTTCCAATCGTGTCAACTCGGGAGTAGTTCGGCTGCGTTCGGACTGTGGATGCAACTCTCCGATTTGCTTCCCTTGGCTAGAATACGCCTGCAGAAATAGACGCATTTTACACAGAAATGCTTTGTGTTTAGACCGGCAAATAATGTTATTATCATGGCAAAATAAGTTTTTATTATTGACAATACTTTCAGGTGGCTGCAGATTAACATATTTGATTGTAGGCAAATCACCTAATGCATGCGTAACTCCCGTATATAGAGCGAGGGATTGGAAGCAATTCGAAAAGTGAATCCCTTGGAGCCGGCCGACTGCCGAGCCGAGGCAAGTGTATGCGTGCGCACGCGCCTTGCCCACCTCCTGTCTTAGAAACCGCGTTTACTTTAAAATCAGAGCGAAAGTGGTGACATTTGTGTTCGTAATAAGAATTCTATAAGTAGTATTAAGTGATGAATATTTTTGTAAAAAGATTAAATTATTATACATATAATTATTATATTTTAATATTGTTGGAATGGAAAAGGAAGGGGAAGCAATGCTTCCCTTGCTTCCATTGAGTGCACGCCACTGCTTGTTGCATTGACGTGTTTTATCTGACATCCGACACACGTCGCCTCTAGAGGAAAGGAAAGCACGAGGACCCAAACCAAAATCGACCATCTTCTTGGTCCTCGTAACAATATTCTAACCACATACTTGCAATAATATTTTCAGGTTTCGCCTCTGACAGGGTAAGATGGCCCGATGGAGATGGGTGTTGGCGATGGTTCGGATGATGGTGATAGTGTGGGTGATTGTGGAAAACACAGGCACAGTGGTTCACAATTCTACCACAGCACTGTCAGAGCACCACTCGACAACTGTTGTCCACCAAAACCAAACAGGTAGAATACAATACAAAATTGACAATCGCTTCTTTTAGGGAAATACTAACGACCAATCCTATTTCAATTCAATGTGTATACTTTGTACTGGCTGGCCGAGGGGCAAAACAGTTTTTGTTTTTCGATTAAAACATTTATATCAATACAAGTCAAACTAAAATATGAGAAGTGATTTTGTTAATCTTTTGAAATGTACAAAGTTTTGTGGACGAAATAAATGTTGAAATAATTCTAGTGATGTTTATCATGAAAATATAATCAATTTTGTCAGTCAATGTTTTATCTTTGAACAATTATATATTTGTATTGCTGGTATATAAACACTTTTTATGATTATCAATGACACAATGTTTGTATTTTAAATGTACACTCAATGAATCGAAAATTAACACACGAAGATATTATTTTCAAACACAATTTTCAAAATTATAAATCTAGTGGAGCGGTCGCTCCACGCCAGCCAAGTCGTACGGCGCGCGCACACACTCATTTAAAAAGGCTGGAGCAAACCCACTTTTACTGTAAGCATCAAAGTGGCATTTTCGGCCTACTGGATCTTAAAATTGGAAAATCTCACATTGTTGCGATATATCTTAATTTCGAGCTATGGCCCACCCTACAACATATACCAAATTTGGGAACAATAGGTTACGCCCTTTGCGCGCTAGAGGGCCGTGAAAACAGTGTTTTAGGGCGGTTTTCATAATAATAATAATAATAATAATAATCTCAGTAGTAGTAGTAGTAGTAGTAGTCTCCTGGAATTCAAATCCGGTAAACAGGCCACAGCCTAAACGGCTGAACCGATTGATCCCACATTTTTACCACGTGTGCACTTTTGGCGTCTGATTTTACCTTCACCCCATGAATGTTTTGTGCCGCCATTTTGAAACCGGAAGTGACGTCATATCTCGTCAACGGCTAAACCGATTGGAACGAAAATTGCGCCAAACGATTCAGACGGTCATCTTTATGCATGATAAGTAGCAAAAGACTAAACATTATGTTAAAGAAACCGGAAATGACGTAATGAAATTTGAAATACATCGATTGGCTTTTTGGCAACAAAGGTTGATCCGATTATTTTGATATTTATGTAACGTATGTACTTTTCACGTCTCATGTGACTTGTTATAAAACCAACCGGAAGCCGCCATTTTGAAACAGGAAGTGACATCATATCTCAATAACGGCTAATTAGATTTCAACGAAACCAGCGCAAAACAATTTAGACGGTCAACTTTATGTATTATCATCAATAATATTTGCAGTTTCCTATACCTAAACCGGAAATGACGTCACACATTTAAATAAACTCACAAATTTTTATTTTGATGCAATAAATATACTATTTGAGACAGCTTATAAAATTGTTATCATGTTTAAAATATACTTCAAGGGGTCAGTGATTTCAGCCGCCATTTTTAAACCGGAAGTAACATCATATCTCAAAAAGTGGTGGACAAATCGGTATGAAACTAGCGCCAAACGATTCGGAAGGCCATCTTTATGGAATATGAACATTACAAATAGAATTTTCCTATTTATGAGACCGGAAATGACGTCATTCAAATGTATAAATTATTAGAATTCCCTCCTATACAATAAATACATATTCAGAAAGCTTAAAATGATACACATCATTTATAGAAATAAATTCTATGTGGCATTGCAGAAAGTTCAGCAGCCATTTTGAAAACCGAAGTGTTGCCATATCTCGGAACTGGGTTGACTGATTGGAATGAAACCTTTGCTATTCTTCGTGAAAGATCATTTAAAGCAATTATTTAGGACCATACGCTGCTATTCATTAGTGGTAACCAAATTGTAAAGGGTGATGATTTTTTAAAAGAATTTAGTAATTGCTCATTTCATATGTGTCACAAGTTGTTAGAATAAACTAAAAAAAGGATTGATATCCCCATAAAAAAACACTTCGTGTAAAAATACCAGCCAAGTCTCTTCTACTAAAAAAAAAATATGAAATCTAAAAATTCTGCACTGAAAAGTAATGATATCAAAAAATTTGCCAAGTCAAAACTTTATTTGAAAATCAAAAAATACTTGGCGCATCGATTTTTTAGGGCATTTTAGGTATACTATATGTTTGTATATTTTATGTATATTTTATATCTGGCCTATACTTCTAAGCTATTAATATACACGATGCGCAAAGTATTTTTTGATTTTCAAATAAAGTTTTGACTTGGCAAATTTTTTGATATCATTACTTTTCAGTGCAGAATTTTTAGATTTCATATTTTTTTTTTAGTAGAAGAGACGTGGCTGGTATTTTTACACGACGTGTTTTTTTATGGGGATATTATTTTTTCTAATTTTTTGCTTATCAAAAATCAAATACTAATTATCAATAACGGTAGTGAGTAGAGTCAAGTAGGTACAATTAGAAAAAAATGTGGCGTCCAGGTTAACAGGGCCTTTAAATATCTTCAAGTGAGACGTTTATTTTAACATTATTATAATTTTTAAAGTCATTGTTTGTTCTCCCATCAAGTAATGCTATCTTCTTCTCAGTTGCTCCTGCTCAAGATCCACTATCAAGCCCACAAGCAGAACTAGTTGACTTAGCAGAATTCGTCGTTTCTGTCATCCTTACGCACTACAAACCACCGGAAGCCAAGAAACTTGAATCACAACGCCGTCGTGAACAAGCCATCTTCAGCCAATCAGCAGCTGAGATCAAACATCTGGCTTTAAACTCATCCAATCGGACTTGTAATGTGTCTTTGCTGCTTAAATCTGTAGAATCCATCTTATATCTCCCACCTGATGTTTTGATGAACAATGAAGGTAGTATTTCTGCAGTTGTTCAGGATATCCGGAAAGTCATGTCCAGCTTAGCTACTGAATCAGGTCTCAAGACAAACACCAAGGCCACGGATGTTCTGTACATAAACTCTATAAAGCTAAAAATCTGGGATCCAAACCCGATTGTAGTTACTTTCTTGGAGAGTCACTTTTACGTCAAAGCTAGACTATACACCAGGCTAGAATATCTTCAATTTGCTCAGACTGATTTATACAAAATTAAACCAGAATTCTTGTTTGTGTTGTCACATCCGCAGTACTATGAGGCGTACGCTTACATGATCTACCCGAAGAATCATTATATTCGACCGGATTCTTCCAAGTACAATGCTAGTGAGTCAAGATATTATAGTCGAGTTCTTGATCTTGTGTTGACTCCGATTGCAGGGAATAAAGTGAATGATCAGTATGTATTCATTACATTCTCTTCGGCTCCGGTTGGATACCCAAATGGACAGAGATCATGTTACCACTGGAGCAGCAATATCAGTGACTGGGCAAGTGATAAGTGCAGGATTTCCAGGGGAGGTTGTAGATGCAAATTAACATGTGAACTAAGGAAGGGAGGACAAATACTTGCTGTACAGTATATCAATTTTGAGGTTTTATTTGCAGATCGTGTTCAACATCCAATATTAAATCTGACTAATAACCTCAAGTTTGATTTGAATGTTGCGTTCTTGGCTAGTTTTCCGTTTTCTTCTTCCAGTGAACGTTACAGTTTCCTCGCGATGGTATTTAACCTGTTTGACCTTCTTCAAGAGAAGTTAGGATATACGAAAACGAATCAGAATTTCATGAACGTATGTACTGTTATGCAATTCAATAATACATGGATTAGTGTTGGCGATAATGCAAATAAGCAAGGATATCAATTCCATTCAAATAATTATATGAGTTCAATCTCGGTGTCTCTTTTTGAGAACAAAACACACCCGTTAGTTGCAGTTGGGTTCGACGGCTATCATCCATCGAAGTTTCGTGTCAACAGATCCAAAGAAATTCAGACAGCTGACAACTATTTTCATGGACATAATGATTTTGGAATACAATTCACAGATTCTGTAGCACAATACGCGTCAAGTTACTCCCTTCTTCTCTATCCAATCGGAGTGTCTTTCTGGCCACGACCCAATATAAGTGGACTGGTTATCTTCAACAGCCGTGTAGTTCACGTGTTCCTAGCATCTTGGTTGCCTTCCGCTAAGCACGATCACATCTTCATTGATCTTTATTTTAAACCCTCGCCACGCGATTACAATGTGACAGTAGGCTGTGCTTTCTGGAGCTACATTCAAGGCGATTGGAATGACGATGGATGTCAGTTTGAAAACGTCGTACCGAATGTGTGTCGATGCAACATGTCTGCTTACCATCAAGAGTCGAAGTTTGGGGGACAATTTGTAGTGTACCAATATGATACTGATACTTATTCACATTTGAAAAAGAAGATAGTAAAAGCCGAGACAAAAGATGTCGCGCAAAATGTAATCATGTATCTTGTTCGAAAATGGAGTGAGAGACCAACTACGTTCGAGCTTCTGCATTCAATGCAAAATCTTCTAACAGACTTGCCAGTGCCTACTTATTTCTACGGGTTAACATACAAGTTAAATTTATATGTTTTGCAAGCAATGGAACAAGTCGTAAGAGGCATACCTTTTGTTCCAACGACCGTAATATATGGCCATACTTCTAAGAGCTATTTTGTGTTGATTCACAGCCATGGGCATGCTGTTACAAATGAAGCGATGTACACAGTCATGTACAGGAATCCTCAAAATCCTGTCGAATCGGTTTCTCAGATAGTTAATGTTACAGAATATTTTTATACTGACATAGCGTTTGTTTTGGTCATTTCGAATTATGTCTTGAAATCAAATTTAAGGACTACAAAAACAATTTATACGATCAGCAGCGCACTAGTGCCTGATGTAAGGTACAACAATTTCACTACCTTTAGACGGCGCCTTGTGGACATAATGCTGGAGCCTGATGAAAACGCACTTGATGACGAGGGCCAGTGGATCGACATGTACTTCAGACCTTCGCTCTTTCGCTATGACGACATCAAGATCGGATGTGTCTACTGGAGCTTCCAACGTGAAGCCTGGATCCATGAAGGATGCTGGAGCGTGGCGCTGGATAGGTGCAGATGTAACATGACGTCACACTTCAACGAGTCAAGGACACGTGGACTATATGCTGTGTTCGAATACAAATTCATCAATGATTCTGTGAGAGAATGATTAAAAAAGTTTAATGTATCTGTCTCCAATTTCATCTCAAATGCAGAAGCGCATTTTCAGGAAGCTTCATTCACCTTTAATTATTTGACTGAGGTGCCTGTCACATTTAAACACACAATGGATATACTTTTTGGCACGTTCCAAAGTTGGAAACAAGTTGACGAATTGGTTTTAAGAAAGGAAAAAGTTGTAGTTTACAATATCTTAAGATCTATGGAAAAAATAATTTACATGATGGATGATGGGGGATGTACCGTGGATATGACCGAGAGAATTGAATCGAAATTTACAAACCAGTACGAGGTTGCAGAACAGAATGAGGTGCTTGATAGTCATTCAGTTCTTAAAGAAACTGGTGAGACAATAAGGCTGCGATCTTCGTTGATCACATTTCTATATGTAGAAAATTATAATGAAAAGCCAGAAAATCAACGAGGAGTTCGACTTTTCCATCAAGCAATAAAAGAAATCGCGTTGCCGACATTTCCTACTCAATTTAAAGATAGTGAATCTTTCTTTAGAGCTACTGAGTTTTTAGCAATGGTTAAGATGTCAGATAAAAAGCAGAATTTTCGCACTACCTTCATTATTTATACAACAAACAAATCCTTATTACCATCAAATGATGTTCAAGGATACACAATATATTTCAGTCGAATTGTGGGCATTTACTTTACGCCTCTGGAAGCCGTTAAGGAAGATGTTGAAGACGATGAAGAGAAGTTTGTAGATATTTTCTTCCAGCCACTGAAGTCCCACAACACTTACCTGAAGGTCGGGTGTGCACATTGGAGAGACAATCTGACTGAGTGGTCGACGGATGGATGTTGGAGCGTCGTCAACGGATCATTCGAGACGTGTCGATGCAATCTGACGGAACATCTCCAAAAATCCCGCCCTGTAGCTAGATACATGATATTCTTGTTCGCCGACGAACAGAACTTCCAACTGAAACAGGAGTTCAACGCCAAGGAGATCGTCTTCTTGGTAGGATCCATTCTCTCTCTCTTTGGCTTCCTGTTTATCGTCATGACTGCGTCTCTGTTCAGAAGTTGGCGCGAGGAGGTCGGCAACAAGATCCTCCTCCACTTGACCGCCTCGTCGTTGATCTACCTGTTGCTCACGATCTACCGGGAGACTCACTACATCTACTCCGTCGTCTCCGACAGAAGCAATGCGGCCTTCATCGCATTCACCGCTGTCGTGCATTACTCCCGTCTCTCTCACTACTGCTGGATGCTGGTTATGTCTGTCCTTCAGTTGAAGAAGTATCTCACAATGGTCGGTGCATCTGATATCCCTCACCTGTTGTTCAAAGTGTCTCTACTGGCTTGGGGCTTGCCTCTAATCCCTCTCATCATCCTTTTCACTTGGAATCAGACCGAACACTTCTCAACTCCCAACCTCGCCACACATTTGGCTCTCTACTTCATACCTGGAGGTCTCATCACTTTCCTGAACATTGTGGTCCTCTGCATGATTGTGGCTCGGATCTGTGCATGTTTCGGTTGGGGCGAGAAAGAGGACCTGCAGCGGCACGGGGTTTCTAATCGAGAACTGGCGATGAGACGTCTGAAAGCAACCGTCCTTCTGTTCTTCTTGTTCGGCATTCCGACGGCGTTTGACATGTTCAACGGCCTCGGCTATCACGTTGAGCTGCTGGAGTACTTGTACAGGTTGACTGATCCGATGCAAGGGTTCGTCATGTTCATCTTCTTTGTCGTGTTTGATGGAAAGACTCGGGGATATTGGAGGAAGTGGATGGTTGGTTTTCGTAAATCTCGACCAAGGGGCGGACAAAGCTTGGCATTAACTGTTCTCACTAGACCTCGAACCACTGATGTTAAAGAATGTAAGGATGATACAGTATCATAGAATCAACGTTTTTTCCACAAAATGTTTTATTAATATTAAACTTATATTACGTTTAAAGCTCATATTAGGTAAACTAAGCAATTTTAATTTGCAGCCAATGAAATAGCGTTTTCAATGAAACCCTGAAATCTAATTTCCTATTATGATTAAAATTTTCCCAATTTTGTATTGCTTGATGATCAATATCAGTCAATATTGATACTTGACGATACTATATCATACACTGGTAATACTATGATGAATAAACCAAACCATATCTAATTAAGTATTTTTACAAACATTCCACAAAATGCTAAGAATGCTTTGATTTGTTTGATTTGATTCATTTTATTGATTATAAACATGTCATATACATTTGTCAGACTAGGCCACATAGCCATGACTGGCTAGCCTGTGGCAATATACATAATGCAATAAACAATAAGAAATCATAGGGAAATACAAACATCAATATTACATCAATTATAGTATAGTATAAGCTTGATTTAATTGTCGCATTAATTTTCGTTATTATAACCAATCGTTTTTTTCTATTCTTTGTAAGTTTGGTTGTACATTACACTAAGAATCGTTTAATAAAGTGACATGTTGCAGTGTTATGACTAATATTAGGTTCATTATTAGGTTAATAATTGGTAAAGCTTATACATTACAATGCTACATTAGGTAATTACTTAACACATTAGTACATCGATCATGCAAACAAACTGCTTGTATTCCATTTGGACGAATTATGAATAATATTTTAAGAATTAATAAACTAATCAACTGTGTAGCCATAAATCTTAAAATTTATGACCAGTCTTTCAATACTCTACTAACTTTAAAACGGTTGATTTGAACTGTATTTTCATGGCAAAAACCAATGACATTCCTAGAATGATTAAGTTAATTAATACTTGTTTTAGCAGAGTATTGAAAAACCGGACCTTATTGTGATGTGTTGTAAGGAAGTATTCCCTTCATATTCTGCCAAGCTAGATATCGAGATGTCCTACATAACGCATCCTTCATAAATAAATAGTACATAATAATTTATTTGTAGTATCTCACCAAATGACCGGTAGTTTTCCCTACCAGGAGAAAGCAACTATAGCATGTGAAAATATCCGGCACCCAATTTTTGCTTGAGTCCTGTACCTACTCCACAGATATGGGCAAAATACATTAAAAATTTATCAGAAATACAAAATACAAAAAATTAAGCTCCTGGCTTCAAAATACAAAATACAAAAAAATTATTTAAAGTACATTTCTTAAAATACCTTTTGGAATTACATCCAAACAAATAATTTTTTCGACAAATAACATTTATGAATGTTTTGTTTTATAATAATAATAATAATAATCTTTATTATCCTTTTCCAAAATACAATGGGTAAAGGAGGTAGGAAAACCTACCCACACAAATGCAAGAGCCTATTAAACTAATTATTGAAACCGGCTGGCCGGGCCTGACGTTTCTTCAACTTCTGCGTTAGCTTCATCTTCTTCCACTTCCTCTTCCTCTTCTTCCACTTCATCTTCTTCTCTATCTACCAATGCCCGCCACAAGTCTCTATTTAACCACCATTCATCTTTATTCACCATCTCCCATTTTTCGCCTCTCACTTCGACATCTTCTTCAACTAAACCACGCCACCTCGCTCTCGGTCTCCCTCTTTGCCTCTTTCCCTGCTCCAACTTTTCAAACTCTTTCCGAGGTATTATCTTATTGTCCATCCTTTTCATATTCCCAAACCATTTCAAACGCCCTCTACCAATCTTAAAGCACAATCTTTCTACTCCCAATTCCTTTCTTATCTTAGTACTTCTGATCTTATCTAACTTTGTTACTCGCTTCATACTTCTAAGAAATTTCATCTCTGATGATTGTATTTGAGTTTCTTCTTTTCCTCCGATTGTCCAAGTTACTGCTCCGTAAGTTAGTATAGGGATGAAATACATCTGATAGATGATTAACTTACAGCACATCGGAAAATCTTCGTCCCATAATAACTTTCTCACAGTTTGGTAGAAGCTCTCTGCCTTCTTGACTCTTCCTTCCACTTCTCTACTAATTTTTGCGTCTTCTGAGATAATACTTCCGAGATATTTAAATTCCCTTTTTTCTTCTAACTCCACACCTTTCAACATAATCCTTTCTCTCTTCTTATTTTTCTTTGCCTTCCTCATATTAAGAGTTTCACTCTTTTCCTTGCTGATTTTCAATCCAAACTCATCTGTAACTTCACTCCACCTGTCAATCTTTCTTTGCACCATTTCATAATTGTCTCCCCAAACCATAATATCATCTGCATACACTAACGTTCTAGAGTCCTCTTCATTATTACCTCCTTCTACTTTAATCAGCATCTCATCCATTATTACGAATGAATTGTTTTATGAATAAAAATTGTTAGCAAAGTGTGAATAAAGTTAAATTTTATCTTTGGTTAAACCCTAAATTGCCCTGAGGGACAAAGCGTTGCCAAGCCTACCTTGTTCCTCCCCCCCCCCCCCCCTTCCCCCACAATCATCCAATCGCTGGCACGAATCCTGATTCCTGCAGGCGCCAAGATCTATTTATCATAGTAAATTGAAATCTCGATTGACAATGACATCACATAACTATTCCCATGGACAATACAATAACATTATGTTCCTTTAATATTAGTGTTGTTGTTGTTAAAATCATTCGAACTCCATTTGTGGACAAAATAAATAACAAATTCATTTCATATCATTAATACATTTTTCAAGTATTTTGTATTTTATGAATGCTGAAAATACAAAATACTCTGAAATAATGTATTTGAAATACAAGATTCAAATTATTGATTAAAAAATTCGTGAACATACAAAATACAAAATTCATGTATTTTCTATACTGCCCATCTCTACACCATCCACTAGAAATGCATTGGTGGCATTGGTGTACGATGGTTCATTGTTACCGTCGTATATATATTATTTAAGTATGTTTGAATTTTCATAAATCAACGTAATATACACGAATAACCACAGACACGTAATTGGACTGCAAATAGGCATATCAATTCAATGTATTTTATTCACACAAAAGCATAAAATTGATTACATACATTAACAAAATTATAAATGCTGGCATAGTCAGGAATAGAAACAATACAATATTATATCATTGAAAAATTGAAATAATTGGTATGTTTAGTGGTGCGCCGTGGCAATTTCAGATCTTTTTATTCAATTTTGTAAACGATTTTCTATTTCTGATAGGTTTTTTTATTGATGACATTAATTTATTTGCTTTAAAAGGTTCAATTATTTGAATTTTTAAGAACCACTTATAATCTAAAATTATTGTTTATGGCCCGGAATAACCAAAGTTAAATTGTGCTGGATTAACTAACTTTTGGATTAAATTCAATTGTTTCACTCATTTTGAGGTATCTGATTGGCTGTGCCGCCAATTTAGTCCAATATTTAGTTAATCCGGCTCAGATTAACTTTGGTTATACCGGCCCTATTTACACTATATAGTATATTTTTTTCTCAATTTCATTCATTATAGTTGATTATTATTCTGATTATTTGTATACCTTGTTGCAAGGCAGAGACATTTCGAAAAATAAATATTTTATATATAAACAATGTGTAAAGCTCGTATCTGATTGTGTATCTTTCCCAACGTAAATTCTGAACAATTCTTCATCATCTCTCTACCAAATAATGTACATGTTGTTCGTCTGCTGAGATGTGTAACTATAAATTTGCTAGTTTATGCTTCCCAAATGTGATTACTTTTCCAACTTTTCCCAATTATTTATAGTAAGTTTGGATTACAATATCTTTGTTTTGAGTACCTAAGTCATGATTCTAAAGGATTCGAAATCAGTTTTGGCTTTCTATGTTGCAAAATTGAAAATAAATAAATTTTTAAAACCAGATTGAAAATTCTGTACAAATTTCTATTTTTGTTCTCCAACCCTTTAAAAATGGAGAAAGCTAATGTCAAATATCAAAAATGACAATTAGTGTCAAAAGCTAATGTTCTTGAGCCTCAAGCATGGTTAATTGTGAAAAACATAAAAATGATAAATCATTTATAATTGATTCTTCGTAATTAAGCAATAGGCTCGTCGAGTTTCAGGTCGAACTTTCCTTCGTTGCCCATGCGGTAACTGTTGGTATAGTTGTTCGCCCATTGCACACGCCACCAGCCGTTTACACCGGCTGCAACTACTTCGCCCACAGTAGGTGGATTTCCGTCCTGGAAATACAGAAAGTTGAATTTCACTTGATATGAAATATCACTCTATTTTGTACGTATAAAGAAAAAGCAAACTAATTTTGATACAGAATTATACAGCTGCAGTGGGTATACCGGGTGGCTAAAAAAAAATCACCCTGATTGAGAGGTCACTATATCGAAACTATTATAGATAGGATTCTGAAATTTGTACAACAAGTTTCAAAAACATTACTTTTGTAGGAAAAAAGTTACAGCTATTCAAATTTGGTTGTAAAAATATTGATTAAACAGAGCTCAAATAGCGCGCGTCCAGAAAACTTCCAACGGCCGGGACGCTGTTTCGTCAAAACTACGTAAGATATCAAGCTGAAAAATTCAAATTATATTGAAAATAGATTTATATCGATTGTGTAAACATTTCAATCGATTTGAGCTGATGGACCGAAATTTATGGCATCTTGACGTTAACCGTAAAATCAGAATATGTAGATTATTTCTAAACTTTTATGTCACACGTTTTAAAAGTGCATTTTTATAGGTATAGGTAAATATATAGGTAAACAGACATAGGTAAATCTATGAGTAAACTCATCTTCTAGAGCTACAATGTGGATTTTTTAGACTAGATTAACACTGTTTTGAGGCACGTCGATAGCTAGGTCATGTGTGCACTTTCAAAAAATATGTTCCTTTGATTAATTTGGAGTGAGGTTATGAGGGGCGCCGATCTGGGGGAGTGCAGTACTGGTGGGAAGGCTAGGGTTAAAGGACGGACAAGAGTGTGGGACCTGATTCGAGGTATGTCAGTCTCGAGGGGAAGGCCGGTCCGAGGGGATAATGAATTCGAGAGAAGGTATGGTACGGGGTAAACCCTGGCTGCTCTTTGTCTGTGACATCACCATCGTCACACGTTAACACAATATACCCAACGGCTGGTGTATTGGATACCTCGGTTCTTGTCAGATCACCGAGGTTAACAGGGCTGAGTAGTGAGCGTGGCCTTGAAGAGTTTTTAAATCGATTTTTATCAATATCTTTTACCAATGTAATTGTTAACAAAATAAGGCTTTGTACGCGTATTCAGAACTGAATTCAATGAAAATAATTTCATAGCTTGGAATAAGTTATTAGTTATTTTTTTGTCTAACAGATGTTTAGTACCATAATTTTACTAATTTTCGGGCACTAAACATCTGTTGGACAAAATAAAACTAATAACTCATTCCAAGCTATGACATTATTTTCATTGAACAGTTCTGAAGACACGTACAAATCCTTATTTTGTTAAAAATTACATTGGTAAAAGATATTGAAAAAAATCGATTGGTGACCATTCAACTCTGTCCTGCCAGTTGCTGCCGTTGGGCAGAGAGACTGGGGTGTTTGGGGGTTAGTGTGACGACCTCCCTCCACCTGTTATCTCGACGGCGCGGGTTGTGGAAGCCCGTGCTCTAAATTTTACGCCGGAATGTGGAATAAAATCTAACTTTTTATTGCATTTGTACCTATCAACGGTAAATATAGGTGAGATATCTCAACTAAACGGCTTACAGCGTTACATGGATGTTATATTTTCTTCCATAAAGGTTAGCGTAGACTTTTTGAGATGCTCTTCAGAGAATACCTCAATTTGATATTGATAATAACGTCTAAGTTGCAAATTGGAAACAAAAATTACATGTAACATTATTCTTTTTGGATGAAAATTTACAAATAACGCCATACCTAAACCGTCTATCCCACAGTCCTGTGCCCATCTATCCCAGTTGCCCCAAAAGTAGAACTTTAGAGTTGTAGATCAACAATGAACAGTAACGTGCTCATAATTCTGTTGAATGTCGCCTTTTTGTATCAAAAGCAAATAAAGATAAATTGAATTGAATTCAATTGAATTCTCCAACAATTTTTGTTAAAAATTTACCTGAACGCACTGTTAATTTGTACATCAATTCTTTGAAAATGGGGGCATCTTAGCATTTAATAGTCTCAATGTGAGTTTCTTTTTTCAATCTAGTTTAGTTCTACGTTAGTAATGTGTTATATTTGAGCGAGCGAAGCGAGCGTCTTCTTTTGGCTCTTTTGGCACGGACCTCTGTTTTTTTTCTGTTAATAGCCGATACACAGGTTACAATGTTTCTTCGATCGAGCTGAAATTTTGCACACATGTAGAGACAACCTTTTCTGTTTGCAGACCCAATTTTTTTTGAAATTCATTCATTGGTTAAAGTTTAAATAAACATCTCCTGATGTTAGGTTGAAAAATGAAAATGGTCATCGATAAATCTGATCAAACTCTTATTTTGGCTATACAGATCAGAGATTTTCTTTGATCTAGCTAAAATTTTGCATACATGTTAAACCAACCTTCTCTGTTTGCATACCCAATTTTTTTTGAAATCCATTCATTGGTTAAAATTGAATTAAATATTTTCTGATTGGCTGAAAAATGAAAACGGTTTCGATAATTCTGATCAAACTCATATTTTGCATGATCATTAAGACCATTGTGTCTTATTTTACAAAATTTCATCCAAATCAGCTAAGAGGCAAACGGAAGCGAGCGGGAATCGCACGGTTCGTCAGAGAGTTTTTTTGAAATTTTGTCTTCCCACTGAATAATTTTAAAAAATCAGATAGTAACGACCCATAACAGCCTAAACGACTAAATATTGCCGCACACTGAAGTTCATTATGACCTCTGGTACGACCTCAAAGTGTTAAATACGATATTTTTAGTAAAATAATAAAAAATAATCGTATTTAACACTTTGAGGTCGCCCCAGAGGTTATAAAGTACTCCAGTGTGCGGCATTATTTAGTATATTAGGCTGTTATGGGTCGTTACTATCTGATTTTTTTAAATTATTTAGTGGGAAGACAAAATTTCAAAAAAAAAAACGCTCTGACGAACCGTGCGATTCCCGCTCGCTTCCGTTTGCCTCTTAAGAACGTATGAATTTATTGAAATTTTTAATAGCTGTCAGTAATGAAGTATCGAAATGAATGTTTTCCAGTGCCATTTGAATTGAATCTGTTTTGCTGTATATGTACCAGGGTGCTTAGATGCTATTTTCAAGTTTCAATGAAAGGCATAAACTTTTATGTTGATAGAATGATCATATTTCAATTCAATATGGATGTATATGTTTTCTGTTCGTTGTGTACGCATTTATGGTTCGAGAATTTGCACGTACCCGTGCTCGCTCATCAACGCGTTACACTGAGCGTTTTCCTAGATTATCAATAACCTATACATCCTACCCCATAAGATATTCACCTGGTCGCCCCACTTCCAGTCCTGACCGCGCACTACACGTGAGCCAATAGTCAGGTTCGCCATCTCCGGACCAGAGAGTGTGTCGGACCCTGACGTTGATGTTGGAAGAGTAGTAGCTTCTTCTTCGAAGGTATTATACTCTTCGATTAATGATGTGTTTGTTGAAGAAGACACTTCGACTTCGGACGAGACCTGAGTCTCGGTGTCGTTGACCTCAGCACTGCACGGCAGATCCGGTACTGCCAACATAGTAAAGATTAGATACCTAAAAGTGACCCGCAACCAATCTGTGGATTGCGATTTTCTTGAAAAACAGGTATTTTACGAACCCCTTAGTGAGCTCAACCCAAGAGAAGGTTCGGCATAACAATGGGGCATGGTGCGCACGCAGGTAAAGTAGGGGACGGGAAAGTAAAATGACCCTTTTCCAATCCACAGATCGACTGCTGGTCACTTTACACAACAGATAAGTAGTCACATAACCGAATTGGCTGAACATGATTTGATCGCATCATCAGAATCAGTATAATATGCTTCTCTTTGTCTATGCCTTTATTAGGTGAGCACTTATTTCATTGATAATATTAGTAATCGATTGAGGAATATCACAACTTGTAGTGTAGTTTTTAGCATACCGTTCTGAGTTTTGTCACGTGTACAATAAATCATAAAACGGTATTTGAGCAAAACAAATTGGCTGCTGGTCAGGTTCATTGACAATGAATCCTTGTTATTATCAATGAAATCAGAGCTCGCCACCTACTAGAGGTAGATGACGAGTAAGCATAGACTTCATCGGATGATGCCATGCCATTTTTTTTCAGCCAATCCATTTCTTTCAAATACCGCTTGATCATTTTGTTGAGTGTTCTTACACTTCCAGCCTTCACTATAACTACAGAGTTGCATTTTTTTATATAAAATAAAAAACACATAATAAAAAAATGTTAGAAGAAAAAAAATCACAAATGTACATTTGGTGGCAGGTGTGGGATAAGTTGTGTTTCCTCCAAAAGCTCTTACTCTGTTCGACAATCAAAGTTATTTTGAAATGTTATATTCATTGCGGATTGTTCCGTATTTGGTAGTCTAGAAATGGACCGTGGCGGCAATTCAAAGCCTTCTTCAGCCGGCGACTGCCGAATCACGGTCCTTTTCAGGATCAAAGCAACACACGAAACAACCCGCTATGACTTTGTCACTTCATACTGATGGTTCCGATTCCCTCCACGACCTACATGTTTAAGCCAATCCTCCTAAACGCCAATATTGTATGAAATAATTGAGCGAGCGTAGCGAGCGTCACCACGGTACTCTTATGGCACTTTCTCTGTGTGTTGTTTTTTTTTTTTTTTTTGCTTGCACTGCCAAGGTCAAACCGCACAACCAATCGATCTGAAATTTTGCAAACATACTTACGTAATCTATGCGGTCCCTGGGATCTTTTCTGAACGGGATCATGTGATTGGTTCAAATTTTATAAAAATTATCTTTCGATTGGTTGGTTCGGTCAATTTGAAATTCAGCAAAGTCATTGCAACCAACATTGTACCCAATGATATGAAGGGATGTGTGTTGTGAAAAATATCCGACCGAACCGGGGCTCGAACCCGGGACCTCTCACTTGCCGGGCGAGAGCTCTACCAACTGAGCTACCCGATCGGACGGACGGACATTTGACACAACGCACTGATGAGGGTTAGAGATCTCCTAGGAGAATGGAATGAAGGTAATGATTGGACATTACAAGCTATCAGACCATCGGTAACGATACTGTCACCATGTCTCTTTGCACTTGCGTGCGCAACCCTCTTTTACTCGACTTAACGAGTTGCTTTTCAGCTCGAATGATGAGAATGTAGGTTTCTGTGGAAAACTTCCATGGAGTCAGGATGATATGAAGGGATGTGTGTTGTGAAAAATATCCGACCGAACCGGGGCTCGAACCCGGGACCTCTCACTTGCCGGGCGAGAGCTCTACCAACTGAGCTACCCGATCGGACGGACGGACATTTGACACAACGCACTGATGAGGGTTAGAGATCTCCTAGGAGAATGGAATGAAGGTAATGATTGGACATTACAAGCTATCAGACCATCGGTAACGATACTGTCACCATGTCTCTTTGCACTTGAGTGCGCAACCCTCTTTTACTCGACTTAACGAGTTGCTTTTCAGCACAACACACATCCCTTCATATCATCCTGACTCCATGGAAGTTTTCCACAGAAACCTACATTCTCATTGTACCCAATCATACAAATTTTCAGACAAATCCTTCCATTGGTTCAAATTTGAAACAATTTTTCCTGTGATTTTTGAAATTTAAACTGGAACCGATTGACCGACCAACTAAAAACTTCGCATGGTCATTGGTACCAGCATTTAAGGTATTTTTTGCCAATTTTCAATTTAATCTGTCGTTATTTTCAAAAGTTTTGTCATTTTAGGGACATTTTGCATGTTGGCTGTCAAATTCACGGCGACTTCGAATCTTCAGTTCAAGGCAGGGTATTTAGAGCAGAAAGTTTTAAACGAAATGAAACTAATAATGACCGTTCAACAGATTGATCTGATATTGTGTACACACACTACATATCATATCATATGGGTGGTCCCAGGTATATTTTTTGAACGAGATCCTGTGATTTTTGAAATTTAACAAGGAACCGTTCAATCATAAAGGTTTAATCGATCAACTTAAAACTTAGCAAGAATATTGGGACCAATATTTTTGGAGGTTTTGGAGATTTGTATACAAGTCTCTGACGAAATTCAAGAATTGGCTTTTAATGTCATTTTCGATATACATAATATCGTTCGAGGTTTTGCGTGTATCCGTGCTCGCTCATCAACGCGTTACACAGAGCGTTTTCCTAGTTATCTCCTTCAGGTGACCGGTTAAGTCAGGGGTCGGCAACCTTTTTTGGTGAAGGAGCCAATTATCCAAAAATTAATTGAGCGAGCGTAGCGAGCGTCACCACGGTACTCTTATAGCACTTTCTCTGAGTGTTTTTTTTGTCCGCACAGCCCAGGTTAAACCGCACATTCAATCGATCTGAAACTTTGCAGATATGCTAATGTAATCTATGCGGTCCCTGGGATCGTTTTTGAACGGGCTCCTGTGATTGGTTCAAGTTTAAAAAAAATTATCTTTCGATTGGTTGCTCCGATCAATTTCAAATTTGGCAAAGTAATTGCAACCAACATTGTACCCAATCATACAAAGTTTCAACCAAATCCTCCCATTGGTTAAAATTTAAAAAAATCTTTCGTATGATTTTTGAAATTTAAACTAGAACCGTATGACCGATCAACTTAAAACTTTGCATGGTCATTGGGACCTACAGTATCTGTATTTTTGAAAATTTTCAGACTTATCTGTGTTGAAATCCAAAAGTTATTGATATTTTACGGACATTTGCGTGTTGGCTGTCAAATTACTCAAAAATTTTGATCACGGCTACTTCGACTCTTTATAGTTCCAAGGTAGTTAGAGCAACTTCAAATGTATGAAACTGATATGACCGTTCAACAGATGTGTAAGTACACATCATATGAGTGGTCCCAGGTATATTTTTTTATATAGATCCTATGATTTTTGAATATTAACAAGGAACATTTTAATCATAAAGGTTCAATCGATCAACACCTTTGCATGGTTATTGGGACTCATACTTCAGGAATATTTGAAGATTTTTATAGCTACAAGTCTGACGAATTTCAAGAATTATTGGCTTTTAATGATATTTTCGATAGACATAATTTCGGTTCGAGGTGTTGCGCGTGTCCGTGCTCGCTCATCAACGCGTTACACAGAGCGTTTTCCTAGTAAATAAGATAATAATGGGAGCCGCAGAAGAGGCAATCAAATATAATACATATAAAATAATAAATTGAATTACTAGTTTATTTTGATATTTTGACGAAGCCCCCCAATTGTTGCCCCGCAGGGCGTTTTTTTTAAATTTTAGCAATTAAATTGTGATTCTGGGACTCTAAAGTGAATAAATTGAATCAAATAACACTCCAATAGTTGCCCGGCAGGGCATTTTTGTAGAATTTTAACAATTTAGAAGTGATTCTGGGACTGTTAAACGAACAAACCGAATCAAATAACCTTCCAATTGTTGCCCCGCAGGGCGTTTCTTTTTTCGAATTTTCGTTTCTTTTTATTCCAGATTTTTATTTAAAGAGCCACTCAATAACCACCAAGGAGCCGCAAGTAGCCGACCCCTGGTGTAAGTGACATCTCGGGATCTAACACATGCCCATAGTCGGTGACAGGCAAAGAAGAACGTGCTCTAGCCGCCCTATACCTGGCAATGCTAAACTGGGTTCTTCTTTACCTGTCCCCGACCATAGAGGTTCTGCTATTCACCTGTGAAGACGAGTTTGACTTGCAGCGATGATTTGGTTCCACTGCAACTTGATGAGCTGGGCTCCACGTCCACTGACCACGGCGCAGACTCGGAACTCTCATCGTCGCTGTGACGTAGGCAAACCTACAATGACGTCAGAGGTATGTCATGTAGACGGCAACCATAAATAAATATATTGATAAATGTGTTCTTTTTCCACAATTCAAATTTTGAGCTTGATGGAAAATATTATTCAGGATGTTTTATTTTGACGGAGATTCAAAAGAAATTAACGTCGAAGATAGTTCTTCAAGGACTTAAAAAAAAAAAATTGTCGCAAGGTCATTAAAAAATCTTCACAAAAACATTTCCGTTGTTAGTCGATGTGGTTTTTATGGTTGTTATTGTGTTTTTTGTGCGTCGCCTAGTGTTTGATAAACTTTATTTAATTATGCGCCTCAGCTAGTATATCTTAACTATATACATGTGTCATACTTTTCTTCTAATGAAAGTATCAAATAGAAAGATACACATGATGTTCAAGTAACAAAAGATCATCTTCGGTGGAGTTGACAAATCGAATAACAGAATCGTACGAACAGCATTACTGAAGAAATGTACGATGATAACGTTATTCGTAAGGTGACATTTTAATGCATACCTTTGATTTATGGTCTCAAATCCACCATTTTATTGTTTCCTTTATATCACTTCAACACTTTAGGATTTTAAACATTTATATTGACGGAATTATCTTGAAAATATATATATAATATAATAATATAATAATATATATTCAGAAAATTAACTACTCTGCAGATTGTATGTAGTTGATCACCTATAATCACAATGATATTAGTTTATTTCCTCACCTGCGATATCCAGTGGCGTGCGGTGCGGTTCCTCACACTGCTCACTGACACCTTCACACCACTGGACTCCCGAGGGTCGACCCCCAGCTCCAAACCAGCCTGGACTCGAACCAGGGTCACCAAGCACATAGCGAATGCCAGACACGTCTGCATATTCATTGTGTAGCCGTGGTAATGACGTTGTTTCACAGAGAGGATTGAGAGGAAGCTGCGAGAAGGAAGATGTGGAGAGGAAAGATGTGGTTTTGCATCCGGAAGGAAATTATGTTCAAATAATAAGAATATTATGAAGTAGAACAGTTTATGCATAATAAAGTCAATCTGCTACCTCAGATTTTTTCTCAGAGTTTAATTTGTAGTCCAACCAATAATAATGCAACATGACATGTATCTGGGGATCGGGTGGCGATTAGGAAATGCATGTGGTTTTTACCGGGTTTTCTCCGAACTAATCAAAAGTGGAGATGGCTAAATGCAATATGTCCATGTTATATTTTAGAATATTTAAGACTTGACAGATTTTATTACTGCAATGATAATAAATAATGCTATTTAATATAATATTTGAATAATGATTATCAAGTGTCTGAGGACGAAATCAAGAAACGAGAGATACATAATTTTCACATAATGATAATACAATTTTTTTAGAGTGTTCTTTATGGTTATACTTACTTACAAAAAATCGAACGGAGGGTATTCCCTTTTTGTAATAGTTGGCCTACATTTTTCTTATCAAACGAAGGTAAAAGCCATTTTTGAAAAAATGCGTGTATGCAGTAATTTTTATGAGCTTTCAGAATATACCATCGGTTTTTAGAAAATATTGCCACAACGCCTTGAAAAACGCAATTGAAATATAGATTTGTATGGAAGATAGTTTAACATAAAAACTTCGTTCATCTCAGTTTCATCCGAATGTGACTTATATCGTTCTTTCCCTGTACCCTTCAAATATAAAAATGAATGATATCATCGCTAACGCACGCATTTATTTGTTACTTGACCCATAAAGAAATGCAAGTTCTCTTCTTGTCTAAAGGGAAGAATGGATCATGTTTTATGCACGACGATGTAGAAATGTGAATCATGATCAGTTATTTATTGATCTCAGTTATCGTGAAACTACGGAAATGTATCTTTTTATAGTTAAATGTACCTCAATAAAACATAAAACGGCATTTGAACAAAACGGTTGGCTGCTTGTCATGTACCCTGACAATGAATATTTGATGTTATCAATGAAATCAGAGCTCACCTATTAGAACAAGATGACGATAGTAAGCATATTCATCAGATGATGCCATAAAATATCTCTCATGTAATCCGTTTCTCTCGAACAGGTGTCGTTTTATTTTTTTTGTGTACATATCAACAATGTATATTCATTTTTATTAAATCGAGTGCATTGCAAATTGTACTGAATAGTGCCCTTCAAGAAAAAAAGGTATTTTCACTAATACAATATCATTCACATCCATATTATAAAATAAAAATTACAAGTATTTCATCGCATCATAAACCCATTCCTTTGACAAAACATTAAATTACAATCTAAACTATGAAATGCTACCCGCAACACACAGATGATGCAGAGGTTGACTACCTTTCAGGACTCACTAACATTGAGTAAGAACAAGGACTCTCATCAGGACTATGTCAGGATCAGTATGACCTCATGATGCATATCGCAACTTCAATTCAAACATTCTCAAGGTCAAATGGACTGGAATTGACTCATTACTACTCACATGTTTGTATTGGAAAACACATTCAAATCAAACCTTAGGTAGAATTGCAATCCGCATCACACAGATGGCACCGCGGTTGCCTACCTATCAGGCGACTCAGGACTAAAAAGACGCTGTCCTGAATGACATTGATTTTAAAGGGATGATACAACATGAAGGGATGTAGGCATGTCATAATTAATCATAAAACAACTTGTTCATACATTGTAATATAATATTGTTTGTCTTATTTTTATCGTGGCATACCAATTTATACGGAATAGTTTTACTAATAACTTGATTGATTACTAAATTGGAAATCATAGAAATTTGAACAGTCCACGTAGTGAGTGGTTAAGCCCACGATCAGTGTTTTGAATCCAGTCAGCCATTGTTCCTTAACATTTGTCGTTGATTATATTTAATATTTATGATTGATTAAACTTACAGCAAGATAGTCGATTCTTCCAGCAGTTTGAGCAGAAAGCACATCGCCTGTGAAAATAACCAGAGAAAAATTATATAATCGTCTTAAAAAAATTCTAAAATCGGGTCCACATGGACCGTTTTTGCGTTATCAGTTTTGCGATTTTTTTTAATAACCCATCACAAGTCTGCAGTGGTTTCTGGACTTGTGAATAATTGGTCATAAGAAAATAATTAGTAAATGCAAAGCGCAAAAACGGTCTATCTGCTGATCTCAACTGTCATAACTAAAGATTTTCAGATTTCAAGTGGACTAGACACATGCCTCAAGTCAACCGGTTATTTAAGTTTGATTGGTCATCCAATTTTCTCCTCTACTAAATGAACTGATATTTCTGAACACTTTATAAAGCGATATTTTTCTTTAATATTTGATATAAAAAACACGTATTTGAACAAATTTGACTTATATAGTGAGCCGCAAGCGATCTGTGGATTGGAAAAGGGTCATTTTATTTTCCGTCCCCTACATTACCAGCCAGGGCACGATGACCCGCAACCAATCTGTGGATGGGGATTTTTTTGAAAAACAGGTATTTTACGAGCCCCTTAGTGAGCTCAACTCAAGAGAAGGTTCGGCATATCAATGGGGCATGGTGCGCACGCAGGTTAAGTAGGGGACGGAAAAATAAAATGACCCTTTTCCAATCCACAGATCGACTGCTGGTCACTTTATGCCGAGCCTTCTCTTGGGTTGAGCTCTCTAAGGGGTTCGTAAAATACCTGTTTTTTTTTCAAGAAAATTCCAATCCACAGATCGGTTGCGGGTCACTTTAGACAGTTTCTCTTCCAAGACCACGATATTTTAGACAAGAGATAATACCTGAATTCTTCCCAATTAGTTCATCTCGTAGAGCTTCAGGTCGTATCCCTCCTCGCTCATCCGGTAGTTGTTTGCAGTGTTGTCGGCCCATTGTACTCTTATCCAACCTGGTGTAGTGGCATTACCTATTATCGTCCCCACGCCAGGTGGCTTTCCGTCCTGAACACAGAATGTTCAATGCCAATCTTTAGACTGAGGCGTCATCGATTACAAGTACAGTCGTTCGTTGAGGAGCATTTTCAAATCGAAATATGTCTTGGTTAACTTATGTGGAACTCAAAATGGTAAAATTCATTATAAAACACACTGTAATTATAATAATTATGTAAATATAGTTTTTCTCAGGCGCGTAGGATTAGGGCGATTATCTCCTTCCCCCCCTCTCCCACTTGAGCAGACTGACCCCCCATTCGACATACAAAATTAAGTCCCAGAATCATCCCAGAATCAGTTATAAATTGCTTTATTCTAAAATCAAACGCCCTGCTGGGCAAGAAGGGTCTTTGTAGTAATTTGGACAGTTTATCATCCCAGTATCACTTTTAAATTGTTGATATTCGAAAAACAACGCCTTGCGGGACAACAATTGGAGGTAAGTTTGCTTCAGTTCGTGCATTTCAGAGCCCCAGAATAACTTTTAAATGGTTAAATTCTAAAAAAAAGAACTGCGGGTCTAAAACTGGGTTTCTTTCCCCAGACTCCACGATTGAAGTAGTTCCTGCGGGCCTGGTTTCTTCATCTTCCGTGCTATAAATAGGAAACTGCGTTTATCTCAGTTCGATGTTTATTGATACACTTACTAGATGGACCCGTCATGTTAAACATGATCATTGCGCACCAGTAGGGTATAGGTATGCGAAAATATGAGACGAAATCAATATGTGTCAGCAGAGTGTGCGTCGTTAGCATGACCCAATGCCCAACAAAATGTGTAAATGAGCAATAAAGGTTAATGTAAATATTATATTGATATATAGAATTTCTATAGTGACACAATCTATACAATCGACAATTAAAAAAAACGTTGCCTATTATTTTCCAAATACTTCATTCGTGATTTTTTCCTGATTCCATTCCAAACATATCGTGGGGTTGGATGAGAAACTGTCTATGGTCGGTGACAGGTAACGATGAACCCGCGCTAGCATGGGCCGCCCTATACCTGGCAATGCTAAAGTGGGTTCATCTTTGTCTGTCACCGACCTTATGTCCACAAATGTCGAACTGAGATAATGGCAATGTTTTATTGGAAGTACCCTAGGAGAAGTACAATTAACAAATAGAAAAATATTCTACACTCAAAATGAGTGTATTACTCGTTTGTTCCTATAATAACATTATCTAGAACGTTTAGAATAAAGTTTGAGCATAATTCAGTTATTTGAGATTAATTGAAGAAAATATTTTCTCTTTTACTAAATTTACGGGTATTTCTGAACGCAACCGGGACTTGAAAAATGTATCTCTTATTAAGGTGCTGCAAGCGCGAGCGATTTTGCTGCTATTGGTAGACACTTTTTGCGATACGATTGGAGACGAAATGGGTAGACCAAATTATTTGAAATTTTAAACATGATTAGATAAAAGACAAACTTAGGGTTATCCCTGGGTACATTGTAATTTTTTGTTTCGTTAATTAGTAATCCCCATAAAAAACACTTCGTGTAAAAATAACAGCCAAGTCTCTTCAACTAAAAAAAATATGACATCTAAAAATTCTGCACTGAAAAGTTGTGATATCAAAAAATTAGCCAAGTCAAAACTTTATTTGAAAATCAAAAAATACTTGGCGCATCGTGTATATATTTAGCTATAAGCTTGGAAGTATAGGCCAATTATAAAATATACATAAAATATCCATATACATAGTACACCTATAATGCCCTAAAAAAACGATGCGCCAAGTATTTTTTGATTTTCAAATAAAGTTTTGACTTGGCTAATTTTTTGATATCACAACTTTTCAGTGCAGAATTTTTAGAGTTCATATTTTTTTAAGTTGAAGAGACTTGGCTGTTATTTTTACACGAAGTGTTTTTTATGGGGATATCACTCCTTTTTTTAGTTTATTTCTACAACTTGTGACAATCAAACGAACAATTACTAAAACCTTAAAAAAAAAATCACCCTTTACAATTTGGTTATTTTCATCAGGAATAGCAAAGGTTTCATTCCAATCGGTCAACCAAGGTCCGAGATATGGCAACATATCCGTTGTCAAAATGGCTGCTGAACTTTCTGCACTGCCACATAGAATTTATAACTATAAATGATGTGTATCATTTTAAGCTTTCTGAATATGTATTTATTGTATAGGAGGGGATTATAATAATTTATAAATTTGAATGACGTCATTTCCGGTCTCATAAATAGGAACATTCTAGTTTAACTGTTCATATTCCATAGATCGTTTCGCGCTAGTTTCATACCGATCTGTCAACTAGTTTTCGAGATATGGCGTTTCTTCCGGTTTCAAAATGGCTGCTGAAATCACTGACTCCTTGAATTATAATTTAAACATGATTACATTTTATTATAAGCTGTCTGAAATAGTATATTTATTGCATCAAAATGTAAATTTGTGAGATTTTTTAAAAGTGTGACGTCATTTCCGGTTTTGGTATGGGTAACTGCAAATATTATTGATGATAATACATAAAGTTGACCGTCTAAATTGTTTAGAGCTGGTTTCGTTCAAATCTATTTAGCCGTTATTGAGATATGATGTCACTTCCGGTTTCAAAATGGCGGCTTCCGGTTGGTTTTATAACAAGTCAAATGAGATATCAAAAGTATATACGTTACATAAATATCAAAATAATCGGATCAAATTTGTTGCCGAAATGCCAATCGATATATTTCAAATTTCATGACGTCATTTCTGGTTTCATTAACATAATGTTAAGTCTTTTGCTACTGATAATCCATATAAATGACCGTCTGAATCGTTTGGCGCAAATTTCGTTCCGATCGGTCTAGCCGTTGACGAGATATGACGTCACTTCCGGTTTCAAAATGGCGGCACAAAAAATTCATGGGGTGAAGGTTAAATCAGACGCCAAAAGTGCACACGTGGTAAAAATGTGAGATCAATCGGTTCAGCCGTTTAGGCTGTGGCCTGTTTACCGGATTTGAATTCCAGGAGACTACTACTACTACTACTACTACTACTACTACTACTACTAAGATTATTATTATTATGAAAACCGCCCTAAAACACTGTTTTCACGGCCTTCTAGCTCGCAAAAGGCGTAACCTATTGTTCCCAAATTTGGTATATGTTGTAGGGTGGGCCATAGCTCGAAATTAAGATATTTCGCAACAATGTGAGATTCCCCAATTTTAAGATCCAGTAGGCCGAAAATGCCTCTTTGATGCCTACAGTAAAAGTGGGTTTGCTCCAGCCTTTTTAAATGAGTGTGCGCGCGCCGTACGACTTGGCTGGCGTGGAGCGACTGCTCCACTAGATATTTAGTGGATTTTTGGTGAAAAATTAGCTATTTTATTGTCTCCCTGGGTGCCGTATAAAATTAAATTTACAAAATATGCCAAGTGATAACCCTAAGTTTGTCTTTCATCTAATCATGATTAAAATTTGAGATTAATTGGTTAACGGGTTTGGTCTCCAATCGTATCGCAAATTTCTGAGTTTTGTGCGGTTTTGTTGAATAACCGGCGCCTAATTAACGATGCAATAAGCAAAAATTAAAAAGTGCTACTAATATATAATCAGACTGATCATGTGAACATCCTATCAAAGTTACAATCACTTATGAAACAATTTTTCTCTCTCAATTTGCTAAAACGGCCGAGCGAGTATCACCTTAAGCGATATTTTTTCTTTAACACGTTTTTTGAAAAAGAAAAAAAAACTGTGCTGTTTATTATCCTCAAAGCCCACTATTTATATTCCATAAGAATTTGACAAAAACTATCACCTGAGCATGCCACTCCCAGTCCTGACCGCGCACTACACGTGTACCAACAGTCATGCGCTTCGCCATCTCCGGACCAGAGAGTTCGTCGGACCCTGACGTAGTTGTTGGAATATTGGTTGTTCGTTGAAACATGAAGTCATGACTGTGAGCGAGCCCCCATTGTCTCTTGGTTATTGGGGAAGGATCTTCGACTTGCAACGAGGATTGAGTGACAGCGTCGTTGGCCTCAGCATTGCAAGGCAGATCCGGAACTACAGAAACAAGGAACTATTAGGTGCAGCCACGTGACTACTTCGCAGTCCAGACTCGAAGCCACCCGAATTGCACAGAGGACAGTTTTTTTGCCTAACCTCCTGCAAAGAGGTCGATCAGTTGAATATCAAAAGTTATTAGTTGTATATTTCTTCCATACAATACCCACAAACCTGACATGATCTGACTCACGGACCCTCCAGCAGTAATAATGTTGTCTTTCACACCGGCGTCCACAGGTCCCCCTTTCCCCTGGATGTAAGGAAAAGATTCAATTTTTGTGGTGTTTTACGTATAATATCATTTTGTAAACAATACAACTCAAAAAATTTATTTCAAAGTGTCCAAAACCCAAAAAACGCACTGCGGGACAAGTTGCCCCCCCCCCGCACCATATGTGAGCCCGTGAAATATTGTTTCCCTTGCCTTGCCGCCCCTGACAGAAACCTGCTGACGTCAATGGGCTTTCAGTGCATAGATATCTTTGAATATTATACATGACAAATTTCATTTCATTACAAGCATAAAATGTTCGTAAAATATCAATAACTCATGATGGCTTTAAATATTTCGTTTCCCGTTCATAAGTTTGGATACAGTTATAATAAATACTCTCTTTCTTTAAACGATTCACAAACTTTATTTTTATCTAATATCTCGTGGTGCGTGAAGTTGACCCCCCCCCCCCCCCCAACCCCCACCACAGCACAAATTCTGGGACCATGCGCAAAAATTTGTGCCCAATTTGTGCTACAACCCTATAATTTTTTAGAATTTGTGCTCTGCTAGTTACCGAGATACCAACCCTTGAAAGTGGGGGGTGGGGTCAACTTCACGCTCCCCCCCCCCCCCCCCCCCCCCCCCCCCCACCCCAGCACAAATTCTGGGACCAGGCGCAAAAATTTGTGCCCAATTTGTGCTACAACCCTAAAATTTTTTAGAATTTGTGCTCTGCTAGTTTCCGAGATATCAACCCTTGAAAGTGGGGGGGGGGGGGTCAACTTCACGCTCCCCCCCCCCCCCCCCCAGCACAAATTTGTGCCTAATTTGTGCTGCAACCTTGCCAAATTTAAGAATTTGTGCTCTGCTAGTTTCCGAGATTTCAACCCCTAAAGATGGGGGAGGGGGGAGAGGGGGGGGGGTCAACACGCTCCTCCCCCCCATGTCAGCACACATTCTGGGACCCGGCGCAAAAATTGGGTAAGAGTACCCAACTGTGGAAACAGTTGTGTACAAGTTGATACCGTTTTAACAGTTGGAGACAGTTGGATACAGCTAGAGACAGTTGCGTGCAGTTGGAGATAGTTGGGTTAAGTTGGGGACAGTTCGAGATAGTTGCGGAGACAGTTGGGCACAGATAGGACAGTTGAGGACAGTTGCGGACAGTTGGTGACAGTTGGAGACAGTTGGGTACTCTCCAACTGTCACCAACTGTCCGCAACTGTATCCAACTTTTCCCAACTGTTTCCAACTGTCCCCAACTATCTCCAACTGCCCGCAACTGTCTCTAACTGTATCCAACTGTCTCCAACTGTTAAAACTGTATCAACTTGTCCTCAACTGTCTCCAACTGTCCCCAACTGTCACCAACTGTCCACAACTGTATCCAACTGTCTCCAACTGTCTCCGCAACTATAACGAACTGTCTCCAACTGTCCCCAACTGTACCCAACTTTCCCCAACTGTTTCCAACTGTCCCCAACTGTCTTCAACTGTCTCCAACTGTCCCCAATTGTACTTAACTGTCTCCAGATGACTCCAACTCTCCCCTACTTTCTACAACAATCTCCAGTTGTCCGCAACTGTCTCTAACTGTATCCAACAGTCTCCAACTGTTAAAACTGTATCAACTTGTCCACAACTGTCTCCAACTGTCACCAACTGTCCGAAACTGTATCCAACTTTCTCCAACTGTCTCCGCAACTATCTCGAATTGTCTCCAACTGTCCCCAACTGTCTTCAACTGTCTCCAACTGTCCCCAATTGTACCCAACTGTCTCCAGATGTTCCAACTTTCCCCTACTGTCTACAACTGTCTTCAACAGATCCCAACTGTCTCCAACTGTCCGCAGCTGTCTCCAACTGAATCCAACTGTGTCCAAATGTCTCCCCAACTGTCTCCATCTGGTCCAACTGTCCCCAACTGTCCCCATCTGTCTCCAACTGTCCCCAACTCTCCCTAACTGTCTATAATAGTCTCCAACTATCCCCGACTGTCCTTAACTGTCACCAACAGTCCCCAACTGTCACAACCAACTGTCACCACCAGTTGGAGACAGTTGGCGACAGTTGGAGATGGTTGGGGACAGTTAGAGACAGTTGGGGAGACATTTGGAGACATTTGGATACAATTGGAGAGTGTTGCGGACAGTTGGTGACAGTTGAATTCAGTTTGAGACAGTTGTAGACTGAAGGGGGAAGTTGGAGACATCTGGAGACTGTTGGGTACAGTTCGGGACAGTTGGGGACAGTTGGAGACAGTTCGAGATAGTTGCGGAGACAGTTGGAGACAGTTGGTTACAGTTAGACAGTGGATGGCAGTTGGAGATAGTTGGATTCAGTTGGGGACAGTTGTAGACAGTAGGGGAAAGTTGAAGTCATCTGGAGACAATTGGGTACAGTTGGGTACAGTTGGAGACAGTTCGAGATAGTTGCGGAGACAGTTGGGGACAGTTAGAGAAAGTTAAAAACAGTTGAGGACAGTGGGGCACAGATAGGACAGTTGAGGACAGTTGCGGACAGTTGGAGACAGTTGCGTACAGTTGGTGACAGTTGGAGACAGTTGGGTACTCTTACCCAATTTTTGCGCCGGGTCCCAGAATTTGTGCTGACATTCAAAAAATTTACGGGGTTGTAGCACAAATTGGGCACACAATTTTGCGCATGGTCCCAGAATTTGTGCTGGGGTGAGGGGGGGGGGGGGGTCAACTGTAAAGAAGGTGAAATATCGAAATATTAGATAAAAATAAAGTTTGTGAATCGTTTAAAGAAAGAGAGTATTTATTAAAACTCATGATGGCGACAGATTTGCCAAAATAAACTAAAATATTGGTACAATTTGATACCCATATGATCCCAGATACTATATAAAACCATAGCAAAAATATATTCAGTAGATGTGAAAAATTATTTTGTTTTGGGTTCTACAGAACCCAACGCGACCACTGGTGTAGAATTTTAATATGGCGCTGACTGAAATACATGCATATAATTAACAATTGATTCTTTCATAATATCCATGTTCCTTAGGATATTTAAAGTAATGTTCTGCTATTCACCTGTGAAGACGAGTTTGACTTGCAGTGATGATTTGGTTCCACTGCAACTTGATGAGCTGGGCTCCACGTCCACTGACCACGGCGCAGACTCGGAACTCTCATCGTCGCTGTGACGTAGGCAAACCTACAATCACACATGTTTCCTCTAAGACTGCTTCCGCAATGCATATAATTTAGGAAAACGCTCAGTCTAACGCGTTGATGAGCGAGCACGGCTACGTGCAAATTCTCGAACCGGAAATGCGTACACAGTACACAGAAAACATATACATCCATATTGCATTGACATATGATCCACTCGATCAACATAAAAGCATGATTTTCATCGAAACTTGAAAATATCATCTAAGCACCCTGGTACAAAGCAAATCAGATTCAATTTAATTGGCACTGGAAAACATTCATTTCGATACTCTGAAAGCTATTAAAAATGTCAATAAGTTCACACTTTCTTAACTGATTGGGATGAAAATTTGTAAAATAAGAGACAATGTTGGTCTTAATGACCATGCAAAATATGAGTTTGCTCAGATTTTCATTTTTCAGCCTATCAGGAGATGTTTATTTACATCTTAACCAATTAATGGATTTAAAAAAAAATTGGGTTCTGCAAACAGAAAAGGTTGTCACTACATGTGTGCAAAATTTCAGCTCGATCGAAGAAAAACTGTGGCCTGTACAGCCTCACCCAACAGAAAAAAAGAAAAAAAACAGAGGTCCGTACCAAAAGAGTCAAAAGGAGATGCTCGCTTCGCTCGCTCAATCAGGGTGCATTGAAATATTAAAAAAAGGTATTTCGATTTCTAAAACGTATTAAGTAGATACGTAATACGTTTCCAGTAGATCAGTAGACACAATGCCATTCAAGAATTATTCAAGAATGGCAATTCTCGTGGCCATATAATATGGACCTAATCTGGGGTTACATTCCTGTTTGTTTTGAGTAAAGTAAAGTAAAGTAAAGTAAAAACGTATTTATTTTTATTTTACTTTACTTTACGTAACTAAAAACAAACAGGAATTACACCCCAGATTAGGACCGAATTATATCAGATTATATGGTCCAGGGGTGCGATCACATCAAATGACAACTTCCTTGTCACGGTGACAAGTCCCTAGAAGGCCGTGAATAACATTGACTATTGAGATGAGAAGCTTGTCACCGTGACAAGGAAGTTCTCATTTTATGTAATCTCACCCCTGGGTGCCTATTCTCGAGTTGAAACCGCATGTGGAAATGTTCACATCCGCATGCAATGGCGTCAAATCATGCGAAATCGTATTCTCGAGTTTGAAACCGCCGCCCAAATGCGAAAATGACATGCGGAAATGTTCGTTCGGTGTAGGGCCCTTGAAATCACTTCCGCATGCAGTTTTTAAGGTTATGTCAAACGAAACAGTCAAACTTTGTCTTTATTATGGACGCATTTATCATAATGCTGGTTTGGAAAATGTAGAAACAAGAGTAAATATTATAAATACCTTGGAGTATAATATAAATACAATAATTTTAATAAACTTTTCTTTTCCCCCGTTATTTTCTTCATATTTCGACAACAATGAATATTCTTATTCTAAATTCTAAAGATGAATGACAAAAGATTTCTACCTCACAGCCAGTTTTAATCAGACACGGCCTTCGTGAAATTCTTAAATTCAAATTGAAAATCTTCGTTCCCATTGGTCAATTCGTATAATTCCGAACTTTGCCTAAAGTCGACACGCCTGTGTTTTGTTGTTTGTGCGGTTGCTAAGGAGGATGTAGATGTCAGTTTCGCCACGCGAAAGTAAATCTCGAGAATAGTTAAGTTCGCATCATGACTTTCGTTGACGAACTTGGCGTGCGAACATTTCCAATTCCGCATGGTTGATGCGAACTTGCGAGAATAGCCTACCCAGAACATCGAAAAACTAGCTTTAATAAGAATTCGATCGGCTTGCGCATTGTAACATTTACTGATAATAAACACTCAGAGACAACCAACTTCCTGTATGTCAGTCGGTCAATGTTACGTTATCAAACAATGGCGTACAATATCCGAGAAAGGGAATTAGGCGCGTAGAAAGAGGGGGGGGGAAGCGAGAATGGGGGAAAATCCTCCCTCTGATTTCATTCCCCTATCTATGTGTTTATGCATTTATATTTTTTATATGCTTAAAAAGTGTTAAAATCGCTTAGAAATGCACCAAAAAAATATTCTTGAGGTGAGATTATAAACCCCGGTAAGTCTGTCTTTATCCCATCATATTTGTAATGGTAACATGAGTCATTGTGTAAGAGAATACTTCAACTGAACTCAATTTGTTGGTCCCTGCAGAAAAATGGAACTTGAATTCATTGCATCATTCTAAAAGTGTGTAAAGCAAAATCGTGAAGAGACTTCCGGCCTTATACCTCTAAGATACCGAACAAGGTATCACAATGATATTAGTTTATTTCCTCACCTGCGATATCCAGTGGCGTGCGGTGCGGTTCCTCACACTGCTCACTGACACCTTCACACCACTGGACTCCTGAGGGTCGACCCCCAGCTCCAAACCAGCCTGGACTCGAACCAGGGTCACCAAGCACATGGCGAATACCAGACACGTCTGCACATTCATTGTGTAGCCGTGGTAATGACGTTGTTTCACAGAGAGGAGTAAGAGGAAGCTGTGCAGAAGATAAGGATGCTGGTGTACAACACCCACTATAGGGGATCATGAAAAAGAGATGGGTCAGTGTTATCACAACCACGTGGGGAAGTGTGCCGTGAATAAATTCAACACGTGTTTTTAAAAAATTATCATAATTGTTGTGAAGAAAATTAGTCTGGTGAACCAAAAAATTCAAATCAACGAAAATGAAATCCAAAAACACACACATTCCTTTTAAAAATCCAATCCTTATTTTTAAAATCTACACAAAGTTTTTAGAAATATTTCTATTGCTGTTGTTCTATATCATGTTACGGAACAGGTATGGCTGAGTGGTAACGCTCTGAACTTGTATTCCGGAGGCCCGGGTTCGATTCCCGCGGCCGTCCTTCCTGACTGAGGTTTTTTCGGGGTATTCCCTCAGTCGAGAGGCAAATGCTGGGAAGGTACCCTACTAATAAGTCACGACCGCCTCCTTCCCACCTACCATCCTTACCTATTCTTGTCCATCATCTCCCAATCATCATCATAATCATTCATCCGTCGCCATTAGCCTCGCTGCAGAACAGTGCGACGCTAAGCTCCATTTAAAAAAATCTATCTCGCATGTTTGTCGTGGAAAACACATTCAAAGCAAATAGTTTGATATGCAATCCGCATCACACAGATGGCACCGCGGTTGCCTACCTATCAGGCGACTCAGGACTTAAAAGACGCTGTCCTGACTGACATTTGAACACTGATTTTAAAGGGAAGATACAACATGAAGGGATGAAGGGATGAAGGGCATGCCATAATTAATCATAAAACAACTTATTCATACATTGTAATATAATATTGCTTGTCTTACATTTATCGTGGCATACCAATTTATACGGAATAGTATTACTAATAACTTGATTGATTACTAAATTGGAAGTCTCGGAAAATTGCGAATAGTCCACGTAGTAAGCCCACAACCGGTGGTTTGAATGCAGTCAGACAGTTTTCCTTTACATTTTTAGAAGATTATATTTAATATTTATGATTGATTAGTTACAGCAAGATAGTCGATTCTTCCAGCAGTTCGAGCAGAAAGCACATCTCCTGTGAAAATATCCAGATACAAATTATACCAGGAAAACGCTCTGTGAAACGCGTTGATGAGCGAGCACGGATACACGCAACACCTCGAACCGAAATTATGTCTATCGAATGTCATTAAAAGCCAACAATTCTTTAGTTTCGTCACAGACTTGTATAAAAATCACCAAAATCTCCAAAAATATTGGTGCCAATCCTTGCTAAGTTTTAAGTTGATCGACTAAACCTTTATGATTGAACGGTTCCTTGTTAATTTTCGAAAATCACAGGATCTCGTTCAAAAAATATACCTGGGACCACCCATATGATATGATATGTAGTGTGTGTACACAATATCAGATCAATCTGTTGAACGGTCATTATTAGTTTCATATCGTTTAAAACTTTCTGCTCTAACTACCTTGCCTTGAACTGTAGATTCGAAGTCGCCGTGAATTTGACAGCCAACACGCAAAATGTCCCTAAAATGACAAAAACTTTTGAAAATAAAGACAGATTAGAGTGAAAATTGGCAAAAATACCATAAATGTTGGTACCAATGACCATGCGAAGTTTTTATTTGGTCGGTCAATCGGTTCCAGTTTAAATTTCAAAAATCACAGGAAAAATGGTTTCAAATTTGAACCAATTGGAGGATTTGGCTGAATTTTTTTTTGATTGGGTACAATGTTGGTTGCAATGACTTTGCTAAATTTCAAATTGATCGAACCAACCAATCGAAAGATAATTTTTATAAAATTTGAACCAATCACAGGATCTCGTTCAGAAAAGATCCCAGGGATCGCATAGATTACGTTAGTATGTGTACAAAATTTCAGATCGATTGGTTGTGCGGTTTGACCTGGGCAGTGCAGGCAAAAAAAAAAAAAAAAAAAAAAAACACACAGAGAAAGTGCCATAAGAGTACCGTGGTGACGCTCGCTACGCTCGCTCAATAATCGTCTTGAAAAATTTCAAAAACCGGGTCCTCATCACTGTACCTATGAGACCACATAACTATCCACATAGACCGTTTTTAAGTTTTACGTTTTGCAATTTTTTTATTAACCAATCACAAGTCTGCCGTGAGCTGTTTCTGGACTTGTGAATTGGTCATAAGAAAAAAAATAGTAAAAGCAAATAGCAAAAATGGTCTATCTGCTGATCTCAACTGTCATACCTAAAGATTTTCAGATCTCAAGTGGAATGCTTCAAGCAACCCAGGGCCAATGTTTTATAGTATAGATATTGTGTTCTGTTATGCTGCCGTAACAACTGTATAAAGCAACCAAGTAGCAGCAGTGGCGTGCACTCAATGGAAGCAAGGGAAGCATTGCTTCCCCTTCCTTTTCCATTCCAACAATATTAAAATATAATAATTATATGTATAATAATTTAATCTTTTTACAAAAATATTCATCACTTAATACTACTTATAGAATTCTTATTACGAACACAAATGTCACCACTTTCGCTCTGATTTCAAAGTAAACGCGGTTTCTAAGACAGGAGGTGGGCAAGGCGCGTGCGCACGCATACACTTGCCTCGGCTCGGCAGTCGGCCGGCTCCAAGGGATTCACTTTTCGAATTGCTTCCAATCCCTCGCTCTATATACGGGAGTTACGCCTGCATTAGGTGATTTGCCTACAATCAAATATGTTAATCTGCAGCCACCTGAAAGTATTGTCAATAATAAAAACTTATTTTGCCATGATAATAACATTATTTGCCGGTCTAAACACAAAGCATTTCTGTGTAAAATGCGTCTATTTCTGCAGGCGTATTCTAGCCAAGGGAAGCAAATCGGAGAGTTGCATCCACAGTCCGAACGCAGCCGAACTACTCCCGAGTTGACACGATTGTAACGAACATGTGATCGGTCGGTGACAGTGCTCAAGAGCGGTTGAATGTCTAAACTTGTAATATCTACAAAATATTGCAGTTTCGGATTCTCAGTTCAGTTTACGCATTTCTACAAAGTTTTTGTATATCTGTATTTGCCCTCGTATTTGCCTTCAAAAAACTAATGATTAAAATATAAAAAATTAGTCTGAAAATCCTCCTTTGACCATTTCTTAAATTCAAGTAATCTTCCAAAAAGGTACTTTCAAAATCGTTTTTAACCATCTAAAATTAGTCAAATTTTAAAAAATTCCCTGCGGGGCTAAGCTGGGGGGCAAGCCCCCCAGACCCCCCTCCGGGTCTGGGCAAATTTATTTTCTGGCAATTTGCTTCCCTCACTTCAAATGTCACGGCACGCCACTGAGTAGCAGTACCCCCGACGGATGCTACCTTAGCGCGGTGGTGAGGTTTGTGTTGGCCATCCACTGCAGCTACGCCGGCGAGCATAGCATACCTACAGCATAGCATAGCCTACACACACACAACTAACACCATTTAAAAAGTTCAAACTTTTGTTAAAGTTGTGTATTTAACCAGTGGCAGAGCAGAGATTAAAGTACATGTTTTGTCGATTTACTCGAAACAGGTTTCATGTCGGTTGGTTGCTTTGCGTTTGTTAACTGGCAGTGTGCCATGGACTTTGTTTTACAGGTCTCCAAGTAACAGGCTCATATTTTATTTGCCTCGAGTGACTTACTCCTACACAACAAACAACAAGCATTAGGCCGTGTTTGTTGGAATAATGCATATCGTGGGCTTGGAGGTGAAAGTGACGAAGTACAAAAATGTAAAACTGAGATAATGGCGATGTTAATATTGGAAGTACCCTAGGAGAAGTACTATAACAAAACTATTGAACACATATTTGAGTTTCAAATTACTTGTTTGTTCGTAATAACGTTATCTAGTAGTACGTTTTGAATAAAGTTTGAGTTTAATTGTTCATCCAATTTCCTCTTTTACTAAATGAACTGGTATTTCTGCACTCACCCTGGACTTAAAAAATGTATCTCTTATTAAGCGACTTTTTCTATAACTTTTGATAAAAATACACGTATAGGAAAAAATTGTACTTCGACAGTTTCTCCTCCAAGCTCACGATAATATTTTAGACAATAGATAATACCTGAGCTTCGTCCCAATTAGTTCATCTCGTAGAGCTTCAAGTCGTATCCCAATTCGCCCATGCGGTATTCGTCTGAAGTGTTGTCGGCCCATCGTACTCGTAACCAACCCGGTGTAGTGGAATTACCTGTTATCGTCCCCACGCCAGGTGGCTTTCCGTCCTGAACACAGAATGTTCAATGTTAATCTTTAGACTGAGGCATCATCGATTTCAAATACAATAGTTCGTTGAGGAGAATTTTCAAAATGCAATATGTCAATCGAGTAGGTATTCTATTAGATTTGGAAACCCATTAAAAGCATCTTTGGTTTATCTTTATTATACTATGGCTATTTTACGAGGAATTCAAACTGTTAAAATTCATTATAAACCCGACTGTAATTTATGTAGAAATAAAGTTTCTCTCAGGCACGTAGGAAGGGAGGATGGGGGAATTCCCCCCTACAAGAGAAGACTACCCCCCCCCCACCCTCTCCATTCACAATACAATTAAGTTTACCAACCCAGAATCACTTAAAAATTGCTTTAATTCTAAAATCAAATGTCCTGCGGGGCCACAATCGAAGAGCTCCCCGGAACAAGGCTGAATGTGACACATTTTTTAAAACGCGTTTTTTTTTTGCTTTAAAAGAATGAATATCCATATAAGCTGGCGCAATCTGAGTCCGAAATTTTGAACCTTTCCCCTCTAAAAGAAGAATTGAAATGTCTGGTTTATATTGGTGGCTTATCTGGTGTTGGTTGGTTTTTAGTCGTTCCTGAACAATTTAAGAAATGTCACATCCACCCTTGTTCCGGGGAGCTCTTCATCGCAGAATTCTTTGTTGTACTTTGTGCAGTTTATTATCCAACTATCACACTTAAATATACATACATCATGTTCTTCATGCACGAGCGCGTAATGTTTGGGACGTTATGAATACTACATGACGCTAGAAATTGCGGCTCAGTCACGTTTGACCTGTGACTCGACTCGGGAAGACCGTCACGTACTCATTGAGATGAATACTCATCATCGTATTCATCCTGCAAAGTATTTATACGGGTGGCGCAAAAAAAAAATCCCCCTGATTCGCTTTATCGAAACTATTATAGATAGGATTCTGAAATGTGTACATATATTAGAAAACATAACAAAATTTAATATGTGCAAGTTTCAAAAACATTACTATTGTAGGAAAAAAGTTACAGCTATTCAAATTGCTTGCCAAAAAATTGATTATACGTGCTCAAATAGCGCGCGTCCAGAAAACTTCCAAAGGCCGGGACGCTGTTTCTTCAAAACTACGTACGATATCAAGCTGAAAATTTCAAATTATATTCAAAATATATTAAGATCGATTGTTTAAAAATTTAAATCAATTTGAATTAATGGAACGAAAATTATGGAATCTCTAAGTTGAGCGTAAAATCAGAATATTATGTAGAATTATTTCTAAAAGTGATTTTTTTCCCCACTATTCTGTTTTCAAGCTCAAATTCAAGATTCAATCACTTTCGTTCCATATATTGATATTAATTGAAATTTTTACACAATCGATTTAATCTATTTTTAATATAATTTGAAATTTTTAGCTAGATCGTACGTAGTTTTGAAAAAACAGCGTCCAGGCCATTGGAAGTTTTCTCGACGCGCGCTATTTGAGCTCTGTATAATCAATATTTTTACAATCAAATTTGAACAGCTGTAACTTTTTCCTACAATTGTAATGTTTTTGAAACTTGCACATATTAAATTTTGGTATGTTTTCTAATATTTGTAAAATTTTTAGAATCCTATACATAATAGTTTCGATATAGTGACCTCTCAATCAGGAGGATTTTCTTTTGCTCCACCCGGTATGTATCCCATTAGAATAAGACATAAACTATCACCTGACCACCCCACCTCCAGTCCTGACCGCGGACTACACGTGTGCCAATGGTCATGCGCTTCGCCATCTCCGGACCAGAGAGTTCAGTAGGCGCTGACGTTGTGAATGGTGTTGACGTTGTGGTTGGTGTTGACGTTGTGGATGGTGTAGACGTTGTGGTTGGTGTTGACGTAGAAGCTGGTGCTGTAGTTGACTGTTGAGTGATTGATGTAGTTGTTGGAATATCGGTTACTCGTTGAAAAATGGATTGATAAGTGGAAGGGTTATAACTCCATGGGTTTTTACTAAATGGGGAAGGAACATCTACTTCGGACGAGTCTTGTGTAGAGAGGTCGTTGACTTCATCACTGCAAGGCAGATCTGGAACTACCAAAACAAAGGAACTATTAAGCTCACTTCACCTATTACTAGGAAACGCACAAGCTTGAAATGGTTTTCTATGAAATTAAGCTCCTTGTGTGGGCCCCCAGCACCCAAGGTATTCCCAGCACCTTGAGCGTCCGGGTCGCACTTCTCAATTTTTTTTAAATTACTATTTCAGAAATTAAATTGGTTCATTTTTATGCTTATTGACGCTATTTAAAACTTATTTTTAGCTCTACAAATGACTTCTATAGTTTAAAATTGATACATTCTCCGGGAATGGTATCAATTTGAAGTAAAACGTGCTGTTTTCAAATCTTTCAAGGGGAGATGGTGTAGTGGACCAATACCCCTAAAATATTCCCAACGGGAGGATCCCATCCCCCCCCCCCTCACAAATTCGATCACTGTTAGGACATTTAAAGTAATGTTCTGCTATTTACCTGTGAAGACTAGTTTGACTTGCAGTGATGATTTGGTTCCACTGCAACTTGATGAGCTGGGCTCCACGTCCACTGACCACGGCGCAGACTCGGAACTCTCATCGTCGCTGTGACGTAGGCAAACCTACAATCACACATGTTTCCTCTATACAATACATTGCATATATATCGTTTCATTGAAATACTTTCAAAAGTAGATAGGTATTAATATTTCTATAAAACGTCATGCTGCATTTCAATATAAGAGCCAGTTTATATTTTTTTTTTAATTGGTAAGAATCAATAGTTTTAAATGTTTATTCAAGAATGCCATTGGTTGTGGCCATAGCAATAGTCCTAATATGCTGTTTAAATTTAGCACAACATTAAAACATTTCATGCAATATTTTTCGCGAATAATGTTGGAAGCCTTTTGATAATACACAATCAGAGAGTGGTCTAGACAACCAACTTCCTGTATGACAGTCAGTCAATGCCACTGTTATCATTATCAATACAATGTCAATGTCTGAGAGAAGAGAATAGGGAAAGTCCCCCGTTCATTCAGCTAAATAAGGAATCACAAAATTGAATCAGAAGACAAAAATGACCAATGATGAGGTAGAAGGGCGAAATCAATTCCTGATTCTTGGGGTTCGCTCATAAACCAGTAATTCGCCTTCATTCAATCATTATTTTGTAATGGTGACATGAGTCATTGTGTAAGAGAACACTTCAAAATAACTGTATTTTTAAATTGATTGCATCATTCCAAAAGTGGTTAACTCAAAATCGTGAATATGGACTTCCGGCCTTTGAGTTTAAGAACTTAAATCCTAACTTAGTAATCACAATTGAGGGGCCGCGTCGATGAACCATCTAACTCACATTGTATACTTGAATTTCTGACAGATAGAACCTTTCTTATACTTTTCGTAGATAGCCTATATAGTTATCTATCTGCCAAAAGAATGGCTCGCATCTGTGAGAAATTAAAGTATACGTACAACATTGAAAGCCATTGACTTGCTCTGCGCGATCTAATGTTAGTCAGCTGCTTTATCGACACGGCCCCTCAATTATAACAAATGATATCCTCACCTGCGATATCCAGTGGCGTGCGGTGCGGTTCCTCACACTGCTCACTGACACCTTCACGCCACTGGACTCCCGAGGGTCGACCCCCAGCTCCAACTCAGCCTGGACTCGAACCAGGGTCACCAAGCACATGGCGAATACCAGACACGTCTGCACATTCATGGTAACTCCTGGGTAATGAGTAATGGCTAATGAGCGACATTGCTTTACAGACATGAGTGAGAGGAAGCTGTGCAGAAGATAAGGACGCTGGTGATCACACCCACTAGTCTTTCAATGAAGAGATTTGTCAATGTTATCACAACCGCGTGGGGAAATGTGCCGTGAAAAAAAATGAGTTTTTAAAAAATTCTCATAATTATTGTGAAGAAAATTAGTCTGATGTATCAACAAAATTAAATCGACGAAAATAATATCCAAATCTACACACTAAATTTCCATTCCTTTTAACATTCAAATACTTATTTTTAATATCTACACCATGATTTTAGAAATATTTCTATTGTTGTTGTTCTATATCATGTTACGGAAACGGTATGGCTGAGTGGTAACGCTCTGAACTTGTATTCCGGAGGCCCGGGTTCGATTCCCGCGGCCGTCCTTCCTGACTGAGACTTTTTCGTGGTATTCCCTCAGTCGACAGGCAAATGCTGGGAAGGTACCCACGCCTCTTTCCCACCTTCCATCCTTACCTATTCTTCACCATCATCTCCCAATCATCATCATAATCATACATCCGTCGCCGTTAGCCTCGCTGCAGAACAGTGCGACGTTAAGCCCCAATTAAAAACAATCTATCTCATGTTTGTCGTGGAAAACACATTCAAAGCAAACTTCATTTTGAAATGCAATCCGCATCACACAGATGACACAGCGGTTGCCTACCTATCAGGAGACTCAGGACTGAAAAGACGCTGTTCTGCCTGACATTTGAACACTGATTTTAAAGGGAAGATACAACATGAAGGGATGAAGGGATGAAGGGCATGCCATAATTAATCATAAACCAACTTGTTCATACATTGTAATATAATATTATTGTCTTACATTTATCTTAGCATACCAATTTATACGGAATAGTATTACTAATAACTTGAACGATTACTAAATTGGAATCATAGACATTTGAATAGTTCACGTGAGTGGATAAACCCACGATCAGTGGGTTGAATCCAGTCAGTCATTGTTCATTTACATTTGTAGTTTATTCGGTTCGTCCATCCAGCTGCTCGAGCTCTGAAAATTTCAAGATAAAAATCATATTATCTTAAAAGATGTCTAAAACCGGGACAACATGGACCTTTTTGCGTTTTACGTTTTGAGTGTTTTTTTATTAACCAATCACAAGTCTGCAGTGAGCGGTGTCTGGACTTGTGAATTTGTCATAAGAAAAAAAAGAGTAAAACCAAAACGCAAAAAGGTCTATCTGCTGATCTCAACTGTCATAATAACTAAAGATTTTCAGATCTCAAGGGGAATAGACGCATGCCTCAAGCATAGAGGTAAGAAGGGTTGGGTAGAGAAGTCATGTCCATAAGACTGTATCTGTAGAGCCACCGAGCGAGGATGGTTAGTTCCGTGGTCCCTCCCAGTAAGGCGCTAACGACTAAAATCACTGTTTTTCTTCCCCCCCTAGTTCAGACCCGAATTTACCCTGAAGGCAGACTCAGGTGCTGCTACTAGTGGCGTTCCAATGAAGTTCTGCCTTCTTACTGCCCTACCTGGACCGGCTGATAGCCTGGGGGGAGGAAGTAGGACAATGGGTCTATTTTAAAACCTCCCTTCCAACTCACATTGACCAGGTAGCAAAACATTTTGTTTCCTTCAGTCTTCAGTGAAAGAAAAATATAAACTCATTTTAGATTTTGTCCTAAAATATTTGTTCGAATTAATTATTGTAATTATTTGACACTGTTTTGTTTAACAATTAAAAATTAGGTATATATTGAAATACTTGTTACATCATTCATAACTAAGTCATAACATTATACCATTGGCGGTGTTCCTTAGCATTGGACATGACTTCAGAATTTAAATTGATAAAAACGCCGACAATACATTTTAAATCTCTAATTTTTTTAGGAATGTCAATTTATGTGGTATTCGTTGCACTTCTATATGACTTTTTTAAATAACTTTTTAAATTAAATATCAATTGGTAAAGCGTATGATAGAATAAATATAATAATATTCACGAGACAAGAGTGAGCCACAGATTATGACGCATGAAACATTACGTCTCGTCTTACTTTATTTCAATAAAGATACAAATGTCGTATAGCTCTGATGTCATGCTCTGTTTTATTAAAATATTAAGATAATCGGATTTAATTCAGTTTATATTCATTGAATAATTTTTCCGAAATAAAAAAAAATCCACGTAACTGATCAACTATTCTGAAATTTTAAATAATAACAGCATTTTTCTTCACTTCAAACATCATTTCTCGGTGTCTGGCGAAAATTCAACATTCAACGTTTCCACTAAGAGATGTATTTATCCTTCACACGCCAAGAATAAAAATAATAACAACCTGCCTGCCAAGTAGTGAATGATTCAGTACAAACAAACTCAATATCAATTTCATAATATTGCGTCCAGAACTCCCACGCGCGGCAACTTTATTTGAAGCACGCGCCGAATTTGAACAAAATTCACTTCACCATTCGATAGAACAAATGATAAGTTACTTATGCTCCTCCGCACTTATCATAACACCCGCGGTTACTTTGTCGGTTTGACGAGATGACAAACCGAGAAAATGACCGCGACAGGGCTTGAGAGGGTGGTGTGATGGAGTGGTCACCAGCTACATACCCTAATAATGGTGATTATGATTAATAATTAACCATTAAGTAGCATTGTTGTAACTAAAAAACAGCAAAATAGAAGCCAGAGTATTCAATCATGGAGTTGTATAGTGTCGCTTCGCTGAATTCAATGTGTCCATTCGTATAGTCAATGAATATGATAGAATAAAAAGTTTATTTTAAAAACTTAAATCTTTTTGAATCTATTAACAATTATCTTCGAACATTTGATTGATTTGATTTATTTTTATTTTACAAAATGGTACAGAGAGTGTGTTCACACAGTGTTTACATATTTGTTTGATATATACCCCAATAAGTCACGAAGACTAGTGTCGGGGCATATTTTACATGGATAACACATGGACATTTTACATGGATTTATATAATATACTAGAGACATTATTATACAGAATGTTATATATAGCTGAACGATTACTAAATACTAAATACTAATACTAAATATACATTGTCAGTTATTAATCAGTAAAATGAAAATTTAAAAAAGAATATTTGTTGATACTCAACTTGATGCTATGTCATACCATGTTATACCGTGAACAATATTGTACAGAACATTATACCATGTTATATCGTCATGTTTCTAATCATAGTCATAATACATCCACTAGGTACATTATATATGGAATCTAGTGGAGCGGTCGCTCCACCCAGCCAAGTCGTACTATACACTCACAGTCACTCAACATACCGTAAATGCCTAATAAACTGAGGAGCAGACCAAACACTTTTACTGTAAGCAACAACATGGCATTTTCGGCCTACTGGATCTCAAAATTGGTAAATCTCACATTGTTGCGAAATATCTTAATTTCGAGCTATGGCCCACCCCACTACATATACCAAATTTGGGAACAATAGGTTATGCCATTTGCGCGCTAGAGGACCGAGAAAACAGTGAAATTACACCACTTTCTGATTCTGAAGATGATGATGATTCTGATGATATCACGAAACGTCGCTATCACCGCCACAGCCTAAACGGCTGAACCGATCGAACTGAAATTTTTACCACATGTGCACTTTTGGCGTCTGAGGTGCCTTTTTATAAAACCAACCGGAAGCCGCCATTTTGAAACCGGAAGTGACGTCATAACTCAAAAACGTCTGGACCGATTAGAACGAAATTAGCGCCATTCGATTTAGATGGTCATCTATATGAAGTATCAATAAAAAAAATATTATTTTCTTATTTTCTAAACCAGAAGTGACGTCATAAATACGCAATATTTAACTTATTTCAACAAATTATACTTAAAATACGTACATAATTAACTTACATTGTAACATAGACAATACAATTTATATATTCAAGGTAGCAGTGTTCTCGGCCGCCATTCCTGAAACCGGAAGTGACGTCATATATCTAAAACGCCTGTACCGATTGCAACTGAACTAGCTCCTGCGTATTCATTCTGCTATTTATTTGAAAAATCAATTGTGAAAAATGAATAAATAAATTAATGGTACCGGAAATGGCGGCAGGAACCACTAAATGAAACCGGAAGTGACGTCATATATTACAAACGGCATGACCGATTTTACGGAAATATAGGGATTAGGAATTCAGATGGTCGTTCATGAAGGTATCAACTAGATAAAACTAGATTGTTTTCTTATTACCTATACCGGAATTCGGCCGCTATTTCAAAACCGGAAGTGACGTCATGTATCGAAAACGGCTGGATCGATTATAACGAAACTTAAGCTATTCTTCTTGGATAATCATTTTCATCTTATACCAAACGCAACTTTTCATAGTAACCAAATCGGTTGAGGCGTATTTTTTTAAAGAAATTAGTCCCTGCTCGGACATGTGCTACAAGCTGTATGAATAAACTAACAAAAGAAGTGATATCCCAGAAAAAACACTCCGTGTAAAAATACCAGCCAAGTCTCTTTAACTATAAAAAAAAATAGAAGAAATCTAAAAATTCAGCACTGAAAAGGAGTGATATCAAAAAAGGAGCCAAGTCAACGAATTTTCCAAATTTTAATCGTACCATTGAAATAAAAATATCAACCCCCGAGAAATACTTAAAAAAAGGACTTGGCGCATCGTTTTTTTAAAGACATTTTTCTATTCTTAAGCTTATGCCACTCACATACTACGTAGTTCAGAAATGCCTAGAAAAATTGGGACAAAACTTTCAAATTAAATATTGAACATTCTGTAAAATATTTTAAATTTAAATATAAGTACGCAAAGAAACATAGCATTGTCGTACAAGCAATAAATACAGAACAGTTGTGTTTGTGATTGGTAGGTACCTAAAGTTTTGTGGGTACATCAACATACCTACTACAGCATTATACTTGGAACCTTCTCGCCGTGTAATTAATTGCTATTAATTAACATTTTATACCAAAAAAATTCATAAATTACATAACGTATTACTTTAGATAAAAATCTAGTCAGTAATTATTTGAGCAGCATGGCTCAGTGCACTAGTCACTTATACAAATCTCATTGACGGCCTTCTTGTAATGAGCGCTTTCGCTATTTCCCTCAGTCACGATATTGAGAAGTATGATTGATTAATATGACCCTAGAAATAGTGGCAATAACGAATAGACTAGGCCGCTTCCGTTTATTCGTTATTCGTTTATCCGTTTATTTCCTCTGAATATTGACAAAATACCAAAACTGCCAGTAGGTAAGAGTACTAGTTATATTAAAACGTAGTATGATTCGTCGATAATGAATGTGATATACTCAGGAAAATATACTTGTAGAGTTCTTCCTATACTTTTAGGATAGAAAAGTGTCTTTAAAAAAACGATGCGCCAAGTCCTTTTTTTAAGTATTTCTCGGGGGTTGATATTTTTATTTCAATGGTACGATTAAAATTTGGAAAATTCGTTGACTTGGCTCCTTTTTTGATATCACTCCTTTTCAGTGCTGAATTTTTAGATTTCTTCTATTTTTTTTTATAGTTAAAGAGACTTGGCTGGTATTTTTACACGGAGTGTTTTTTCTGGGTACAAGATACTGAATATAATATGCATGTTGCAGTATTACTGAATACTAAATATTAATAATTGTCCGTTATTAACTATTTCTAAAATAAAAATAAAATAAATACAAAATAATAAATATAAAATAAAAACCTCTGATGATACCTAGGTACATTAGTTGATACCACAACAAGGACGTGTTATATGTAGATCTACTAGATACAAAGATTACACCTAGAACGTTGGTGAGAAGATCAATTAATGAGCTTTTATTTTAATAAACTGTGGTTTATTACTTGCAATTTATGGCAGCGTTTATTGTGTCAATAGGGCAATCTTTGAGCCATCGCTTGGTTTTAAATGCGTATATTTTGTCCGATTGGATGCTTCGTATATCACAAGGAAGAAGGTTATATAACTTGCTAGCTAGGTAAGTTAGGTTTCTTTGCGTAATGCCTTTGTTTACCCTCGGTTGATATAGATTGTTCTTTGTTCTTGATCTAGTTTGTATATAACAATTTGGTGCCGGGTTGGTAGGGAGTTCAAATTTGTTCGAGTGTATTAATTTAAAGAGAGATTGAGCATAAAGCTTGCGAATATTAAGTATGTTTGCGACTTCATAAAGCTTAACTGTGGGGTATCGGTAATCCTTTGACATCATTATTTTCAAAATTATATTTTGGATCGTCGACAGTGGATGAATATGGGTATCATAAGCTCCGCCCCACCCAATTATCCCATATTGGAGTACCGACTGAACTAGCGCAAAGTATACAGTTCGTAAGGAATTATATGTGAGAATATTTCTACGGTTATAGAATTGAGCGATTACATGTCTAAGCTTTTTAACAGTAGCTGTTATATGTTCATTCCATCGTAGGTGTTGGTCAATCAATATCCCGAGGTACTTTGCGGTGGTTACATTTTTTAGGGCAAGGCAGTTGCAGCTTTGGACGGAATTTAGGCAATTCTGTTCTTTGTGAATTTTTAGAGTTAAGTTCATTGGTTGGCCATTAATTCTTGGTGAAAAGGTGATGTAGTTGGTTTTATCAACATTTAATGATAGAAGATTTGTGTGAATCCATTGCTTTACTTTGAAAAGGACCGATGCGGCTTGTTTATATGATGCTTCCCATGTTTTTTCCGAGATAAATAGAACAGTGTCATCTGCAAAGGTTATTATTTGAGAATTTGACTCCATTGCACACAAGTCGTTGATATAAATTAGGAATAAAAGTGGTCCCAGTACTGTTCCTTGAGGAACTCCGCACTTTATTAGTCTGCGGCTACTGTTCGCGTCACTTATTTTTACAAATTGTTCTCTTCCAGTAATATAGCTTTTCAATAGCTCTAGGGGTAAGCCTCTTATACCTATCTTGTATAGTTTGGTCATTAGCAAGGAATGGTCTACTGTATCAAAGGCTTTAGCTAGGTCAAGAAAGATTGCTAGAGGTTTTTTATTATTATCAATACTGGAATGAATTAGGGAAGTGAGCCTAGCAATTGCGTCTTCAGTACTTCTGTTTTGCCGAAAGCCGTATTGGTTCTTGGATAATAGGTTATTTTCTTCAAGAAAAAGGCATAGTCTTTTTTTTATGCACTTTTCGTGGATTTTTGATAAGTTTGAGAGCACAGAAATAGGTCTATAATTGCACGTGTGCGTTTTGTTTCCTTTCTTATATATGGGTGTGATTGAAGCAAGCTTAAATATTGTTGGATAGATGCCGGACTCAAAGCTCTTATTAATGATATGTTCTAGAGGGATAACAAGGTTAGTTTTCATGTTTTTGATAGTGTTTGCGCTAATATTATCTGGACCGGTGGCAGTGGATCTTTTAATGCCGTTAATATATTCAATTATCTCCTTGCCAGTTACAGGTTTAAAAAAGATCGAGTTTTGGCTGCAGTGTGTAAGGAACTCTGGAGTGTTACTTTCTAGGAGACCATTGGTAGGATTTTGGAACTGCGTACTATCCTGCCGGATAACATTTGCCATTTCTTCGCCGATATTACTAAAATACTTTACGAACTCGTCGGCAATATGAGTTGGGTTGGCAGAAATAGTTCCTAGTATTCCCTCTTTTACAAGAATCTTAGATATTTCTTTCCTTTTAATGTTACGATTTGCAATTTCGTTGATGATATTCCAGATTTGCTTCCTATTGCCGCTGGCTAACTTTATTTTATCGCTGTAGTAGTTAATTTTTGTGATTTTGATTAAATTTGTAAGGTTATTCCGATACGCTTTAAAGTGGTTTTTTAGAAGAATATTTTCAGGATTCTGTAATAACTTTTTAGGTAGTTTATCGCGCGTCCTTATCGATGAAATCAATTCGATTGTGATCCAGGGTTTGAGTTTATTTGAATGTTTTGACTTAATCTTTTTCGTCTCTGTGGCTTCTAGTGTAAGTTGCTGGAGGCTAGTAATAAATATTTGGGCGGCTGCGTTTGGGTCATCTTCCTTAAGCACAGACTCCCAATTATGGTTATCAAGAATTAACTTAAGTAGGTCATAATTGACTGTTTTAATTTCCTTCTCTTTTTTTGGTTTTTCACTATTGTCCTTATTGTTGTTGTTGTCCTTATTGTGGTTAAAATTTGTATTCCACCCTATGGTTGTGGCATAGTGGTCTGTTATATTCGTTTGTAGGATTGTACTTTTTTGCTCAAATCTTAACCTGGACGATTTAATAAAAATATGGTCTATACATGATTTCACTGTGTGGGTAACGCGGGTTGGTTCATATATGCATTGTGAGAATCCATGTGCTGCTAGCAAGTTAAGGTATTCAGCAGAAGTGGGATTTGGATCCAAAATATTAATGTTTAGATCTCCTATCAATAGATTTATATCTCTATTTAGGTTAAGAACATTGGTTAGTTCTGAGTTAAACGTCTTACTGTCACCCGACGGTGATCTGTAAACAGCTAGAATAGAGTATAATATATTATCCCTTGACACAACAATGTTAATTGTATTAGCTTGCGTAAAAGTCGTTACAGCTGAAATGTTTAATGTATTTACTGAATTTTCTCTTATTAATACAGTTATTCCATCGCAGATGGTTAATTTGTTCGGGAAATTGTATGAGACATAGTGGTCGATTGCGAAAATATTTATGTCATGTGCTAGGTGAGTTTCCGTGAGGATACTTAGATCAAATGTTGTGTTTGAGTCTTGGATGAGAGCAATTAGCTCATCAAAATGGGATTTTATCCCTCTGATGTTCATATGGAAAATTTTCATCCCACATATTGATTTGTATGCTATTTCTAGGTCTCTTGTTGTGGCACAAACAATTGGCCTTTCGGGGTTTTCTAACATAGTATCCGTTAAGTACTTAGTCATTTTTATTTTTATTTTTATAATCGACTTATTTAGACTTAAAAATTAAAATATTACTAAATACAATCTAATCTAATTTCCGCTTTGTATAAGTAAGTACTAAATTCTAATATCCTAGCAGTAGACCAAATAATTAAACCTTACTCTTTTTACTTGTGGGTAACTCCTGGTTCCTGGTTCAATCATTTGTTGGCGGACTTGCGAGAGGATCACTTGAGGGAGGTTCCCTTGAGGGAGGTTCTATTATGGGAGGTTCACTTGGGGGAGGTTTCCTCGAGGGAGGTTCACGCACTCGCAGCTTTGCAAGGTCCGCTTCTGTGGTGATCCGAATCCTCTTGTTATTGCGGATCGCAATGACTGCTCCGTCTTGGGTCCAGCAGTAGCGACGACCCACTATCTGTTGAGCTGTGTTGTATATCTCTTGCCTCTTGCGTGTCAATGACTCCGTGAGAACAAGTCCAGTGGCTTTTAGAACTTTCTTCCGTTTCCAGGCTGCCTCCCTGGTTTGATAGGAAACAAACTTAACGATTATGGGCCTCTTGATGGTCTTGTCGTCGCTGGTGATTTTAACAGGACCTAGACGGTGACAGCGATCGATATCTTCGCTTCTCATTTGTACCCCCAGTTCGTTCCTCAGAATGTCTTCTACGATGAAGTAAGCATCTTCGTTGTCCTGTTCCTCGACACCATGAATTAACAAGCAGTTACGCCTAGAGTATTGCTCCAGGTTGTCGATGGCTGTGTCCTGCTGCTTTATCTTGTCTGTGAACTGGTCAAGTTCCTTCTTCATGGTAGAAATTGCTGATTTGACAAATCCTTCCAGTTCAGTAAACATTTTACCAAGGTCTGGGCCTTGTTCTTGTTGATTTAATGTTTTATGCGCGCCATTTATTAGTTTGCTGAAGTTTTCAAGCGATTTGTTAACTTCTCCCTCATAGCACTCCATTCTTTGTTGCATTGCACTGAGAGACGTCATTTTTGACAACCAAGGTGACGTTTGGTGAGGTTAGGTAGGGTTAGGTTAGTACAGTTTAGGGATTTTTGTTTCTCTGTAGTTGGTAGCGAAACTTCGAAACTCTTGAGCACTCGCGCTAGCAACAATTAGCGTGGGGGTATCTTCACGCTGCTTGGTTATGGTTACACTCTGGTGATATTAACTTGCATATTATGTTTTCACTTGTGAATTTGTGACACTATTTAATACATTAGTATCCACTCTTGATGTATGGCTACACTTTAGAAAATACTTCGCTTTGATTAGGTTAGATTTGCCACTAGATTTAGTTGTTGAAACAGGAGCTACCACACAGTTACTGTTTACACTATTCCGCCATTTGCAGGAGCGAAACAGTCTGGAAAACATATTTTGAGAAAACTAACAAACACTAACAAATGGGAGACGTTACGACACGCCCACTACTTACAACAAAAGGAAGCAACTTGGCCGTCCGAGGAATTCACAGGAAATCAGAGACAGGTCTCAAGTAACACGAGGCCAATGTTCTATTCGAACAAATAAGCGATACGTGATGGAGCCCCTTCTGGAAGGAAACTTTTTAGATGCACTTTTTTATTTTGATGTTCGTGTTTCCATAGGGCAGTGAAAAAGGAGAAACAAATGAAATTTAGATTTAGTTAGGGCCGGTATAACCAAAGTTAATCTGAGCCGGATTAACTGAATATTGGACTAAATTGGCGGCACAGCCAATCAGATACCTCAAAATGAGTGAAACAATTGAATTTAATCCAAAAGTTAGTTAATCCAGCACAATTTAACTTTGGTTATTCCGGGCCTTACAAGTTTACTTTTTCAGCCATAACAAATAACTAAAGTAAATTTTATAAAATTTATTTACATAAATAAACCCTTTGTATCCTCCATTTCCCCCCAGTTATGGATAGTACCAAAGAATCCACCAGAGGTCAGTCGTGTTCCTTATTTTCTCGAATAGATAAATATGTGTTCTGCTTTGCCGTAACAGCTGTATAAAGCAACCAAGTGGCATTACCCCTACGGCTGCCACCTTAGCGCGGTGGTGGCAAATGAACGGTACTAATTGAACTAGTATTTCTGAACACTTTAACACTTTATATAGCGATTTTTTCTACTATTTATGATATAAAAAGCACGTACTTGAAAAAATTGGACTTAAGACAGTTTCTCCTCCAAGATCACGATATTTTAGACAAAGGGCTGTGCATAAAGGACGTCACGCTAAGTATGGGATTTTTTACACCCCCCTCCCCCCTGTCCCGCTGTGTCACACGTTTCGAGACCCCCCCCCCCCCTTAAAAGGACTTTACAAATCTGTCTCTACCTCCTCTTTTGTAGAATATTTTTTACAATAAAATGTATCAGAATTTATCGTTTTTAGCGAAATTTCCGGTCCCGACAAATCAACTGAAATTTAAAATGTTTGAAAATAGCTATATCAAAACGTGACGTCCTACTGCCTCCAATACCCCCCCTCCCCCCTGTCACACTTTGTCAATTACTGGTGCACCCCCCCCTCTCCCCCTGAAGCGTGACGTCCTTTATGCACAGCCCCCAAGAGATAATACCTGAATTCTTCCCAATTAGTTCATCTCGTAGAGTTTCAAGTCGTATCCCTTCTCGCCCATCCGGTAGTCGTTTGAAGTGTTGTCGGCCCATCGTACTCGTAACCAACCAGGTGATATTGCGGACAAACCTATTATTGTCCCCACGCCCGGTGGCTTTCCGTCCTGAACACAGAATAATGTTTGTTAGTCCCTTAGAATACATTGTTTGTATTCGGGAAAAAAACCTGTGGGGCAACAATGGTAGGTTAGTTTGCTACAGTTCGTGCATTTTAGAGCCCAGAAGAACTTTTAAAGTGTTCAATACTAAAAAAGCCCTGCGGTGCAAAAACTGTGGGGCTTCATCCCCCATACTCCCCTTCCGAGTGTCGCAACCCCCCCCCCCCCCCCCTCCCCCCACACCCCAACCAACATGACGAAAGTAGTTCCTACGAGCCTCGTTTCTCTATTCGAGTTTAAAATCAAAGGAGTCGACATCTGGAGGCTGCTTCGCCAACTAGTTAATGTAGGTCAAAATTAATTTGTTTTTAATTTGTTTTCATCTGTCAATTGATGTTCAACCGGTATATTTACCTATTAAAAGCAAACCAAAAGCAGCAAATCGATACTGTAGTGTGTCTCAATGTTTAAACAAAGAATCAACAGCTGCAGATGGACTCTCCTTTAATTTATTCCCGAAGGACGATGTGCGGGAGAAACAATCATCTGCAATCTGCTTTGAAGATTGGCAAGAGGGTTTCCAAAATGCAGCTTTATTGTTCTATGATGTTAGTGTGTGGGGAACATTTCACAGCAGAGAACTTCTTATACTCTGGTAAGACTAATGTTTCCCCATAAATAAACACTTCGTGTAAATAAACAGCCAAGTCTTTTCAACTAAAAAAAAAAATGAAATCTAAAAATTCTGCACTGAAAAGTAGTGATATCAAAAAATAAGCCAATTCAAAACTTTATTTGAAAATCAAAAAATACTTGGCGCATCGTGTACTTTATAAAAAGTTAAAAAGTATAGGCCACAGATAAAATATACATCAAATTTACATATACTTATAGTATACATATTATGCCCTAAAAAGACGATGCGCCAAGTATTTTTTGATTTTCAAAGAAAGTTTTGACTTGGCTCATAGTTTGATATCACTACATTTCAGTGCAGAATTTTTAGATTTAATTTTTTTTAGTTGAAGAGACTTGGCTGTTTTTTTTACACAAAGTGTTTTTTTATGGGGTTATCACTCCTTTTTTAAGTTTATTCTTACTACTTGTGACACATATCGAATGAACTTACTAAATCCTCTATAAAATAACCACCCTTTATAATTTGGTTACTTCTAATGAAAATCTCCGTATGGTCCTAAATATTTGCTTAAAATGATCTTTCATGAAGAATAGCAAAGGTTTCATTCCAATCGGACAACCATGTTCCGAGATATGGCAACACTTCGGTTTTCTAAATGGCTGTTAAACTTACTGCATTGCCACATAGAATTTATATCTATAAATGGTGTGTATCATTTTAAGCTTTCTGAATATGTATTTATTGTAAAAGAGGTGGTTATAATAATTTATTAATTTTAATGACGTCATTTCCGGTCTCATAAATAGGAAAATTCTAGTTTGACTGTTCATATTCCATAGAGATGACCTTCCAAATCGCTTGGCGCTAGTGTCATACTGATCTGTCTACCGGTTTTAGAGATATGACGTTACTTCCGGTTTCAAAATGGCGTCTGAAATCTCTGATCCCTTGAATTATAATTAAAACATGGTTATTTTGTTATAAGCCGTTTCAAATAGTATATTTATTACATCAAAACGGAAATTTGTGAGATTTTTAACATGTGTGACGTCATTTCCGGTTTCGGTTTGGAAAACTGAAAATATTATTGATGATAAAACATAAAGTTGACCATCTAATTGTTTAGCGCTGCTCTCGTTCAAATCCATTTAGCCGTTATTGATATATGATGTCACTTTCGGTTTCAAAATGCCGGCTTCCGGTTGGTTTTATAACAAGTCAAATAAGATATCAAAAGTACACACGTTACATAAATATCAAAATAATCGGATCAACCTTTGTCGCCGAAATGCCAATAGATATATTTCAAATTTCATGACGTCATTTCCGGTTTCGTTAACATAATTTTTAGTCTTTTTGATACTAATAATGCATATATTTGACCGTCTGAATCGTTTGGCGCAAATTTCGTTCCAATCGGTCTAGCCGTTGACGAGATATGACGTCACTTCCGGTTTCAAAATGGCGGCACAAAAAAGTCAAGGGGGACGGCAAATCAGACGCCAAAAGTGCACACGTGGTAAAAATGTGAGATCAATCGGTTTAGCCGTTTATGCTGTGGCCTGTTTACCGGATTTTAGCTCCAGCCTACTACTACTATGATTACTGATTATTATGAAAACCGCCCTAAAACACGATTTTCACGGCCCTCTAGCTCGCAAAAGGCGTAACCTATTGTTCCCAAATTTGGTATTTGTTGTAGGGTGGGCCATAGCCCGAAATTAAGAATAAGTTCATAAATCGTCAATGCAGGCTGATCTAACCCGAAAACACTACACACTACTTCTATACACCTTGTCTATCCTACACAGGACAAGTGCTGCTACCTAACCAGGTTTTAAACGCCAATAGCCGGTTTCACATAAAGCGCGATTCACGTTTTGCGTTTTGCGTCTTTTTTATTGGCCAATCACAAGTCTTCGTGAGCGGTTTCTGGACTTGCGATTGGTCGGTAAGAAAAAACGCGAATCGCAAAACGCGAAACTCGCTTTATGTGAAACCGGCTTTACTCTTCCGAATAGGAAATAACGTTTATCTCATTTCGATGTTTATTGATATACTTACTGGAGGGACCCATCATGTAAAACATGATAATAAATACCAACTGCAATGTGAAAAGATTTTCCTCGAGTGGGACTCGAACCCACGACCTTCCGATATCCAGTCAGATGCTCTACCAGCTGAGCTATCGAGGCAGTTCACAGTGCAGCGGCTGTGTCCCAATATAAGCTGCTTTAGCAACTTACCGATTTTGAAGATAGGGTCAGAAGACCGTGAATTGATTGCGCACCAGTAGGGTAGGTATGCGTGAATATGAAACAAAAGCAATTCAGTCAGCAGAGTGTGCGTCGTTAGCATGACCCAATGCCCAACAGAATAATATGGAAATGAGACACGGAGGCAAATGTAAATATAACATTGACATATAGAATTTCTGAAGTGACCCAATCTAGGCAATGTTAGACAATAAAAAATATCAAATACCTCTACTTGATTCGTGATTCTTTTCCTGATTTAATACCAACCATATCGTGTGCTTGGAGGAGTACCTATATCCATAAAATATGTCGAACTGAGATACCCACGAACTGAAGTACCCAAGGAGAAGTACTATAACTAATAGGCAAATATTGTACACACGTATGAGATTATTAGTATTGAAAATAGCTCGTTTCAACCTTTCATTATCTAGTAAGTTTTGAATAAAGTTTGAACATAATTTAGTTATTTGGGTTTAATTGATCATCCGATTTTCTCCTTTACTAATTTAACTGGTATTTCTGAACACACCTGGGACTTAAAAATTTATCACGTCGTATACAGCGATTTTTTCTATAATTTTTGATAATATAATAAACACGTTTTTGAAAAAATTGGACTTCAACAGTTTCTCCACCAAGCCCACGATATATTCCATAATAATAAGACATAAAATATCATAAAATAAATAATAGTGATGATCACCTGACCGCCCCACTTCCAGTCATGACCGCGCACTACGCGAGTGCCAACGGTCATGCGCTTCGCCATCTCCGGACCAGAAAGTGTGGGAGAAGCTGACGTTGTGGCTGGTGTAGACGTTGAAGCTGACGTTGTGGCTGGTGTAGACGTTGAAGCTGACGTTGTGGCTGGTGTAGACGTTGAAGCTGACGTTGTGGCTGGTGTAGACGTTGAAGCTGCTGTAGTTGACTGTTGAGTGGTTGATGTGGTTTTTGGAATATTGGTTGTTCGTTGAAACATGAAGTCATGACTGTGAGCGAACCACCATTGTCTCTTGGTTATTGGGGAAGGATCTTTGTCTGCCAACGAGGATTGAGTGACAGCGTCCTCAGCATTGCAAGGCAGATCCGGAACTACAAAAACAAGGAACTATTAGGTGCAGCCACGCAGTGCCGGAACTAGGGATTTCGGCGCCAGGTGCAAATCTAAATTATGCCCCCCCCCCCCCCCCCCCTTCACCAACTCCCCAGAAAACGCTATACCCAACCAGTGATGATTTCAGACTAGGACAAACCAAAACTTTGTTTGTGCACAAAACAAATAATTCTGCAAAACAGTGGTCAAACCTAGGACGATAGCTTGGGGGGGATTGGCAACCTAATGACGTCACCCACGCTAGCTGATGCAGTACGCATTTGGACATGTATGATACAGACGAGGGAAATGTTGCATTTTCGTGCTGCATCGTCAATAAATATTGGAGAGATATGTGTGTAGCATCATTGTCTTCATTACAATGCAGAGCATTGTAAGATTGTATTTTAAAATCCATTATGTTGTGTAGTATACTTGTTTTGACAGGTTTAATATCTTGAGGAACTAGATCAAAATGTTAAAACCTGCGCCGACGGTAAAATATCACTTCAGCACTTTATTCACTACGTCTCACATAGACAACGTGTTGATGTCTGAGATACATCATTGTCTTCCTTAAAGATTAACGAATTGTGTGATATATAATGTGTGACATTTTATTGAATGATTCGAGGTATTTTCAACTGTTATAAAAGCGCGGCATTTCCGTTATTACACACATGGTTTTCAAGGTCACACGGGATGCCATTCCCCCCCAGTAATCGTCCTAGGTCAAACATTTCCACGGCCCTTGACAATGACAGATATGAGGGGTCTGGGGGGGAGGGGAAGACCGCCTAACCATATGCAGGTCCAGGGCCCTGAAACGAAAAATTTTGATTTTTTTGTTAGGATTTTAATGGTTTTTAATCATTTCTGACGCTCAATTTCACTGATTTTTTTTCAGCAGAATAATTTTTATTTCAAAACTTTATTTCAAACTTTTTTTAAGGGCGCATTAATTTGTGAAGGGGGGGGGGGGGGGGTTAGACCTCTTAGGGATGACTAAAATCATCACCGACATCAACCATGACCCGTAGGGCGTTTTTTGTGTTTTTAATACGCAAAAATTAATTTTGGGTGCAAAAAAGTCATTGCATAATATTTTGGCTTTTTGGCGCGCCCTGGGCTGCCGTACCGCCCGCACACCCCTTGTTACGGCCCTGCAGCCACGTGATTACTTCACAGTCCAGACTCGAAGCAACCCGAATTGCATAGAGGGCAGTTGTGTTGCCTAACCTCCTGCAATATTGGTCAATCAATTGTTACCTAATGCTATCTAATGTTATTATTTGTTTTGCTCTTCCATCCAATACCCACAAAACTGTCATGATCTGACTCGCTGACCATACAGTTGATCTCTAATGCAGAAGAGTATAGTCAACACAACTGCCATAAGTGTATTGCAGAAATGCGTGCGAACGAGAGCTCATGGGCCCTGGCTGGCTTCTATTGACGCCTACATATTAAGTCTATTGACGCTTATTGAGGAAAATGCCCGTGTAAAGCGTTGATAAGAGCATTCATTTTCATTTTCTTGGAATAAATGTGACAAATTTTTCAATACAAACATAAAATGTTCGAAAAATGTCAATAACTCTTGAATTTATCAATAGATGCGTCTGAAAAAATCTCAGAAACACCTTAAATGCTGGTTCCATTGACCATGCAATGTTTAAAGATGATTTCTTCTGTTATCCGATTGAATGGGCTTGTTCACGCAAAGCTCAGCATAGATGGCGCCACTATGTCACCTTCTTTAATCCGACTTTAGGCCAAGATGGGTAACAAAATGACGTCATTTCCGGCTTTGATTTCCGGTACAAATAATTACGGCACAGAGTGTTTACATTATTAAAAATGACCCAAAAATTAACGAAAAAAAACAAAAATTTGCATAGTACAAAGATGTAGCCTGAAGTCGTCTCTTGTTTTCATGTGAAAACTATTTACTGGGCAGAGATTAGAACGCGGCAAGATGACGAAAATTTGAAAATATGGAATCTATGTTGGGTCAATGATGACATTTCGTTTTACAAAGATATTATGCACGTAGGACAATGTAATTTAAATTTTTAAATGTATTTGAGATTACAACAGACTACCAAACAGACTATCCTACCACTTCGGTAGAAGGAAAAGTCTATAGAACTTTGAAGAGATTTGATAAACATATTGAGCCTCATGTTCGTTCCTCTTTAACTCCTCATTATTCAAAGCCACCACATATTTATGGCTTGCCAAAGATTCACAAACCTGGTATACCGTTGAGACCTATAGTTAGTTCAAGGTTTTCTCCGTGTGCAGCATTATCTAAGCATCTTTTGGAGATTTTAAAGCCTTTGGGCAATGGTGTGAATTCTTTTGTAAAAAACTCTAAAGATTTGGTTGAGCTTTTAAGTGGGGTCCAGGTAGCTGGGGAGGACAAACTTGTTAGCTTTGATGTGGTTAACTTGTTTCCTAGTGTTCCTGTGGCAGACACTTTAGTATTGGTCAAGCGGATGCTGGGAGAGGATCTTTCATTAGCTGACAGGACTGACATCCCTGTTGACGGCATAATGGAACTGTTGAGCCTATGTCTGTCATCTAGTTATTTTAGACTGGGTGATGAATTCTTCCTTCAGTTAGATGGTTTGGCTATGGGTAGTTGTTTGTCACCATTATTATCTAATATTTTTATGTCGGATTTGGAAGAGCGGGTTTTGGCTAGCAGTGTTTGTAAACCTGTAATGTGGAAGCGTTATGTTGATGACATATTAGCCATTATTCCACAGAAGCATATCGAACATCTTGATGAGTTGCTGCTGGATTTAAATTCTTTTCATAAAAATATTAAATTTACTGTGGAGATGGAGGAGGATGATGCCTTGCCGTTCTTGGATGTGTTAATTAGGAAGAAGGGAGGGAGGGTGATTACTTCGGTGTACAGAAAACCTACACATACGGATCAATATTTAAGTTTTGATTCTAATCACCCGGCTCATGTCAAAAGGGGTATTGTTGGGTGTTTGTGGTCTAGAGCTAGGTCGTTGTCTAGCGATGCGGAAGTATTAGCGGCCGAGAAAAATCATCTTTTTGAATCTTTTGTGGCAAACGGTTACCCTGTGCGTATGTTAGATAGAATCTTGAATAGGAAGGAGGCGACGGAGCGTCGGACTATTCGTTTGGAAAACCCATTGAAAACCATTTGTTTGGACTACGTTCCTAATTTTTCGGAAAAAGTTCGTAGAATTCTGGGATCATTTAATATTAGAACAGTTTTTAAATCTCCTAACACTTTTAGAAGTCTTCTCTGTCAAACTAAACCGGTTGATCTTCAGCAGAATTCCAAGGAAATTGTCTATGCGCTCCCATGTCAGTGTCAAGAAGTGTATATAGGTGAAACAGGGAGGCCACTTGACATACGTATTAAAGAACATCGAGATAACGTAAAAAATCATAAAATTTCTACATCGTTAGTAGCTGAACATGCGTGGACTAACATGCATACTTTTGATTGGGATTCTGCTATAGAAGTATATAAAGAAATTAACGCTAGGAAAAGAAAATTTATTGAGTCAGCGTTCATCACATGCGTGGATGAAGTTATTAGTCAGTCATCGTGTCATTTTGATGACGTATGGGTGGCTATGCTTCGTCCTGTGGTGAAGGCTCGGTTCAATTCGGCGCGAAAATCGGTTAGGTAGACGTCAGGCCATATATGGTCTTGGTATGTGGGCTCTTGGTGGGGGGCTGACGTCAGAGAAGCAGTAGTGGTATCGGAACTCGCCAGTCTCGCTTGACAAAGCCGGTCGAACGCATCGGCGAAATATTGCGGACTCTTTTTTTTTATTTTTATTTCTTGACAATACCAGTGTTTCTGTTCAAATATTTGTATTTTACTTAGACTACCAAAGACTATTAATACATAAATTGGTCATTTAAACTCTTTAAAACTCATTTTAGTTTCTACCAAAGACGTAACCCAACCGCTGGCGCCATCCCACGGACATTTGGGTTACTAATAAAAATGTTACCCATCTCGGCCCAACGAAGCTGCCCAAGCTAATACGATGCTAGCGATCCTGGTGAGAGCAAATGGCAATGAACAAGCCCATTCATCTTTATGTATACTTATTTCGGATTAGTTTAGAATGAGCTATTAGGTACTCCAAGTCCAGTCAAAGTTTTGCTGTGTAGTATTGAAAAATATTTACTTTCACAAATCCCCAGTCGCCCATTATTCTTGTAATAAATATCATATGTCCACAAGTTACAATACAATACTCTGTGAATTATTTGCATATTTTATTACCTATACTGATGCTTCTTAAGATATTTGAAGAATGTTCTGCTATTCACCTGTGAAGACGAGTTTGACTTGCAGCGATGATTTGGTTCCACTTCAACTTGATGAGCTGGGCTCCACGTCCACTGACCACGGCGCAGACTCGGAACTCTCATCGTCGCTGTGACGTAGGCAAACCTACAATCACACATGTTTCTTCTAAGATGGCGTTAAGTTAGTATAATATATTATACAAATATAAGTTTCATTGAAATATTTTAAAAGTATGTAGAAAGGTATTTATATTTCTATAAAACGTGCCATGCTGCATTTCAATAAGGGTCAGTTTCTGAAATGGCTAGTTGGTTTATTTAATTTTTTATTTATTCGATGATGGCCATAGCAATAGTTCTAATATGCTGTTTAAATTAAGCAGAACCAACATTGAAATTATTTAATGCAATATGTTTTCTGGATAGGTATGTGTTCTGCCTTTTGTTTTGAACTACATTCGGCTTGCACTTGTATCATGCACTGATAATACACAATCAGAGACAACCAACTTCTTGTATGACAGTCAGTCAATGTCACTGTTAAAAGTTCAATGGCATATCATATCTGGGAGAAGAAAATAGGGAAGTCTCCCGTTTATTCAGCTAAATGGGGAATCTCAACATTGAATCGGAAGACAAAAGTATGATCAATGCTGAGGTAGAAGGCCGGAAGTCAATGATTCTTGAGGTTAGCTCATAAACCAGGGGCCAAGGGTGTCATTCCTGTATGTTTTTAGTCTGTTAAGTTAGCTATCTTATCGTAAATTATGTTTACTCCAATGTTAAGACGGCTGGGTAGTGAGTTTGACCTTGAAGAGTTTTTTAATCGATTTTTATCAATATCTTTTACCAATGTAATTGTTAACAAAATAGGGCTTTGTACGCGTCTTCAGAACTGTTCAATGAAAATAATTTCATAGCTTGGAATGGTTTATTATAAATTAACTTTGTCCTACCGATGTTTAGTGCCCGAAAATTAGTAAAATTATGGTACTAAACATCTTTTGGACAAAATAAAACTAATAACTTATTCCAAGCTATGAAATTATTTTCATTGAACAGTTCTGAAGACGCGTACAAAGCCTTATTTTGTTAACAATTACATTGGTAAAAGATATTGATAAAAATCAATTCATAAACTCTTCAAGGCCACGCTCACTACTCAGCCCTCACTGTCCTAAGGTGGCTCATCCAATCGAGCATGGTCTCAGATTTTCATAATTTTTTGTCTACTTATTGATAATCATGCCATACACAATCCTTGATAAAATTAAACACTTCTCGTGTCTAGTTTCTGAGATAAATTGAGTTTTCTTCCCCATGTTATCTTATGGCAGACAAGTAAAATCGTGTCACATTTAGGCTATTAATGAAGATATAATTTTTATGTAGTCCCAACTTTGATCAAAAAACTTTTTTTCTGATAGATATATGAATATCCTATTAGGGAAAAAATTTAAAACAATACCAACGTGTGCTATTTTAGAAGTTATAAACCAAAAACGCAATGATTTTCCTATACCTCCTGTGTTAAAGTTTTGTTAATTCTCGGAAGGTAATTATTTGAAACCTCGTTGTAAGACAGGAGTTGCAAGTTAAATGACATTTTATGATTTGTTTATACTTAAATATAGTTGAAATGTTGGAAAAAGTAATTCATGATGGTAATTTCAAAAAAAAAGTTTTGGAATGTTCGATCGGTTGAACCACGTTAAATGTTAAGATAAGAGAGTGAAAATACGTACAGGAATCACCCCTCAGATTCATAAAAAGTGTTACCTATCTCTTAATACGTACTATCTTTTGTTTTATCTTTCATTTAACATGGTGTTTTTGGTATTAAATCAAAAGATAATACGTATTAACAGATAATACCATTTGTGAATCCAGCCCCAAGTACCCTTATTCTGTCTTCATCCAATCATATTTGTAATAACGACATGAATAATTGTGTATGAGAATATTTAATTAATGTAACTGTATATTTAACTTGATTCAACTTGATTGCATCATTCCAAAAGTTGTTTAAACTGAAAATCGTGAATATGGACTTCCGACCTTTGAGTTGCAGAACTTAAATCCTACATTTAATAATGTATATACTTGAATTTCTGACAGATGGAGCCTCTCTTATATTTTTCTTATATAGCATATATAGTTTTCTATCTACCAATAAAATAGGCTCAATCTGTGAGAAATTAAAGTACACAACATTGAAAGCCATGACTTGCTCTGCGCGATCGCTTTATCGACACGGCCCCTCAATTAAGTACAACAAATTATCTCACCTGCGATATCCAGTGGCGTGCGGTGCGGTTCCTCACACTGCTCACTGACACCTTCACACCACTGGACTCCCGAGGGTCGACCCCCAGCTCCAAACCAGCCTGGACTCGAGTCAGAGTCACCAAGCACATGGCGAATACCAGACACGTCTGCACATTCATGGTGACACCTTGGTAATGACGTTTCACAGAGAGGAGTAAGAGGAAGCTGTGCAGAAGATAAGGATGCTGGTGTAAACACCCACTAGACTTTCAAGGAAGAGTTGGGACATGGTTCACAATCGGCTGGGAATTCCCAGCCAGGGTTATTCCTTGTCAGGTTTCCTGGCAAAGGGCCGGGGGGGGGGGGGGGGGAGGGAGACTTTTGCCATGAATAAGCACAACACGTGTTTTTTAAACAAATTATGATACTTTATTGTGAACAACTAAATATCAATTCGACGAAAATTATTATCCTAACGAATAGAAATAGTACAAATTAATTTTTGAATATAAAATAATGTCCAGGGCATGTACGGCCCGGACTCGCATGTGGCTGAAGGCCCTTGCCACAGACACTATGACTTTTTATGTTTTCTCGTACCTATTCCTAAAATAAGTATATCTACACTTTCCTAATTTAATTTGGAATGCACTTGGGAAGGGGTGACATTGTATTCTGAACTGTGAAAGGGAATGGAAGAAGAAGTTGCGAACCGCTGAGTCTACTGAGTGACCTTATAAAGTATCATGTCAATTATCAATACAACACAAAATACCATGAAGATATGTATTTGTATCTATTATAATTTATTAATTAATCAATATGCAGTTTTCTTAACAGTTGGACATTGGCTCTCATTTTTAGTCATAAACTTTTCTGTTTTTGTTTTGAGCATATTTATGTTGAATTATGAAAATGGTAGATAATATCATTATCGAAATACACACAGAGTTGATGAAGGTGTTTTTGTGCGAATGAATTGTTTCAGGGCTCCTTGAATATTCATCCCAAGTGAAAAAGATTGCCCAAGAAACCACCTGGAACATAAAAATGCATATTTTATGAACAAATTTGCATGTTAGTTCTGACTTTCCTCGTCATTTTCACAGCGATGGTTCATACATAGCAGGTCATTCCGTCTCATTTAGGTCAAATATAATTGAAATGGGAAAAAGTACACTCCTGGACACTGAAATTCGTCCGCGATCAATGTTCAAGTGATACGTGACTACAAGTCACTACGACTACCTAGTATTTAACATTCAATTTTTTGGCACAAAGACCTGATGACTGGTGTGAGTTTAGGACCGAAAAAATATTTTAAATAAATAATAAATACTAGCCTAGGAGTCTAATGAATATTGACTGCGGACCATTTTCCGTGTCCAGAAGTGTAGCAACAATAATCCGATCATCCAATATCACTGCAAGAGGAAACAATGTTTAAAATTGTGAAAGTAAAATTGATTATTTTATTTGCTGGCCAGTCAAAATTCATATCAAAACTCACTGTTACACAATTATTTCGAAAGGGAATTATTATAAATTTCCAATAGAAAATAGAATTGTATTGAATGAACGATCTGATCAGAAGTGTAAAATCTCTACTTCAGTGTTAGAAGGGCAGAAGTACGTTTCAATTATTCTAATCTGTTCTTTCAAGTACCCCTAACTAGCAAATTTTCACGCCTACATGTTAAAATTTGTTCACTAATGTAATTGTGTTGTGTAGCTTGTATCTTATGGATGTCTTGCGGGAAAATCGCGCGTGGTAAAAGATGGAACTTACGAGAGAACGTTTTGTTTTTTTTCTTCAAATAATCCGTTAATAAAATATTGCGTCTTTAAAATAAACTTAAACTATATATTATGATTGTTTTATTGCCTACCATAACTTGTACTAATCTATACTAGTTACAATGTCATATCGGCTCAAAATCATTGAAAACAATAATCAATTTTGAATTTGAAATAATGCGCGTACTGTGACGAAACCTAAAAGCACAAGGCACACGATAAAACCCCATGCTACACGACCAAATACCCCCAAAACGTTCCTTCGTTTAGTACCATCTTTTCCTACGCGCTTTTCCCGCAAGACAACCATTGTACTTCGTGAACGTATTAAATACAATGTATGTTAACGTGTGTACATACATTTGTCTGACGACATCTTCGACATAACAACTAGTAAATATTTCGAAATCTGTTCTTTATTTTAAACATTCTCTCAGTGGCGGCTATTTGGCTTTACAACAGGTGTTCAATTACATAGAAGGACGTAGAAGAAAGTACTCTAAGAGGAGAGCCCCCAGCAGTTGCGGGGCCGGGGCGCATAACCCCGGATTTTTTTGTATCTTTAGTTTGAAATTGATGCATTTTTACGTCTTTTGGAGAGCAAAATGATTAGACAAAATATTTAACTTCCTACTTCCTGGATTAGGGAGCACTTTTAAATAATTTTCTTGGATGATCAGGTGTGCAATTGTCACACCTTGCACACTGTAATAGCCGCCACTGCATTCTCTTCAACATTTTATAGTCTATCTACAATCAGGCTCTAACAAATTAACCGATTAGAGGGTTATCATTGCAATGGATCATAGATAAATTTGTGGATTAAAACTCTACTGAAACAAACAATATAGACGAACCCGTCTGCTCCGTCGTGGTCGTGGTAATTTGCTTGTGGTCGTTAGCAGTCACTTCCTCTGGTTTCTTCTTCCCAAGGCCGAAGAAGCTCCCGATGGCTCCTAGAGGGGAGTTCTGGACCATGTTGGCGAGCTCCTTCGCCCCGTCAACCTTCAGGACTCCAGTCTCAGGGTTGTTGATGATGACGTCCAGGAACTTGCCTTCGGGATGCTCTTGAGCAGGGAATGCCATAACATAACCTGAATTACACATGTGTTAGGGTGACCAGTGTGATCGAATGTGTTGCTTGTTTCAGACACTTTTTATTGGATACAATTGGAGTAAATAAATGGAAGAAATTAATTGAAATTTTAATCGAGATTAAATTTAAAAAAAACTTTAAGTTGTTATTGCTACTTTTTAAAAACATATTCGATAATTACTAAATAGTCGTGTCGTTGATTTGGGGGTGAATATGAGATTTTTCTAGTAGATAATCCGATGTGGACGACTTCTATATTCAGTTTAAAAAAAATACGAATGTATACGTTCCCTATCATCACAGTTATAGACTGTTTTGTCAAATCAAATCATGTCAAATCATGCAAAAAAAATACTAATATACAATAAGAATGGATCAAGTGAACATTCTACAGAGCTTCAACGGAACAGGTTGGGTGAGTGGTTAACGCTCTGAACTTGTATTCCGGAGGTCCGGGTTCGATTCCCGCGGCCGTCCTTGCTGACTGGGTTTTTTTCGTGGTTTTCACTCAGTCGACAGGCAAATGCTGGGAAGGTACCCTACTAATAGGCCACGACCGCCTCCTTCCCACCTTCCATCCTTACCTACTCTTCACCGTCATCTCCCAATCATCATCATAATCATTCATCTGTCGCCATTAGCCTCGTTGCAGAACAGTGCGACGTTAAGCCCCAGACAAAAAAAAATACAGAGATTCACCCATACTTATTGAAATTTTATCAAATTGATTTAGCTCTAGCCAATTGATCTTCCAAATCCCAGTCAGGTTCAAGAAAACTCAACCAATGAAATCCGTGTAGAATCTTGTAAACACTCCATAATTTTCCCAGAAATTAATAATTTCGGTGTATAATTCATCCTCTTTTTGTGGAGATGATATTTTAAGCCAGAGCAGTGTTAACTTTTCGGAATCATGGCGTTTTGTTTTTACTTCGTCAATTTCCCAGTTGTGTAATAAAAATATAATAGGTAATAGTGCGCTGCGAGTGTGACCGGTGTTGTTATGATAGGGAGGTCGTTGGATGGTTAGCTGCTATCTGTGTTGTGATTGAGTTGGCGGTTTGTTGTTTCCATCAGCTGTTTCTATCTGGGGTTTGACGGCCGAGGTGGATTTCACGTCAATGTGCACCTGACTCAAGGGTAGTAAAATAGTAAAATATATTTTACTACCCTTGCACCTGACTGATAAAGAAGAGAAACATCTTCGAAATATTGTGTGAATTTTATTAGTTTAATTTGTGATGATACCGGTGTATGTCCAAGAGTGCGTGTGTTTGAAATAATTAATAACTCGGTAGATGATCTTATTCTCTTTTATTTTTCCCCTTAGTGATAGTTTGCATTATCACCCAAACTTTACCCAAACACTTACCAAGTAGGAGAACCGCCAAGACGAAACTTCGAAGACGAGAGGCGACCATTATTCAGCACAAGAAGCGATCAAAAGAACTTGTACACTGTTGTTCAATGTCTCAAGTCAGTAATACCAGCGTGATACAATCAACCACAGCACTAGACGGTAAGAGACTAACCTACTTTATTGTGACGCTTAGAAGACTGCAAGTGCAATTAACATGATATGGACGATGCTATAATTAATAATAACGTAATTACAGGAATTTGCGTCACCTTTGATTCAGGTCGTTGTCATACTCGGACTTGATCTAGTGGAGCGGTCGCTCCACCCAGCCAAGTCGTACCGTACACTCACACTCACTCAACATACCGTAAATGACTAATAAACTGAGGAGCAGACCAACCACTTTTACTGTAAGCAACAACATGGCATTTTCGGCCTACTGGATCTTAAAATTGGAAAATCTCACATTGTTGCGATATATCTTAATTTCGAGCTATGGCCCACCCCACTACATATACCAAATTATGGAACAATATGTTATGCCGTTTGCGAGCTAGAGGGCCGAGAAAACAGTGAAATTACACCACTTTCTGATTCTGAAGATGATATCAGGAAACGTTGCTATCACCGCCACAGCCTAAACGGCTAAACCGATCGACCTGAAACTTTTACCACATATGCACTTTTGGCGTCTGATGATACCTTGCCTCTTGTGATTTTTTGTGCCGCCATTTTTAAACCGGAAGTGACGTCATAACTCAAAAACGTCTGGACCGATTAGAACGAAATTAGCGCCATTCGATTTAGATGGTCATCTATATGAAGTATCAATAAAAAAAATATTATTTTCTTATTTTCTAAACCGGAAGTGACGTCATAAATACGCAATATTTAACTTATTTCAACAAATTATACTTAAAATACGTACATAATTAACTTACATTGTAACATAGACAATACAATTTATATATTCAAGGTAGCAGTGTTCTCGGCCGCCATTCCTGAAACCGGAAGTGACGTCATATATCTAAAACGCCTGTACCGATTGCAACTGAACTAGCTCCTGCGTATTCATTCTGCTATTTATTTGAAAAATCAATTGTGAAAAATGAATAAATAAATTAATGGTACCGGAAATGGCGGCAGGAACCACTAAATGAAACCGGAAGTGACGTCATATATTACAAACGGCATGACCGATTTTACGGAAATATAGGGATTAGGAATTCAGATGGTCGTTCATGAAGGTATCAACTAGATAAAACTAGATTGTTTTCTTATTACCTATACCGGAATTCGGCCGCTATTTCAAAACCGGAAGTGACGTCATGTATCGAAAACGGCTGGATCGATTATAACGAAACTTAAGCTATTCTTCTTGGATAATCATTGTCATCTTATACCAAACGCAACTTTTCATAGTAACTAAATCGGTTGAGGCGTATTTTTTTAAAGAAATTAGTCCCTGCTCGGACATGTGCTACAAGCTGTATGTATAAACTAACAAAAGAAGTGATATCCCAGAAAAAACACTCCGTGTAAAAATACCAGCCAAGTCTCTTTAACTATAAAAAAAAATAGAAGAAATCTAAAAATTCAGCACTGAAAAGGAGTGATATCAAAAAAGGAGCCAAGTCAACGAATTTTCCAAATTTTAATCGTACCATTGAAATAAAAATATCAACCCCCGAGAAATACTTAAAAAAAGGACTTGGCGCATCGTTTTTTTAAAGACATTTTTCTATTCTTAAGCTTAAGCCACTCACATACTACGTAGTTCAGAAATGCCTAGAAAAATTGGGACAAAACTTTCAAATTAAATATTGAACATTCTGTAAAATATTTTAAATTTAAATATAAGTACGCAAAGAAACATAGCATTGTCTTACAAGCAATAAATACAGAACAGTTGTGTTTGTGATTGGTAGGTACCTATAGTTTTGTGGGTACATCAACATACCTACTACAGCATTATACTTGGAACCTTCTCGCCGTGTAATTAATTGCTATTAATTAACATTTTATACCAAAAAAATTCATAAATTACATAACGTATTACTTTAGATAAAAATCTAGTCAGTAATTATTTGAGCAGCATGGCTCAGTGCACTAGTCACTTATACAAATCTCATTGACGGCCTTCTTGTAATGAGCGCTTTCGCTATTTCCCTCAGTCACGATATTGAGAAGTATGATTGATTAATATGACCCTAGAAATAGTGGCAATAACGAATAGACTAGGCCGCTTCCGTTTATTCGTTATTCGTTTATCCGTTTATTTCCTCTGAATATTGACAATATACCAAAACTGCCAGTAGGTAAGAGTACTAGTTATATTAAAACGTAGTATGATTCGTCGATAATGAATGTGATATACTCAGGAAAATATACTTGTAGAGTTCTTCCTATACTTTTAGGATAGAAAAGTGTCTTTAAAAAAACGATGCGCCAAGTCCTTTTTTTAAGTATTTCTCGGGGGTTGATATTTTTATTTCAATGGTACGATTAAAATTTGGAAAATTCGTTGACTTGGCTCCTTTTTTGATATCACTCCTTTTCAGTGCTGAATTTTTAGATTTCTTCTATTTTTTTTGTATAGTTAAAGAGACTTGGCTGGTATTTTTACACGGAGTGTTTTTTCTGGGATAGATTGTACTTGGGTGATAATTAACTTTAATTCTCCTATATACTACTGCAAAAAAGGATAATGAATAATTCAGGGATATACCTACCTACATTTCAAAATGTAGAAATTGAAAGTCAGACAAATTTTAATTTAATTATTACTGTCCAGTTATACATAAAATTGGTAAATATTATTACACACTAGATACAAAATAAGTTTTTCAAACAACATGTTCTTGGCGAGCCTTAAAATTTGTAGACAAAATGTCTTAACTTGACACATGATTCTCTTTGAATAAAGCTACATTTTAAATCTTAAAATGTGTCAAAGGGTTACTTTTCCAATGCTAGGCTAAATTTTAAACAGTTTATTAACTGTTTTACCTGATTGCCATTGAAACAACCAATAGGTAACATTTCTAGAAAATCACGCAGAATCTGTTTAACTTGATTTAACATAGCAATGAAGAACCAATTCCACATAGTTTGTTTGTCGATATAACCCCATTAATTTAGATTACTGATATCTGATATATTTAAATGCAGTCCAAAAGAGCCAATTACAAGAAACTTAAGAAATGTAGATTGTAGATGTTTATTCAGAAATGGTAGAGATGTTTAGAATTTTGAGCCATGTGATTTTATCTTACAGGATGGAGAAGGAAGTGTTTCAAATTGCCGTCTCTTGCTCCTCCTCAATCGCTGCTTCCACTTTCTCTGCACCCTCAACGTACTCGGTCTCACCCTCCACCCTCTCCTCAACTTCGATATCCTTCTTCTCCAAAGAAGAACACATCAACTCGTCGTCATTTTCCTCACTCTTAACCTCCACCCTCTGTTCATCGTCAACGGCATCGTCCCCCATAGACGCTTCTTTCACCTCGTCATCGACGACGTCGCTCTGACCATCCACTCTTTTCTCAACCTCGTCGTCCGTATCCTCCAGCGACGCCTCTGTCAATTCATTGTCGGTGTCCTCCTCAGCAGATGTAACATCGCTGGCGGCGTCGTTGCTCTGTGCGGCCAAGGCCTCCTTTAAAGCTCTCAGCTCCTCCCTTAACGTCTCCTCTAACTCTAAATCGATATTCTTTATCTCAGCCTCCAGCTTTACGACGGCGGCAAAGTTCTGCTCCTCCAAAGATGTCATCAACACGTCGGTCAATTTAGTAGCGTCAACTGTTTCGACAGTCACATCATCGCCGACGAGGTCCTCCTTCTGATCCTCCAACGATTCCGTCAAATCCTCCATCAAATTAGCAGAGTGAACATTGTCAACGGTTGCGTCATCGTTGACGACTTCCTCATGCTGATCGTCAAGCGATGCCCTGAGCTCCTCCGCAAAGTCAGAGTCACCGGCGACGGATGAAAAATCACTGACGACGTCCTCGACATTCTCCTCCAGCGACACATTCAACGCCTGTGCCAAGTCAGTAGCGTCAACTCCGGTGATATTACTGACGACGACCTCGTTCCGCTCCTCTAACGACTCCCGCAGCGCATCCTCCAAGTCAACTCCGCCCACCTTCTCAACGGACACGTCTCGCAGCTTGAAGGAGTAGTATTGCTCTTTGATCGCGGACACCAGGTCTTCATTGTATTCTTCTTCGTCGTCCTCGTCCTCGACCTCCTTCACCGTGTCCTTGTCGCCGACGACGTTTCGTTTCTTCAGAAACTGCACTCCTTCCGCCTGTTTCTCGTTCATCAGCCACGAAATAATATCATCCTCGACGTTGCCGTACTTCAAAAGTTTCGCGATCTTCCGCTTCGCCACGACGAACTCCTCGTCGCAGTTGTTCGACGAGCTGCCCTTGCCGAACACTTCTTGGTTACAGAATTTCCTGAACGCCGCCACCTCGTCGGATGAGAGCGACGAGTCTGTGACGCCGACGGAGGCGTCGGTGGAGACGATGTCGGCGTCGAGGCGGTCGACGCTTGGTTCAAGAGCGTCGCACGGCCGAGAGAAGTCGTCGACCAGCTCGGTCTGGAGGTCGTCGTTGACGTTCGCTAACGACATCGTTGAAGACGTGGAATCTGGGGAACAAGCAGGAGGTAAATTCAAAATAAGTTGTTGGATAAATAATCTTGGGGCTTGAACGAGAAGAGAGTAACATTGGCATACATTTTGACACATTTTGTAATTTATAAAAAATATGTCCTCTATTTTGAGATGGTAACTGTTCCGTTAAAGAAATGCTTAATGAACGAGAAAGTTGAATAGAAATGAATCTGTCTTTATCAATTATCAATGTGTACCAATTCATTTTTTTATTACTAATTTATATTTCAACAGTTTTTAGCAGTTATCTAAAGAATGTAGCTCATATACCTATGGCTAACAATTTCGATCATAAATCTCGTTACAGCATCCATTTGAGAGAGAGGATTTTGATGAGAGGGTTCCAGAACTCGCCATTAGTTTTCGATAAGCGGTATTTGAACAACTTACCAATTCCTTATCACTGGAAACCAAGTCTTCAAATATCTCTCGGCCTTTTTCGGAGAAGATTTTGTATAGTTTTCTACGCAAGTGGACGGATTTGTGAATTTGAAAGTTATATTGTTTGTTTCTATGGTAGTTACTTTGAACAGCAGTCTATAATGGAGAAACGTAGTTAATAATGAATTATGAAACTTAACACCCATGGAATAGTGAAACGATCCAGAAGACCTAGAAATAAAACTTGACTACATAGAAACAAAATTTTAACACAACTGTCAATTTTCGTATGTCAACATTTGAATTTTACTTGTGTATAGAAGTACCAAGATTTTTCGACAGAATAAGCTACAAAATGGTCTTCTCATATTGAAATTTTGATTAAAATGTCATACACCTCATCTGTATAAGAATGGTAAGTTTGAAAAAGGTTGTCAGTACGACCAAACCAATAATTCCAGAGCCATTACCAATGACGTAATCGTATTTCTTACGTATTTTTATGAATTTCCATATGAATTGATGTGTATATTCAATTCTTTTGAAAGCAGTTGAAAGTTACAAGAAATTGTAGTGAGAAAATTATATTTTTATCTCATTATTACAGCTGTCAGTAGGGTTTAATGCAGAGTGAATAATACTTTCTCCTTAATGGCTGACAGATGTCACATGACCTTACTTGCCTCTCTGCTTTCGGTAATGATTTGAAAAACCGGGGAGTATCCTACACATGATTGTAGAGACAGAAATTTTTATTCTCTTTAGATAAATGGGAACAATTACCTTCAGAAATTGACAAGTGCATTACCTATGTTCGATACAAAATAATAATGGGATTGACACGAACCTAAATAGGTACACTTTATTTACAAATATTGTTTAACAAATTTTCATTAATTTAAATAAACAACCAATTTACTTGAAACTAAACACGTGAAAACATGAAATTTGCCCTCAAGATTTGTTTATAGCTAAAGCAAATTAATGTATCTGTACTGTTTCTATGGTCAACTCCATGGTAAAACTATCTTGGTCAACTCATTTTCTTGTGATTAAACTTGCCCCTGACGGCGGCTACCAGTCGTACGTGGAAGTAGTATAATATGCCTAGATTGATTAACATGTTTGTGCAGAGAAATGACTTGCAACGCTGGTTTTATCACTCGCTTTTATCACTGCATATGGAGGCTGCTGAACCTCAGAAGTAGAAGGCCGGAAGAACATTTTCTCGATTTTGAATTGCACACTTTTGGAATTATGTACTTAGGTATACACTCGAACAAATAATAAACGGAACATTGAAAGAAAAGGATTGTCTGATAAAGGTTTGATGGCATCATCCTATGAAGTCTATACTAATGCATCATCTATCTCTAGTAGATAAGCTATGATCTCATTGATAATAACAAGGATTTATTGTCAAGGAACCTGACCATGCAGCAGCCTATCCGTTTTGTACAGAGAACCGTTTTTAATTGGTTTAAGTGTACACAGAATCAAGCTCTATCAATTCCCATTTAACTGATGTCATCAATTACAGCTATTTCGAAGTATAGGTAATCTTCACCATTACAAATATGATTTGATGAAGTCTGAATGACTGGGTTTTAAGCTCTGAAATGGACTTGCGGCCTTTAACCTCTGAGGTACAGACCAAGTGTGATCTCATGGATGTGGTTGACAATGTCTGCAGCCCGACGGCGGTGTGGTGTGTCTACATGTGGGACAGGCGGGGGTGCAGTGAACAGCCCTCTGAGGTACAGACCAAGTGTGATCTCATGGATGTGGTTGACAATGTCTGCAGCCCGACGGCGGTGTAGTGTGTCTACATGTGGGACAGGCGGGGGTGCAGTTGGGCACAGCTCTCTGAGGTACAGACCAAGTGTGATCTCATGGATGTGGTTGACAATGTCTGCAGCCCGACGGCGGTGTGGTGTGTCTACATGTGGGACAGGCGGGGGTGCAGTTGGGAACAGCTCTCTGAGGTACAGACCAAGTGTGATCTCATGGATGTGGTTGACAATGTCTGCAGCCCGACGGCGATGTGGTGTGTCTACATGTGGGACAGGCGGGGGTGCAGTTGGGAACAGCCCTCTGAGGTACAGACCAAGTGTGATCTCATGGATGTGGTTGACAATGTCTGCAGCCCGACGGCGGCGTGGTGTGTCTACATGTGGGACAGGCGGGAGAACGACGCCATGTTCGCGATCTGCCGCCGGGAGTTCGACGTCGACCCTCTGCGCTACGAGAGCATCAACAGACTCGTCGCGCAGACGCTGGCGGCGATCACGGCGGAGGCGAGGTTCGAGGTGCAGAAGAGGGTCGACTTCAACGACATAAAAGTGAGTAAAGAAATTTTTACGTCCTAACTTTAAAATTCCAGATTCTGCCAGAATACATAATTGTAATTCGTGCCCATTCTCGACTTTGTTCAGTTCGTGACCATGTCCATACGCCCTCACGTCTCTATACGCATGTGAAGAAGAGTACGGTCACACACACACTCGTCTCTCTACGCATGTGCAGAAGAGTACAGTCACTCACACACTCGTCTCTCTACGCATGTGCAGAAGCGGATGATCGCCTACCCCCGTCTCAAGTTCATGCTCCTCAGCTACGCGCCTCTCAGCGGACCGAAGAGCCGCGCTCAGCGCGATCTCTCCACAGTCTCCGGTATCACTCAACAAGCCTTCAAACCGTCCAATCATCTGGCGCAGTTCGAGCCAAGTGGCGGGAAATATCTGGCATGCAACGCCATCTACCGCGGAGATGTGAAACGAGATGATGTTGCCGATGCGTTGGCGTAGGTCAGGAAGTTCATCTTCTTTGCCGACCATGTGCCCACTGGTTTCCAGGTATGTAGTGACATTGACTTTCTCTCTAAATGGGATTCGTGACTGCTATAGCTGCAAACCCAACGGCTGGTGTAATGGATAACTCGGTTTCGTTACATTGAGCGCGGTCAGTAGTTGGATGGGTGACCATTCAACTCTGGCTTGCCAGTTGCTGCCGTTGGGCCAGAAAGTCTGGGGTGGTTGGAGGTTTGTGTAACCCCCTCCACTTGGCCCCCCGTTGAGAGACCGTTGAGTTGTTACACCGTTCTTGGGATGGCACGTCAAAACCAGCAGGGCGCACGGAGCTAACTACTCACTCGCTTGCAATCCCTAAGTTACGAATCCTCAACGAACTTCACCTCCGACAATGGCGCATCGTCAAAGTAGTAGAGTTGTTGAGGCGGCAGTAGGACTGCAAATCCTGTAACGCCATTACAAAAAAAAAAAAAATGTAGCACGGAATGCTTTTGCCGATGTCGAAGGCCGCACTGCTTTACCAGATTTTGGCCTTATAAAAACATGTTTTTAATTTTGTTTATGACCACGTCGTGTCGTCATATTTATACTTCGAATGCACCATCAAAAGCATATCATTGTATACTGTGTCAGGTTTCCCTGCAATCTTGTGAAATGTAAGACGATCTCAGGCTGACGGGTGAAGAATTTCACCTCAAGAATATCGTATAGACCAAGTGGTATATACGTAAGAAAGGGGCCGGCATTCTTTGTAACCATACATCGACGACAGTATACGAATAAAAGAAAAAATGTTCAATGAAAGTGATAAACTTGAATAGCACGAGTACCTAATCCTACCAAATTTGAGATCAATCTAAGAGGGTCATGACAATTTGTCAGCTGATTTGAAATGGAACCACCCATGCTCTTTTAAAATTGAACATTTCAATTGCCAATTTGAATGTGATACCTGCCGGGTCTTGAGTGAACTTGTACTTTTATTTCCTCTGGACGCAGATGTCCGTGGTCGCTCAACCTCCGTCAGCGGTTCCATTCGGCGACCTTCCCCCGTGCCAGCGCGCGTGCACCCTCCTATCCAACACCACCGCCGTCAAGGAGGCGTGGGCGGGGCTCAACAGGAGGTACAGTCAAGTTACCACATTTGATTCTCTTGACACGGACAGCTCGATTAAAAACAATTGTCTCTTTACCTGGGGATATACAGGTAGCACCGTTTCAAAGAAAGATCTGAAATTATGCACACAGGTGACCCATTTATTAAATCAGTCAAATGTTATTATGGACAAATAAGAATATTTTCTCCTGTTGGCTTGAAAACAATGGTCAGATGGAATTCAAATTTGCATGGCTATTTAGACTGCAATTTTTTTTTAATTTTCAGCTAAATCAGTCAAGGGCACTTATTCAAAATTTTGAAAATTGACATTTTTTAGACAAGTAGTATCGAATTGAGACTTTGCCGTACCAGTGCTCGCTCATCCACACGTTACACTGAGCGTTTTTATATTTTCCTAAAAAATCCCTATTCTGCTGGAATCCGGTTCATGGCCACATGAAAATGATATATACCATGGTTCATGGTATGACGCATACACACTACCATGAACTATCTCTTCTCTGCGCAGGTTTGATGCGCTCTACTCGAAACGGCGCGCATTTACGCACTGGTACACGCGCGAGGGGCTCGAGTTGGCTGCGTTCCAAGAGGCTCGCGACAACCTAGCCGCTCTGGAGCGGGATTACACCGAGGTCGAAGAATGATCCATCCGCTACGAGACTCAACATGCAACTGTGTGACTGTGTGAGGTCACGTTCATCTCCATTCGATCCGAAACCGTGCAAAATAAAAAGTAACATCCCTTGAAGCATGTTTCTTTAACTCAATTCGTAAGACTGTCATCGATGTCTGGTGACAAAGAATGCCGACCCGTTCTTACACGTACAGACTAAGGAAAATTTTTAACGAGTCCGACTGAGATCATAACAAAGTGAACTTGGCCTCCCCCCTCCCCCCCCCCTCTCCAACCACTTTGATCACTAATTTCCCAAAGTGGCCAATATTTAAAAATAAATTGAGAATTACGCTGCTTCCCCTCCTCCCCCCACTTTGAGCACTAATTCCCAAACTTCGAAAGTATTTCAGGGTGCCTATTCTCGAGTTGAAACCGCATGCGAAAATGTTGGTGAACGGATATCTTGCCGACGGACGTTTTGCCGACGGACATTTTGCCGAAATCTCGTCGACCGAGGACATTTTGCCGAAAGCCTCGGACATCTTGCCGACAGCATTTCTCGTTTCCGGACATTTTGCCGAAAATTTGAAAATGATTTGTGGAAATGTTTTCAAAGTATGAAATTCCTGCGATTTGAATGCGAATTATTAAATGAAATGAATAATGAATCATTTACCTATTCATGTAAAAAAAATGTCAAATTATATGTCATTTTTGCACCTGCCATGGCTGCGATATTCCACCAGCTTTTCCCGGCTCACCGGCATCAATGTCCTGGTCGACGTTGACATGTTTTTCGAAGTACCATTGATTACTTTAAACCCAGGTTTTTCTCACACTTCCTTCCCCATTCTCTATTTATTTTCCGATATAGAGTTTTTATTTCCACATGATTTTTCTAACAATATTTTTATATTTTTTCTTATAATTATTTTACTTAAAATTTACTTCTTTAATTTTGTATTTTGTTAATTCATTTTTCATTTAATTTAATACATTTGCATTCAAATCAAATGAATTTCATATTTTCGTATCACAAAAATATCGTATCACATTGTGATATTCATATCATATCACAATTCAATTTTCGGCAAAATGTCCGGAAACGAGAAATGCTGTCGGCAAGATGTCCGGAGCTGTCGGCAAAATGTCCTCGGTCGACGAGTTTTCGGCAAAACGTCCGTCGGCAAAACGTCCTACCACGTACTATGCGAAATCAAGTGAAATCATTTGTTTATCAATGTGAAATTAGATTAGTCCATTGTGCAGTGTCTCGTTTCCACATGGCGAACATTTACAACAAACTCGAGAATAGGCACCCAGCTTTGAAAAACACAAGTCAGAATTTGTGCTCAACGGGTTGTCGACTTATGCTGTAGCGAGCTGAGAATTCGAGTATCATATTGTAGGCGAAGGGCAGGTGCGGGGAACGGTAAATGACGTCAGTTGCTCAGAAATCAAATCAAGAGAGTCACGTGAGAGACTCGCATCCTTGGCCTACTTGAATATATGGTCGATGGTTCTCACAATTACTTGAACCTTATGACTGTTACGCTCTAAGGGTGAATTTCTGGCAACTTAGTATTAGTACTATCGACCTTAGTGACGACTCGCAATAAGGACGAATCATCGGGAACACTCAGTCAGTATTGACCACGATGTCCTGTTGCCGGATGTTTTCTCTCTTCCATCACTTGCGCCCAGCCACAGCATCCTCCCGTCGCCAACCAACACTCATCCTGTTTTCACTCTCGTTGAACTTCTGCAAACAAACAGGATGTTGCGGTTTGTTCCATTTCCATCAGTCACGGATTGCACGAGCTTTCTTGTTCTACAACAATGTAAAATAATATCTTCTCCTTGATTTGATGGTGACACAGTTGTCAGGTCAGATGTAACTGATCAATGACGGGATGGTATTTTTTTTAAATATATGATACTCATTCTATCGATTTTTACACAGTCTAAGTTGTAGAGAATTGACACTTTAAATTCATTTTAAATTCGTTAACATAATTGACAAGAATTCAAATGCGTTACACCAAAATGGCCGCCGCGCCAAAATGGACCAGATTTTACGTCTCATGTAAACTATTCATTGGTTATGTAGGAATGTTCAGCGTATGAGGAAAAATGTGTTGACAATTATCGGATATATTCTAACGGAAGAACGTATTTCGTAACCGCAAAATATTTTCATGGGAGAGACGCAACAACCTATATGTTAAAGTGACTATTATTTATACAGTCGCATTTATTGCAATTTTGTCTAGAATGACTAATGAGTAGCAGGTTCGGTAAAATTGTCTTGTGTTTAACAAACTCTAAAAGAAAAGAGCTTAAAAAACAATTTATGATTTTAATCTACGCTCCTTACTATGTTTAAAAACTCACAGTGCGTACCTTAAGGTTTTACAGTCAAATGAAAATATGAATTGCCCATTTATAATAAAGATGTACGCAATAATGACATAGCCAAAAGTAGCTAGGGTGATTGGGGTTTTACACAGAATTCGTGAATGCATTAATATAATTATTCACTAGGAAAACGCTCTGTATAACGCGTTGATGAGCAGCACGGACACCCGCAACACCTCAAACCGAAAATGTGTCTATCGAAAATATCATTAAAAGCCAATAATTCTTGAAATTCGTCAGACTTGTAGGTATAAAAATCTCCAAATATTCCTAAAGTATTAGTCCCAATAGCCATGCAAAGTTTTAGGTTGATCGATTGAACCTTTATGATGAAAATGTTCCTTGTTAAAATTCAAAAATCATTGGATATGTTTCAAAAAATATACCTGGGACCACTCATATGATAAAAGTGTGTGTACTTACACAATATTAGACGATCTGTTGAATGGTCATATCAGTTTCATAAGTTTGAAAGTTTCTGCTCTAACTATCTTGGAATTATAAAGAGTCGAAGAAGCCGTGATCAACATTTTCGAGAAATTTGACAGATAACACGCAAAATGTCAGTAAAATGTCAATAACTTTTGGATTTAAACACAGATAAGTCTGAAAATTGTCAAAAATACAGATAATGTTGGTCCCAATGACCATGCAAAGTTTTTAGTTGATCGGTCATATGGTTCTAGTTTAAATTTCAAAAATCATATGAAAGATTTTTTTAAATTTTAACCAATGGGAGGATTTGGCTGAAACTTTGTATGATTAGGTAAAATGTTAGTGGTAATGACTTGTCAAAATTTCAAATTGATAAAACAAACCAATCGAAAGATAATTTTTTTAAATTTGAACCAATCACGGGATCCCGTTCAAAAACGATCCCAGGGACCGCATAGAGTACGTTAGTATGTGTACAAAATTTCAGATTGATTGCTTGAGCGGTTTGACCTGGGGTGTGACCACAAAAAAAAACATACAAACAAAAAAAAAAAAAAAAAAAAAACACACAGAGAAAGTGCCATAAGAGTACCGTGGTGACGCTCGCTACGCTCGCTCAATAAGTAGGTATACATGACTTAGGCACAACTACTAGGAAAACGCTCAGTGTAACGCGTTGATGAGCGAGCACAGAACATGCAACATCCCCATAGTAACGATGCACGACACGGCACAAGACGATTTTCCTGCAATTTTTCAATCTCCTTAATACTCTGGATGAATAACAGATCCATTGTGTCGTGAAGTCTTACCTACATACCTTCTCCGGAAATCTCTTGTGACATCCCATACTAAACTCGTAAAATTACAATTAATACTTTGATTGGGCTTACAATTATATGTAAAATTTAATATTAAGTTGGTCTTGATCACCATGCAAAATTTGAACTTAATGTGAACATTTTTATTGTCGACCAATCAGAAGACATTATTTAACTTAAACCAAGTAGAGGATTTGGCCTTCGTACTGCATCCGATTTTATGCGCTAGCTCAAAAATGCTTTCATTTTACTGTACATTGTGGATAGCTTGGCTGCTCTACAGGCCTTGCCTTGGAACAGAAGCTAAAGAAGGCAGGGATGACAATTTAGTATACATTTTTCAAGATTATGGAATAAAATGACCTAAAAATGACAAAACTTTTGAAAATAACGACAGATTAGACTGAAAATTGGCAAAAATATCTAAAATGTTGGTACCAATAACCACGCGAAGTTTTAAGTTGATCGGTCATACGGTTCTAGTTTAAATGTCAAAAATCACATGAAAAATGGTTTTAAATTTGAACCAATAAGAGGATTTGGCTGAAACTTTTTATGATTGGGTACAATGTTGGTTGCAATGTTTTTGCTAAATTTCAAATTGATCGAAGTAACCAATCGAAAGATAATTTTTTTAAATTTGAACCAATCACGAGAGCCCGATCAAAAACGATCCCAGGGACCGCATAGAGTACGTTAGTACGTGTACAAAATTTCAGATCGATTGCTTGAGCGGTTAGACCTGGGCTGTGACCACAAAAAAAAAAAAAGCACACAGAGAAAGTGCCATAAGAGTACCGTGGTGACGCTCGCTACGCTCGCTCAAAAAACTCAACCCCGTGTACAAACGAAAATGATCAGGTTTCATAACAAATCCTTATTATTATCAATGAATATAATCATTAGTTCATAGTGTTTGATAATGAAATATGCTAGACTTAATCGTATGTCATCAAATCTTCATCAACAAATTCGACATTTCGAATACCGTATTTAGCTTGTCCATTTGTATCTACATTCAGAGTGAAGTGTACATGAGAACTGTGAGGCTAAGGATATCCAAAATTGAAATATATAGTTATTGATCAATGTATTCAATTCATTTAATTTAATTTCTCTGTAAATCTAAGGGTCCACTCAACTGAATGGCATGTATAGACAGTTACCGATTACTTCTTCTTCTTCTATCCTCCTGCCCTCTCTTTCCATCTTTCTCGAGCACTCCACCACATTTCATTAAAGGAGAACAAAATAAGTTTAGTGATATTTCAGTGTCAGAATGTTGTATGTGTTCATATAACATAGACATGCTTGTTGGTTATGAAAAAAAATCGGAACACACCTTGGCAGACGTTCTTGCGCAACGCTACGAGAACGATGACGTCACTGGGGCGTCGCACGGGTGGCTATGCATTGGTTATATGGGTGCCGCGTGAGTTCGTATGCATGCATGCAAGTCAGTCTATATTCATTCATGCACTAACTTATGATGTACAATGCAATTTAAAGATCAAATAATAGTATCATACTATTTCATAATGCCAAAGTGTTTGTTTACAGCTGTAATAGTAAGGAAAAGGCATGCATGCCATCGCCGCGAACACCGATTCCCTAATAGAATGAAAGCGCCGAAACGATTCACTGTTTTGAAAGCTAAATCCAAAGCTCATTCAAAGCTTCCTTCGTCTCAAAGTATTAGTGTTATACAAACTGATTGATCTTATGATATAAATGATTAAATTATCACGTTCACATAGATGGGTTTATAGATACGCATTCTATTACCGTCTTACCTCATCAATTGTCTCACTTTCCCGACGACACAAACATTCACTCAACAAACACTCAAAATCACTAGACATTGGTTGCGTTATTTTAGTTTCATTATTCCATCTTCAGAATGTTTTACGAGTTAAACTATAAAAATGCTCGTAGGTAATAAATTTAGATGAGATCATTATACACTTGAGAAACTTGCATGCGTAGCTCTCAGGAATTTGACGCCTCACCCAAGCAATGCACCCAAGAGGCCCTGATATGTTTATGAGTTGTAGGCGTAGGTTTTTTCGTCACATGAAAATCAGTCGAGTTCCTGCAGTCACTGAGTCAGGATGTGAAGAAAGTGTAATTCAAATATATAATATTAGTATAATCCGATTTAATAATGACTCAGTGTTCGTTTTAGGGTTTTAATAATACAGAAAAGTAAGTGCCTCGGGTATCATACCGCTACTCGTATAAAATAGATCACCTCAACTATCGGAAAGTGACACGCAAGATTTGGATGTTTCGTTTAGACTGGACCCGGAAGAAGAAGCATCAGATAGTGAGGACTCCAAACCGACAGTGAAAATGAAAGTGACAGTGATAATACTACTCCACATTTATTTTATTTTGTATTTTGGTGCTGTTTGTCCACCCTGTTTAGATTGTGCCGTGAATGTGGGGCACTCGTTGTAAAAACTAAGAGGTGGAGTCGAGGGGCTATGCTAGGGGTGACGACCACGTGTGAAGCAGGTCATAAATTACACTGGCAATCTCAGACTATGAAGGGCAATCAACCCAAAGGCATTTGTTTTTCACGCACTACTTTTGATCAACAAATTAAAATGTATTTTCAAAACGTACTTGAAAATGTGTGGATGGAACAGAAACAGTAAGTACAGTACCTACTCGCAAAATAATTAAAATAATAAAAAGGGGTTTTTAGTGACACAATCAAATTGCCGTCTAACCGTACCAATGTTTCACTTTCCTGAGAACACAAACATTCAAAATCACTCGGCATTAGTTTGCACATTCCACGTTTACACCATCAATTATTATATCTTTTCGTCCCGAATATAATCTGAACAGTGATATCGTTCTCGTCCACTAAAACAACACTGTCTAGATCAGTCTATGGCCTATGCATATTCTGGTTCAAACTGATGCGGTAATATAGTTGTCTCTACTCATTATCCTATTGTATAGTGAACGGTTCACAGCAAGAATAATGCAGTTAGCGTATTAGAAATTAGTTCACAAAATAAATGCACAATATGAGACACAGAAGTGTTTCTACGTCTCGTGTTGGAGTTGGACACGAACTGCATGTGTGTTGTGTAAAGAACAGATGAGTGTCGTGTCACACTTGATTTTGTTTATAGCCATGTGCTCGGCCGCGCTGCGACTCATGACTCAGAACACATGGCCGCGCACCACGTACGTCACGCATGAGATGAATATTCGTTGCGCGCTACATGAAATAAATCATAAAAAAATCAGGAATTTTTTTAAAAATATGCGGTTTTCACTAAAATTCATAGAAATAAATATTACATTGCATACTTCTCGTATTTAACGTATTTTGTTCTCCTTTAACAATTAGTCTCCCAAACCGATCCTCATTCATGCACATGTAAATCGACTGCTTCAATCCACGACAGTTTTTCTCAAATGGGAATCTCTCAGTTGTTATCGATTGAAGGTAATATATTTCATAAAGATTACTTTGAATACGGCTGATGTAATGATGTGTGGATACTGCATTTTAAATGCACAGTGTACCTAAACAAATTTTAGTGTAAATGTTTCAATGGCATGTGACTCAAAAACTCTTCTCTAGTTATGTAGAAATGTGCCACACAAAAGAAAACTCCACCACTGTCAGCACTGCAACACTGTCGATACAAACATTTTTGTCTGGGGCTTAACGTCGCACTGTTCTGCAGCGAGACTAATGGCGACGGATGAATGATTATGATGATGATTGGGAGATGATGGTGAAGAGTAGGAAAGGATGGAAGGTTGGAAGGAGGCGGTCGGAGCCGTTTAGTAGGGTACCTTCCCAAAATTTGCCTGTAGACTGAGGGAATACCACGAAAAAAAAACAGTCAGGATGGACGGCAGCGGGAATCAAACCCGGGCCTCCGGAATTAAAAGTTCAGAGCGTTACCACTCAGCCAACCTGTTCCGTGACTGTTCCCATTATTAAAAGATTACATTTTCCTATACAGGTCATGGAAATGATACAATTCATGATGGATTGTGCATGATGATTCACAAAAACAAACTCGTAATATTAACCCGCAGGTCAAAAAAGTTGAGTATACCGGCTTAGTTTTACTGTTAAGTTATTTCTCTATGATGAAAACTACATCGAGGGCTGTAAGAACACAAATCACATGTGAATACTGTTCAGTTTTCTCTAGTTTCCTGGCTAACTCCATCCTTCTCCCACCACTGGTTGTTCTGACATGTATAAGTATCGGCCATCTTGGTTGTCGTGCTCAGTGACTCGCTGGCTGAGAACTATGAAGTGTCTTGTGTTTCTCTCACTGCTCTGCGTCTGGACGGCGCGAGTTCGAACCCAGGCGACGGACAAGTGTTTACCAGGGAATATGACGTCAGTGAGGTTCACAGTCAAGAGTCACATCAACCAAACGGGACACTGGATTCATCAGGTAAATTCACATATTTAAATTCTTTTATGGAATGTGTGCATTTTAATTTGTTATAAATTCAGTTATAATGAATAATAACATCAGTAACCGAAAAAAAACAGCCACCCTATACATATCAAATTTTTTGTTTTGAATTTGCGAAAATTAAATTACTGAAAATAAATAATTATAACTATTCGATTTCGTTATTAAGAAAAATACCTGTTTCTTGTATGATCAAATAAAGTCTAAGTATCGTTTTTTTATAATGTTTCAAGAATTCTATGCTGTAGTATAATATTTAATGGTAAATTTATTACAGGTGGACATGCAGCAAGAGAAGAAGAGAACTGAACGACCTTGGACTGTTGAAGTGGAGCAGAACAAAGTCGACTGCGATGGAACCGACTACTGGCAAACTAGAACCAGACTTATAGGTAGGAAAACATACCTAATGCCTGGTGTATTGCATTCCGAATAACACAAAGGTTAAGTAACATTGAGAGCGCTCAGTAGTTGGTTTAGTGACCATTCAATTCTAGCCTGCTAGTTGCTGCTGTTGGGGCAGAGAGACAGGAGTGTTTGGGGGTCAGTGTGACGACCTCCCTCCACCTGTTACCGTTCTCTCGATGGCGTGGATTGCGGAGGCTTGGGCTGTAAATGTTGCACCGTCCTTCGGATGGGACGTTAATCCGTTGGCGTTTGGTATCTTTCGTCTGTAGTGGGCTAATGCCGGTACTGGGTTTCCTCTCCTACCTTCTCTATATTACATTCTCACAAGTGAAGTCTGACTTGTTGCGAATATAGAATTAATATACCTAATGTAATAATCACAAAAGCAACAAACAAGTCTTCAGGGTTCAATATTTTTAAATCCCTAAAAATATAATATTATACCATCATCAATATGCGACTTTCCGTTAGAAAATAAGGGACTTCCTTGAGGCGACAGAAGGTTTGAAATGATATTCAAATTAAATACAATATACGTATACAAGATAAATAAACTGGATAACTGAAAACAATATCACTTAGATTTACTTACTTAGTTTTCTTACTCGAATCTCCATAACTTGACAACTTCTTCTTCCAGCCCCTCCAGCTCGCGCCGGGCCTGGATACGAGCTGCATGCTGGAATTGGCTTCTACAAACTGCACACAGACAAGCAGACTTGGAACGATGCGAAGAAAACCTGCGAAGATGAACGAGCTCATCTTGCTGTCATCAATTCAGAAGCTGAACAATCGGTTCTGCTGAAGATAATGGCCAGACATCCGACTATTGGAAACTTCGTTCTTATTGGCTTTCATGACCAATATGCAGAAGGGCAATTCTTGACAGTATTCGGTGAGTTTCTAATTGTAAAGAAGTCATAACTTTTGTTCCGTTCGTGGACAAAACCGCAATGATGACTTCTCTTCAATTCAACGGTTCCGAAAACATATACGATTTCTTCTAATTGTACTGTCATAGTTTATCGTTATTACCATATCCCATGATTCCATTTAGAAATGTCACAATAGAGCTTCACAAAAAGCAAGCACGGTTGTCACTTTGTTCCTTTTTACATATAAGCCAGGTATAAAGTCAGGTGGCAGAAAGGGTTGTTTTACCATGGCTTTGTGAAGGATTGATGCAAAAATCACAAAATAGGAAGTTTTAAGGATCGTATAATGATTCCCTATTTTATGATCCACGAAACGCGAGTAACATAGAAGAATGTGTGGTTCCATTTTCATTATGCATAAGCAGAAATCTGTAAGAATGTCAGGAGCATTATTCACAATGGACGGAACGAAATAGTTCACTTGCACAGGATTTGAAGAAATGGTAGAACGGACTATAAAAAATTTTAAATTGAGTATCTTGAAAATTACTGAAGCATTCTTATCATTTTAGGATGTAGCTCTTTTACCTTTCAATATATTTATTTTATATTGGTTTTGAGGTCAGATGATTCTGTTAATAATTTCGCAAAGATTAGATTAGATTAGATTAATATGTTTTAACGGCGCGTCAACGACGAGGTTATATTGCGCACATTAATTTATACTTTTAACTTTGTTGAATAAAGTGGAGGACATGGGGAGGGGACGACCTAAAGGACCCGATCTGGGGGAGTCTGAAACTGGTGGGAAAGCCAGTTCAGAATTGGGACAGACCGGTGGGGTGGAGGAAAGCTTCGGGCCGGTAGGACCCGATTTCAGGGGGATCACCATCTCGAGGGGGGAGGCCGGCCCGAGGGGCCCGCGAATTTGGGGAGGGCATGGGACTAGGTCGACCCTGGACTGCACTTAGTTAGGACTAGCACTCGTTATGAGAGGCGGCCCCTTAAGCCCCACCACCGTGTCAAGGTAGCAGTCCATTGGTGGGGATAATTTCGCAAATGATATACAGATGTGAACACATTTTGTTTTACCTTTGCCCGAAGTTTATACTGTATTCGAGGGAAACGGAATGCAATGAAGTCTATGCTACCTCTTCATCTTCCTCAAGTAGGTGAGCTCTGATCTTACACCTAATACATGATAAATTAATGTCAAGAACCTGACCACCAGCCAATCCGTTTCGTTCAAATACTGTTCTTACTTTGGCCAAGTGTACATATTAAACTTGCTAATCTGTATGGTATTTGCAGACGAGCCTCTAAACTCTACAGGCTTGACGCGCTGGTGTCCCCATGAACCGAACGGGGGTGCGGGGGAAAACTGCGGGACGATTCATCGCGCATGCGGACTCAACGACATAAGATGCCATTTACTTTATCCTTTCTTCTGCGAGCAAGAGCTTTGAAATTCTTTGCATTTGTTTGACAAATATTTCAAACCAAGCTTCGTAAAATGATACAAGATATTAGATGCTCTGTTTTTTATTTGCAATATTGTTCTTCAACAGGCCTTTTGGTAACGATATTCTGCATGTCCACTTAATTTCCCTTCAACCTTCCTTGTTCACGTCAACTCCTCAACTTTCTTTAACATTGAGAAGTATCTACTACTTTTGTAACATTTTCTAAAATATGTATTTGACGAAAGAGTTCCAGACGTGTGTCTGGAATTACTACATTTACAAAATATCTAATATCACCATCTAATGCAACAGACATGGAAAACTAGCGATTAATCCACAAATATAAGCGAAAATACTGAGAATTAAGGTGCCTTTCCATGCTCCGTCACCGTCCGTCACCGTCCGACGAAAACGACAGAATGCGATCACGTGACCCGTCTCGACCAATCAGAGCTATCCCCAAAAATCTCAGACGGCGACGGACCGTGCGACAAAAATGTTGGATCAATCTCAACTAACTCCGTTCGGTGTCCGTCCGATGTTTTGCGTCATGGCGGGAAAAACAACTTCAACTCTTTACCAGGCTGTGAGAGGTATGTTGTATTATGTTTGGGGATTTTCTAACACGAAATAATATTACACAATTTAATACCACTTTATATATCACATGAAATAGGTATAATAATTGACAAAACATATTAGTGCCTAGTCAAGGTCAGCTTATTCAAGTTAGGTTGGGTGAGTGGTTAACGCTCTGAACTTGTATTCCGGAGGCCCGGGTTCGATTCCCGCGGCCGTCCTTCCTGACTGGGGTTTTTTCGTGGTTTTCCCTCAGTCGGCAGGCAAATGCTGGGAAGGTACCCTACTTATAGGCCACGACCGCCTCCTTCCCACCTTCCATCCTTTCCTACTCTTCACCATCATCTCCCAATCATCATCATAATCATTCATCCGTCGCCATTAGCCTCGTTGCAGAACAGTGCGACCTTAAGCCCCAGACAAAAAAGCATTAAATATTTTGTTTTTTAAAACGAGATTGAAGAACAAATTTACACAAAACATTGCGATTCAATATGAAATTAAACAAAATCACGATAGTTCCATATAAACCCGAGTTTTAAATATGGCCTGCATGGTATCAAAAACTGCCGGTAGATGGCAGATGAATGTCTCTTGCAATGTCAAAACCGCCGCAAATGTGGAAGTCATTGAAATGCTCTGTGAATGCAACGACCACAGATGTCTGTACACTAGCCGTTCTTTCCTCCTGCTCCTGAGCTGCCTGTCGTCTGAGTTAAAAAATGTAGTTCCTCACTTGCCGTCCCGGGAAGGGGTTACCACCGTCGCGTTGGCTATTCCATAGAGATGTATACATCTCTATGGCTATTTAAATGGGCGAAGGTGGCGGCCCCTTCCCAGGACGGCAAGTGAGGAACTACAATTTTTACTCAGACGACAGGCAGCTCAGGAGAAGGAGGAACGAACGGCTAGTGTACACAGGCGCGTATGAACTTTATTTTGACAGGGGGGGTCAAAATTATAGGGGATCGATGGATGTCAAGAAAAGGTATAGTTCACTGCTACAAGGGGTCTGGGAAACTCACCCCCAGCAGGGCCTTTTTTGAATTTTTGATACAAAATAATCGAATTTTAAGCTATTCTTCTCAAAGAAATGTAAAATGTGTGAAATGCTGAGGGAACTTAAGAAAACTTGTTTTTATAGAATTCCCAATGGCCCCGCAGGGCATTTTTTTCCATCTTGATAAAAAAAAGAATCGAATTCGAGCTCTCTTTTTTGGCATCTTTTAAAGAGTGTCCTATATGCAATATTCTTGGGGATACAAGTGACAAAATAAAATTTTGTTATTTGACAAAATCCTGGCCCCACAGGGAAATACTTGCATTCTAGTGATTTGAAAAAGGTTGCAAGAGCAACAGCAATAAGCAATCAATAAGAAAAATCTGTATGTGTTTTGGAATCTATTAGTTTAACTTGTAATTATTTAATTTGATTCATGAGGATGATCATGTTGGACAAATGAGTAAATGAGTTGTCTCATTGGATAATACCTCTGTTCAATTATTTTTGCAAAACTTGATAAAATTCTGAGAATTCAACCTCATAATGGAGCAAATTTGTGCATTCTGTGCAACAATTAATCAACATTTGTGAATATCTGGATGTGTTCAGGATCTCTAGCAGGGGGGTCAAAGTCTCTAGCAGGGGGGGTCAGGATCTCTGGCAGGGGGGGGTCAGGCTCCAGACAGGGGGGGGGGGGTCCGTTCCCCCCTTTACCCCCCTATTCCTACGCGCCTGAGTGTACAGACGGCTGTGGCAGCGACGGGCGGTGTCGGACGGTGACGGAGCATGGAAAACCACCTTAATTCACAGAACTAACTTTCATTAATGGAAAAACACATGAAATCCGACGCCGATGTCAATACATTCAAGGTCCAATAAATCTTCGCCTAGCGGAGAACAGGCTGCACTAGTCGTAGTGGAGATTTAGTGGACCTTGAATACATCGTGTAAATCTCAGTAGATCATACTATGATGCGTTTAACATCTGGAGCCCAAGTCTTGAAAAAAGCGTTTTGAAACCGTCTGGCGTTTTCATTGATCAAAACGTAAAAAAGTTGACGACTATACCTTAGCTTTCAACTTTTTTATGTTTTGATCAATGAAAACGCCAGACGGTTTCAAAACGCTTTTTTCAAGACTTGGGCTCCAGAACGACACAGCGATAAAAATAATAGTGATGAAACCTGTTTAACCAGGGGTTACACAGTTGTAGTTTTATTTGAAGAATTACCAAAAAATTCAGTTTTAGCAATAAAATCTTAATTTCCCTTCCCTATAACAAAATTAATATGAATTCACGTATTTGCTGGTTCGAAGTGAATAAAAAGTGTTATTCTATTTGTGCACCAACTTAAAAAGTAACAGCTATTAGGTAATATTATACAATCAGTTCGATATTATATTGATATGTATCTAATTTTACATAAATTTTTATGTATAATATTTATGTTTTATGTTTAAATTTTTTTATTTTTCATAATGCAATTTTTGTGGAGTCTCAGTTACTTTCCGCTTTTTACAAATGAATGTATCCAAGGTTTGATGGTTATAGGAGCTGTTTAAGTGTTTACAATAACAATCAAATATTTTCTGATCAATGATTCACATACTGATTGATATTAAAGATCAAATTATGTTGTCATGCCTTGACACCAGGTTTCATTTAATTAACCGATTTATTTTATTGGGAAGATTTATTAAATACAAATTACATTCAAATCGACGATCTTAACTTCATTTTAATATAAATGAATTTTTAGATAAAATAATTAAAAATAATGATGAAATAATTTTTGTGTATTAAAATTAAATAGTTTAAATACTCCAAAATGTATTATAACAATCTTGATATTATCAATACCAATGAAATCCTAATGCACCAACGAACTATATTTGTTTTAACTGAAAGTAAATTATTAGTTCCGATAAAAGAAATGTGGTTGTTGTTAAGTTATGTTTGTTCGATCGACATAACATTGACTTCCTTATCTGTGTGATCTATCTGGGCCTGAGGAACACAACCCAGTAATTCAGTCATCCTTCTGTTGACAAATAACTATGGGGTTTGCTGTAGGCAACTTATCGAGCTTCGCTGAATGAGTGGTGGTATCATGATATTCTGTAAGGGTGAAGAATTATCACGACTTAATGCGTTGTCTGTACCCACGTCTGAACCCCAAGGTAAGTTGGATATGGAGTCTAGGATTATCTTTGCAAGTTTGCAAAATTTCAAAGTGTTAGGACAAACGGTTATTTTACTTTCAAATAATCTTAACCGTAGTGTGCAGAATTTCACATCGATTAGTAGAAAATAAAGAGACTAGACCTACACTTCCCCACTGGGAAGAGCGTAATCTTACCAGAGCGAATAGAAATCACAGCCTTGTATACCTAAGATGAATAGTGTATCCACTGAACGCATTTAACCGTAGATTTAACATTGGGCCGAATGTAGATGATTTTGGGCGGCGAGTTTGATTGTCTCTCGATCGCAGCGCTAGTCTGCGCTGCGGTCAAAGTTTCAACTAGGAAATTTTATTCTAATTTCTCATTCAAAATGCCATTTTAGGAACATATTTTGAATTATTATTATATTATTATTTAAATAAAACAACTCTGGTTTAATAAATGCAATAACAAAGGGTAAATAAGATAATAAAAACTTAACACTATGTAGTTCTTCCATATGCCTCCAGGATCGCGTCGTTCTACAGAGAATTCAAGGTCATATTTTATTCTCAAAAAATGTTACACGTTTTTGCGTTCAGTGGATACACTATTCATCTTAGGTATACAAGGTTGTGATTTCCATTCGCTCTGATCTTACAATGTTGCCAATAGCGGCGTTCTAGAATTCAGCGAAACATGCAGCGCTGCAGCGAGAAAATGGCGTCCTGCTAAATGAATTCCCGCTTAATTTATGAACGATTTTCCTAGTTTTGCTAGATGAATGTGGCGGCAATATTTTAAAACATAGACGTCGTCAAAGCAAAAATGCAATGAAATAACGCAATAAACTATGCAATAATACGGCATATTATATTAGAGAAACATATTTTTACCTCACAGCTTCATCAGAATTTCATAAACGACGCATAACTGACAATTTAAATCATTGATACACAGATCAACATAAACAAACGCCGCCATTTTGCATCCATCTAGCGAATAAAGCGAAGATTTTTGTTGCTAGATCCGCTAGATAGCCGCTGTACAGCGCTGAAATTAAGAGCACTTTGATGCAAGCAGCAGTCGCTGCAGCGCTGAATAAATGAACACATTGCTAGATGTCCGCTGCAGCGCTGCATGTTTCGCTGAATTCTAGAACGCCGCTAATGCTAATCCTTGAAGCACAAAAAAGTACAGGGATAATAGTCTCCCCAGCGCCATTTTCCACGTGACTTTGGATGTAACACGCCCTCCTTTATAAGTTCCGTTTTACTACACGTTAGTAAAACGGAACTTTTAAAGGAGGCCGTGTGATGTAAATAAACAGTCGATGGCTCAGTCGATACATTATCGTCATGATTCGTATAGTACGCATTAAATAAGTATAAAGTAATTAATAATACATTTATTTGTGCAAATATTTATTTATAAATATATTATACGTATACATTTATATAAATATTTACATATTTAGATTATATACGTAACGAATAGTTCTCTCAGTTCCCACCACAACAGCGTTTCAGGAGCGCTGCGGTTTTTATCCTCCCGATTTCAGACGTTGGTTATTAGCCATTTTCAGACCGCGAAAATCTGGAAGGTGACGCTCTTCTCTGTGGTGGGGTGGGGGAAGTGTAGGTCTAGTCTCTTTAGTTGAAAAGTTTGAACCGGGCATTGGATACAAAAAATCATAGAAACCGCCCTCATGGCACCAGTGCAACGCTCTCTATGCTCGCTAAACAATATATCTGCAAGTATAGGTTCCGCGAAAGCATCTTTGTTTGCAGTGACGATAGCGACGCAGTTGAACGCCGCTGAAGAGGCGATGCTGCGTGCCTTGGAGTGCCCCGTGTGCCGCGAGCCGTCTGCCCCGCTGTTCCTGTGCGTCAACGGTCACAGCATATGCTCGGACTGCCGAGAAGATCTGGCCAGCTGCCCCGTGTGCCGCGAGCCGTCTGCCCCGCTGTTCCTGTGCGTCAACGGTCACAGCATATGCTCGGACTGCCGAGAAGATCTGGCCAGCTGCCCCGTGTGCCGCGAGCCGTCTGCCCCGCTGTTCCTGTGCGTCAACGGTCACAGCATATGCTCGGACTGCCGAGAAGATCTGGCCAGCTGCCCCGTGTGCCGCGAGCCGTCTGCCCCGCTGTTCCTGTGCGTCAACGGTCACAGCATATGCTCGGACTGCCGAGAAGATCTGGCCAGCTGCCCCGTGTGCCGCGAGCCGTCTGCCCCGCTGTTCCTGTGCGTCAACGGTCACAGCATATGCTCGGACTGCCGCGAAGATCTGGTCAGCTGCCCCGTGTGCCGCGAGCCGTCTGCCCCGCTGTTCCTGTGCGTCAACGGTCACAGCATATGCTCGGACTGCCGAGAAGATCTGGCCAGCTGCCCCGTGTGCCGCGAGCCGTCTGCCCCGCTGTTCCTGTGCGTCAACGGTCACAGCATATGCTCGGACTGCCGAGAAGATCTGGCCAGCTGCCCCGTGTGCCGCGAGCCGTCTGCCCCGCTGTTCCTGTGCGTCAACGGTCACAGCATATGCTCGGACTGCCGAGAAGATCAGGCCAGCTGCCCCGTGTGCCGCGAGCCGTCTGCCCCGCTGTTCCTGTGCGTCAACGGTCACAGCATATGCTCGGACTGCCGAGAAGATCTGGCCAGCTGCCCCGTGTGCCGCGAGCCGTCTGCCCCGCTGTTCCTGTGCGTCAACGGTCACAGCATATGCTCGGACTGCCGAGAAGATCTGGCCAGCTGCCCCGTGTGCCGCGAGCCGTCTGCCCCGCTGTTCCTGTGCGTCAACGGTCACAGCATATGCTCGGACTGCCGAGAAGATCAGGCCAGCTGCCCCGTGTGCCGCGAGCCGTCTGCCCCGCTGTTCCTGTGCGTCAACGGTCACAGCATATGCTCGGACTGCCGAGAAGATCTGGCCAGCTGCCCCGTGTGCCGCGAGCCGTCTGCCCCGCTGTTCCTGTGCGTCAACGGTCACAGCATATGCTCGGACTGCCGAGAAGATCTGGCCAGCTGCCCCGTGTGCCGCGAGCCGTCTGCCCCGCTGTTCCTGTGCGTCAACGGTCACAGCATATGCTCGGACTGCCGAGAAGATCAGGCCAGCTGCCCCGTGTGCCGCGAGCCGTCTGCCCCGATGTTCCAGTGCGTCAACGGTCACAGCATATGCTCGGACTGCCGAGAAGATCTGGCCAGCTGCCCCGTGTGCCGCGAGCCGTCTGCCCCGCTGTTCCTGTGCGTCAACGGTCACAGCATATGCTCGGACTGCCGAGAAGATCTGGCCAGCTGTCCCGTGTGCCGCGAGCCGTCTGCCCCGCTGTTCCTGTGCGTCAACGGTCACAGCATATGCTCGGACTGCCGAGAAGATCTGGCCAGCTGCCCCGTGTGCCGCGAGCCGTCTGCCCCGCTGTTCCTGTGCGTCAACGGTCACAGCATATGCTCGGACTGCCGAGAAGATCTGGCCAGCTGCCCCGTGTGCCGCGAGCCGTCTGCCCCGCTGTTCCTGTGCGTCAACGGTCACAGCATATGCTCGGACTGCCGAGAAGATCTGGCCAGCTGCCCCGTGTGCCGCAAGCCGTCTGCCCCGCTGTTCCTGTGCGTCAACGGTCACAGCATATGCTCGGACTGCCGCGAAGATCTGGCCAGCTGCCCCGTGTGCCGCGAGCCGTCTGCCCCGCTGTTCCTGTGCGTCAACGGTCACAGCATATGCTCGGACTGCCGCGAAGATCTGGCCAGCTGCCCCGTGTGCCGCGAGCCGTCTGCCCCGCTGTTCCTGTGCGTCAACGGTCACAGCATATGCTCGGACTGCCGAGAAGATCTGGTCAGCTGCCCCGTGTGCCGCGAGCCGTCTGCCCCGCTGTTCCTGTGCGTCAACGGTCACAGCATATGCTCGGACTGCCGAGAAGATCTGGCCAGCTGCTCCGTGTGCCGCGAGCCGTCTGCCCCGCTGTTCCTGTGCGTCAACGGTCACAGCATATGCTCGGACTGCCGAGAAGATCTGGCCAGCTGCCCCGTGTGCCGCGAGCCGTCTGCCCCGCTGTTCCTGTGCGTCAACGGTCACAGCATATGCTCGGACTGCCGAGAAGATCTGGCCAGCTGCCCCGTGTGCCGCGAGCCGTCTGCCCCGCTGTTCCTGTGCGTCAACGGTCACAGCATATGCTCGGACTGCCGAGAAGATCTGGCCAGCTGCCCCGTGTGCCGCGAGCCGTCTGCCCCGCTGTTCCAGTGCGTCAACGGTCACAGCATATGCTCGGACTGCCGAGAAGATCTGGCCAGCTGCCCCGTGTGCCGCGAGCCGTCTGCCCCGCTGTTCCTGTGCGTCAACGGTCACAGCATATGCTCGGACTGCCGAGAAGATCTGGCCAGCTGCCCCGTGTGCCGCGTCCCAGGGAAGTCGGACATCCACAACATCCCGCTGGACATCATCAGCGAACAAGTGCTGAGTGCAGCGTGCGAGAACAAGCCCCTGGGATGTGACGTGAAGAGAATGGATGCGTTGGGGATGAAGATGCATCAAGACCAATGTCCATTCAATTACCGTTGCGCCGTTGTCTGCTTCAGCAAGTGTCCATTTGTAGGAAGACTAACAGAGTTTTACGATCATCTTAAGAAGAAGCACTATAAACACTTCAAGCCGCTAGGCAAAGAATCATGTGTAACTTTTACTCGAAATACACCATCTGTTTTCTCCATATTCATATTAGAAGATCGGCAAGAATATTTTATTAACATCTTCCGTCATGATTCGTCTCAACAGACATTCTATTGCTACACCCGCTACGTTGGCCCGCTGAGGAAGGCACAGAAGTTTCGAATCTCCATCAAACTGGCATCGCCTGTTGCAACTTCGACGGTTATCGAGTGCGTGAATCCGCCGCTGTCAATGCGTGAAGCATATATGAATATTATGAATACAATCACATTGGAGCAATGTTCTGACAGCACTCCAAATGGTGGCTTTAAAATTTGGCTCACTGTTGGACCTATTGTTAGATTGCATTCAACATCGACGCAAATGTAATAAATAATTATATTTTAAATTTATTTTTAAACACTGTTGTTTCTTATCGAGTGTATAAACAGAGTTGTATAAGAGGTTTAGTTCATTAAATATTAAATTTTCTATGAACATGTAACGTTTGTATAGTGCCTATGGAATACACTGTTTGGTTTGTAGATAATACTATAGCATGTGCTCCTTTAATCCATTATAAAATCAGAATGTGATTGTATACACATGTACAGACCATCTCTGGGCGTTGCAGAGCGGATATGTGATTTTTTTGTCGTCTGGGGCTTAACGTCGCACTGTTCTGCAGCGAGGCTAATGGCGACGGATGAATGATTATGACGATGATTGGGAGATGGTGGTGAAGAGTAGGTTAGGATGGAAGGTGGGAAGGAGGCGGTCGTGGCCTATTAGTAGGGTACCTTCCCAGCATTTGCCTGTCGACTGAGGGAAAACCACGAAAAAAACCCAGTCAGGAAGGACGGCCGCGGGAATCGAACCCGGGCCTCCGGAATACAAGTTCAGAGCGTTAACCACTCACCCAACCTGTTCCGTACGCGGATATTTGATATCCGCTAATTAGTTCAAATTAAAAATAGTTAAAATTAAAATATTTTTCGATTGGTTGGTCTGATCAATTTAAAATTTTGCAAAGTCATTGTCTCAAATCCTACAAAGTTTCGGTCAAATCCTCCAATTGGTTTAATTTAAACTATATAGATAGTAGTCGCGTGCGGTATTGTATTTCTTGTATTTTGCGTATTTCGCGCGTATGTCCTTTCTTCTGTGAGCAAGAGCTTTGACATTCTTTGCATTTATTTGCCAAAAGTTCAAATTTAAGAACAAAATTTTCGTAAAATGTCAATAACTGTTGATGTTTGATACAAATAATTAGATGCTCTATTTTTTCTTGGCAATATACTTACTATTCTCCAACAGGCTTTGTGGTAACGATGTTCTGCGTCCACTTAATTTTCCTTCAACCTTCCTTGTTCACGTCAACCAGTGTCGGACTGGGGTAAAATTTCTTACCGGGCAGCGTATTTCCGAATTGCACCCGATTTCAGCACCGATGCTATATAAGTCAATCAAGCCCCTCCCCCAAGAGGCGTGCGCAGTACGTGAAAGGCCGAGCGAGAACAGGGGTGCATACCGATTTATAATCAGGTCGCCCAGTTTCCCTATCCTTTTAACATTGTGACGTAACACCTGGGCGTGACCTTGAGTCGAATCGTGGTCGAATGAATGAAAATAGAGTAATCACAACGCCGACCTCTTGAGCTTGAGCGTTATGGGTACTGGTTTCAGCTAGTTTGTTGACGCGGCAAGTTTGATTTAACCCGTAAATCCTATGGTGACGTCACACGCCCAACCAGCTCCTATTTTGAACCTCACCCCAGATCTGCATACGCGGATATGGAGGTCGCACGCAGTTTTTCGGTTTTGATCAACAATCAACATGCAGTGATTGTAAATTGTAACTTAATATCAGAAGTTAAATTGAAGTGTGTTGCTAGACCAAGATTCGAAGGTGAAAACTACAGTAAAGAGTGTAATGAATGGGCGAAGTTGTTTGGAATTGCGTAGAAAACGGATTTGTGTGTGCGGAAATCTTGGCCAAGTCTTATCAAATTTGATTTTATGAAAAGGTTCGTACTGAAATAATTGTGATTTTCGCTGAAGACTCTTATTTTGTATTTTGTTGAGATTGTGAAACTGTAAAATTTCATTTTTTTGTCTTTGTTCTTCAGCAATTTGCTAGACATTAAACAATTATTGCTGACTAATTACTTGGTGATAGTGTGTTTTTTGGAAAATCTTCTACCATCAAGCCGTTTTATGTGATGTTTTTAAGTTTAATGATTGGTTCAATAAATTTCGAAATACCTGTCTATGCATTTCTTTTATAATAATGAGAGTTTATTTAATATCAAGAATATTATATAACTAATCTTCTTATTGGATTTATTAAGTAATTATCTCAACAAAATAAGTATACCTAATGTGTCACCTGCTTGCGAATGATTTCATGATGATGCTTTTTAAGATTTAGAAACTATTAGGAAAATGACCCCTACCTAATAAGTGACGGAACCCAAGGATATCAGACTCTCTTAAAGTCATAAAAAAGGAATGTTGTATGTTTGTACATGAAGCAACTGTTTAGATGATAGTTACTTCATACTAATAAAAAATAAACAAAAATCGCCATATTATTAAAAGATGTTTTTAACAGCACATAATAATGCTATTGTGTTGTATTACATGTGTGTTCCAAATTATACAGAATACAGAGTGAAAAGTAACATTAACTTTCATTCTTTCTCTCACTTAATTAAAAATAACACATTGCAAAAAAAATTACGAATGTATTTATCAATGAATAACTATATAATTATACATGCTTTCATCGTCCTATTTTATAAGAATCATTTATCTTGATTATAATCGATGAATGAATTAAATAATATGTTTTAATAATACCCATCCCAATCAATTATCATATTTTAATTTACAATTTGACATTAATTATGAGGTAAATGTTTCTTGGAAGACAGTACAATAATACTCTCATGTTTTTCGGTCAGAGAGTATATAAGGGGCGTGACTAAGTTGCATGGTGCCGAAATCGGGTGCAATTCGGAATTACGCTACCGGGCAACAGATTAGAAACCGGCCCACGGTAAAAAGGCGGCCCATTTTCAGAATGAACTTTTTTTGGCAAAACTATGCTACATGCCAGCGGCAGGCGCGTAGGAACTTTATTTTGGGTGGGGGTTAAAATTATCGGTGATCAATGAATGTAAGGAAAAGGTAGTGCGCCGCCACAAGGGGGAGCCAGGTAGCAGGGCATTTTTTGAATTTTTGATATAAAATAATCGAATTTGAAGCTATTTTGGCATTCTTTTCAAAGAAATTTAAAATGTGTGATATGCTGTGGAATTTTTAGACAAATGTAATATAATCTGTAGCTATTTGTCTTAGGCCCCGCAGGGCATTTTTTTGAGTTTTTGTTCAAGAGAATCGAGTTTGAAGGTATTTTGCATCCATTTCAAAGAAATTTAAAATGTGGGATATGCAATCTTCTGGGAAAAACTTTAGACAAAATGCAATATAATCTGCAAATTTTGTTATTTGATCAAATCCCCATTGACGGCATTTTTTGTGTTTTTGATACAAAAGAATCGCATTTGAAGCTATTTTGGCATCAATTTCAAAGAAATTTAAAATTTGGGATATGCACTATCCTGTGGAAACTTTAGACAAATGTGATATAATCTGATAATATTTGTGTTATAGAAACCTAATTGGCCCCGCAGGGCATTTTTTGAGTTTTTGATCCAAAAGAATCGAATTTGAAGCTATATTTTGCCATTCATTTCAAAGACATTTAAAATTGTTGATATGCATTATCCTGGGGAAACTTTAGACAAATGCGATATACTCATCTCAAATTTGTCTTATAATAACTCAATTGCCCCCGCAGGGCATAAGCAACAGAACAGCAATGATCAAATATGTTTCTATGTGTTTTGGTATCAAATAGTTCGTATTATTATTAAATTGTACTCATTTGTGAATTTTCCGTCCGTTCCCACCAATTTTTTTTTCGATTTTGCTAGTCACTTGGAATTTTCTGGTCCTGCTACAGAGTCTGAATTAATCAAAATTTTTCTTCGAGCGCAGCCAATCTTTTAGGAAGCAGAAAAAATCAAAACAGTTGGATAATTTTTTTAGAAAAATTCTGGTGTTAATTGAAACACCCATTTAACAGCCGATAGAGCTGAAGGAGAGAGCATATTTTCTAAGCCGCCAATGTAAACAGTCCATTGCATTGCGTGCGGCTCGGCCCGAACTTGAAGAACCGTTTGAGCGGCCCAGACAGACGAGGTCCGATATCATATTATCACACCACAGTATCTAGTGGAGCGGTCGCTCCACGCCAGCCAAGTCGTACGGCGCGCGCACACTCTCATATAAAGGCTGGAGCAAACCCACTTTTACTGTAAGCATCAAAGTGGCATTTTCGGCCTACTGGATCTTAAAATTGAGAAATCTCACATTGTTGCGAAATATCTTCATTTCGAGCTATGGCCCACCCTACAACATATACCAAATTTGGGAACAATAGGTTACGCCCTTTGCGCGCTAGAGGGCCGTGAAAACAGTGTTTTAGGGCGGTTTTCATAATCAGTAATCATAGTAGTAGGCTGGAGCTAAAATCCGGTAAACAGGCCACAGCCTAAACGGCTGAACCGATTGATCTCACATTTTTACCACGTGTGCACTTTTGGCGTCTGATTTAACCTTGTCCCCATGAATTTTTTGTGCCGCCATTTTGAAACCGGAAGTGACGTCATATCTCGTCAACGGTTGGACCGATCGGAACGAAATTTGCGCCAATCGTTTCAGACGGTCATCTATATGGATTATCAATATCAAAAGACTGAACATTATTTTAAATAAACCGGAAATGACGTCATGAAATTTAATATACATCGATTTGCATTTCAGCAACAACTGTTGATCCGATTGTCTTGATATTTATGTAACGTTTGTACTTTTGATATTTCATTTGACTTGTTATAAAACCAACCGGAAGCCGCCATTTTGAAACCGGAAGTGACATCATGTCTCAAAAACGGCTAAACAGATTAGAACAAAACCAGCGCTAAACGATTTAGACGGTCAACTTTATGTAATCAGTAATATTTGATGGTTCAAATATCGAAACCGGAAATGACGTCAAACATTTTATGACCTATACCGGAAATGACGTCATAAATATGCTAAATGACGCTAAATTCACCACTTTATACTTTAAAATAGATATAAGTAAACGTACTTTGTAAATAATTATAAATTCAAGGTTGCAGTGTTCTCGGCGGCCATTTTTAAAACCGGAAGTGACGTCATATATCGTAAACGGTTGTACCGATTGCAACCTAAGTTTGGAAATGTGTTGGACTAATAATTATGAATTCAAGACGACATTATTTTCGGCCGCCATTGTTAAAACCGGAAGTGACGTCAAATATCGAAAATGGCTGTACCGATTGCAATCAAATTTTGGAAATGTGTTGTACTAATAATTATGAATTCAAGACGACATTATTTTCGGCCGCCATTGTTAAAACCGGAAGTGACGTCATATATCGAAAATGGCTGTACCGATTGCAACCAAATTTTGGAAATGTGTTGTACTAATAATTATGAATTCAAGACGACATTATTTTCGGCCGCCATTGTTAAAACCGGAAGTGACGTCATATATCAAAAACGGCTGTACCGATTGCAACCAAATTTTGGAAATGTGTAGGAGTAATAATTATGAATTCAAGACGACATTATTTTCGGCCGCCATTGCTAAAACCGGAAGTGACGTCATATATCGAAAACGGCTGGACCGATTGTAACGAAACTTAAAGCTATTCTTCTTGGATAATTATTTTAATCTTATATACCAAACGCAACTTCTCTAAGTATCCAAATCGGCATAGGCGTATTTTTTTAAAGAAATAAGTTCTTGCACGGACACAAGCTGTGCTACAAGCTGTATGAATAAACTAACAAAAGAAGTGATATCCCAGAAAAAAACACTCCGTGTAAAAAAGGCAGCCAAGTCTCTTTACTTTAAAAAATTCAACACCGAAAAGGAGTGATATCAAAAAAGGAGCCAAGTCAATGACATTTCCAAATATTTAATCGTATCTTTGAAATAAAAGTATAAACACCGAGAAATACTTTACAAAAGGACTTGGCGCATCGTTTTTTTAAAGACATTTTTCTATTCATAAGCATGTGCCATTTATATACAACCGTCATTTTGAATGTTTAGAATAATAGGGAAACATCTTTCAATTAGGTACATATTATACATACCTTCTGTAAAATATTTTCTATATGAATATATACGCTATGAAACTTGTTGTCTATGCTTTCTATAAATATACACAATAGTTATCTTCGTAATATTGTTTCGTGGTGAATATAAATAAGTCTCATGCGTTATACCTTCTCATCATGTAACAATTTCTATTAATACACATTTTATAAAAATACATTTAACAAAGAAGACAGTCATATTGAATTTCTATTAAAAAATTTAACTTTATACACTTGACACTTCAAAAATATATAGTTGTGTTCCATTAGTTAGTAATTATTTGACAACGTTTCATGATTTCCTTCAGTCAAGATCAAATTATGAAAAGATACCAGTCTAATATCGCCATATTAACAGTACTGCAAGAATATGTATGAGCCCACTTCCAATTGATATGAAGGGATGTGTGTTGTGAAAAATATCCGACCGAACCGGGGCACGAACTTGGGACCTCTCACTTGCCGGGCGAGAGCTCTACCAACTGAGCTACCCGATCGGACGGGCGGACATTAGACACAACACACTGATGAGGATCCTGACTCCTGACTCCATGGAAGTTTTCCAAAGAAACCTACATTCTCACCACTTCCAATTGTTATGTAATTCTTTCACCCTTATATTACTTATATATTACAGCATAAAATCATGCTTCTATCGCCATTGACAAAACTATAAAATAGTCATTACTAAAAGTAGCTTGATTCATAGATTCTGGCTCTAATAGAAAGAGGAAAATGTACCTACTTGTAAATTTCTTTCCACTTTTAGGATAGAATGATGTCTTTAAAAAAACGATGCGCCAAGTCCTTTTGTAAAGTATTTCTCGGTGTTTATACTTTTATTTCAAAGATACGATTAAATATTTGGAAATGTCATTGACTTGGCTCCTTTTTTGATATCACTCCTTTTCGGTGTTGAATTTTTTTAAAGTAAAGAGACTTGGCTGCCTTTTTTACACGGAGTGTTTTTTTCTGGTATACAATACTCTAAGATTAGAATACCTTGCAATTGAAGTAGATGGTGTGCTTAATGGGATGTGATCTACATTCTAGTTCTACGTAACATTGTAATTCTGGACTATGAATTAAGTAGGGATACTTTATGGAAGTCGACACCGGCCCTTTTTTACAGGTCGATCGGCCCATTTTGAACCGGCCCACCGGGCATTGCCCGGTTGCCCGGCGGCCCAGTCCAACACTGACGTCAACCCCTCAGTTTTCTTTAACATTGTGAATTTATCTGCAACTTTTTTAACATTTTCTAAATGTAATTGACAAAATACGCCTCTCGTGTGTCCGGAATTTCTATCATTTCCATGATCGCGCGCGATCGACCAATCCCTGACCACTTGGCCAGCAACTCTTACTTTCGTCTGCGCGTGTTGACCTCGTAAATAAAATGAAGTAGGTATGTTATGCATCATTGCTGCCCAAAACAATTGCTGTGCAAATCGAGTGGTAAATCACACCGTCAAACACAACTCTACTCTGTATAGTTTCCTGGCTAACTCCATCCTCCTCCCACCACTGGTTGTTCTGACATGTATAAGTATCGGCCATCTTGGTTGTCGTGCTCAGTGACTGGCTGGCTGAGAACTATGAAGTGTTTTGTGTTTCTCTCACTGCTCTGCGTCTGGACGGCGCGAGTTCGAACCCAGGCGATGGACAAGTGTTTACCAGGGAATATGACGTCAGTAAGGTTCACAGTCAAGAGTCACATCAACCAAACTGGACACTGGATTCATCAGGTAATTCACATATTTAAATTCTTGTAGGAAATGTGTGCATTTTAATTTGTTATAGGTATATATACAGTTTTAATAAAATCATTAGTAACTGAAATACAATCAGCCACCCAACATAATATCAGAATGTTTGTTCTGAATTTGTTCTGCCAATTACTGAAATTCTATTTCTGAAAATACATTATTTTCACTTTTCGATTTCCTTATTTCGAAAAATACTTGTTTTGTTTGAGCAAATATATATTGACGTACAGGTAGTGTTTGTATTATGTTTCAAGAATTCAATGTTAGTACTTATTTTAGTATAATTGAGCGAGCGAAGCGAGCGTCTCCTTTTGACTCTTTTGACTCGGACCTCTGTTTTTTTTGTTGTTTCTTTTTGGCTGCTAAATGGAGCAATAGAAATCGCAACGTTTCACCGATCGACCTGAAATTTTGCACACATGTAGAGACAACCTTCTCTGTTTGCTGATCCCAATTTTTTTTGAAATCTATTAATTGGTTAAAATTTAAATAAACATCTCCTGATAGGCTAAAAAATGAAAATGGTCTTCAACAAATGTGATCAACCTTATATTTTGCATGGTTATTAAGACCAACATTGTCTCTCATTTTACAAATTTTCAACCAAATCGTCCCATTGGTTAAAATAACAAAAATATTTCATGTGCTTTTTGAAATTTAAACCAGAATAGTTTGACCGATCAACTTAAAAATTTGCATGGTCATCGGGTTCAACATTATTTGTATTTTTGACAATTTTCAGACTAAACTGTGTTTAAATTCAACAGTTATTGACAGTTTACGGATATTTTGCGTGTTGGCTGTCATATTTCTCGAATTTCACATTTCACGGCATCTTCGAATCTTCACTTCATGGTTGTTAGAGCAGAAACTTTCAAACGTATATTATTATAAAAATGATAATATGACCGTTTAATTTTTTTTTTGAACGAGATCCTGTGATTTTTGTAAGCATTTTGTCTGGGGCTTAACGTCGCACTGTTCTGCAGCGAGGCTAATGGCGACGGATGAATGATTATGATGATGATTGGAAGATGATGGTGCGAGTGGGTAAGGATGGAAGGTGGGAAGGAGGCGGTCGTGGCCTATAAGTAGGGCACCTTCCCAGCATTTGCCTGTCGACTGAGGGAATACCACGAAAAAACCCCAGTCAGGACGGACGGCCGCGGGAATCGAACCCGGGCCTCCGGAATACAAGCTCAGAGCGTTAACCACTCAGCCAACCTAAAATATCGTGGTTCACAGTTACGTAAAACTGTGTAACAAACTATACAACTATTTGAATAGATAGTTTGTCAGTAAATCTCATATTGTTTACATTTCCAGCTTATTATCACACACGAATTTACAGACTTATTGCTATTTTAAGTGTTTTGAATATCTGTTCACAGAGATTGATAGAAAGATTGATGGAATTCATGGTATTGATCTGTTATTCAATTTTTCTAGAACGTTAATGGAAAGTTTCGATGAAAATCAGTAATAATTGTATAGTTGGTTAGTTATCTTTGATTGAATGGATCGTGCTCGATTGGCGATGTTGCGCGTGTCGTGCTCGCTCATCAACGCGTTACTCAGAGCGTTTTCCTAGTATTTAATAGTGATCTGATTACAGGTAGACATGCAGCAGGAGAAGAAGAGAACTGAACGACCTTGGACTGTTGAAGTGGAGCAGAATCAAGTCGACTGCGATGGAGTCGACTACTGGCAAACTAGAACCAGACTTATAGGTAGGAAAACATACCTAATGGCTGATCTATTGGACACCAGGGGGCTTATTCTCGAAAAAGTTAACACGTCATAAGTTATGAATCATAAAAAAGTAATAATATTAACATGGTGAGAGATAGGTCAAACTTCCTTATGAATCATAACTTGGGAGTTATGACGTGATAACTATTTCGAGAATAAGCCCCCAGGGTTATCGTCAGGGGCTTTTATCTAGAACTTTAAATTCCCGATTCTGCTGGATTTCGATTCCATACAATATTAATCCAAATGGCCGTAAATCGAATTCTATCAGAATTGGGAACATTCAAGTTATAGGGCGTCAGAACATTTAGCTCGCTCAGTTGTTGGGTGGGTGACCGTACAAGTAAGAACGCCAGACTCACTAGTCGTTACGACCAGTGACCAACACCCAACAAGTATTTTATCGTTGTTCAATATTTAATAATCCCGAAGAGAACTGAACGACCTTGGACTGTTGAAGTGGAGCAGAATCAAGTCTTACGCATCAGGAACAATATGTGACTTGCCGTTACAGAATGGAGAATGGAGGAAAGTTGTTGAGGCGGCATAAGGATTGCCTCAGTGTAAACCATAGGCTCTCTCTAAGTGATAACAAATATTTAAGCTACTTTCTAAGTTTTCTTACTCGAATCTCCATAACTTGACAACTTCTTCTTCCAGCCCCTCCAGCTCGCGCCGGACCTGGATACGAGCTTCACGCTGGAATTGGCTTCTACAAACTGCACACAGACAACCAGACTTGGGACGATGCAAAGAAAACCTGCGAAGATGAACGGGCTCATCTTGCTGTCATCAATTCAGAAGCTGAACAATCGGTTCTGATGGCAATAATGGCCAGACATCCGACTATTTATGACTTCACCTTCATTGGCTTTCATGATCAATACGACGAAGGGCAATTCTTGACCGTATTCGGTGAGTTTATCATAGTACTTGTATAGTTTTTCGCTGTTATAACCATAACCTATGATTTATAGCGATATGCCCCATGATTCATGGAGGGGTTAAAGCAATATTGACAGGGTTGTCATTTCGTGTTTTTAGATATGAGCCAGTTATAATGTCGGCGGCGGGAAGGTTGTTTTGCCATGGCTTTGATGCCAAATATCACATAATAGGAAGTTATATAAGTCATGTTCAATTCTATATCTATTAAACATGATTCAATCCGTTTCTTTCAAATACTGTTTTTACTTTGGCCAAGCGTACATATATTTAACTGCTGATCTGTTTGTCATCTGCAGACGAGCCTCTGAGCTCCGCAGGCTTGACGCGCTGGTGTCCGCATGAACCGAACGGGGGTGCGGGGGAAAACTGCGGCACGATTCATCGCACATGTGGACTCAACGACATACCATGTTCTTGGTCTCTGACTTTCTTCTGCGAGCAAGAGCTTTGACATTTTTTGCATTTGTTTGACAAATATTTCAAACCAAGCACTAAATGTCGTAAAATGTCAATAACTGTTGATGTTTGATACAATAAATTAGATGCTCTGTTTCTTATTTGCAATTATTCTTCAACATGCTTCTTAGTAACGATATTCTGCATGTCCACGTAAATTTCTTTTAAACTTCCTTGTTCGTCATCTCCTCAACATTCTTTAAGGTGATACTAGCGCTCGGCTGTTTTAGAAAATTGAGAGAGAAAAATTGTTTCATAAGTGGTTGTAACTTTTACAGGATGTTCACATGATCAGTCTGATTGTAAATTAGTAGCAAATTTTCATTTTTGCTTATTGCATCGTTAATTTGGCGCCGGTTATTCAACAAAACCGCGCAAAACAATGAAATTTGCGATTCGATTGGAGACCAAACCCGTTAACCATTTGATCTCAAATTTTAATCATGATTAGATGAAAGACAAACTTAAGGTTATCACTTGGCACATTTTTGAAATTTAATTTTATACGGCACACAGGGAGACAAGTAAATAGCACATTTTTCACCAAAAATCCACTAATTATTACTAATTTACGAAATAGAATATTAAAAATGTTCCAAGAGATAATCCTAAGTTTGTATTTTATCAAATTACGATTAAAATTTCAAATAATTTGGTCTACCCATTTCGTCTTTAATCGTATCGCAAAAAGTGTCTACAAAAAGCAGCAAAATCGCTCGCGCTTGCAGCACCTTAACATTATGAATTTATCTGCTACTTTTGTAACATTTTCTACATGTATCTGACGAAACACAACTCTGCGTAATTCATCATTTCAATTTGTGTTCACCACAAAAATAAACTTTAGTATATTTATCCATCATTGCTGCCCAAAGCCAGGCGCGTAGGAATAGGGGGGGAAAGGGGGGAAATGACCCCCCTGTCTGGAGCCTGACCCCCCCCCCCCCTGCCAGAGATCCTGACCCCCCCTGCTAGTGACTCTGACCCCCCCTGCTAGAGAGCCTAACACATCCAGATATTCACAAATGTTGATTATAAGTGTTGCACAGAATGCACAGATTTGCTCCATTATTAGGTTGAATTCTCAAAATTTTCTCAAGTTTTGCAAAACTAATTGAACAGAGGTCCAATCCAATGATCCAATGAGAAAACTCATTTACTCATTTGTCCAACATCATCATCCTCATGAATCTAATTAAATAATTACACGTTTAACAATAGATTCCAAAACATGCTCTTGCAACCTTTTTCAAAGGTCGATTCCAAAATCAATTCATAATCGATTCTCTTTCACAAGAATTCAAGTATTTCCCTGCGGGGCCATTTAGGATTTTGTCAAATAACAAAATTTTATTGTGTCTATTGTATCCCCAAGAATATTGCATAGGACCCTTGCATAGGACATACATTTTAAATTTCTTTAAAAAAGATGCCAAAAAAGCGTCGAATTCGATTATTTTTTTTATCAAGATGTAAAAAAATGTCCTGCGGGGCCATTGGGAATTCTATAAAAACAATTTTTCGTAAGTTCCCACAGAATATTGCATATCACACATTTTACATTTCTTTGAGAAGAATAGCTTAAAATTCGATTATTTTGTATCAAAAATTCAAAGAAGGCCCTGCGGGGCTAACTGGGGGGTGAGTCCCCCAGACCCCTCGTATAGCAGTAAACTACATTTTCCTGACATCCTTCGATCCCCTATAATTTTGACCCCCCCCCCTGTCAAAATCAAGTTCCTACGCGCCTGCCCAAAGCAATTGCTGTGCAAATCGAGTGGTATTTATTACACGTTGTCAAACACTGATCTCATCTGATCTGGTTTCCTGGCTAACTCCATCCTCCTCCCACCACTGGTTGTTCTGACATGTATAAGTATCGGCCATCTTGGTTGTCGTGCTCAGTGACTGGCTGGCTGAGAACTATGAAGTGCGTTGTGTTTCTCTCACTGCTCTGCGTCTGGACGGCGCGAATTCGAACCCAGGCGATGGACAAGTGTTTACCAGGGAATATGACGTCAGTGAGGTTCACAGTCAAGAGTCACATCAACCAAACTGGTCACTGGATTCATCAGGTAAATTCAGTATTATTTTGAAAGAGAATGTGTGTTAATTCAAGTGTGATATTTAATTTAGAATGAATGTCATCAGTAATCGAAATACAACCAGCAACCCTACATATCAGATTGTTGCTCTGCCAATTTCGGAAATTCTATTGTTGAATAGAAATTATTTGCAATATTCGATTTCGGTATTAAGAAAAATACTTGTTTCTTGTGTGATCAAATAAAGTTGAAGTATCGTTTTTTATGATGTTTCAAGAATTCTATGCTATAGTACAGGGGTCGGCAACCTTTTTTGATCAAGGAGCCAATTTCCCAAAAATCATAAAATAAATAATAATGGGAGCCGCAGTAGATGCAATCAAATATAATACACCGAAAATAATAAATTGAATTACTAGTTTATTTTTATATTTTAACGAAGCCCCCACAGTTGTTGCCCCGGAGGGCGTATTTTATAGAATTTCAACAATTTAAAAGTGATTCTGGTACTTTTAAATGAACTAACTGAATCAAATAACCTTCCAAATGTTGAGGCCGCAGGGCGTTTATTTTTTCAAATTTTCAAATTTTTCGATTCCAGATCTTTTTAAATTATATAGAGCCATTCAAGAATCACCAAGAGCCGCATGCGGCTCCGGAGCCGCAAGTTGCCGACCCCTGCTATAGTATAATATTTAATGGTACATTTATTACCTACAGGTAGACATGCAGCAAGAGAAGAAGAGTACTGAACGACCTTGGACTGTTGAAGTGGAGCAGAACCAAGTCGACTGCGATGGAGTCGACTACTGGCAATCTAGAACCAGACTTATAGGTAGGAAAACATACCTAACAGCTGGTGTATTGCATACCAAATCACCGAGGTTAAGTAACATTGAGAGCGCTCACTAGTTGGGTTAGTGACCATTCAATTATATCCTGCTAGATTCTACCGTTGGGCCATAAAGTCATTTGTGTTTGGGGGTTAATGTGACGACCTCCCTCCACCAGTAAGCAGTTTCTCGAAGGCGCGGGTTGTGATGTTTACCGACGCGTCGACAGCGAGGTCATTTGCGCACATTAAGATTCTGTTAACCTTGTTGAATAATAGGGAGGACATGAGAAGGGGTCGACCAAAGGGGGCCCGGCCCGGTAGAGTCCAGCACTTGTGGGAAGGTCAGGTCCCCCGGAATGGGGATGGACCGGTTGGAGGGAGGCTTCAGGCCGGTTGGACCCGATTTCAGGGGGATCATCATCTCGAGGGGGAGCCCGGCCCGAGGGACCCGCGAATTTGTGGAGAGCCAAGTCGACCCTGAACTGCTCTAAGTTGGGCCGTAATGTGGGTCGGTCCCTGAGGACCCACCACCGCGTCAAGTAGGGGGAGGGGGGGGGGGGGGGGGTGGAGTCCCGTTCTGTGAAGTTTGCACCGTCCTTAGGATGGGACGTAAGTAGTTGGCCCCCTTGTTTCGTCAGGAGTAGGCTACATGCTGGTACTGGGTTTCCACTCCCTCCTCTATATTACATTCTCACTAGTGAAGTCTAACTTTGTTGCGAATATAGGTTTCAAGTTTCAAGTTTATTTTCCATAACATGGTGTACATACATATATGTTTACTCAAGTCTTGACCCATAAGTACAATGAAAAATTGACTTTTTTAGGATATTTGGAAGTTACATTGATACAATGTAGGTAAATATTTTTAATACTAATAGTAGACAATTTAAATGAAATTGATAATTGTAATTAATAATGAGTTATAGGCTATAACACAATCATAGTTAAGTAAACAATGTTAGTTTAGCAGTTAGTAGTGTTTATAATGATAAGTATTGATAAATATATCTATCACTTAAAATAATTAATGCATAAATTGGGAATTAGATTTAGTTACAATTCAGATTACTACCAGCCGTCAGTTAGAAATTCTTCGATTGAGTAATACGCTTTATTTACAAGGTGCAGTTTTAGTTTATGCTTGAAGAGCTGATATTTTTCTATGTTCTTCATCTCCACAGGTAGTGCGTTATAAAGGATTATGTTACTGTATTGGGAGTTTCTTTGAGTACACTTTGTGCGATATTGTTCAATATGTATGTTTTGAGACTGTCTAGTGGCATGATCGTGAACAGCACTGTTTTGTGTCATTTCTTTTCTTGACTTAAGAGCTATAAGAGAGTCCAATATGTAGAGGCATGGGAATGTAAGTATTTTATGTTTGATAAAATGTTTCTTGCAATCAGGTTTTTTGAAGGAGTTACTATTTTTATATTTAAGACCAAACAATAACCTTATTGCTTTTCTTTGCATGGTGAAAATTTTGTTTGCATCAGTTGAGTTTCCCCAGAATCTTATACCATATCTTATGTGGGATTCAAAATTTGAATAGTATACTAGTTTTGCAGTTGTTGTATTTGTAAGCGATGTTATGGTTTTGAGTGAGAAATAAGAAGAGTGGAGTTTTTTTAATAATTTGTTACAGTGACTTTTCCAATTTAGGTTCCCATCAATGGTGATGCCTAGGAATTTTGTTTCTTTTACTTCAACTATTTCAGTATTCTGGTTTTTAATGCTCAATTTGAATTGAGTATCATTGTTTTTATTATTTAATGTATCATTTTTAACTTGAAAGTGTATATAATTAGTTTTTGTTGAGTTAAGAAGTAGATAATTGTCATTGAACCATGTTGTTGCTTGTGAAAGGACGTGTTCGGTGTTTTGCTTAAGTTTTTCCCTAGTTTTTCCTTTTATAGTAATATTTGTGTCGTCTGCGTAAAGCTCGGAAAGTTACACTGTGTCTGGTAAATCGTTTATGTATATTATAAATAGTAGGGGCCCTAGGATACTTCCTTGCGGTACTCCTCTGATTATTTTTAGAGGATCAGAGAGTAGTTTTTTTTCAATGTTATTTTCATTGGTTGAGGTTATTTCTACATATTGAACTCTATTTTTTAGATATGATTCAAGGAGTTGGAGTGCTACTCCCCGAACGCCATAAAATTCAAGTTTCGCTAGAAGTATAAAATGACTGATGCTGTCGAAAGCCTTGGAAAGGTCGCAAAATAGTCCCAGGGTCTGCTCTTTATCCTCTAGGCCCTGGATAGTGTTAGCAACAAAGCGCTCTATTGTTGTAGCAGTTGATTTATTTCTCCTAAAACCACTCTGATTTTCTGTAAGCAAATTTTCAAATTCTAGGAAGGATGTTAGTCTTGTGTGTATTATTTTTTCGAAAATTTTTGATATTGCTGGAAGTATAGATATTGGTCTGTAGTTGTTTGTATTTTTCTTGTCTCCCTTTTTGTATATTGGTATTACTTTTGATTCTTTTAATTTGTCTGGAAATATTCCTTGATCTATACATGTGTTGAAGATATCTGTTAATGGTTTAGATATTTTATGTATTACTTTTTTTAATATGTTTGTTGGTATTAGATCAGTTCCATATGATTTTTTGTTTTTGAGCCTTGCTGTTATTTTCGTTATTTCCAGCTCTGACGTGTCGTGAATAAAAAATGATTTTGTAGGTCGCTTTACTTTAGATAAGTGGTTTTGGAAGCTATTTTTTGTAGTATTAATTGACTCAGTTAAATTTTTAGTACACATTATAAAGTCCTTATTGAAAACATTAGCTATAATTGTAGGGTCTGTAATGGTTTCATTGTTGTGGTTCAGTGTAATATTTTTCATCTCTTTGACCTTTTGTGTGTCTCACTACATCCCAAATAGCTTTTGTCCTGTCAGTTCCTTTTTTTTCAAGTATTTTTTTATCCCAGAAAAAACACTCCGTGTAAAAATACCAGCCAAGTCTCTTTAACTATAAAAAAAATAGAAGAAATCTAAAAATTCAGCACTGAAAAGGAGTGATATCAAAAAAGGAGCCAAGTCAACGAATTTTCCAAATTTTAATCGTACCATTGAAATAAAAATATCAACCCCCGAGAAATACTTAAAAAAAGGACTTGGCGCATCGTTTTTTTAAAGACACTTTTCTATCCTAAAAGTATAGGAAGAACTCTACAAGTATATTTTCCTGAGTATATCACATTCATTATCGACGAATCATACTACGTTTTAATATAACTAGTACTCTTAACTACTGGCAGTTTTGGTATTTTGTCAATATTCAGAGGTAATAAACGGATAAACGAATAACGAATAAACGGAAGCGGCCTAGTCTATTCGTTATTGCCACTATTTCTAGGGTCATATTAATCAATCATACTTCTCAATGTCGTGACTGAGGGAAATAGCGAAAGCGCTCATTACAAGAAGGCCGTCAATGAGATTTGTATAAGTGACTAGTGCACTGAGCCATGCTGCTCAAATAATTACTGACTAGATTTTTATCTAAAGTAATACGTTATGTAATTTATGAATTTTTTTGGTATAAAATGTTAATTAATAGCAATCAATTACACGGCGAGAAGGTTCAAAGTATAATGCTGTAGTAGGTATGTTGATGTACCCACAAAACTATAGGTACCTACCAATCACAAACACAACTGTTCTGTATTTATTGCTTGTAAGACAATGCTATGTTTCTTTGCGTACTTATATTTAAATTTAAAATATTTTACAGAATGTTCAATATTTAATTTGAAAGTTTTGTCCCAATTTTTCTAGGCATTTCTGAACTACGTAGTATGTGAGTGGCATAAGCTTAAGAATAGAAAAATGTCTTTAAAAAAACGATGCGCCAAGTCCTTTTTTTAAGTATTTCTCGGGGGTTGATATTTTTATTTCAATGGTACGATTAAAATTTGGAAAATTCGTTGACTTGGCTCCTTTTTTGATATCACTCCTTTTCAGTGCTGAATTTTTAGATTTCTTCTATTTTTTTTTATAGTTAAAGAGACTTGGCTGGTATTTTTACACGGAGTGTTTTTTCTGGGATATCACTTCTTTTGTTAGTTTATTCATACAGCTTGTAGCACATGTCCGAGCAGGGACTAATTTCTTTAAAAAAATACGCCTCAACCGATTTGGTTACTATGAAAAGTTGCGTTTGGTATAAGATGAAAATGATTATCCAAGAAGAATAGCTTAAGTTTCGTTATAATCGATCCAGCCGTTTTCGATACATGACGTCACTTCCGGTTTTGAAATAGCGGCCGAATTCCGGTATAGGTAATAAGAAAACAATCTAGTTTTATCTAGTTGATACCTTCATGAACGACCATCTGAATTCCTAATCCCTATATTTCCGTAAAATCGGTCATGCCGTTTGTAATATATGACGTCACTTCCGGTTTCATTTAGTGGTTCCTGCCGCCATTTCCGGTACCATTAATTTATTTATTCATTTTTCACAATTGATTTTTCAAATAAATAGCAGAATGAATACGCAGGAGCTAGTTCAGTTGCAATCGGTACAGGCGTTTTAGATATATGACGTCACTTCCGGTTTCAGGAATGGCGGCCGAGAACACTGCTACCTTGAATATATAAATTGTATTGTCTATGTTACAATGTAAGTTAATTATGTACGTATTTTAAGTATAATTTGTTGAAATAAGTTAAATATTGCGTATTTATGACGTCACTTCCGGTTTAGAAAATAAGAAAATAATATTTTTTTTATTGATACTTCATATAGATGACCATCTAAATCGAATGACGCTAATTTCGTTCTAATCGGTCCAGACGTTTTTGAGTTATGACGTCACTTCCGGTTTCAAAATGGCGGCTTCCGGTTGGTTTTATAAAAAGGCACCTCAGACGCCAAAAGTGCACATGTGGTAAAAATTTCAGGTCGATCGGTTTAGCCGTTTAGGCTGTGGCGGTGATAGCGACGTTTCGTGATATCAGAATCATCATCATCTTCAGAATCAGAAAGTGGTGTAATTTCACTGTTTTCTCGGTCCTCTAGCGCGCAAATGGCATAACCTATTGTTCCCAAATTTGGTATATGTAGTGGGGTGGGCCATAGCTCGAAATTAAGATATTTCGCAACAATGTGAGATTTACCAATTTTGAGATCCAGTAGGCCGAAAATGCCATGTTGTTGCTTACAGTAAAAGTGTTTGGTCTGCTCCTCAGTTTATTAGGCATTTACGGTATGTTGAGTGACTGTGAGTGTATAGTACGACTTGGCTGGGTGGAGCGACCGCTCCACTAGATTTATGCATTGTCTCTTTGCTGCTTTGACTACTTTTTTGATTTTTTTTTTGTTTCTTTATATTTCTTTTTTAGGAAATCTGTTCGGAAATAAGAGAGAAGATTATAGAGACACTTTTGATTTTTGCTGCAATTTTGATTCCTGGTGTGATCCAAGTTTGCCTAATGAAGTTATTGTTAATTTTAATTTTCGTAATTGGAAAACACCTGTCATATGACTTTGATAAGATCTCAATGAAGTTATCATATTTTTCATTTGGGTCCTTTTTACTGTAGACTTCATTCCAAGATGTTTGGTCTAGGTCTTCCAGTAATGCTTTTATGTTTTCCACGCTCTGTTTTCTTATTTCAATAGTTTTTTTAGGAGTTTGTGTTTTTCTTTGCATTTTCAAGTACATAATCTGAGCACGGTGATCCAAAAGGCAATTTTCAATTACTTCCGTTGAGAAGTGATTTTCTGTCATATTTGTCGCTATGTTGTCTATTGTCTTTGATGTATTAGTGATGTGATGTATTTATTGTTAACTGTAGGTTGTGTGATGTCATTAAGTTTACTAATTTATCGCTGTTCTCTGATTTACAGGCTGTATTAATATTAAAGTCGCCCGCTACAATTATGTCTTTATTTTCACTAGTTATTTCGTGGAGCGCTTGGTCAAGAGTGTTAATAAATGTGTTTATGTCACCCAGTGGAGATCTATATACTGAAATAATGACAAGATTTTTAATTTTCTCAGTTACTGAATTTTTCTTATTTTTGTTCTTAGTTGTTTCATTTTTAGTGTATTTTCTGTCAATTTCGATGGAGGCAATTTTAACATGTTTTTCAACACTAAGATTACTTATATCTGTTCTTGCTTTTATTTGTTTCGACATCTTTGAGGTTACAAAAATAGCAGATCCACCATGTTTGTGGATTGTCCTGCTAAAAAGGTTTCCTAATTTATAATTGCATATATTTATTGAGTTAAGCTCCTCCCTCTTGAGCCAATGCTCTGTTAAGCAGATAATGTCTATTGGTTTGCCTTTATCTTTAAATGAGTCTAAAAAAATTTCTATTCCTAATTTTGAGGTTTGTAGTGCCTGAATATTTTGGTGCATTAGAATAAATTGTTGTTTCTTTATATCCTCCTCCTGTCAGTATGATTTAAGCACTTTAGGTCTAGACTCGCGTTGGGGGCGGGTTATTGGAGCTACGGATTTTTTGATCGCTCCCGTTCCTCTCGTTGCTCCCGGAGTTGGCTGTGACCCAGTTGGTGATGGCGTCTTCTTCTTTCCCCCAGGCAGTGGTGTTGGTAGCTTCTTTGTCACGGGCATTAGAGAGAGAGGTGAGCTGCTGCCACTGGAGATCGGTGACTTCCTGCTGTCACTAGAGATCGGTGACTTCATGCTGCTACTGGAGATCGGAGACTTCGTGCTGCCACTGGAGATCAGTGACTTCATGCTGTCCCGGGAGATCTGTGGCGTCACGGTGGCCGCTGGACTCCGTGGCGTCTTGGTGGCCGCTGGGCTCTGTGGCGTCTCGGTGGCCGCTGGGCTCCGTGGCGTCTCGGTGGCCGCTGGGCTCCGTGGCGTCTCGGTGGCCGCTGGGCCCCGTGGCATCTCGGTGGCCGCTGGGCTCCGTGGCATCTCGGTGGCCGCTGGGCTTCGTGGCTTCTCATTGGCCGCTGGGCTCCGTGGCATCTCGGTGGCTGCTGGGCTCCGTGGCGTCTCGGTGGCCGCTAGGTTTTGTAGATGTTGTGTCATCACATCAAGGATTTCATAACACAACTTTTTTTTGCCTCTTTTGCTTAGGTGGAGTCCGTGCCGTGTGAAGTGCTCTCTTCGTAGTGATCCTACGTTTACTACTGACACTTCGGTTTGATTTTGACTTTTATTAAATTCTTCAATAATTAGCTGCAGGATTTTTCTATTTATGTTTGAAATTTGTCCTTTGAAACGTTGGCCTTCTTGATCCTGGCGGTTCGGAATGTTTACTATAACTATTTTTGCTTTGATTGTTGATTGGAATATCTGATTTAGGGCGACTCTAATATTATCAGGCGTTTTGGGTATGTTGTTAGTTCCTGCCATGATTATGAGGGCATCCTCCTCCTTCAGGTTAGTGTATATTGATGTTATAACTTCCTCTATGCCCGCGCATGATTTGAAATTGTTTTCTACAGTTGTGTTTAGGTTCCTGTCATTGCATAGCTGTTGTAGAATTGTTAAAAATTTCAATGTTATTTTACATATACTGTATATGGCAGCCAGGTTCTCCAATACAATATATGTAAAATTGACACTACATTGTATTGTTAAAATTACAAATGCATGTAGTGTTATTTTACTTTGACAGTTCATGAATTTTTAGTCAACCAGGTACATGTATTAAAACAACACTGACCCCTATATTTGTCAAAACATCATTGGAATTATATCACTACATTGTATTGTTAAAATTACAAATGCATGTAGTGTTATGTTACAACCAAAAAAATAATTTTTATTAATAACTCAACCAGTTTTAATCAGATTTCATTTCTGTAAACGGAATTGCATGGACAATTTTAAGTATGATTAGTACACTAATACAAATTATTTCACCCCAACCGGCCTCGAACCTGCGATCTTGTGTGTAGAACCTCATAGCACTAACCCCGGGACCACGGCGCCAAGTGAGGAACAGAGCAGTTGAAACTGTTCTCGATCAGTTGAGTTAGAAAGTTGAGTTTGTGGGCAAAATTAATTTTCACGAGTTATGAACATTATGATTATAGCGTTTATGAATTCCATTAGTCTGTAAGTTATGTCTCTATATTACTAACCGTCATTATAGATGAGCAATAAAATACCATACATCGAACTGTTAAAACTACAGCGGATGTATACCTGTGAAGTTATCTCCTGTCACTGTCTAATTGCCGGCTCAGTGGAGATGTCAGTTGACATCCGTGGTCATTAGTAAGAGGGCTAACGCGTTCAGGTAGAAAAGCGCACATTGTATGATATTTAAGTTGCAACTGGACTATTATCTTTTACTCTTCTCAGCCTGTGTTTATTTAACACAACAATTTAGTTTAAAATGTACAACTTTCATGATAATTTAAATGATACTTTGTAGCACGAAACTAAAATTAGCAATATTGTCAGTGTAATTCGAAAAAACATATACATAATTGTATATTAAACGCTACAATGTCTATGCAAAATTACAATATTTTACTACAGTGCTCCTATTCCTCTTCCGTGACTATCAGCCAATATTTGCAGTTTTTTCGTAGGTTTCTTCTCCGTCGACTTTGTCTCGAAAACAGTGGTCATACTTCTTGGATTTACATTGCCTGTCAGCTGACGTTCTGTTTGTTCTGTTTCTGGCAGTGTTGTCAAAGTTACTTTTTAAATGTAGCAGTGTTACAGTTACAGTTACTTGCTCAAAATTCTAACAGTGTTACAGCTAGTTACAGGGGTTTCAAAAGTAACACCGATACAGTTACTTTTCGAACGAAAAGTATCAGTGTTAAGTTACAGTTACTTTCATATTGACAGCAGTTACTTTCACAGTTACTTTCAATTTGGAAGCATTTTTCCTTGAATTTTTTTTACATTTAAAGGGATTGAATTACGTTGTGATTGATATCTGAAGATAGTGAACAGGGCTGGCAGGACAAGAAAAAAGTCCAGTCTAGCGGTTTTTTAGAAAGTTTTTGACATTGTATGCCTTCTAGAGGGTTGATTTTTACCATTTTCTAATGAATCGGACATTTTACATTATTCAGTGATGGATTTAATGTAACATGTTACATTTCAGTAAAGTTACTCAAAATTGTAACAGGATAAAAGTTACAGTTACAATTTTCAATAAAGAAAGTAACTGAATACAATTACAATTACTTTATTTTTAAAGTAACATGTTACAGTTACTTTTACTTGAAAAAAGTAGCATGTTACCAGTAACATGTTACTTTGTATCATGTTACTTCACAACACTGGTTTCTGGGGATTTTTGCTCAGAATTGTTGGTATAACTGGAGAAACTAGATGCTGAAATCTTTGCTGTTGAGTGCTGCCTCCTGTCGGGCATTTTCGGAATTTCTTCGAAAACTGAGTTGCTGAGTGCTGCCATCTTTTGAGTTTTCCTTGAAGTAGCATTTACCACGTGTGGATATTTCACAAAGTCTTCATTTTCTACTTCTGTGAAAGATGTATGGGCACATAGTTGTTTAATAATAGATTTAAGCTGATTTACCTCTTCAACCAAGGCATTTATGATCTCCATTTGATGTTGATGTTTGGTACAGTTGACCGGATCTTGCAGGCCTTGGTTTAGGGGGGTCTTCTGGGGTGAGATACACTTTGCAGCCATTTAACAGAATATAGATTACTGAAGATCAACATAAAGTTTATACATAAAACACTTGTTACACACTTGATATAATAAACACTTGATGCAGTTTAGTAGAGTGCAGTTTCTGGCTAATATCAATAAAAAAACTAGAGATGGCCAAACAGGAACAACTTGCCGGCAGCCATCTTGGTGAAAACTGGATTAATGGATTAATGTAATGTAAAACCAACCAGTCTTCAGGGTTCAATATTTCATAAATCCCCGAAATTATGTATCATAATCAATCTGACTTGCCGTTATGAAAGAAGGGACTTCCTTGAGACGACAGAAGGATTGAAAATCCATTCAAAAAGACAATATACATATACAAGAGATATATATAAACTGGATAACTTGACTTAAATCTACTTTCTAAGTTTTCTTACTCGAATCTCCATAACTTGACAACTTCTTCTTCCAGCCCCTCCAGCTCGCGCCGGGCCTGGATACGAGCTGCATGCTGGAATTGGCTACTACAAACTGCACACAGACAACCAGACTTGGAACGATGCGAAGAAAACCTGCGAAGATGAACGAGCTCATCTTGCTGTCATCAATTCAGAAGCTGAACAATCGGTTCTGCTGAAGATAATGGCCAGACATCCGACTATTGGATACTTCGCTTTCATTGGCTTTCATGACCAATATGCAGAAGGGCAATTTTTGACAGTATTCGGTGAGTTTTTAATTGTAAAGAAGTCATAACTTTTGTTCCGTTCGTGGACAAAACCGCAATGATGACTTCTCTTCAATTCAACGGTTCCGAAAACATATACGATTTCTTCTAATTGTACTGTCATAGTTTATCGTTATTACCATATCCCATGATTCCATTCAGAAATGTCACAATAGAGCTTCACAAAAACAAGCACGTTTGTCACTTCGTTCCTTTTTACATATGAGCCAGGTATAATGTCAGGTGGTAGAAAGGGTTATTTTACCATGTCAAAAATCACTAAATAGGAAGTTTTAAGTCTCGTATAATGATACCCTATTTTATATTCCACGAAACAAGAGTTACATAAAATAATGTATCTTTTCATTTTCATTAAACATGAGCAGGCATCTTTCAGACAGTGTTGTGACTTACCTAGATAAAACTATCTAGATAATTTTTTTTTTCTATTATCTTATCTGGATAACGAAAATTATATGTTATTTTATTTTTATCTAGATAAAAATATTGTTATCTATTGCCAATTATCTAGATAACAAATATAAAATTCAAAATGCATTGTGTGTATAAACATGCACGAACCTCAAATGTCAAATATGATATGAAAATGGAAAATCATCTCCGTTTAGTCGCATTAGTTCGCTTGTTTTGAAGTCCCATTTTTTAAAAAAAAAATTGAGTTCCGAATTTAGGATTCGAAAATAATTACGGAACAGTAGTATTTGGTGAAAAAAAAATCTATTATCTATTACAATTATCTAGATAAATATTTTTTTATCTTTATCTATTATCTAGATGATTTCTTGGAAATGTATCTATTATCTTATCTAGATCAATTTTTGGCATGTTATCTTTATCTTTATCTAGATAAAAATAAAATTATCTAATCACAACACTGCTTTTAGAATGTCAGAGGCATTATTCACAATGGACGGAAAGAAATTGTTCACTGGCACAGGATTTGAAGTAATGGTTGAGCGAACAGACAACTAAAAAAGTTTAATTGTGTCTCTTGTAAATTAGGTACTGGGGCATTCTGATCATTTTATGACCTTGAACTACATTTATTTGATACTGACATTAAGGTCAGATGTCTTAGTAAATAACTTCTATGAAATAGAAATACTGACATGAACACATTTTTTTGGAAAATTAAGCCGAAGTATACTGTATTCGAGAGAAACGGATTGCAATAAAGTCTTTGGTAACACGTCATCTACCTCAAGTAGGTGAGCTCTGATTTCATACCAAATTATAAATTATTGTCAAGAACCTGACCACCAGCCAATCCGTTTCGTTCAAGTCAAATACTGTTCTTACTTTGGCCAAGTGTACATAACCTGCTAATCTATATGGTATAGATATTATATGGTATGGTGTATATCGTTTTGCAGACGAGCCTCTGAGCTCCGCAGGCTTGACGCGCTGGTGTCCGCATGAACCGAACGGGGGTGCGAATGAAAACTGCGGCACGATTTATCGCACATGCGGTCTCAACGACATACCATGTTCTTGGTCTCTGACTTTCTTCTGCGAGCAAGAGCTTTGACATTCTTAGCACTTGTTTGACAAATATTTCAAACCAAGCACAAAATGTTCGTAAAATGTCAATAACTGTTGATGTGGGATACAATTAATAAGATGCTCTGTTTTTCATTGGCAATATATTATTCTTCAACAGGCTTTTTGGTAACGATATTCTGCATGTCCACTTAATTTTCCTTCAACATTCCTTGTTCACGTCAACTCCTCAATTCTTTAACATTGTGAATTTAGCTCTTACTTTTGTAACATTTTATAAAATATGTATTTGACGAAAGAGTACCAGACGTGTGTCTGGAACTACTACATTTACAAAATATCTAATATCACCATCCAATACAACAGACATGGAAAACTAGCGATTCATCCACAAATATAAGCGAAAATACTGAGAATAAAGGTGGATTTCCATGCTCCGTCACTTCCGTCACCGTATGACGAAAACGACAGAATGCGATCACATGACCCGTCTCGACCAATCAGAGCCATCCCAGAAAACCGATGTTTTGCATCATGGCGGGAAAAAACAGATTCAACTCTTTACCGCCAGGTGTGTTGTATTATGTTTGTGGATTTTCTAAGACGAAATAATATTACAGCATTTAATACCACTTTATATATCACAGGAAATCGGTATAATAATTGACAAAACGGCGAAATATACTATTATTCTTGAGGGACCATTAATCTATAGTCCAAATATTAGTGCCTAGTCAAGGTCAGCTTATTCAAGTTAGGTAAGAATCCTAACAGTAGCATTTGATATTTTTTTTTAAAACGAGATTCGGGAACCTCGCGATTTAATCATCGCGATTTAATATCTAATTTAACAAAATCCCGATTCGCACAACCAAGATCAGTTCTGCACTCTAGTGGTAGAGATGTGGTACTAGAGGAAAGGGTTCAACATTCAATTATCCATAAGGAACCTGTAGAGTTTGGATACCTCTACATCATACACTATTAAACATAGAACCATAAAAATTGTAAGTAGTATAGAAAAGATTATGCTTATTCGATCTGTCACCTCAGAAATGCATTTATTGTGTCTAAATAATTATAAAATAACTTTCCGTATGAAGCTAATACGGCTTATACTGTAGCCTGATTGGTCTGTTGAACCATTTCCTGTACTCTGATTGGCTGCTGCATTTCATGTTTGCATGATTATTACGCTGCAATTTAACCTCGGAGAAAAATTCTGAGGTGACAGATCGATAAAGCATAATCTTTTCTATACTTGTTACTTTTTTCAGGGTTCTATGTTTAATAGTGTATGAAGTAGAGGTATCCAAACTCTACAGGTTCCTTATGGAGAATTGAATGTTGAACCCTTTCCTCTAGTACCACATCTCCACCACTAGAGTGCAGAGCTGATCTTGATTGTGCGAATAGTTCCAAGTAAACCCGAATATTAAAGGCCTGCATGGTATCAAAAACTGCCGGTAGATGGCAGATGCACGTCTCTTGCAATGTCAAAACCGCCGCAAATGTTGAAGTCATGGAAAAGCTCTGTGAATGCAACGACCACAGATGTCTGTACACTATCGCTTCTTTCCTCCTTCTCCTGTGTGCTGCCTGTCGTATATATCAAAACAATCATAATCAGTAAAATGTCAATGTCAAAATTAACCTATCAAAAAAAAAAAATTGTATCACTGCTGCCTTGATGAATTCATTATACATATTACCTACTCTAATCTAAGTACCATGACTTAGGTACTTAAAATCAAAAAAATACATGCAACAATACATGCATCTATTTTGGAAAAAAAATATTTTCTGGGAAATATCCAGAAAATCTAAAAAAGACATGCTTTGTGCTCCTGGCGCTCCTGTATAGCCTGATAGGATCCTAGGACAGGAGGGTTGTTGTGGCTCTCCTGACTCCTTAGACAGTAAGTAGTAAGCACATTACGCATTACGACAACTCAGGCAGCGACTTAACAGTAGAACTCAACACATTTCTAATGATATCAACTCTAATAATTATTATTTATTAACTTTATGTAGATACGAGTTGTTTATCACAAATAAACAGAATTCAACTTCGGTACAATTCAACAAATAATAAACATAATTGACCACATATCTACACAAGTCAACACAAATAAATAAATAGTTCAACATATTTCTACACAGTCATTCAACACTGAATAAACAGAATTAAATTACAACACAATTCAACAAATAATAAACAGAATTAAACACATTTCTACAAAATTCAACGCAAATAAACAAATTTTACACCTATAGAATCTTCGACTATTTCTTGATCTTCGGTGGTCTGGACTTAAGGAGGAACTTAGAGAATTTCTTCAAGTTGAGAGAAATTTTGTATTCGTTAGTCAAGGTTATTCTCCACAAAATAATTTAAAATAAAAACCTGAGAACACCCTGGACGGGCCATTTGATAAGTCTAATCTCTTTTTCAGGTTTTCTTTCTTTTCTTCAATAAAATATACCTAATGCAGTGATTTCTCATACACAAGTAACTAAGAAGGAACTATTTGAGCGATGGTGTCTACAAATAAGAATAATTAAATAACACTAAATATTACAATTAAAGTTGTAACGCTGTGTAGCAATTAAACATAAACAAAAATCAATAATTTTTCATCTGTGTATCAAGACATAGAATGTCCTGAAAATGACAATAACTTTTGAAGAAAACAAAAGATTATACTGAAAATTTGATAAATACCTGAAATGTTGGTCCCAATCACACTACTCTGTTCCAAGATTCCAGACTCACAGAGACCGCTCAGCTGACAATATTTCAGATCAATCCGTTGCTGGCAAAGAAAAACATTGCAGGCAAAAAGTACACAGAGAATGTGCAATAAGATTACCGTTGACGCTTGCTTTACAACGCATATGTCTGCGTTTCTGCGCTTCCTTTAACTACCTTCCCCCCCCCGCATTCCCCTGAATAGAAAACAGAGCTACAGGTCATTAATGATTCGCTCAAAAAATATGACAGCGCAGTCGCAATATAGGTTGAAGTTATACTTGTGGAATGCTTGTACAGTAAGTGCCACAAGCGTTTCGTATTGTTGGACGTTGAAGTATAAGCATCTTCTTACCTCTATGGTACAAGTTACCACGTCGTGCGGTAGGTAAACAGGCGCATCAGATCTACCACGACGATCAAATATCTCGGGTTTTCTTCATTCAACAATTTAGAACGAGTCCAAGAGTAAAATGACGAGTGTCTCTAAACTGTAGTTTCATCAACAGCGCTTTTAGGTTGGACACTCTTCACTACTTTCTGCGCCATTAACTTCTTCGCCATCTTGGCCCTCTTCTTCTTCTGCTTCTCCTTCAATCTGTCATCGCACCAGGGAATGCGATCAGCCGCCGCCAACTCCCACATGGTCCGCGTCTCCGGGTCCAGAAGAATGAAGAACAACGCCAACATGAAGACATGAGTCGTGGCCGTGATCATGAACAAGTACTCGAAGATGAACTTGTTGTTGATTATGTTCTCCTCGGATAGCAGATGGAACGTCCATGTCAGACCGAAAAGGAAGAAGATGAAAAGGCTGGTTCCTAACTTACGGAGTTGCTGTTTACGGGAACTCGCATCATGTCTTTCCATACCCTCAACCACACCCCAACCAAAGCAGTTGTAAATCCTAGCCGTGATCAAAACAAATATGACTACGTTCGCTATAAGAACGATAGCAGCTGGTAGTTGAACTGTGAGCTCAAAGGCCAGACTTTCTGGGTAACAAAACCCTCGGTTCCTCAAATCAGTCCGGTAGAAATTAGTGTTCCAAGCTGTCAGTGTTATAATCGGAATCAGCGGCAAACCCCAGGCGAAAACTCCTACCTTAAGAATGAGATGTTCCGTGTCTTTCGATCCAAGTACAGTGAGAAGACGTTTCAGCTGCAACCCTGACATGACAAACAACCAAGCAAACATGGCGAGGTAAGAGTAATGTCGCATGACGCCAACAGCAAGACATGAACGACTTTTCAAATCATAATGTACGAAGCCGTGACTTTTGAATGAGAAGAGGTGGATTCATTTTATCTTACATATTTTGGTTTTTAATTAAGAATTATTGTATTGAGTATTAAGTTTATGGTGTCATTGGAAAGAGGGGAAGGAGGAGACAGCAAATCTGTTTAAAAAAACGCAAGTATTTAACTGTATAATCAAGAAAATTTGACATTTGTTTGTGTCATTGGAAAGCCATTGCTTATTGCGTAAAACAGTTGAATGTTAGCATGGAAATTTTGTGGCTCCATTTCAATCGATGTCATGAACCTATGAACAAACTATCTGAAGTGAATTGATTTGAAACGGGAAGAAATGTTGAGCATTCATGAGATGAGAGTTGATGATCTGAGAGTAGAGCTAGCGAAAAGAGGTATCACTGACACTAAGGGAAGAAAAGCTTTGCTGGTTGCAAAATTGGCAGGAGAATTAGAAAAGTCTACAGATGTATCAGATGAGTTGTTACAAGTACCGAAAAGCAACAGCAAAAGAAAATCAAACAATCTGAAGAGTAAGTTGATTGATGTTGGTTTGAAGCCCACGAGTAGCGGATGCCGAACGAAAACCATGACTGTGGAAACAGGAACTTGTGGGAATCCAATGTGTAAGATTAGTATTCTAGATGAGGATGAGACTGTCACTTGCGCGCTATATTGCGGACTTCAATGGCATTTAGCGTGCGCAGACATCTCACGTAAGATCTTCAAAGAAATACAGCATAATAATGGACTAAGGTGGTGGTGTAAGACTTGCGACTCCATACATAAGCAGGGGACTGCCCTTGGGGCTGGACTTGTCGCCAAAGAGTTCAAGATGCAGAGAGAATGTGTAGCTGAGGTGTCTAAACAAGTGATTGAGCTCAGATCTGTATTGCAACAAATTAGTCGTGACCAAGTAGTTCTTGTGGGGACAGTCAATGAAGTTAGAAAGGAAATACTTGACTTCCATGTTGGGTGCTTGAATGGCAGTGAAATGACCACAAAGAGAAGTAGCATAACGGATAAAAAGATGATGCAAGACGCAGATAAGAAAGAAATGGATTCTAAAGCTGATGACTTAATCGAAAACTTCAATGACCAACTGAATCCGCAAACTCCACTTGATCAGATTAACTGCCAAGCGCCAAATCATCTTCAGCGTCATCATCCTCTGCAGCATCAACATCTTCACATCCTCTGCAGCAACAACATCTCATCCTCTGCAGCAACAACATCTCATCCTCTGCAGCAACAACATCTTCAACCAAATCAGCAAACTCCACTAGATCAGATTAACTGCCAAGAGTCAAATTATCAACTTCATCATCCCCTGCAGCATCAACATCTTCAACTGAATCAGCAACATCAGCAACATCAACCTCTGCAACACTTTCAGCCTAGTACAGTTCAAGAACCACTGATAATACCTCTCCTGCCGTCGCTGCTTCAGCATCAAGAGACCCAAGATCATAATCAACCTAGTATAGTTAACGAACAACTGTTTCCTATCCTGCCTTCACTGATTCAACATCAAGACACCCAAGATCATCATCAAACTAGTACGAATCAAGAACAACTGCCGACACCTCTCCTGCCGTCGCTGCTTCAACGTCAACAGAACAGAGTACAGAAAAGCAACGGGAGTGTTGAAGGGAATAGATTTATTTTAATTGGAGATTCCATATGCAAGTATGCAAGAGATATTGAGGCTTGGAAAGATGAAAGATTGTCAATATATCCTGGGATTGGTATTGGTCAGTTAAGAATGCAGTTAGAGCAGGTGCCAGTAGAATGTTGTTCTGGAATTGATGTTGTTGTCTTACATGTGGGCACCAGTAATGTAAAATCAAGTTGGGGTGTTGATTTTATGGCTATGGAATTAGCAAGGCTCATTCGCGCAGTTAAGTGTAAATTTATTGGTGCATCAGTTATAGTTGGAGGAATATTGTACAGACGAGATATACAGGTTTCAGAAATTTGTTTAGTGAATTCTGCAATGAAAGATTGTTGTGTTAGGGAAAATGTGTCCTTTGTTAACTTGGCTGGAAATGTTGGTTGGTCAGGTTTAGGCAAGAATGGTTTGCATCTAAATTGGGCTGGTTTGTACAGATTAATATCTGGATACAGAAAGGCTAGTGATTGCTTACGGGATTGTGTTAGAGGTTCGGGAAACTGATATGGGAGACGGAGTATGCTTGTCACAGAAGGTTGACATTTCGGATGTTTGAGAAGAGTGTAATTCGTGATGGCAAGTGTGTGGTGGATATGGGAAAATGCATTAGACAGACAAGGGGGATAATATGTAAAAATGTCCGATTACTTTTAATTAATGCAAGGAGTTTGCTTCATAAACACGTTGAGTTTTCTACTCTATCAGAAATTTATAATCCAGACGTTATTGTAACTGTTGAAACGTGGTTAGATGTGAACATTCTCCTTGGTGAAATCAAATTAAATGGATATGAGATACATAGAAGGGATAGACATAGACATGGCGGAGGTATTCTGATAGCAACAAAAAATGACCTAAGGGGAACAATTAAATGGGTTGATGATGTGCATGAAATGATATGTGTTAGTATCAAAGCTGACAGTGGAAAATCTGCAGATATTATTGGTTGTTACCGAAGTGGAGTGGGAGGCCTGGACTTTTTGCTTAAACTTGATGAGCTATTGGAACACTATGGACCTAATGATAGTGTTATCATTGCAGGGGATCTAAATTTTCCGCAAATAAATTGGAATCAGTCTGTTGCGATTGGAGTCACTAAACAAAGTGTAGCATACAAAATAATGAATCATGGTTTTGAGTTAGCTGTAAAAGAAGGAACGAGAGATACAGGTAACAATCAATGTAATCTTCTTGATGTGGTATTAGTTAAACCGGAAAATAGTACAATCAAATGCACTGTAGCTGATGGAATTAGTGACCACAAGATAGTTGTTGTTGACTTTCGAATTGATGGTATAGAAGGGTGTAGAGATAAGATACGCGAGAAAAAGGAATTGTGGAATCTTAAAGCTGCTGATAAACTTGCATTTAGAGGTGAGTTATATGATCAATTCGAAGGATGGGTTAATAGCAGACAAAGCACTGTGGACGAGTGGAATGGATTTAGGGATATTATGACTAATGCAATGCTGAAACATATTCCTAAAAGGACTGTTATTAAAAATGGAGATCCATCATATTACAACAAGAAAATTAGATCATTGAAGAGAAAGATTAGATTCCAGCGTAGAAATAGTTTTGGGAAGGTGGGGAAAGAAAGATTATTAGAGGCTAGAAGAGAACTTAATTCTGAGAAAATTAAAGCAAAGAATAAGTTTATGGCCGGAATGTTTAAAGAGGGTGATGAAGCAGGGGGCTGGAGACGCTTGTATCAGCACATTAAATCCACAAAGAACGGAGGAACTAGCATACCCATTTTAATTGATAATGAGGGACATCAGTATGAACTTGATAAGGATAAAGCTCAACAATTAAATACTATTATGCTGAGGTATTTAAAAGAAATTCAAGCAAGAGTCACCTTAGTATTTTGAGTAAAGAAAGAGGTCCCTCACCACTGACTTGTAGTCCTGGGGTGGTATATGATGTGATAATGAAACTAGCAAATGGAAAGTCTCCTGGTGAAGATGGATACACTAGTGAGTTGCTTAAGCTTGGGGGATATTCCCTATCCATGTATCTCAATGTCATATTTCAGGACATCATAGAGGGGGGTAAAATACCACAGGATTGGAAAGTAGGAATAGTTATTCCAATCTATAAGGGTGGAGAGAAGGATAATGTAGCAAACTATCGACCAATCAGTTTGACCTCCATAATATCGAAGGTTTTTGAAAGGGTTATTGTTAACTACTTGCGAGGACTAGTTGAAGAGGAAGGTTGGTTTCTGAAGGAGCAACATGGCTTTCGACAGGGACTATCATGTGAAACGCAACTCACAGGACTGGCTCAAGATCTGGCAGAGGCGATAGATAGTGGGCTAGAAGTTGATGCCATATTCTTGGACATACAGAAAGCATTTGATACAGTTCCCCATGATGCACTCATTGTTAAATTGAATGCCTTGATTCAAGACAAAGCTGTTGTTAGTGTTGTGCAGGATTTTCTAACTGACAGAACTCAGAAGGTTAGAGTTGCTAATTGCTTGTCCGATAAAACAATTGTAATGTCTGGTGTTCCACAAGGTAGTGTTCTTGGCCCGTTTCTATTTATTGTATATATAAATAACATTGCTGAGCATGTATCTTCAGCTTGTATTCGATTGTTTGCTGATGATTGCATAGTCTATAAAGTCATTAATGGAGAGGGTGATGTTGAAAGTGTGCAGGATGACCTTGATTATATAATAACTTGGATGAATATAAACAAAATGTCGTTGAATGTCAAAAAATGTCAAGTTGTTCAATTTTCGAAAACTCTTAAAAATCGGCACACAGATTATCATATTGGGTCAGAGGTTTTAACCGTTGCCAATGGATATAAATATCTGGGAGTTTGGTTTGATAGAAGGCTGGACTGGAAGGTGCAGGTTGACAGAGTTTCATTGAAAGCATTAAAGAACATGAACTTTGTAATGCGAAATTTAGAAGGAGTAAACACAAATGTAAAAATTCAAGCATACAAAACATTAATTAGGCCAATTTTGGAATATGGTGGTGCCATTTGGGACCCTTATAAAATTAACGACATTTACAAGATTGAGAAAATTCAGAGAATTGCTGCAAGAAAGGTAACAAATAATATGAAAAGGTTTATTACATTCAGAAACGATCATGGAATTGTTGTAAAGGAAAGAATTAGCCCTACAGCTTTGTTGGAATCTTTGGAATGGGAAAGTTTGGAAGATAGGAGAAAATTGACAAGGTTAGGTAATATGTTCAGAATTCGACAAGGCATTGGTGGATGGAATGAATTGCGAGATTGGTTGGTGGATATTGAGAGAGAGGGACGGAGGACACATACTGGCATGTTAAAGGAATGTTTTTCAAAAACAGATATAGGGAGGTATTCCTTTCTTCACAGAACGGTCCGAGATTGGAATGGTTTGGATAAGAATGTGTTGTTGGAGCTGGTTTTGGAAGATTGCACTGTGAAGAGGTTTAAGGAATTGATAAGGGATGGATGTTGATGTTTTATAGTTTGTATTTAATTTTGTTCCCTTGTAATTTTGTTCTCTTAGTATTATTATAACGTTATTGTGAATTTGAAGTTTATGGTTTGTGATTGTTTTCCTTGCCACATAAAATGTACAATTTTTATTGCAAGATGTTTTGAATAAATAAAAATAAAATAAATAAGTAGTTGAAGAAGCCGAACACAAGGTTAAGTATTAGCGCCAGGATCATGTGGAGAAGGATCTGGTGTCCTACGTCACTACGCCATTTCTTGAAGACGATAGCTGTGATGACAATGCAGCAGATGCCGAATGAAGAGACAATCATCTCAATTATCATGATGACGTACAAGACGGTGTTGTCCTTGACCTGGTTCAGGAAGGTGGCTGCTGGCTCGTAGATGATGTATGCCCCCATTAAGTTCTTAATATATTCGTCGAAGGCGATGGAGCACTGGCAGACGGTCAGGGAGCCACGAGTTTCCTGGATGAGTACATGATCAAATTAATTATTGTTAAACTAGGAAAACGCTCAGTGTAACGCGTTCATGAGCGAGCACCGATACGGGCAACAGCTCGAACAGAACACAGTCCACTCAATCAACAATTGAATAACATGTCAACGTAGGTAGCAAGAAATTGGTACATTTCGATCAATCTCTTCGGACAGCAATTTAAAACTCATCAAATGGTAATTATAACTTGATAACTTATATTTTAACTTTATATTATAACTCATAAAATGGGAATCATGCACTGACAACATTTTCTCTATTAGACAAGTTATTGAGAAAAGGCAAGCAAGAAACACGGATACCCATCTTATATTTATTGATCTCGAAAAAGACTATGATACAGTACCCTTAAAGAACCTCTTTCGTGTCTTTGAGAACACATGTATTAGTGCCAAGTATATTAACACCATTAAGCGGATGTACCATAACCAGGAAAGTACGGTGAAAAGTGGCAAGTAGTTATCACGTCCATTTTTAACATCAAAGGGATTGAGACAAGGATGTTGTCTGTCACCCACACTCTTCAAGGTTTACATTAATGAGGTACTGCTGCAATGGAAGAGGAAATGCAGGGGTATGGGTATCGAGGTGATTATATTGGCTGCCGATGAATACGACATTGAGTATATGTTGAGAAATCTCAATGTTGCGTACGAAGAGGCGGGGTTGAAGATTAATGTTGAGAAAACAAAGTACCTGGTTGTTGGTGACGGAGATAGCCAAGACCTAGATTTAAATGGGATGATAATTGGAAGGTGTGGACAGTACAGGTATTTGGGAACGGTGATTGACAGGGAAGGCAGTTGTAAGAATGAGATAAACAGCAGGATTGTGCGGCGAGACAAGCAATTTATAGGTTGAATTCACTACTTTGGTCAGAAGGGATACGGAAAAATACAAAAATAATGTTGTATGAGACAATTGTTCAGAGTATTTTATTGTATGGGGCAGAGACTTGGGAAGTTACGCAGAGAGATAGGCAGAGGCTTGTGGCTGTAGAAATGGATCACCTGAGAAGGAGCTGCCGGGTCTCCAGGATCGAACACATCAGGAATGAAGAGATCAGGAGAAGAATGAAGGTTGAAACCAAAGTTACGGATACCTTGAACGAATGGAGACTGGTTTGGTATGGCCATGTACAAAGGATGGGAGAGGATGGCCGAAAAGGATAAATAATTGGACGCCTCCAGGTCGAAAAAGGAGAGGACGACCTAGAGAGGAGTGGAAGCGGCAGGTCAGGTCGGACATGCAGGCAAGAGGCTTGGAAGACGATGATTGTGTGGATAGGAGGAGGTAGCATCTGGAATGTGGGAAACGGCCATAGTTGCTGTAGAACCCCCATTTAATAATAATAAAAATGGGGATATAACTTGGTATTGAAAATGCGGCACTTAGTAGTAATGGTGCTCTAGCTAGGTACTGGTTTCATGTGGTACGGTCTCATTGTGTGACGTTACCTTAAGCATTTTGCAACCCGACGGGTCCCAATCGTCAGCCTCGTGATACCTGACAGCGCATTCTCGCGGGTACTTGGCGGTCGCGGTGAAGGAAGGGAACCCGATCTGGACGTAGGAGTTCTCCGGCAAGACCACTGGACGGAGGCCGCTGTCTCCCTTGTGCAGCACGGAGAGGCCCACAAACACCACCGGGTTCACTGTCGAGAATCTAGAAGCATCGTGGAAGAGAAATAACGTCACGATCAAAGAATAAGAGGCATAAGAGACATTTGAACTACGATCATGTAAACTTCACAGGCTCTCAGACCAGTCTACGGATGAACTGCTTTCCTCGTATTGGAGCTGGATTTGCAAATGAATAATATGAGAATACGTACCTAAATAGCTATAAATAACGTACTACCTATTAACATTTTTTAAACCAAAAACGCTGCGTTTAAATATAAATAATACGATAATTCAAAAGTTAATACGTATTAGGAGAAATTACTTTTTGTGAAACTTGCCCCTGTTCGGCATTAGGTGTCACACGATGTCACATTCTCCTGCCAAATATTTCCTTCGAGTCTTATTTACGCATAACCCACATGTGTGCCTTGGTCATGTTTTGCATGACAGGACCCTCTTATAATAATAATATGATAATATGCTTTATTTACCGATTATATATATTTATTTAAAATAATAGCAATGTCCTTTATAATTAACTATCTTTACAAATTTTTATTAAAATCAATAAAAAAGCTGTGACGTCAGATGACGTCAGCTGTAACGTTAGATGAGATTGCCCTATACCCACTCACTCACTGGTTAAGTCTCGACTTGCGACATATGCTGTCCTCGAGGTTGAACGCTGCTGAGAAGTGGTTGAACCCCACTGTCAATGGAGCTGTGATTGTGACAGTGAACTGAGTCTCATTGGTGACGTAGTTCTGGTCCTGCAGTCTGACAGGCAACATGTTGAGGTTGCCGCCAGGCTCTGATACAGTAAGGCTGAAGCCGATGACGGGGTTAGCGCCCTTCATGTCTGCAACGCATATGGCGAGACGCGGCGTACCGGCGCTCTGGTATTCATCGATTACCTAAAAACGCCAACAAAAATATTTTAGGTCTTGTAAAAATATGGTAAAATATATATTTTTTTAAATATTTTGATTCGATATGTTTCTACCGTAATAAAAATATTAGCTTTTTTCTCGTTCATACTCTAATTAACCCTACGCCGGGCGCGTATTTCCAAAGTATACCCAGCCCCAGCGCACCGGCGACTGATTGGTGTGTCTTGGTCACGTGGTCGATGGTTGAATGATCACCTCGGTCGCGAAACTGAAACTTATCTGTCAAAACATCTCAACCCATCACGGTCAAAGATAAATAAGTTAAGTTATCCACGGAGGAAACGAAGATGATACGTATTAAATGTGCATCTTAAAGTGTTTTTAATGCTCTGCGTATTGTCTTTCTCAATAGCCCATTAGTATAGTTGCTTCCATAGAAGACTAACAAGTTGGACACTTTTTAACCTCACAATCGTCAGTGTCAGTTCACACCACACTTTCAGTGACTGACATTTACTATTTTGCAAATTGCGGGTGAATAATCTTAACACATGTAGATGAGTGACACAATCTATTTGTGTCAGAGTTATGCATTATGTCACAATGTCAACGTTTCTTCGCACCAATAAATAGTTTGCAGCTTACGTTGAACTTTAGAAGATAGCGCCATAGATTTCTTCAATAATAGTTAGTAATAACGAAAGGATAGTAAAACGATATGAATAGGATTGCAGGTCTCAATATGGACAGACATCAATCAAAGGATTTTCTCTCATTATACATTTCGAAGAATTTTTCTTAGTGCGTGGCTGTTGAGATGGTGTTGAGATCTGGGTTGAGATGTTTTGACAGATAACTTTCAGTTTCGCAACCTATGTGATCATTTAATTAAGACCACGTGACCAAGACACACCAATCAGTCGACGGTGCGCTGGGGCTGGGTATACTTTGGAAATACGCTTCCCGCGTGGTGGGAAACGGTTTTCCCAGTAACTTCTATGCGTTGTATGGGCGACGGGTGATATATTTCCCGGGTCTTTGATGTGGCGCTATCTATGTGCATATTACACAACTGCAAAAAAAAATGTTTGGTCGGTAAAATTGATCTCTAGACCATCAAGAAAGCCGTGGCAAATAGCAAATGACACACGGTACGCCAAATTTCGTCAAAAAATCGATTTATATCTCAATATCTATATGTAAATTTGGATTGATAACCTAAAGTGTAAATGTTTGATGTAAGGTATCATGTAAGTAATATTAGATAAATATTTGATGACCATTTGACCGCTGGATTTTTTTTTATTACGAAATCATTTACAAACGGGAAGTAGTCTTCCCACGGCCCAACCTATAGTCTCTCTTATTCGAAACTGATAGGTTATGTTTTAGAAAATCATGGATATTTTCTTTTCTTTTAACCATAAATTACGTTTTTAGGTATGCAGTTCTAACAAAATCAAAATCTCAATTCAAAAATATATATTATTCAAAAAAAAATAACAAAAAAATATTTTTACAACGCATTTTCTTCTTATATGGGCGGTGGGAAGTATTTATCCCACCAAATTTTTTTAAGTGAAAATTTAAAAAAAAAATTAAAAAAAGTGTCAACATGCTTTAAATGTGATCTAATTCACTAATTCGCTGCTGTCACTGGATTCCATAAGCTTCAATAATTTGCCCGGGAAAGGGTTAAATCTGTTTTCCATCGATTGAAGGCGATGCTTTAATAATTGAAGGCGATAATATGAAGACGCGAGGTGCAGTACAAATGGCATTGCTATAGAAAATAATCTCTATAGAAAAGATAGATTAGACTATAGATTAGTTTGGTTTAACGGCGCGTCAACGACGAGGTTATATTGCGCACATTAAGTTAATATTTAACTTTGTTGAACATAATTGGAGGGCATGGGGAGGGGTCAACCTAACGGGCCCGATCCGGGGGTGTCCAGCATTGGTGGGAAGGCCAGGCCGGAATGGGGACGGACCGGGGGGGGGGGAGGATTCGGGCCGGCGGAACCCGATTTCAGGGGATCACCATCTCGAGGGTAAGGCTGGCCCGACGGGACCGTTAATTCACGGGAGGGCATGGCTAGGTCGACCCTGGCTGCTCTTTTTCTGGACCTATAGAAAAGATTTGAAAAGAAAGTAGTGGGCATCGATGGAGTAAAAATGTTTGATAAAATTCCGCTGGAAATAGGGATGTGTGATATAGTGTTTCAAATTTTAAGAGCAATTGTATTTATATTGGACGGAAAATTAAGATAGTTTTACAGTAGATAGATAGATAACAATTGTAAAGATGTTGTGACAGGAAGAGCGTGATTATTTACAGCTTCTACGTACTCTGCGTAAGCAAACTAGCCTAGGTATGTAAGCTAACAATAAATACATCCAATACAATAGAATATAATATACAACTCACCAACATTTGGAAAGTAATGCGTCTGAAGAACTCCAATGGTAAGAGATTTTGCTTAAATTCAACTGGCAACAAGGGAGCGATTAACTGTATTATGTCGAACATGTCGACAAAGGAAGCGAGATCCGTGCTGTTAAGAGGAGTGTGCCATAAAGTGTTAAAGTACGCCAAGATCTAGAATCAACAAATTAAAATCATGTACGGAGCCGACAATAAACAATGTAACTAGGAAAACGCTCTGTGTACCGCGTTGATGAGCGAGCCATCGTACTGTGCGATTTGATATGCGCGTTTGTAAGTCATCTGTTCTACAGGCCTTGGAACTGTGTAGTGAAAGCAAAATATGTTCGTAAAATGTAATTTAATATTGAAGTTGGCTACACAGATGATTCTGAAACTTGCCCAAAAACACCTCAAAATATGACCCGATGACAATGACATTTGAAGTTGATCAGTCAAACGGCTCCAGTTTAAATTTTTAACAAATCCCAGGATGACATTAATTTACTTGGCTTCTATAAAAATCTTGAGCAAGGCAACTCAATTTATTATCTCATAAAACTATAGACACGAGTATAATCTCTACCCCATAAAAAACACTCCGTGTAAAAATACCAGCAAAGTCTCTTCAACTATAAAAAAATATAATAAATCTAAAAATTCAGCACTGAAAAGTAGTGCTATCAAAAAATTAGCCAAGTCAAAATTTAATTTGAAAATCAAAAAATACTTGGCGCATCGTTTTTTAGGGCATTATAGGTATATTATATGTATATATGTATATTTGATTTATATTTTATATCTAGCCTTCTTCTAAACTATTTATATTCATGATGCGCCAAGTATTTTTTGATATTCAAATAAAGTTTTGACTTGGATCATTTTTTGATATCACTTCTTTTCAGTGCAGAATTTTTAGATTTCTTCATTTTTTTATAGTTGAAGAGACTTGGCTGGTATTTTTACACGGAGTGTTTTTTTATGGGGATATCACTAGTTTTTTTAGTTTATTTACACAACTTGTAACACATATCGGAGCAACAATGACTTATTCAGGTTTAAAAAATACGCCATTTTCGAATTAGTTACTACGAAAAATTGTGTTTGGTGCTAAGAAGATTAAAGTGATATTCCATGAAGAATTGCGAAAGCATCCTTCCAATCGCTCCAGGCGTTTCCGAGATATGGATCACTTCCGGTTTTCAAAATGGCGGCTGAAATCACTACCACCTAGAATTTACATATATTTACTATATTTATTTGTTTTACTGCGATAACGCAAGGTTTCAAATGGAGTACTATACTTCATATATGCTATTATATATATATATATATATTTCATATATATAAAATTTACTTGATGATGCGAATTTATCTCAAAAAGTTCTAGTGCGATTATCTTATTTTTTGTGTGTGTGTCCATGAATAATTTATGAAGGTTTAGACAGAGCCGTTTTGCCATATTGTACTTCATTCTTCTACAATAAATTTGTAACCAATAGTGTTGCTACAATATAATTTATTATTGTTTTTGATAATTTTTTTGTGCCGATCGGCAAATAATAATAAATAATTTTATTTAAAAAATTCCTCTAACCAGATTGTTAATTACAATTTAACGTGACCTAAAATTAATTTTTAATTTTTTGATCACAAAAAATGTGGAAATAAAATTTTACAAACTAAACTAATTTTTTTTAAACAAAAAATAATCTAGTAGCCAAAATTATGATTTTTTGTTCATTTACACGGAGCAATTTCTTGAACAACTTCTGTGTCACATTCCCATTTTTCATACAATTTTGTATTAACACGATGCAACTTTCTATCACAGAACTTAAAACATGTACTAATTTCCATTCAAGAAGTGTGACACAGAAGTGTGGTACAGAAGTTTTACAAGAAGTTGCACCGTGTAAATGGGGCTTTAGTAATCCCTGAAAATTTCATAACCATTATTGTCCATTCTTATGGTAGAATTTAGGATTTTCACCATTGTCCTCCCTTACAGTAAAAGTGTTTGGTCTGCTCCTCAGTTTCTTAGGCATTTACGGTATGTTGAGTGAGTGTGAGTGTACAGTACGACTTGGCTGGGTGGAGCGACCGCTCCACCAGATAACTTGTATAGGGAATAAGTATGATTTGATTATCAATGGGTAAGTATAGAACAAAAATTTTTGAAAATCTGAGACATAACCCGATCAGACCAGCCCTCTTACAATGTTGCCATGAACCAGTTAATGTTTATTGAGCGAGCGAAGCGAGCGTCTCCTTTTGGCTCATTTGGCACCGACCTCTGTTTTCTTTTTTTTTTTTTCTGCTAGGTGAGGCTGTACAGGTCACAGTTTTTCTTCGATCGATCTGAAATTTTGCACACATGTACGGACCATTTCTGGGCGTTGCAGGCCCTTTTTTTAATCCACTGATTGGTTCAATATTAAAAAAAAAAAATCTTTCGATTGGTGGGTTTGATCAATTTGACATTTTGACAAGTCATTACGACCAACATTTGACCCAATCATACAAAGTTTTAGCCAAATCCTCCCATTGGTTAAAATTTAAAACCATCTTTACTGTGATTTTTGAAATTTAAACTAGAACCGTTTGACCGATCAACTTAAAACTTTGGATGGTGATTGGGACCAACATTATCTGTGTTTATGACAATTTTCAGACACATCTGTGTTTAAATCCAAAAGTTATTGACATTTTACGGACATTTTGCTTGTTGCTATGGATCACGGCAACATTGACGCCTCAGTTCCAATGTTCCAAGGTAGTTAGAACAGAAACTTTCGAACGCATAATTATGACACTTATAATCAACAGATTGATCTGATATTGTGTAAAAACACTTATATCAAGTGGTCCCAGGTATATTTTTAAATCAAGATCCTGTGATTTTTAAAAATTAACAAGGAACCATTCAATCATAAAGGTTCAATCGATCAACTTAAAACTTTGTATGGTTATTGGGACCAATATTTTTGAAATTTTTGAAGATTTTCATACAAGATTTCGGTTCGAGGTGTTGCGCGTATCCGTGCTCGCTCATCAACGAGTTACTCAAAGCGTTTTCCTAGTAATATATTTTTGGTGCTGCCATCGCTAAATAAAATATGAATTATATGAACAAATAACGATAACGATACGATTACGATTTGATAAAAATAATGCAACAAGATATACCTACCGCCCCTGCCTGAAAAATAGCGTCGTTGATTTTATTCTGCTTTTCTATCGCCAACTCTCTGAGGTTCGGACTGTCAGCGTGCTAATAGCAGAGTTCAAGCCGCCATCTTGAAGTTTCAGACCAAACAGAGGTGTGTCCATGCCAGTGGCATAACCTTACAGCTGTGATGTTGTCGGTCACTTCAGTAGCCACACAATCTGGAACAATAGATTGTGTTAATACAAGTAGCTTTCCCGTGCAGCTGTGATGTTGTCGGTCACTTCAGTAGCCACACAATCTAGAACAAAAGATTGTGTCAATACAAGTAGCATTCCCGTATAGCTGTGATGTTGTCGGTCACTTCAGTAGCCACACAATCTAGAACAAAAGATTGTGTCAATACAAGTAGCATTCCCGTATAGCTGTGATGTTGTCGGTCACTTCAGTAGCCACACAATCTAGAACAAAAGATTGTGTCAATACAAGTAGCATTCCCGTATAGCTGTGATGTTGTCGGTCACTTCAGTAGCCACACAATCTAGAACAAAAGATTGTGTCAATACAAGTAGCATTCCCGTATAGCTGTGATGTTGTCGGTCACTTCAGTAGCCAAACAATCTAGAACAATAGATTGTGTCAATACAAGTAGCATTCCCGTGCAGCTGTGATGTTGTCGGTCACTTCAGTAGCCACACAATCTAGAACAAAAGATTGGGTCAATACAAGTAGCATTCCCGTATAGCTGTGATGTTGTCGGTCACTTCAGTAGCCACACAATCTAGAACAATAGATTGTGTCCATACAAGTAGTATTCCTGTGCAGCTGTGATGTTGTCGGTCACTTCAGTAGCCACACAATCTAGAACAAAAGATTGTGTCAATACAAGTAGCATTCCCGTATAGCTGTGATGTTGTCGGTCGCTTCAGTAGCCACACAATCTAGAACAAATAATTGTGTCAATACAAGTAGCATTCCCGTATAGCTGTGATGTTGTCGGTCACTTCAGTAGCCACACAATCTAGAACAAAAGATTGTGTCAATACAAGTAGCATTCCCGTATAGCTGTGATGTTGTCGGTCACTTCAGTAGCCACACAATCTAGAACAAAAGATTGTGTCAATACAAGAAGCACTCCCGTATAGCTGTGATGTTGTCGGTCGCTTCAGTAGCCACACAATCTAGAACAAAAGATTGTGTCAATACAAGTAGCATTCCCGTTTAGCTGTGATGTTGTCGGTCACTTCAGTAGCCACACAATCTGGAACAAGAGATTGTGTCAATACAAGTAGCATTCCCGTGCAGCTGTGATGTTGTCAGTCACTTCAGTAGCCACACAATCTAGAACAATAGATTGTGTCAATACAAGTAGCATTCCCGTATAGCTGTGATGTTGTCGGTCACTTCAGTAGCCACACAATCTGGAACAATAGATTGTGTCAATACAAGAAGCATTCCCGTATAGCTGTGATGTTGTCGGTCACTTCAGTAGGCACACAATCTAAAACAATAGATTGTGTCAATACAAGTAGCATTCCTGTGCAGCTGTGATGTTGTCGGTCACTTCAGTAGCCACACAATCTAGAACAAAAGATTGTGTCAATACAAGTAGCATTCCCGTATAGCTGTGATGTTGTCGGTCACTTCAGTAGCCACACAATCTAGAACAAAAGATTGTGTCAATACAAGTAGCATTCCCGTATAGCTGTGATGTTGTCGGTCACTTCAGTAGCCACACAATCTGGAACAAGAGATTGTGTCAATACAAGTAGCATTCCCGTGCAGCAGTGATGTTGTCAGTCACTTCAGTAGCCATACAATCTAGAACAATAAATAGTGTCAATACAAGTAGCATTCCCGTATAGCTGTGATGTTGTCGGTCACTTCAGTAGCCACACAATCTAGAACAATAGATTGTGTCAATACAAGTATAGCATTCCTGTGCAGCTGTGATGTTGTCAGTCACTTCAGTAGCCACACAATCTAGAACAATAGATTGTGTCTTTACAAGTAGCATTCCCGTGCAGCTGTAATGTTGTCAGTCACTTCAGTAGCCACACAATCTAGAACAAAAGATTGGGTCAATACAATTAGCATTCCCGTATAGCTGTGATAATGTCGGTCGCTTCAGTAGCCACACAATCTATACCAAAAGATTGTGTCAATACAAGTAGCATTCCCGTATAGCTGTGATGTTGTCGGTCGCTTCAGTAGCCACACAATCTGGAACAAGAAATTGTGTCAATACATAGTAGCATTCCCGTGCAGCTGTGATGTTGTCAGTCACTTCAGTAGCGACACAATCTAGAACAATAGATTGTGTCAATACAAGTAGCATTTCCGTGTAGCTGTGATGTTGTCGGTCACTTCAGTAGGCACACAATCTAGAACAATAGATTGTGTCAATACAAGTAGCATTCTCTTACAGCTGTGATGTTGTCAGTCACTTCAGTAGGCACACAATCTAGAACAATAGATTGTGTCAATACAAGTAGCATTCCCGTATAGCTGTGATGTTGTCGGTCACTTCAGTAGCCACACAATCTAGAACAAAAGATTGTGTCAATACAAGTAGCATTCCCGTATAGCTGTGATGTTGTCGGTCACTTCAGTAGCCACACAATCTGGAACAAAAGATTGGGTCAATACAAGTAGCATTCCCGTGCAGCTGTAATGTTGTCAGTCACTTCAGTAGCCACACAATCTAGAACAATAGATTGTGTCAATACAAGTAGCATTCTCTTACAGCTGTGATGTTGTCAGTCACTTCAGTAGGCACACAATCTAGAACAATAGATTGTGTCAATACAAGTAGCATTCCTGTGCAGCTGTGATGTTGTCGGTCACTTCAGTAGCCACACAATCTAGAACAAAAGATTGTGTCAATACAAGTAGCATTCCCGTATAGCTGTGATGTTGTCGGTCACTTCAGTAGCCACACAATCTGGAACAAAAGATTGGGTCAATACAAGTAGCATTCCCGTGCAGCTGTAATGTTGTCAGTCACTTCAGTAGCCACACAATCTAGAACAATAGATTGTGTCAATACAAGTAGCATTCCCGTGCAGCTGTGATGTTGTCAGTCACTTCAGTAGCCACACAATCTAGAACAATAGATTGTGTCAATACAAGTAGCATTTCCGTGTAGCTGTGATGTTGTCGGTCACTTCAGTAGCCACACAATCTGGAACAATAGATTGTGTCAATACAAGTAGCATTCCCGTATAGCTGTGATGTTGTCGGTCACTTCAGTAGCCACACAATCTAGAACAATAGATTGTGTCAATACAAGTAGCATTCTCTTACAGCTGTGATGTTGTCGGTCACTTCAGTAGCCACACAATCTGGAACAATAGATTGTGTCAATACAAGTAGCATTCCCTTACAGCTGTGATGTTGTCGGTCACTTCAGTAGCCACACAATCTGGAACAATAGATGGTGTCAGCATGGGCGTTCACAGGGGGGGGGGGGGGGGGGGGGGTCTCAGGTAACTTACACATTTTTGTGGTGTTTTTCGTATAGTTTCATTTTGTAACAAAAAATATTTCAAAAATCATCTTAAATTGTCAAAAAAACAAATATTGCCAAAAATTTTAATTTGTCTAGCTATACATATTCATCCCTTAATTCGTATTCAAGATTTTTAATGGTTAAACGTTGTAGTGTCCCCACCGCTCAATAGTGTGAAGTATGATCTGTACGCCGTGTTTAAGGCCGGTCATATATTTTTTCCCGCCAAAAGCGATTTGAAGCTGTTTTCGAGCGAAATACAAAATATAAACGACTATATTTAACAAACGGTTATGAATATCGAAAAAGCAAGACCAAGGTGACACGTATTGAACCTTTATCTACATTTTCATCGCTTACTGTCATAACTTTGCTCCTACTATGTGGTCAGTATGTGTCGGGCACGAAAACACTATAAGTAAATATACGGAGTGTTGTCGTACCCGACACATACTGATCACATAGTAGGAGCAAAGCTATGACAGTATGCGATAAAAATGTAGATAAAGGTTTAATACATGTCACCTCGGTCTTGCTTTTTCGATATTCATAACCGTTTGTTAAATATAGGTATTTATACTTTGTATTTTGCTCGAAAACCGATCCAAATCGCTTTTGGCAGGAACAAATATATGACCGCCCTTGCCGCCCAGATCACCTGCTCCTGTTGCTGGCCAAAACTTTGAACTCGACTCTCCCGCTACGGGTTGGTTTATCTCTGGACACTTATCAATCACTTGGATGGCGATCACTTTGCCGCCGCCCTCCAGCTGAATGACGTCACTGAAGCTGGTCAACGACGTCATGATGCTGTCGTCATACATGTAGCTGCTGGCGTCGATCTGGAGATGCAGGACGTCGGGACGCCCGGCGTCGCGGTAGGGCGTCTGGATGTAGTCCTTGTCCACGGAGAACTTCTTGGCGAGAACAGTCTCGATCTGAATACAGAAATGCATTAATAAGCTCTGCTTTATTTTAACTTGTCCAAATTATTATTTTTTTTGTTATCGTGGACGTTTTTGGATCCATCGAGAAGTAGAGTAATAATTTGTATGTTGTGTAAACCATTCTGATTGACGCTTACAAATTTCAAACATTATAGCCGTAATAGAATTATAAACAAATTTAAAATTTAAAAATCTAAATAATTTAAAAATAAAACTTGGATTATTGATTTTGCACCAGCATCGTACTTCAATTGCATTATTCTTCACTTCATTTCCTTCTTGTGATGCCCTCTTTTTAACGTTATGTGCCAAGCTGTTTTATTTATCTTGTATACAATTCTTTCGATGTTTTAATTTATATGTTTGGAGGCTTATTTTATGTCAAATGCATGCACAAAGTTAAGTGTAGTACTTGAATATACAGTATCTGGGCTAAATGATTTCACGAATCGTTTGGCTAGACCCTAAGATCTCAATGCTATAAGGTGGGAAGCTGCTAGCATTCTTTTTGGTATTGTTTTTGTACAGTATTAAATTCAAATCTATCAAAAATATATTCGGGGAGGGGGCACCCGAAGAATATTTGCCATGGGCCCATCAATCTCTAGTTACGCCAATGGTTAGATTTACGTTTTTCAAAACCATCGTTCTAAACAGCGATGAGCTATCAATATTTATTTTGATATTTGAGCTTTGTACAAGATGTGATTAAATATTACAAAGATGTGCTCTCTGTTTCGAAGATTTGTTTCAATTTAAGTGTATAAGGATCCAATCCAGCGGATAGGAGAAGGAGGGATATAGAGCACAAGAAGTCCTTATGATAATCGTGTTTTATTGTCGAACTCGGTCGCCGTAGCTGACCTACACCAAACGTCCGCACACAAGCGAGCTCCGAAGATAACTGCCGCTAAAACTACCTGTCTTCTCTATGCTACTCTGGGAACCCTGGCGTCAGAACCTACCCTCTGAGGAGTGGTCTGAACAAAGACATTCTTACTCCGCCGAGGAATCTCAAGGCTGGTCAAAAGCAAGGGGCTAGAAACTATAATGTCACCCCTCCAGCGGCGGATGTAC